>CAHIKZ030004635.1:3267500-3882500 GCA_903632075.3 Acanthosepion pharaonis | reverse complement strand
CGTCTCTTCTAACATTTCTTCAATTTTTTGAATCAGCCTTGACAATTCATCCAAGATGCCCATGTTCTTTAGATTTGACGTATTCCATCCTAAAATGGTAATTAAGCAGGGTTACACCCCATTGCCGTAAGTGATTAGCTGTATGCGTAGGAATGCCTTTTTACCTCCAAATATTGAAAGTAACGGTTTATGGTCCGTTTGCAGTACAAATGATCTACCATGTAAAAAGCGGTGGTATTTTAACCCCCAACACAATCCACAAAAGCCTCTTTCTCGATCTGGCTATAATTTTTTTCAGCGGAAGAAGAGTCCTCGACGCGTCTTGCGATCGGTTTAGTAGTGCCATCTTCATATTTGTGTAGCAGTGCAGCACCCACTCAGACAAACTTAAGTCAGTTGCCAGAATGATCTCTTTCTCAGGATCATATGTGCTAAAGCGAGATCTGAGAGTAGGCATTTTTTTATTTTCTGAAAAGCAATCTTTTGACCAAAACCATTTCTTGTCTTTTTTTAACAATTCATTGAGGGGGGGCTCTTAAATCATACATTTTAGGTATGTAGATTGCATAATATTGTGCCAACCCCAGAAACGATTGTAGTTTCGCAACTGTGTCGGGTGCAGGCATGTTCTTAATTGCATCGGGTCTCCTGTGGGTCCGGTTTCCTGCCTTCACTGTCTATTACCTGTCCGAGGGTACGTAATTCTTTCCATGAAGAATTTACACTTCTCGTGGCTTAATTTAAAACCAAAATCTTCTAGTCTTTTGAATATCGCTCTGATGTGCGTTTTATGTTCTTGAACATTCTTACTTTTGACTAGAATGTCATCTAAATAGGCGGTACCAAACTCAAGGCCTGCCAGCATAGTGTCCATCACCTGTTGAAACAAAGCTGGGGCGACCTTTAAGCGAAGGGAAGTTTATTTAGCTTATAAATACCTTTATGTGTATTTATACACAAATATTTCGGCATTAAATCACTCACTTTAATCTGCAAGTATCGTCAGACAGGTCGATTTTGAAAAAATCTTCCCACCATTCAATTTTGAAAAAAATATCTTCTGGTGAAGGTAGTGGATAACTGTGATTCTTAAGGCAATCATTTTTAATCCTGTTGAAAATCTGCTTTTACTCTTATTTTCCGTTTTTTCTTCTTAACATAAACTGTGGGCGAGGCCCAATCCAATAGTCAACCTTAGATATCACTCCCATTTTTCAAGTCTTTCCAATTCCTTATTAATTGTGTCTAAGGAGGAAAAGGAACGTTTCTCTTAGGTTTGAAAATTGGTTTCACATTTTCCTTGAGTTCCAAATTTGACTTCCGTCTTAGTACATAAAACCCAATCCCTCAGAAAAACTCTGGGATATTCTTCTTTTTAATTCATTTATGAATTTTTCATTTTAATATTTTTTTTGTTTTTTCGCACTGTTTATTACATTGCAAAATGAGTTAATCGGGAGTTCAAACAAATCAAAAGTACTATCCAGTCTATTCCAAAAGACATGAATTAATCCCTTGGATTACATACACTTTCGTTTTTGCAGTCTTGCCACATAACGAAATATCGCACTTAATTCTCCCTAAAGTTTAATTTCTTTTCCTGAAAACCTCTAGCGGTTTTTTTTGGTTTCAGATAATTTAGGTCTTCAATATTTTTCCATGTTTGTTAAATCAATGATGCTTATGTTCGAACCAGAATCCAGTAGGAAAGTAATTGTATGATTATTTATACGCATATCTCATGCATTTCTATTTTTTACCTTTCTGAATTTCTTTTCTGATAATACCAGGCTTACATCTTGTAATTTTCTTTTTCTTTAAAAACCGTATATTTATGCCCTTTATTTCCCGCATTTATAGGCAGAATTTATTTTTGTACCAACACACGTCTTTGGTATGATTTTTTTCAATACGATTGGCAGAATTTATTTTTGTACCAACACGTGTCTTTGGTATGGCTATTTTTTCCACATCGCCTCACATTTTTCTACCTTTTTGGCATTTGAGTTTTTTCGAGTTTTTACGTGTTTAACATTAGCAACACTTTTCTCCTCAATTTGTATATTATCCCTTTTTACGTTTATGAGGCGTTGGCATTCTTGGTCACCCTTTGTAATGTTATTTTCGAGTCTTGCTCGACCATTATTAATATTCTCGACCTAATTTCTTTATATTTTAGGATCAATTAGTCCTTGAAGAAAAATTAGGCACTTGAATACATCTTTTGGTTATTTCTTCTAACTTGAATTGTTCAACCAGAGGTTCACTGTTCAGCGTATGTCCACAAAATCCTCGTTATCTGCTTTAACGATGTTTAGGCATCTGTATCAGCGTGTGGAACAGACTATTCCTTTCATCAAATATTTTGACAGAATACTTATAGTTTCTTCAAACGAAACTTCTTCTGGCTTTCTGGGCAATATCAAGTTTGAGTACTTCCTATTCTCGTTTGTCCCCTAGTTTCTGGACTAATAATGTTTACTCGTTCCTCATCTGACCAATGTTGACATCTCTTGGTAAATATAGTTTTGAAGCGTTTAAAGTACACTGGAAATGTAATGCCCGAATCAGGATCATAAATAAATTCGGATAATGAATTTGCTATTCCTTGACAGAAAAAACAGTATTTTTTCTTTCTCCAGTCGCCTGTTTTCAGAATTTTTTTGAGACTTTTTGCTGTTACGTATTTGTTGTTGTAAGTCTTGGTGCTGTTTTTGTTGCTGTAACTCTTGATGCTGTTGTTGTTGTAACTCTTGATGCTGTTGTTGTTGCTGTTGTAAGCTTTGTACACAGCATTTTAGTCATTACACTAATTGCTCCATCCTGACTTTCTTTAGAATTCAGCAAAAAAAAATTTTTTTTTTTTTTTTAGACAGTTAACACTCTCAACAGACAATTTACAGCCGTAATATTTTTACAACCTGTAATTTTTACTTGAATAATCAATTATTAGACCGCCTCGTATTTGAGTCAGCGGTTCAATATATATTTTCAAATCACAATTTAACATTAAAAATTCTTACTTTTCAAAAAGTTTCTTTTGACTTGTGACTCCGCTTTGAAAATCCGTTCAGCGATATTTTTTTTTTTTTCAAGTAAGTCGTTGCAAATCATACGTCGCCAGCTGTTATATCTTGTACAAGATATAATAAACAAAAAAGTAAACCAGTGTGGTTTTCAATAATAATTTTATAATCGGATGTAGGTATGTCAAAATACAGAGACAGCGTAGGAGTAAGCTAACCGCAATGGTGTTAGTAAACGAAGACTTTCTTTTTTCAGCTCTCTACTGTTTACTGTGGTATATTTATCGGCCACCAGAATGTCCATTATCGTGAATGGGGAAGTTGGGTTATCTCATCACAACATGTTACGACACTGTATATCTTAATAACTATTGAAGATATCAAAACACAATTTACATTTCCTGAAAGCTAATATTTCCACGTTTCTATACAGGTTTTTAATGGTGTTCAATGTGAGTGCCATGGGTTACACAACACACTTCCAAATGATAATGCAATTCTTGCCAAACACAACCAAGCTTAGTGTTGTCAATGATTGCCAAGGCTTCAGTTATTTCCATCTTCAGATCATCTATGTCTCTGAGAAGGGGAGGTATGTATATGAGGCATTTCACATAGTCCCAGAGGAAGAAGTCATATAGCGTGAGATCTAGAGACCTAGGTGGCCATTGCAGGAACATGCAATCAGTCTGCCCGGAATGTTTGACTCATCTCTCAGGCAGAGTGGTGTTCAAATACTGTCTAACTTAAATTTAATTAATTAAATTAAAATTAAATTAACAGAAGAAAACTTGATACTTTTAGCTTTTAAATGGTCCCAGTTCAATCATGCTACCATCTGTAGTTCGTAATATAAGAGTTCTTAGAATGTGACAGACTTTTGAAACACCCTGTATTGTCATGTTAGACCAATGGTTGTTGCTAGCACTCATTTTCCATTGACAAATATTAAATAAGACTGTGCTTGGCCAGGCCAGTAACAAATAAATATTTATACAGGTTGAACATTGCTAATTCAGCAAGCTTGGAACCAGACAGGTGTTAATGTAGCACATTTTCTTAATCAGTCAAAACTTTGGGGGGAAAAAAAACATAGCAGGCAAAATAATGCATATCTTGTGCTGTAGGCCTAAACTTATCTCAAACTTGCGGAACATTTGAAAGGGAAAAGCTTTTTTAAAATTATTTTTATCCTTTATTAAGTACCAAAAATTTGATTAAATCCAATAATTAATCATTTTGTATAATTAATTTTTTTTGGTTTACAGGTAAACAACTCTTCACAAATATCTTTGGTTCTATCAATCATTCAGTCATTATTCAGTTTGCATAATTTTGGATTGGACATTTTGGAAACCAACTTCATGGCACTTCTCTAGATTATCTATAGCCATGTCCACTTTCAACTTCTTGAAGTCATTGTTACCACCTTCTCTGCAGGTTTTCTTAATCACTTAGCCACTATACAGTTTATTATCTTTCCTTAATACAAGGATTAGACATTTTGGAAGATGACTTCACTACACTTCTGATTATCTATAGCCATGTCTTTTTTTCAACTTCTTCAGGACATTGTGCACCTCCTCTTCAATTTTTTTTTCCAAATTAGAATATCCCCCACTTTTATTCTTACCAAAGTTCAAATGGTAGAAATGTGGATGGTGTAATAGTTATCAATGTAGAGAATGAGTTGGCAAGCCCAGTTCAAATTCCAGCCTAGTTTGTTGTGTTCACTTTTGTACCAATGCTGTTCAGACAGGCATAAATCTCTCATTTCTATCCATGGTTATGGACTGAATAGCAGGGTAGATTGGACTCTTTCTCTTTATCCTTGTTTGGTATCCAGTCTAGGAGAAGAACAGTACTGATTCCAAAACTGCAGAGAAGGCAACAGGAAACAATACTTCTTTCTTTCTCAAGGAGTTCAGGCAATTCACATATAAGAAAGAAAAATGAAACTGTAAAGAGCAGTGATCGCCCAAATCCTGAAGGATAACAGCAAAAAAAAAAAAGGAAAAAAAAAAAGGCTCAAATGGTGACAATTTCCTGCCAAAATATTTTTCTCATATCACCAAATGATTCTAGGTGCCAGATTAGTGAGGCCCAGATTATTGACATTCAACCTGCATAAATACAGAGATATAACAAACTAGCAGTAGGGCCCGGCGTTGCCCGGGGATGTAACAGTAAGAGATAGTTCAAGTATCAACCATCATAAAGACTGAAAAATAAAATTGACAATAAAATTATGTCTTAATTAGTTTTATATTTTTGTTTTTTTTTTACTTAATTGGTCAAACCCAAACTCAAACAAAAACATTGTTTTCAATCATTTATGAGTCTCTACCGATTGAATAGAATTTTATTATAAACAATTGTCTTGTAAATGGAATTTTTAAAGCATTCTGAATGTAAAATATAAAGAAAAAAAGTGCAAGACAATAAGAAACACTACCTGCCAAAAAAAAGTGAAGTTTTGTTTGAAATCAGTTGAAAAATGTAGGAAATCCGATCCCATATATAAACGAACACACACACAAAAAAAACCAACTTGGGTTTTATAATAAGTATAACTCAATATTAATAAGTATTACTCAATATGAGTTGTACCCCTTTCATTAATGCCTCTTAATCGTGTTTTCAAATTGATTTTGTGCAAAGACAATTGTGTTTTTCCAATTTTTGGCGCTGTCAGAACCACCGCAAGGTAATTTTACGTAGTCCTGTGAAGTTTTGTTGAAATCGGTTGAAAAATGTAGGAAATCCAATCCAATATATAAACGTACAGACACACACACACAATCTGAGTTTTATAATAAGTAAGATAAGAAGAGTTAACTACAAGTATTGAGTGTAATTAGGCCATTTTGATCATTGTCACCCAGCCACACTACATTTAGTGATCAGAAGAGTGCTTGTTTTTGTTATCAGAATATTCTTGCACAAGTTAGGTTCTGTAATGTCAATTATCAAATTCCTTTTGAGATGACAAAACTGTTGTTTAACACACACCCATTCCCACTATAATTTCAATTGCAGGTTTTCAAGGAAATAAAGAAAATATCAATAGAATTAGTCCAAAGTGACTTTATTGCAAATAATAGTGAGGTTAGCCATTTCCTTACAAGGAAACATTCAGCATTTATTGAACAAAAAGTTAGTATTACTGTCAGCTGAAATTTAGAAAGTGTCTTCTCTTAAAACAGTTTTTCAGGAAAATAGATTTCTCAAGTCCAATTTAATGCTATTTCTTGTATCAATAGGAGTTTCCGTCCTAACCTTTTGTTTAAGATAAAGTAGAAAGTCAACATCTTGATTATATTATTATTTTCTGTTCTAGTTATCCATTTCAGTTGTTGCTTTTGAAAGTGTTCAAATGGTGCGGTTTCTGTTAGTTGGTAAAGTTCTTTGTGATTAAAAGGAGTTCTGATGAAGGGTAGTTTTAAGACCTGAAAGGTTCATTTGCTTGAAGGCATTTTTAATCATTGATCTGGGTAAATAGTTGTATATAGCTGATAGTTTAGACATTTCTAAGTGAGTTGGATGCCATGCATGACATCCATACAAGAGTCTAGAACTGACAAGGCTATTTAAAAATGTGATTATGGTTCTTAAGTTTAGGGTTTGTAGTAACTTGTAATATTAAACAAAACAGATTCATACACTGGGGTATTTAAAGGAGGGAAATCATTGAATTAGAATGTGACCTGTGCTGATACATTTTCAACCGGTAAATTGTTCAGGTCAGCGGTTGAGTTGAGCCAGGGTCTGTTATTTGGGATGCAAAGATTAAAATATAGTTAAATATTCTTGTCTTGCAGACAGATTTATTTTTATGCCATTGGCAGTGGAGACTGCTGTGGTCATCAGCCTGCAGTCAGTGGTGTTTGCTTGGAGGGTTGGCAGGATTGCATCTCGATTAAGGGACGAAACAGAGTGGCTCGTGGTGATTGTGCAAGGTAATGCTTTCTCCATCACTGCAGCAAGCAGAGGATAGCAAAAAAAAAAAACAATTTTTTTTTTTGAAATATACTTTGTTTAAAGTGTTTAATATTTATTAATAAAATAAGATTGTTTTTTTTATAAGGCTGTTGATTAGAAAGGAGGATGTATTTTTTTTTTTAATATCCACATGAGAACAATTATTTAGTCAATTTTTATCAGGCAGAAAACATTGCTCATCTAATAAAGTTTTTTATGAAAGTATGAGGAGGCACGGTGGAGTAATGGCTAGTGGCTCAGATTGAGAAATTGGAGAGCTGAGTTCAAATTCCATTTGAATCCATTACATTCACTTACATACTAATACCCTCGAGAAAGGTATGAATTCTCTTATTCTTCTCCCAGCTATGGGTAAATAGCAGAACAGACTGGGTTATATAACCTTGGATGGCAACTGGTCTACCGCAGATAGAAATGGCAACCTACTGTGGGAAAAAATCTGCCTTGTCAGTTATGTAATGGAAGATACACAATCACCTAAGCATGTATCACGCATGACACTTAAATTAATTAAAGAAAGAGTGATTGAGAAAAAGATGTTACCTCTTGTTTTTTCCTTTCACTGAGCGGCACATATGGCACATAATTTTCATCATCACTTTCACTCTCATCACCTTGAGTTCTTTTTCTCTGAAAGAAGAAAAAAAGTCATTAAATTTCCATTCCTACTGCAAGAAATCTTTGACTTGCAGTCCTGTTTTCAATTCTACACACTCCACTGCAGTCTACATTGAGTGGACATTATTTATTATTCAAAAATGAATTTGCAATATGTAGTGATACTAGCAAATTAGTATGCATAATTTGCATAAGCATAAGTGAACACTCATATAAGTGGTCACTGAGAATAACGAAGTAGACGTACGAGCTTAGCGACTTACTAGTGCTAACTTGGACTTCACAACAATGGCGTCGCCGATAGGATATCAATTGTCTCTGGAAGATCCAGATTTTGTGGATACATGGATTTGTTGTTTCTCTGCCACTGCGAGAACAAAAAAGTTGAAAGACAACAAGGAAAAGGGAGGCGAATATGAAATCACGGATTTATTTTTGGCTACAGCTGGATGCGAGGCGATAATGAAAGTCTCCACCATGGCATATCCCTCAAATTTGGAAGACCTGACTTTTGAAAAAATAAATCAGATTATAAGAAGAAATATGAGACCCAAGAAAAGGCTGGTAGTGGCAGAAAGAACAAAATTCATGTCGATGAAACAAGAAATTGACAAACCAATTATAAAATATCTACACCGTCTACGAAATGCGAGTAGATATTGTGAATTTAAGAAACTCAGACAAGACGAACAGACTATTGAAGAGGACTTGATTCAATTAAGACTAATTGAAGGTATGTCCAATGCGTCACACCGATATAAAATAATGGAACAATTACAAATAGGAAATAGGAAATAAGTAGACGTACGAGCTTAGCAACTTACTAGTGCTAACTTGGACTTCACAACACAATAAAAAGTGAAAAAAAAAATCAAAGCAAGCATTTTTCAAAGACAAAAAGAAAGAAAATAAAGACATCTGCACTCACCAAAAGTTAAAATATGTTTATTCAAGAAATATTGAATTTTATCACTTTACTTGCATTTTCATAACATGTACATAAATATAAAAGTGGACATTGAAGTCAACACCAAGAGGTGACAGTCTGTTGCCACTTGGTCTTGACATCAATGTCTACTTGCCTCTGGGTTTTGACAACAATGTCCACTTTTATATTTACATATGGCCTATCCTGGATATTAAGCACTTTAATCCATAGAGTATCTTAAAATTATATTTTATTATATATATATATATATATATATATAAATATTTTATTATATATAAATATATATGTTTATATATAAGTTTTTTTTATGTCACCATTTTAACACTAATTAAAATGTCAGCATAAAAACAAACTCAAATTTCCACAATATAGCTTTAACTCAATTAGCTACCATATTTCCATAATATTCACTCCCCTCTAATTCTTCAAATGTCGACAGTATAACCAATTCTAATTTCTATATTTAATTTACCCCTCTATAACCTCTTTACATTATATTATAATTTATAAACTTTACCTTACTCTAAGATCTCCCCAACTCTCTTTCCATTAATCCCTTACATCCTTTTATCTATATATTTTAAATTTATTTTTTAAACACGTTTTTCCTCCTATTATATATAAGGTTTAAGCTTTTTAAAGTTGGGCATGACTGATGTAACTCACAGCCTTATATCATTCTGTGTATTGAACCTATTTTTCTATATTTAGTTTTAGGCATGCAGATACATCATATTGAAAGACCAGTTCCCATACAATCACCAAAGTTAGGTAACATTGAACCTGGTCAGTACCTAAATGGGTCACTGTTTGGAAGTAACAGGTGCTGTAAGCTCAGATGTGTGGATGATGTAATGGATAATGGTTCGGAATTGCTAATCAGAGAGGTGGGTTCAAATTACCATTGGGTTCATTATATTAACTTACGTACAAGTACCTTTAGGAAATAAATAAATCCATCTCTTCTGCCCCCCAGCTATGGGTTAATTAGTAAGACTTGTATCACTAAACTATTATCTCAAAAAAAAAAAAAAATAAAATAAAATTCTTACACTCAAAAAATATTTCCTGACTTTAAATAACCTGCAAATAGTGATTAGCTACACATGTACGCCTTTTAGATTTATTTACATTTTCTAGAACAGGGTTTTTCAAACTGTGAGTCCTGATCATTCAATGAGTTGCGAGATAAATAAAATGGGTTGCAACAAAAAAGAAAGAAAAAAAACGCAAGTGAGAGCAAAATGCAGAATATAAATAACTCAAAATGTTGCACAGCACTCATAAATCATTGCTAGTTTTTCCATCAAGGTAAGCTTATATTTTATTTTTTTAATATATATATATATATATATAAATATATATATGTTAGCATTGAGTTTATGTATCTTGTTCGTCAAAGTTATTACAGATTGAGTGAGGTCAATTCTCTCTGACAAAGAGAACTTGTGCCAAAACTTAGCTACAAAGGTATGCAGTGTGTTCGTCTTCATGGTCAGTGAAAGCCGTTAAAATTGTTGAATAATTCTGTTGCATCTGAAGTCAGGGCTAAAAGTGAATTTCCTGATTCCTGAAGTCAAGTACAAGTACATTCTTTCTGTGGTAGTAAAATGTGTTGTGTTCATTTGAAGTCTTGGAATTTTTGATGAGTTGGCTGCTGTTTTGGCAAAATTTAAAAACGGGTTATTTTTTTTAAACTTGTACCTGTAATACTCGTAACTTGTAGTATTTGAAGATTTCAGAAACAACCCTAAGATGGATCATTATACAAGTTGAAAACAGAAGAACTACGATGGAACAAGAGAACTACCAACATTATCAGATATATATGAAAATGCAACTTCAATGAAGATGATAAGCTAAGCAGGCAAATGTTGACTTCTTTTGAGACAACTAATAAGAAGATGAAATTTCCTTTAAATTTATTTTTCTAAAAGTAAAAATTTCATATTCATACAACTAGATAATACAAATAGATACATGCAATTCCAATATGTGCAGATCATAAGAAATATGCATATAAATTGCCGATGCTAAATAAGTGAACCTACTGAACAGAGTTTGGCTTTGATTTATTACACGTAGGCATAATGGGTTGCAATGCAAAATGTGGGTCTTGCTGTAGGTCGCAGTAAAGAAAAAAAGTTTGAAAAACGCTGTTCTAGAATATATATATATATATATATATATATATATATATATATATATATATATATACACATGTATAAAAACTACCATGGCCACAGAGTGAGGGATCAGTTTATATATTGATTCTAATATAGAATTGATTCCCAACTTTATATCCACATTATAATTTCTTGTTTATTAAATTCTGATTAGGTATGAATCCACCTCTTCTCCTTCCAGCTATGGGTTAATTAGTAAAACTTGTATCACTAAACCATTATTATCTGGAAAAAAAAAAAATTTTAAATCTAAAAATATTTCCTGGCTCCAAATAACCAGCAAAGGGTTGATAAACTGTAAAATTAATGAATGAATCAATATATTTATTTTTAGTAGATGAATAGAATGATAATGTCTTTTCAAGTTGTTAGAAATCTCAAATATTTCAAAGCTTGAGCAGCAATTTGTGGGTATTCTTCATGTAGGTTAATCACAAACTTTGAAAAACCACTTCTTTGGCACATGATTGAAAATTTTTACTTTTTGTTTAAAAAGTGTTCTTTTCTGGGTATGATCCTCAGTATGGCATGAAACAAATAAAAGGAAGTCTTGCTGGGACCCTGAACTTCATTCACAAAGCCCTATGGTTACATGGAGCCCACTTTGGGAAACCCTGGTTTAACGGATATATATATATATATATATATATATATATATATATATATATATATATATTTCACTTTCTATAAATAGTATAGTCTTCTTAATATAGTGAAGTTTCTTAATATTTCCCTGTTTATTCATTTTCTTTCAGAATGTAACTTGAAATGGTGCCTCAGTATAAGAAGGTAAAAAAAAAAAAGGTTTTAAGCTAATGAACAAAAACTAACATACAAAAACATAATCTATAATAATAAAGTGCAGTGTACGTGTCCCTTCATTTTTTGATCTCGGGATTTATGCATGGGTATTAAATAAACACAGCAGTGCATGCATAATATGCACTTTCACTCACTAGCTGGTTGACATTCATTCAAACACTAATCACAAGAAGAATAGAAATATTAATATTCATCAGTTATTTACAGCATTATTATTTTTTACTAGTCTAAAGACTTTTTCTTCAAATTAATCTTTCTTCTATATCTTCTATCTATATATAATCTTCCATAATAATAAAGTGCAGTGTACCTGTGTCCGTCCATTTTTCGATCTTGGTGAATCATAAACAACCTGAAGTAACAGGTAGTAACTACTGTAGTTACACACGATTAAAAATTAAATAACTCATTTAAAGCTAAATTTAAATATCAAACAATTTTTTCTTTTCCTAGCAGGCCTAGTGTGACATATTACATAGTTTAGGATCCCTAATGTCTTTTAAGAATGACTTTATGTGGAGGGATCATAAAGAATGGTGATTTTAAAAGAAAATAAAAATTGTGCACAAAATACATGTAAACAAACTACGGAGATTGGTTGTGTATACAAAGAAAGATTATGACAAATTAAGGTGTTGAATAAAGATAAAATAATTTTATTATTTCTAAATTCTTATAACTTTTACATATATAGGATGCTGAAGGAAAAAGGCCAAACACCCAAAAGCCCTCCACAGGAGCTAGCCTAAAGTCCACCTGAAGGGCAGCTTCTAGGCTGGTGAAGAATAATATTAGAAGTAATAAAATTAAAAAATGATTGGTAACTTTACTATGAATTAGGAAATGAAAGTTGTACACTGTAGCTCATTGAATCAGTGTGTCATGTCTAATAGATGTCAGTTATCAGTTATCTCCTGTTAATTCCCCTCTCCAAGTTCTCCACCGCCTTAACCAGGTATTGAACTCACATTATTTGGGTCCTGTCACTGGATCTAACTAATGCATTTATCCACTGTGCCATGTGTCAGAGGGGAATTAACAGGAGATAACTGACACGTTGGTTAGATCCAGTGACAGGACCCAAAGAGGTGAGTTCAATACCTGGTTAAGGCGGTGTAGAAGAGGGGAATTAACAGGAGATAACTGATATCCATTAGACATGGCACGTGGAACTAGAACAGTCTACCCCAGTAAGCGAAATAAAGGGTTCAGTTTGACATTCCAACCACCTGAAGAAGGCCAGAGTGTACAATGACTGAAGTGTTGTAATAAATATGGCAACAAAGATGAGGACAACCCTTCATTACATTGACAAGGTTTTCATTGATAAGCATTTAGGTTAGGAGAGTGTATAAAATGGTTTATAAATATATAAAACAAGAAGTTATTCAAACATGCTTTATTGAAATCAACCAACAAAGTCTGATTGTGGGATTTTGGCAAACTTGGATTTTTGTACTCAAAAAAAAAAAAAAAAAAAAAAAAAAAAAAAAATGGAGGACCAAAAGGATAGTTTTTCTATTGACACTGCTATTATTTTAATTACCTTCCACTCTTGACAATGTTTGCTATCTTAAAAAGTGATGATTAGCATTTGAATAAATCTAAACATGATGAAAGTGAATTTATGCATTTTTTTTTTTGAGAATTTAAACATAAATATTAAACATCATTTATTTATTAGACTGTTTATTTACAAGAATAATTTTAGATTTACAACATTGTAAAAACTAATACAATTAAAACTAATGTGATGCAATATTTATCATTTGCAAATTTATAAAGAAATAAATACAGGAAAAAATTTTTTATTCATAAATTTATAAACATCTAAATTATTAAAATATCATCTATAAGAAAATCTTTATCATTTTATAAAGTTCGAATCAATTTGCAATTAACTGATGTTTTGCCAACCATTCCAATAAATAATCTAATAGTATTTATTATTTTTGTTGTCAGTTCTCAAGAACAAGAAAAACGTATAAATTCATTTTGATATGTTTAGGTTTAATATATATTACTTTTGATTATCATTAGCCATTATTAAAACTGTTAATGTTTATAATAGAGAAAAGTTTAATTTCTTCCTGGCATTTAAAAAAAACACAGCTTACATTGTGCAAGTTATGTGATAGAGAAATCCAAATGTGCTTAGAAATAGCAAAAGATACCTTCCAAAATCTAAGCAAAATACTAAGACACAGGAGAATATTGATAGAAACAAAATAAATAAAAGTGTTGAACTTCTATGTAGAGACTTGAAGCAACAGAAATGTGGTTCTACTAACAAATACTAAGAATACCATGGATTAAACATGTGAGTAATGGTAAAGGAAAATAGGAACAAAATAAATCAGAAAGCAAACATACAATCAGAAAGAGACAACTAAAATTTCTGGGATACAAAGTGAGAAATTTAACTCTCACAGGATATATTCAAAGAAAGAGAAGTGTGATAAGCTATGAGTAAAGTTATTTTATGAGCTTGTGTGAAAGGATAATAGAATAAGGATAAAAAGAGATGGCAATTTATTAGAGCAACAAATGACAGGAAGTTGTGGAGAGCCATAATTACATATATCCTGATAGAACTTGGAATATGAAAGAGGAATTTTAATTTAAATGTACAATACATGTATCAAGTACAAGTGATGTTAATTCTAGAAAGGTTTCTAAGTACATATACTAATGGATACAGAAATTTAATTTTATTAAAAATTGCTTCTTGATACCATTTAAGGACAAAGATTAAATTTTAAAGAAATTTTAAAATGCTTTCTCTTATGGACTTTTTGTTTACAGCTTCTGATAAGTAGATTCTGCATAAACTAACTTTCTTTAATTGCTAAAGTTGTCAGCAAATGAGGTAGCAGGCTATCTATTTGAACAGCTGGTGCGTGGATGGTGTAATATATAGAGGCTTGGAAGAGAAATTGGTGAGCCAAGTTCAAATCCCACCCACATTCGTTACATTCACTCATGTGAAAATATCTTTGGGAAAGGCATGAATCCATCTCCCCCAGCTATGGGTTAAATAGTATAACTTTTAAAAGAAAATCATTATCCTTAAAAAAAAAAATTCTGACTATCCCAATTGTATTTTGGCTTTAAATAACTCACAAAGGTTTGATAATCCATAAAAAACAAATCAATCAATCAATATCTGACCAGTTTGTGGTGGAACAAGGAGTGGGAAGGATGCCAAAGACAAACATTACGAAGAGCTACAAAGGATAGGGCATTGTGGAGACCCATGATTCACCCAAATCTTGAAGTGACAAGGCACACAGATGTGGCGTGATAAGAGTAAGTGGAGTTGTGGGTAATTGTGCAATGAACAGCACAAAAAAAAAAAAAAAAATGGAAACAGGTTATATTTACCCTGCACTTGGGGAAAGCAGGAATCCATCTTGCTTCATCCCCCACCTCCCCATCTATGGATAAAAAAAACAGAACTAGTTGGCAACCAATCTAAAATGACAATTCAAACAAGGAGTGGAGCCACTTGAGTCAACTTTGAAGCTCTTGTAAGCAAACTGATGCCTATCTGTATCAGTTCTCAAAATGACAATGGAGGCTCCAGTGAAGCTTTTTATGGCCCTAGCCAAAGAAAATTCAAATTCCTCAAATAAAAATACAAAAGAAGAATCATTACCATATAAAAGTGGATAAAAAAACAATAAAATGGTGAACTAATAATATCCAAATGTCAGATAATACCTAAAGATGAAGCCTCGATGTTGGAATATTTGTTTTCCTTTTTAATAAAGTTCTGATAATCAGTAAGTGTTCACAACACTATAATATATGATATGTAAGGTAAGAGAAGTAAAGGGGGTACATAAATGTGAACAAAAGTATGAAACTTACCAAAGTTTGGTGAAATGAAAACACTACAAAGACAGGTAGATATCCTCATCTTTAAGATTTATGTACTCAACAGAAGGACTGAATTAATGATTCAGTATTTCCTTTGATTTTTTATAAAAGGATGCCTGTTCTAGTAAGGCCAGAGAGATCAAAAACTTTGTGTGCTGTTGTATTAAATTATCCTAGGATGTGCGTGTGTGTGTATATATATAATAAATACAAATGTCAGTGTTTCATCATGTCACACTTTTTCAACTTTACTCCTACAGGCTGTAGCCCAACACATCATACCATTTTGGAATCAGGCTGACTCCATGAGCAAATTAAAAACATTCCAATGATTTTTTGTACAATAACAATTTTTATAACTTAGAAATAAATTTGGGAATAACCAAAATTAATTACAAAATCCAGCAAAAGTCACCTATGAAATAAAAATAATTGTTTGTATGGGAAGCAAGGACTTACATATATTAAATTGTCTTTAAATTAAGTGGTAGCAGAAGAATTATCACTGAACTTTTTAAAAGGTAAGCTTAGATATTAATGCAATACTTAAATGCAGTGATCAATTTTGAGTTCTTTTGTAGTTTATTGTTGCTTATCGAATCTACTCCTCCCTACCCATTGTGATGAAGGCCCAATCAAGAGCCCTCTACAGGAGTTAGCTTAAATGCCACCCAATAGGGCAGCTTTTAAGCTAGTGTATATATATATATATAGATATATATGAGAGAGGGAGAGAGAAAGAAAAGAGTACCCTGACTAAAGTTTGGTCTGATATGATACACACCTAACATCAAAGAGTTATAACTGATCTGATTTTCTAACAAATTCAGTTAACACAGTTAAACAAAGAGGGTTGTAACTATCAATAAATAAAAACTCTTATAACTTAAGAGTGAACATCCTTAAATATAAATATATAAAAAGAAAAACAAAAACATACACATCACTCTCTACCTACATCTCAACACTCACTAGTTCTATGAACCTCACCAATTGTCTCTATCTACTCTGATGATGACTTAAGAAAGTCGAAAGCTTGTACTGCATTTCTTGTACATATTTTGTTCCAAAATGAACTTTGGACAATTTTTGACAGAATTTCATCCTTGTCTGAGAAGAATCATTTATAATTTCAAAAACTCAATCATTAAAATTAATCAACACAAAATGTCTGTCATCTTTAAAAGTATTTGTCTTAAAGAACATTTGATGCCTAAATACACAGTGTGTGTGTGTGTGTGTGCGTGGCTTAGATACCAGAGTCTGAGCAGGGTACATGAAGTGATATTAAATGGCTGGAGGAACATTACTTGGCATGCAAAATGGAGATCATTAGGCAAGAGGAGTTGTGAGGATAGTGCAATACTGTGGGGGAGTTGGGTTGTTCTTCCTGCCATGTTAAGGGTAAAGGTATTGCAGGAGCTCCATCAGACGCACATTGGAATTGCTCTTGCTTGAAGCTATGTGTGGTAGCCAAACTTGGACACAGACATTAAGAAGACCTGCAAGACTTGTGGGACATACTTACTAGGTCAAAGCAAACCAAACACCCATATTGCTGGGAATATCCTAGTCAGTCCTGGAAATGGATTCATGTGGATTTTGCTGGCCCCTTTATGGGACGCATGTTTATGATTGTTGTGGACGCTTATTCAAAATGGATAGAGATATGCATAATGAATACGTCTACTGCTCAAGCCACAATAGAGAAGCTGAGAGGGGTATTTGCTACACATGGCCTGCTGGTATTGTTAGTGAGGGATAATGGCCCGTGTTTTACCAGTGATGAATTCAAGCAGTTCGTGAAATCAAATGTTATCTGCTCCTTAACATTTCTTCATTTACTTCTTGATATTGTAGCTTTGGTCATACAAACTCTTTAGTACTATTACACCAAAATTTTAAGAGTAGCCAGGTACATAAGATTTTTTGGTAACAGTCTAGAATTGGGGCAATAAAACAGGGGCCATAATTCGGATGGGCAAAAATAAAAGTAATTTTGTTAATAATGGCTCTCTGAAAAATGTAATTACTTTGTAAAATTATTCCTGATAGATCGAGAAGCACTCTAGAAGCTGTCATCCAAAGTGAACAAGAAAGTTCTCTATGATCATTAGTGATGGTTGCTCCGCTTATAATGGCCTCTAAATGATCTGGGGTACAATCAATCAGTCAGTCAATTATAGACACTTAGGCCACTATGTATCTTTCGATACATGACTGACGAGGCAGATTTTTTTTCCCACAGTAGGTTGCCATTTCTTTCTGCGGTAGAGCCAAGGCTATAGAAACCAGTCTGTCCTGCTAATTAAGGGAGAAAAAGAGGATTCATTCGGAAGTGAATGTAGTATAAAGTAAATGGATTCGACTGGAATTTGAACTCGGCTCTCCGATTCCTCAATCCGAGACGCTATTCATTAATCCAAAGTTATAATTCATGAAAATAATTTTGTTGGTTTTACATTACAACTACAATACATGAATCTAAAACTCAAACAATAGAGAATAGTTGGTTTTAAAGTATTTTCTCAAAGAAAAAAAGGTACCAAATAACTTAAGCATCCGTATAAATGGGAATATATTTAATTTCGAAAAAGAATTTAAAAATGAAATATGTATGTGAAAATTAGAAAATAAAACAAAAAACGATAAATTCTAACTTGCGAATTATTGCCCCGATTCGACTTTTACATATTTTTTTTTATTTCATTGAACCGAAAAAAATCTGAACTTCGATTTCAGAAACTAATGCAAAAACAAAACAATTTGGTATTTTTTAATTTAACGTTTTCAATTTTCAACTAACTAAGGATAACAATTGGGTGCTAAATTCGCATCTGTAATACAGACAAAAGAAAAAAGTCAAATAAATCCTTCAAATCATAAACATTCAACTTTCTTAGCTTTCCTAAATCTTGAACCCATTAGAATTTTCGGGTGAAGTCTTTAGTTTAAATTTTTTGATGGTTAATAAATTACTGCTAAAAAAGAAAAAAATGTTTGATAGTCCACGTGTGAAACTCGCACGAACAAAAGTTTAATTACTACATTCCGTTGAGGTGAATTAACAAGAGATAGATTTGGTATATCAAAATTCAAAACCACTGACTGATGTAAATAAGAAATTAGACAAAAAAAAAAAAAAAAAAATTTAAGAAAATACCTTAACCTTTAAATCTTGAACGACAAAAACGTGATTAGAGACGGACGCATAATGTTTCAAAATAGCAATTTGTAGGCAACACAATGTCATTTTGAGAGAAGATAATGAAAGCTATTTTATTCTAAACAACAGGGAAACAATAAATAAATTAACTATGAAAAATCAAAACAAAAACATGTCCTGTAAAAAAAAACAAAATGCTAGTTCGATTACCTTTTCTTTTAAAAAGCAATTTATTAACTTATAGTAACGATTTTAATGAGATACGCTAAGTGCATAAATACAATAGGTAGTCTACAATACATTACCTTCATACTTTCCATCGCTATAAAGTATTTTTGATTCTTGAATCCCAACAAAACTTGGTTATAAAGTTTTGGAATGGAGAAAATAAACAATGAAATCCAAGAACGTTTTTGATCACATGGGACGAAAACATACGAGTTATCGTTCTTAGTATACGAGATCTCGTTACCTGAATGGCGTTTTTTTAAAACTATGTCAAATTAGCGCCAACCATGATTTTTTTTCTTTTCCTCTATGAATATCAAAGAAAAAATGTAATCTCTCTTAACTTCGGAAAATGTATCTAAAATATGCAACAGTGTAAATAGATAATGTCTGTGTAAAACATCCCACCAGAAAAAAATTAAAGGAAATATGCTGATCAATATAAAAAAAAAATTATAAAATTTATCAAGATTAAAGTTTTTATTAGTAAAACTTAAAATTAAAATTAATGTGAAAAATTTGAGATTTATCATTTTGACAACAATCAAGTTATTTTCCACTCTGATTTTTAAACATTTGTCCACATTTACTTTTATTTAATAAATAGAATAATTTATTTATTTAATATAGAATAATAATGCAAAGTTTTAAGTTATTATTATATATTAATTAAAATATATATTTTATGCTATTATTATAGTTCATTTACTCCAAATTTTTCAAATTAAAGTAAAACTCCAAATATATTTTGTACTGTAGCATAACCAAATATTAATATGACTATGAGTATATTATTTATAATTTATGTTTTCGTAAAAACTGGTACAGCCAAATTTATTTAAACTTTGAAAAAAATTGTTGAAGCTGTTAGGTTTTAGATTTAAAAAAAATGGATTGAGTTCAACTATCAGTGTTAAGTACATTTCAGATTTATTCTTTATCAGATGCAATACAGTTAATTTTTAAAAATATACTTCATAATTTATATTTTAATTTTAGGACGAAATCCTTCTTTCTTTTATGTACTTCACTCTTACTTCTTAAAATTTCTATCAAAGACAAAATCATTGCCAAGTAAACTTATAATAATTACCCATTACTTTCTCATTATTTTGTTGATGAAAATATAAATAAATTCAAAGAATTAGAATATGGTGCTAAGATGTTACTTTGAATTAAGATATAAATATTTTCAGTGGTATTTTGATGGATGATTAGAGCATCTTCAGTGAACATCGATAATTAACCTGTTGCAAAGTAATATATTGTAGTGGTTGATACATAAGTAAATAATCACACAAACTGAATATGGACAATAACTTCCATGTTCTTGTTTTGGGGATATTATAATAAAATCTTTACAAAATAAAAGTAATTTTCTTAGTCTCAAAAGGAGTGTGAGGGACACTAATGAGAGACAGAAAATCAAGTGATGAAAGCAATTTTGTCATTTGTATTGGATTAAAACAGCATTAATGTAAAATTTTAGTACCCTGCTATCACTTTTTTTATCAGTGTTGATTTTTGTGCAAATCTGTGCAAAAAGCGGATCACAGAGTTTATCCAGTGTCATACATATTTTCAGAAAACCTCAACTTCTAATTGATCAATAAACACACGTGGACATTGCAATCAACCCATGTGCAGATCTTTTTCCAGCATGTGACCAAGTCAAAATTTCCTGCTTCCTTCTTCAGAGCCAATCATGTGACAATGTTGATTATAAATACCAGACACAAGTTCATTTTTTCTTCTCTCCTTTTTGTTTCTCTTCACTTACTAAAATGTAGCTGTATGAGAAATTGTGTTCTGACCCCAGTTCGGGCGGACACCATGAAAACATATTTACACATGCACACTTAATTACAAACATTATGGAACATTCATTCCTTCAACTCTTCTGAAACAAAAAGTAAATTAACACATATATGAACAAACTCTCTTTCACAGTGAAACAAAAGAAAAGTCAACCAGACACATTGCTTGGATATTTACAGTTTTTTCCAATTCTTCACCAGCAAGAAATTATTTAAAGAAAAAGTTTTTTCCTGAAGCTACAAGTTTACCAAACATATTTTCAGCTTTTCAGGACATAATTGAAGAAACTTTCTTACTCGGTTCTATTTAACAAAATTTTCTCTTGGTAAGCATTTTCTTTTAGCGGCAAGATTTATTGTAATTATTTTCAGAAATACAAAAACTAAATTTTATTTAGCACCAAACAGAAACTTCTTGAAACATCAAGCAAATATTCAAAGTTCCATTTTACCAAACACATTTTCACAGTTCATTCAACTTTTTATGAGCTCAGATAAAAATATTTCATTAGTAAAGACTTTAATTCCAGTCAAAGGGAAGTAACCCTTATGCTTGTACATCATCATATAAATATAAATATTGTTTTGTTATAAAACCGTTTTGTGTTGTTTCGCTTGTTGCATTTGGGTTTGCTTGCACATTCATAAAGTAAAAAATGTTGATTTAGGCTGTCAATACTGCTACAAAATTGATATTAAGTCCATTTCTTCTTTTTCATATCATTTCTAGGGGTTGTTGAAATTGCTTCCAAAACCTTGATTTTCGAACCTATCTTATTTCAATTTGTAGTAGTAGGTTAAGTTTAATAAATAAGATATCTGTCTTAAATCCACTGAAAAGTATCACCGAGTTATCATCTCCTTAACACCTCATTGACATTACCACTGGCATTCTTGATAAGTCAATCAGCTAACTTTGTTTCTGAAAACCAGATACTTAGATAAACAAACAAAAAGATTGAAGAGCCAGTACCAAAGTGCATTAATATTTAAGCTTATCTTTTAATTGTTCAATGAAAACTCTTCTGCCATCACTTAATTTAAAGACAATTTGATGTGTGTAGGTTTTTACTTTCAGTACAAACAATTATTTGTATTTCATGGGTGACTTTTGCTGGATTTCACAATTAATTTCGATTATTCCCAAACTTATTTCCAAATTATTAAAATTGGTATTGTACAAAAAAAACTGCTCCAAAAAATTACCTAAAAAAGTCACCGAAAACAATCACAATAATGAATACTTGGGAATCCCAAATTTCTGGAACATGAGCTATTTAGTTAGAGAGTTGTGTCCCTTTTAATTAAATAAGTGTGACATAGTGACACACTGACATTCAAATTTATTATATAGATATATATGCATGTTTGTGTGTGCAAGACTTGTGAAAATTTTCTGAAGAACTTTGTCTTTTTTATATTTCTTATTTTTTATACTTTTCAAGTGACTTTGTGTGTATGTGCATTTTAATATAGCTAGTGAGTTTCTCTCTTTTCTTTCCTCCTCCTGTCTTTTCTTGTTATATGCATGTGTGTTTCTTTTCTTTTGGGTCTCTGCTGTGTGTGTGTGTGTGTGTGTGTGTGTGTGTGTTCCTTAGTCTCAGTCCCTGTGCCACATACATGGTTTTCATTTTTCTTTTTGGGTTTTCTTGTTGCATTTTCTTCATATGCTCATCTTTCAGTTTGTGTAGACATCTGTGCATGTATTCTGCATCTTTCCCCCTTGGTTACAGCACTACTTATAGACAAAACTACGGCCCTTGGTCAGTCTTTCACTAACTAGACAGCTTCATCTCACAATATGTTTCAATTCTCACTTTTGGTAGTGTGAACAAAAACTGGGAAAGCTTGATGTATGTTCAACAAAAGAACAGAAGGTGAAATATCAGCACAACAAGAAACGAAAACACAAATTCTTTCAATATAATGGTTTTTTATACGTGGATTTTATTGGTACAGTCTGGATGTATATAATTAACACTTGGGACCTCTTTGTTACTTTTTCTGTCTTCTCTCATGACATACTAATGGACCAGACCTTCCCTTCAGTCAGCAAAGACTTTGATCATCCTTCTGTTCATATCTGTGTAACATTGTGTCTGTGAGGTATTTAAACATTAGTTCTAAGCAGAAAAAGGGTTAAGTCCAAAATAAAATATAAAGTGGAAGATAGATTGACAGAAATATATAATAGAAGACATTTTCTCTGATAATATAGAAGAAAGGGCTATCTGGGTTGCCTCACCTCTATGAATTGGAATGATGCACCATGAGTTTACATTTTTTTATCTATTGAAAAATCTGGCAGGTGGGTAAAGCAAATTGGGAAATGCCTTTATCTCTTTTCTGGGAAATTAGAAAAAAATCATGTCATTAGTGAAAAGAGAAACAGAGGGGAATTATATTTTCGCTGGCGAAAATGAATTGAGAAATGAAAACAGAGAATGAACCTGCTGCAAGTGTTAGGATTGTGAAAATCGATCCGTCATAACAGGCAGGTAATCTGGTTTATATTTTTGCTAAGTTGGAGACTTGCCCAAGGATGGAAAACAGCGTGTCTCTTTGTTGAGAATTTAGGTAAACAAATATATTTTCATTGACGAAAACAAATTGGGAAATAATTTTTATCTATCGCTCAGAAAGTTAAAATGAGAATGTGATCTGTTTTGTATTTTTTCTGGACAAGTAAGTCCAGGAAGGGAGTCAGAGAATTGAAATTAATGAGAATAAACCACACCTTTTTTCCTACACACTTTAAAATTTAGATTTGTTGCAGGAACAATTGTGCCAGCTCTGAGAGGTGGGTGGAGTTAGAATACCGAGAAGACAGGGAAAAGGGGCAGAATTTAGTCCCACCTGTGTGGAGTAGGGTGCGAGATGTGAAGTGAAGCAGATTGGAGTTAAGGGAGGAGAAATCCCTGTGACTACTTCCGAGGAAGGTGGATAATTGTCAAAATTTGGAAAGTTGATTAAGAAAGCAGAACAGGGAACAAAGAAAACCTTTATTGGAATTAATGAAAATTGAAGAATCACCGAATCCTCAGAACCTTTTGGTCCTATGACAGTTTTGGGCCATATTAGCAGATGACTTTGGGGAGTTCAGAGATTTTGGAGCGAGAACCCACACTGGAATCTATATCAGCTGCCACCAGATTTCCTTATTTTAAGACATTGAACCCAGCTCCTCCAGAATTTTAGACAAGGCCCATTCTCACTGAAGAGATTAATGCAGGAAGGGTTCATTTTTGTTGTACCAACAACTATATAAATCAATTGAAGATTAATCCCATGAATCTTTTGTTTTATTTTTTCGTTGTGAAGTTATTTTTCTTCCTTAATGTAGCACCTGCTACAGCTTGAACCAGTGCTGCCATTACAACGACATTTGATCTGCCGCTGCTTTGAGCTCATTAACACTACGTGGGCAGAGTCGGTGTGAATGGAAACGGCCAACAACCAACAACCAGCTTGGGCCATTGTCAATATTGACCAGTGCATAGTTAGCCCTTTGATTAAAACGTCATCCTAAGACCCAGGGGACTGGACCACTAAACGTGGTTACACAACCGGATGTAGGCAGCAGCCAAAACGCGTCACATTAATTGGTTATCAGGACCAAGGATGCAGCCTTGTTGGCGGGTGGTGTTACAACTGTCTCTATATTGCGACGGATGGCTTGTGGTAGGCCTCTGGTAGTTTCTAACAGGATTACTCTAATCATGACTCTTCCTATATAAGCCTACGACCGGAATGCCCTACCTTTCGACTGAGTGGCACTTGATCCTGAAAGTTTTAATTTATTTCTTTACTTTGTGGATAATGGGTGGTTGTTTTGATGTCCTAGCCCTTAAAAAACATAAAACATCAGTGCTTCAGGTCCAGATGACAGGCATGGGTTCTAACCTAATCGAGTTAGAACCCACTGTGTCACAAAATAAAGGACTATAAAATTATTAATTAGAATTACAAGTGTAAACTAAATATCTACATCTAGATATACAAGCAAAATAACTTCCAAAAACCGTATTGTTAAGCTATTTTCTTATATTTTTTATTTCATTTTGAAACATTTTGCTCAACAGAAACTCGATGTTATTTAATGATAACTACAATGAGCGAAAGAAACAGAAATAACTTAGAACATAGCACTTCTCAACCAACGAACAAATACGTCATTTCAAATGAGCCTAAACATAATCTTAATTTATGGTTTTGTTTCAGTGTCTATGTTAATACACAGACCAATTCATCACCATAAATAATATCTAAAAACATCAGACGTACTTCATTATGGGAATAACAAAATACATTAATAGATAACTTTATTTGCCACATATACGTGTATACGTATGGAAGTCCTTTGATAATATATATGCATGTAAATAAAAATTCTTTTGGAACACATACATGTGTAAGAGAATCAAAAGAGAGAAAATGTATTACTGCATGTGACAAGAAATTAATTCCTGCAAGTGTCTTTGGTCAGCTGGATTGGAAATACTGAAAAAGAGTCGCTGTTCGTTTCCTTTTATTGGGCTTAGGTAGATCAGAACTGTGTAAAAATTAATATAGAAACTAATTCTAGTAAAAAATGATATTAAATTCTTTGAAAAAGAAAACGACTTAATGAGGTAAAACATTTATATATATATATATATATATATATATATATATATATATATATATATATATATATATATATATATATATAATATTGCTCAATATCAGGGATAGAGCATATATAAATATAAAAATGGACATTGAGGTCAACACCTAGCGGCGACAGTCTGTTTCATATTTAAATGCAATCGTCAGACCATGACGATTGAGTTTAGGTATGAAACAGACTGTTGCTGCTGGGTGTTGGCTTCAATGTTCATTTATATATATATATATATATATATATATATATATATATATATATATATAAGTAAAAGGTTTGTCACTTAGATGATTGAAGTTACATGTTACATTCAGCATCCCGACAGAGTTTCAGTCAGGCCCGGTCCTTCACCTGTCAGGGGGTATCAGCAATTGACTGCGTATACTTTCCGATTCTTCTTTTTTATATGTACTTATCATTGGTGCAAGTTTGTGTTCGTAGTGTGTACGTTTGCGCGCGTGCGCCCATGCGTCCGTCTTCGCGGATATATGTTTATGTGCGTGCGTGCGCCAGTCTGCGTGGATGTGTGTACGTGTAGGATGTCGTGATTATTTGTACTTTTCTTCGTTTTTTTCACATTACATTCACTCCTTAGCTTTTACTTCTTTTCTTTCAATTGTAGCCATTCGTCATTTCAGGTTATTTTTTCTAGACGTGTTATTTTTAATTTTTGAGCGTTCTATTCTTTTCCTTAGTTAGGAAGATTGTATTTCGTTTTTTTGCATAAATAATTGACTTTAATGCTTAAATGATAAAGTAGATATTTATATAAGTCTTCACTTGGCTATTTTGTTTTCTTATTCGGTTTGGTAGTGTGTGCGTAAACTTGAATGAAAATTAATGTGTAAATATTTGAAAAAAAGGTTTCGAAATTGATGTCATTAAAACCCCGCCAAACTGAGGATAGTCGGTTTAAGCTTTCCATGGCAAAATTTTACAGGATGGGCCCGTCTTCGATGTTTTCAAAAACTAGATAAAGTTTTAATTGAAAACGGGCGCGGTTTGGTTGGATAGTGACTCTACATTTTTTAACGAAAAATGGGATTTGCGATTTTGAGTCAGAAGCAAAAGCCTGCAATTCTTACAAAAGAAAGTGTAGAGGAACCTCTGTCATATATATCTTTACATATCGAAATGTACACAAAGTACTTTAGTTTATACTAAAGAAAAGTAAACGTCAGGTTATTACTAGTGAAGTTGACTATAGAGTGTTATGTTGAAACAAACATATGTTGGGATCCGGACTATCCAGGTTTTTGTTGATAACTGAATGTCGGAATTCCAAACATTTAACAACAACAACTGCTTCTTTTAAATAAAACATAAAAAAGGTTATATATAAATATACAATGACAATAAAATGTTCAATTTTCCTTGCAGTGAAGTTTGTTTTATCAAATAATTAAGTGTTCGAAATGTGTGGACAGACTTTATGATGGTTTGCCTAATGTTTCTGTGAGAGTGTAGACCACTCATTAGTCGGCAGCTGCTGGTTCATCTCTTCCATTGTGTACGTGTGTGAGGATGTGTGTGTGTACACACGTGTAGATCAATCAGGCTCTCGAAATTGGTTTGAACCCCGAGAAGCAGTATGCTTCTATTTTTATATGCGTAAGTGAGATCACAAATCTAATTTCATATTTCACATAGACGTGTGAACTTTTTGAATACAATGTATTAATTAGAAAATAATTTCATATTGGCCCGCGAAAGTATTTTCCTCAAATTTGCAGGAATGGCGAAAGGAGTTATTATTGTTATTTTCTAAATTTTATAAAAATAACACGCGATAAGTCTACAACTACGTCCGCAAGTATTTTGACAGTATTTGTTGTTTAACAAACAAGCCTTCTGATGGCATTTTATTGGTTGAAAAAATATATAGGATTTAATTCCTATACGTACATGCGACAGGTTGCTTGAATTATTTAAACTCCCAACGTGGCCAACGATGAAAATGGTCTAGTACTATAATCCATAGATATGGTAGACTTGCCACTGAGTAGTACACTGAATTTGCTGTGTGTGTGTGTGTGTGTGTGTGTGTGTGTGTGTGTGTGTGACAAAAAGTAGGGAGAATGTAAGGAGTCGAAATACCTACTTGCTGTCTTAGTGCCAATTACGTCCTGTCGCTATCACTTTCATTATCGTCCTTTGGAAACATACTAATAGGCAGCTTAAAAATGCATTGCTAGAATTGTCATGAATCCGTACCTTTAAAAACTCATATATTTTTTAAAATAAATATAGACAATTCTTTTTCGCTAAATCAGAAATTTAAGAGATTTTATGAATGCATGCTGATATCTGACAGCATGGATTTAGTTTTTTGTCTGTGGTTGCCCATTTTGCACCTTGTACATGATTAAGAAACTTTAGGGGCTTTGTCAATAAAAAAAAATTACAAAAGTTCCTGCTTATTGAGGTTTGAATAGGCCTCAAAGAAGTGTTACGAAATACATCCATATTAGCACATTTGATTGGATAAAAAATATATTTATTAATTTACTGATAAATTTTACTTGTCGATTAAAAATTATTTTCTGTATCCTTTATATTTGATATAAACTATCTTGATTTGTTTTGAAGATTGACTCATATAGTTCAAACTATAAATATACGAAGAGCATTTTTAGTTAGAAATACATCACAAGCATACCCAGGAAAGTATCCCCCAAAGATTCTGAAATACAAAAGGACAACGCGAACGAAGCATAACTAAACAGACCCTATTGACTATCATTGACATCAAATATTTTAGCTGTTGCCATGTGTATGTGTGTGTGTGTATGTGTAATCAAAGAGGGAGCTTTTTTTAAAAATTGGGTTCTGATTTTATAATATATCAGGTGACTACTGTAGTGTCACAGGACTGCATATATAATGATATGGAGATACAGACCAATGACTTAAATCTTTCATATTTAACATTGTAACAGGGCACTGACCCTGTTCCAAGGTTTAAAAGCATGAAATTGCAGGATGGTGATTTGGAAGGACTGTTAATTGGATAATAATTATTAAAATTCTCAGAATGGTAGGTTGAATGGTTAAGAAAAAAATGAAAAAAAAGAAATAATTATGTTTTAAAATAATAAAATGAATTCACGAACGGTTCCAAGGAGAATCGAACCTAGAATTAACTAGACAAGATTCAGTAAAATTGAGCAAAACCAAGGTCCCCATTCTATTCGCTTCCCGCCAATAATAAGAAGACATGATTAATGTGTTGTCCGAATGTTTTTGTCCTGATAAATTAGATTCGGGGGTTTGTTCACATTCATACTATCTGTCCAAAACGGGTATATTCTTACCAAAAAATGTCCCAAATTCTTCTAAAGAAAGAAAGGCATCTGTTACATACCTAAGATCACAAATTTGGTGTTTTCTTTACATTATACTATCCGCCCGAAACACGTATATCCCTACAGAAAAAATGGCCCAAATTCTTTTAAAAAAAGAAGGCATCTGGATTTTGTCTAATTCCGAAACTTTGTATTTGCTTATGTTCATGTTATCTGCCCCCAAACACCATCATCCTTACAGAAAGAAAAGACAGAAGATTCTGAACAAAGAGAATGGCATGTGGTTATTAACAAGATCTGGGATGGAGTAATTATTTACGCATCAAATGTCAAATTTTAGAAGTGGGGTGGGGGGGGTCATCTATATAAACGAGAATCCACCAAGCCCAAGACATAGACGGAAGAGGCAGGCCCAGGAGAAAGTCGGCTTGGATTTTCCAGGGACTGCATTATAAGACAGCCCTTGCCAAAGAACACACAATTCTCG
Organism: Acanthosepion pharaonis; assembly: GCA_903632075.3. Taxonomy (NCBI): domain Eukaryota; kingdom Metazoa; phylum Mollusca; class Cephalopoda; order Sepiida; family Sepiidae; genus Acanthosepion; species Acanthosepion pharaonis. The sequence continues at coordinate 3,853,349 of CAHIKZ030004635.1, read as the reverse complement.
TGGTCGTAGCGAACACAGACACACGCATGACAGAAGAATTGAGTGAGAGTCGACTGGATAGTCATTGCTTTAGCGGTTGCTGTTAGACCAGTAAATAATAGAGACATTTTATTCACCAGTTTTTCTTCACATTCAATAAGCCTGTTGTTAGAGTTATCAAGAGTTATTATTCCAACCCTTATTCCCATCATAGTCCTTGGACGCAGAGAGACAAAAGTTACTACGGCCCCAGACAGGAATTACGCAATATGATCTGTAGTATTCAACGTACATAGATGTGTCAACATTAGACTTCGCCGTCAATCCCAATATCGTAAGATTGTAGGAAGCCGAATCAGTCCTATCGAGACGACACACCGGCTCAAACCAAGGAGAAACAAGAAAGCCCGATGACTCATAAGGTCGGTATTACTCAACAAAGTAAGCGGAGCTAGCGACAGAGAGGAGAAGAAACGGGAGGGAAATGTGTGAATAAGGTGTAAGTCACAACATTACATTTTATTTCACTCCAATACTGTCAATTTCTATCGGCTAGAGTGTTTGAGTGGCTCTGGGCCTTTCGACCAAAACATAAACCTTACATTATCGTTTGCGATGTCTGATAATCTCTGCTCCTCGCCGCTGGATTGGGTATTTATATATCTGTCTATCATGCAGTTTGTCCTAACGCTTTCAAACTCAAGTTCAGCTGTTCCGTCAGGCAATTCTGCATTCTTCAACGGTTATCAGCAGACCAAAAGTTTCCTGTTTGAATTGTTGAACTGATTACTAGTCACCAGTTCTGGATCTGATTTAGCTATGCTTGTTGCGATATATTTTGAATAAGACTAATACCTACTACGTAGTTAGTTAAGTTAGACTATAGCACTGCAGAATTGAAGAAGGTTTAAATTGACAACTGCAACCCTCGACAAATAAACTCCATGACCTTGTTTCTAAAAGCAAGAATTAGTAGATTCTTCTGAAATCCACCCCTTCTTTAATTTTCTTGTGATTCGCTCCTGAGGACGTTTCAACCAGCTTTGCCTAAGACTTCCTCAGATCAAAAACTTAAACACAATGTAAGTGCAGAAGATCAACTGGCGAAAGAAGAAGCCCAAGAAGCAGCATCAGGCTCTTCGGGAGTCAAGAAGCTGTCCTGTTATAGTATGCGACTCACACCAGAATAGATGTTGCATTCAGTGCTACACCAGACCATGAAATAATCCAGGTGCATTAGCGTGTTTACCTGAGAGATAAATCTGCTGGGTACAGATCCGCACTTCATTTATGTCAATGGTTGTCTCTGACAAGTAAACACGTGGTCGACCCAGGGGCGTCTATGATTTGTACGCATGGGAAAAACTGTATGACAAGTAGATATATATTAATACCCTCTAGAGAAAGGTCCCTTATATTCACACAAGAGTGTAGGAACACGTTCGGAGAGTACCCCGGGGCCATACATCAATTGACTGATGGTAACTGACGGTAAAATGTACTTTTAACTAAAAAAGATTGAGTGTCTTAGTAATGATGTTACATGGTTATTTTTTAAGTTATTAATTTTTAATTTAATCCTGCAAACTATAACTTTTGATTTTTGCACCAACCATTTCATCCTTATAGCTTCTGAAATTCTGTATTCAGATAATGCAACTTGGACCTTTAATATCAATTTTCTTTTCACTTATTAGGTTGAGTCATAAATAATTTTCGTTTTTGTTTATCAATTTTATGCTTAAAAAAAACGGATTCAAGATTGCGTCGAAATTTTTTTCACATTAAAATACGCAGAATTTTACTCAATATGCATCGAAGAGCTACCTGATAAGTGGCAACAAGTGATTTCAAATAATGTTTAAGGATATAATTATCAGGTAACTCTTCGATGCCTTTTGAGTAAAATTCTGTGTGTTTTGATGTGAAAAAAATTTCGACGCAATCTTGAATCCGGTTTTCATTAGAGAAAGGTTTCCCCATCAAAGCATTTTAATTAAAAAAAGGTAATCATCGGTTGGTGCAAAGTCGGATGAATATGGTGTATGTAGAACAAACGAAACGAGTTCTATTTTTTTTTTCTTGCGTTAATCTTGCTATATGCAGTCTTGCGTTAATCTTGCTATATGCAGCCTTGCGTTGTCATAGAGAACAATATGGTTCCTATTGACGAGCGTTTCATGACGTTTTAAGAATTCTAAATTCAGTTTTTTGGATAAGTTATGAAGGTTTATTCTTGGCAATCCACAAATTTTTGTGTTGGACATTGTCGTGTGTTAGTGTACTCCAAATTTATTTCTAACTATAGAAAGAATGGAGCACCCAGTGTGGATCGAACTCACTATTTCCTAATATTCCCCTACACTCGATTCTCCAAAACGAAACTACTTATAACTTAACTTAATATTTTATGGATAACGTACGAAACTTGGAAATAACTTAGTATGTAAGACACCAGTAAATTATAACAAAATGATTTGTATATGAGTTATCTTCTCTTAGTATTCTTTCTTTGTGATAGAACAGCAGTAGTAGCCACTGTTTTATAATAATGTGTGTGGTTATAGCAGCTTTGTTAGGGGCAACTCAGAAAGCAGGAGGCTCGGTCTATATCGCTTTGGGCGCCTGGGTTGATATATCTCACTAACGATGAAGCATCACTCATCTGGCTGGTGATGTAGAAGGTCCTCTAGGTCGGCAAATTTTTTTTTCTGCGGTGAGTCGATAGCGACCCTGGCCCACAACTTCTTCCACTGCATGGTCGTAGTCCCGTTGTGCAAGTTTATTGAAGACATCATGGTTTGCATGCCGCGCGGAAAGTTCCTTGTTCTCGAGGCTAGTTCTGTTTGTTTTGTAGCAATGTCGTACCACCGTTGATTAAGGCTGAGTACTATGTGCTCTTTTGCTTACTACGCGTTATGCGAGTCTGTGATGTGAACGACGCGATAGAAGGAATTCTATGGGAACGAGAAGTTTACCTCTTCTCAAATAATCGTGTTCTTTAGGCATCAACTTAAAGTCAAGATTAGGACGAAAAGGAAAACGATTCCCTCCATGAGAATTTGCCAAAAAATTGGTGTGCGTCTTGCGCGTCTGTGTCGAGTAAAGTAGCCGTGATGCTAGTTAGGCATTATTAGAAATCATGGAGTGAACTGTGAACATTAACAACCCCGCCCAAAATAGGGTAGTTTATGCTTGTTTTGCTTTTATTTTTTTATTTTTATTTTTTTTTCGTCAAAGTTAACTTAGCTAGTGGATGTATATTCAGTGAGCCCTTTTATTTTTGTCCTCACTTTCTTCGGTTTAATTCCTGCTTCCCTCCCTCGTTAGGTGACCAGAGATATCAGTTCTATGGTGGATGCTACTTATCTTTCGTTTTTTCGAGTGTCTTGTTTTTCCGTATTTGTTGTTGTGTTAATGAATGTGAATGTTTGAGTGAGTGTGTGATCGAATGATTGTTTGAATTTTTAAAGTCCCGCATTAATTTCGTCTAGTTAACTGATGTTTTAAGGATTAGAGGAGGTAATCTCCCACCTTACTACCACTGACCCACAAAACTTTACTCGCAAACAGATTGGAGGGGGGGGACTTCACTCTCTCTCTCTCTCTCTCTCTCTCTCTCTCTCTCAATATATATATATATATATATATATATATAAAGGTGAACATGGAAGTCAACACTCAGAGGCGACAGGCTGTTTTATGCTAGACGCAATTGTCAGCACACCTTAAAACTATATTTCTTCACACACACACACACACACACACACACACACACACACACACACATATATATATATATTATCGGGTAAGTATTGCACAGTCAGAATGTCGGCGACTAAACCGGTTACCCCACTCCATGTTCTTGCGAGTGAGTCGGCTTGTTAGCAAGCCAGTAGGACACGAAAAATAAGACCTAACAAAGGGCAGAAGAACTCTCGATGAGTCAACGGCCAGCTAACTATAGGCGGTGTCACCATAAACCTGTGGAGAAGGCAACGGGAAACCACTCCACTATTAATCCCATGAAATATCAGGGCAAATAACATACACATTATGAAACCTAACGACGTGAAAGGATTTAAGTCTAGTGGAATTACTCCTCGCCCGGTAAGGACTGACATTTGCAGCAGGTGTCACATGATCATCATCCAGTGACTGTTAGCGCAAACGGCGGAAATAGGATAAAACTTCTCGGAACCTATCCGTCGGCCGGAAAGGAGAGACCTGAGCGACAGGTGTAACCGGGGACTGTTATCCATCGACTGCTCGCATCAAACAAAAAATAACTCTTGGGACATTGAACGTTCAGACGTTGAACAACTGTGGCCAGTTAGAAAATGTAAAACAGGAATTGAGTATGCTAAAAATCAACATCTTAGGTGTATGTGAAACTAGATGGCCAAACAACGAAGATTTTGTCAGTGACAATCACAGAATTATATATGCAGGCGGAGAGAAAAACGATAAAGGAGTAGGATTGATACTAGATCAAGAATTCAAGAAAGGCGTTCTGGGATACTACCAAATATCCGAGAGAATTCTGGTATTCAAACTGAAAAGAAAGCCTTTCAACAGCTATTATAATAGTATATACACTGACAGCACAAAGTAAGGAAGAAGAAATCGAATCATCCTACGCCAAAGTTCACTGCAAATCACAAGAAATCATAATTATCATGGGAGACCTGAAGATAACCTGAAAATAAGCAGGGAGAGGGTAAGTGATATAGCTGGAAAATTCGGACTAGGAAACCGCAACGAACGTGAGAAAAATGGATCCAATGACCAGGTAATAGCCAACACATGGTTCTAAGATCATCCGAGACGTTTATGGACATGGATGATTCTAGGAGGAGAAACTAAAAACCAAATTGATGACATAACTATCAAAAAAGTTTCAGGAATACAGTGGTTCACTGCAAAATCTCACAAGTGCCGACTGCGGAAGCGACTATCACCCTGTTATATGTAAACTAAGAGTGAAACTACAGAAACTGAAGAAGCCTAACGCAGCACCGAAACTGCAATACAACAAACTCCTGAGTGAGCTGAACCTGAAGGAAAAATATATGGATTCGAGGGACAAAATGGAAATGGAAACTCGAAATGGGCCACACTAAGAGAAGCTTTAGTGACATCAGCAAACGATATCATCACAAAGGAGAATAGACGAAGAAAAAACAAATGGATCATTGATGAGATTCTCGACATTATGCAAATGAGACAGAAAACTCTGCCAAGATATAGAATGGAATACATAAAACTACACAACGAAATAATAAGCAAATACAGGTAGGCTAAAGAAGAGTGTCTGAACAAAAAATGTAAAAAATAGAGAGATTGAATACCATCAACAAAGGAGATATACATAAACAAATAAGGGAACTAAAAGGACAGAAGACACGCTCGTCAACAGGCTACATAAAATCCAAGGACGGAACGCTCATGCTAGAGAAGGGGAAAATTTTTCAGCGATGGAACGAATATATTGAAGAACTCTTTCACGAAGAAAGAGAACAACCGGCAATATACAGAACTACGGACGGGCCTGAGATTCTAAAAACCAAAGTAGAAGCTGCACTGGTCAAAATGAACAGAAACAAGGCGGCAGGACCAGACGGAATTGTAACAGATATGCTGACAGCTTCAGATGATTTTGTCAGAGACAAGATTACAGAAATAATAAATGAAATCTACAACAGTGGGGATATACCGGAAGATCTCAGCAGATTTATTTTCATAGTACTGCCTAAGAAACCAGATGCAAACGAATGTGAACTCCACCGAACAATCAGCATAACGAGCCACATAACAATACTCATCATCCATATTCTGATGAATAGAGCGTGCGGCGGAATCAGGCCATGGATACAACTAGAAAAGTGCGGGTTCGTTAAAGACACCGGAATAAGGAACGCGATATTCATGCTCAGAATGTTATCAGAAAGAGCAATACAAATGCAGAAGGACGGGTGCCTGTGTTTTATAGACTATGCAAAGGCGTTCGACAAAGTACGCCACAAGGATCTGATGGAACTGCTCAGCAACCTTGATATATATGGGAAAGATATTAGAATAATCAAGAACCTATACTGGCAGCAAACGGATAGAAAATGAGTTCAGCAAATATACAAAAATAGAAAGCGGCTTAAGGCAAGGATGTGTCTTCTCACTGGACTTATTCAACTTATACAGTGAAGCAATTCTGAGAGAACTGGAAATGCTACCAGGATTCATCATTGGCGGCTACAATCTTAACAACATAAAATATGCAGATGACAGTGCTGATAGCAGACATGGAAAGGAAATTACAAAACCTCCTATCGAAAGTAGCAAAGGAGAGCGAGAAGAAGGGACTAAGCATAAACTACAAGAATACAGAATGCATGGTCATCAGTAAAAGGATGAGCCCGAAATGCGATTTACAGGTCGGGGACACTAAAATCAGGTGTGGAAATTTAAATATCTGGGAAGTGTTCTTAAAGAGGACGGTAAGTGCGACGCTGAGATCCAAAGACGTATTATGATGGCCAAAGACGCATTCCAAAAGCTGGGAAGAGTATTACGAGACGGGAGGATTTCTTTGGTAACAGAGAAAAGAGTACTGAACTGCTGCGTGAAATCTGTCGTTCTTTATGGCAGCGAATGTTGGACGATCTCCTTAAAGATGAAGAAGAGAATCGAGGCAACGGAATTACGGTTCTACAGAAGGATGCTCAAGATACCATGGACCAAACACGTGAGCAACGATGAGGCTTTGGAGAAGATGCAAACAAAGAGGAAACTTAAACTTAACATCAAAAAGAGGCAGCTGAAATTTCTAGGACATGAGGAACGAAGGTTTGGAAAATATGATACTCACAAGGCGGATAGAGGGAAAGAGGTCAAGGGGAAGTGGGCTTAAGCGAATGAATGGCAGAAGAGTGTCTGGGAGAAGTAGCAAAAAGACAAAACTTATTGAGACCTATATGGGATAGGGGGGAAGTGGCGATTTATGATCGCCTACGTTGTGAAGGAACTCGGTACATAAAAGAAGGGGGTTTATTACTAACAATATATATTTTTTTGTAAATAAATCTTGTTTTCATTGTAAATATTCATTGGGTTTATAAATTTTTAAAAGTTGTTGTTTTATCCCTCCCAGACATATTGTACATATAGGGTCTAGTTATGAGGTATTATGGTGGGTGTAGTAAGAATGGTAAGTAAGAATGTGTTGTATTGGTTTAAGGATTATTGTGGTATGTCTGGCTCAGTGATTGTGGCTAGCTAAGTTTAAGTATAAGACAGATGAAGAACAGCCTTCCCTATCTCCCATTTTTGGCATTGTGCCATATTTGTACATATACGAAAAATAAATAGCGTTAGGAACAATTCAGACACGTGCGTATTGTCTTACCATTTAATAAGATCGGATGTTCCAATTTTTTTCTTGTGTTATCCTTGCTATATGCGGCCTTGCGTTGTCATGAAGAACAACATTTTTCCTACTGACAAACGCAGGGCGCATTTCGACCAAACTTTTATGGACACGTTGCAGCTGCTGAATGCATAAATGTGCATTTAGTACGTCGTTGCGTTTTAAGAACTCTAAACGAATAATACCCCACCAATCACACCACATGTACAACATTACCTTTCTTCCATGGCGCTCAGCCTTTGGGGTCGGTTGTGGAGATTTGTCCTTGTCAGTCCACTGCCTTTTGCGTTAAACATTGTCGTATATTAGTGTAACCCAAATTTATTCTTAACTGGCACGTATGGTTAGTAGTTACGATGATATATTCGTCATTACAATTGGTTACACAAAACTAAAATTGCTTATGACTCAGCGTAATATATTTAGACATTCAACGAGGTAACAATTTCATCCTCCTAAAGTGGACAAGCCAAAGACGCAATGGTATGTTACTCTTTTAACCTTACTTTACAAGCTTATCACTTCAAAGTTTACACTCCTAAATTAGTTAAACTGCGCAGAGTATAAATAGAAATTGCAATGAAGATCAGAAACAGATAAATAGTAACAAGCTGTTGCTTTAATTACATAAATAATCAAGTTTCACAGATAATAAGTAATTTCAATTTATAGTAAAATTTGGAGACACAGACACTCACGCAGAAAGTGTTATTGAACGGAGGAATAAGACTTCTATTCATCCTCATTTTAAAATTTGGTTCTTGGTTCCGGGTCATATTGTCGGTCCTACTACTTAAAAAAAAGAGGACCCGGATGTATGAATTAAACTAAAGCCACGTAAAGCTTTCGGAGATGTTTCAAAAATAGATTTTCTCCACAATAGCAAGCTTTCTGGCTTACTTCACGAGGAAAGTTATAAAAATCAGAGCACAAGGTTGCGCAATATCTTTAAAAGTTAGTTTATGCTAGTGTTTTCAGCATGGATTTCGTGGGAACCTGGTTTTTCCAATAGAGTATTCAAGAGTGCCGTGAGATTTTAAATTAAAATCTCAAAATAGACCAAAGAAAACAATGAAAAAGCCAGTATTCCCCAAAATGAAAGAGTTCACTCAGCGTGTGAAAACGCGGTGTCTTCACTTAGCATAACACAAAGGGGAGGTTAAAACATAATTAGTTATAGAACTTGTAGGGGACTCAAAATTAATATTTAGGCTGACATCAATTATTCTACCAACGTTCAGTCTACTAACAGAATTTGGAATAAAAGTTTTAGTTTCTACCAAGATTGAACGAGAAGGCAAAATTGTAGACACGATATATAACAACGGTATTAAAAAAGAAGGAAAATAAGAGAAAACTTTAATGCATATTTGTGCGGGGGGGGGGGGTCGGTTAAAAGAGAATGGGGAAAATGGAGATCAAGCGACAACAAGGCGCACCGTAAAAAATGACAATACATAGTGAGGTATAAAATCAAAACTATTTCATTAAAATAAAATAAAAGCAAATTTTACTAAATATTAGGGATGCAGAAATTTGGTTGTTTGTGCGCCCGGAAAACGGGGTAATAAATTCCTGGACAACCAATTTAATCCCCGCCTTCCCTAAAAAAAACAAAAAAAAAACGGTCAATTGTAGTTGTGGGGAACAGATCAAATTTACAATGAAATGTCAGTCAAATAACATGAAATCTGACAAGAAAAATACCAGTGTATACAAAAACAAAAAAAAATGAAAATTACAAGGAAGAAGGTACAATAAAAGGGTTTCAGTGAAGTCGAATCCAGTTAAAAGGGTAGATTTACGTTGAAAGTATAAAATATGAATGTTCTTAACAGTTCTCGTGATTTGACGTGAGTTATCGAAGTTCGTGACAGAATCCATTCATACCTTCTGAGTCTTCAACGTAGAGCGTTGTTTTTTGGTTTTTTTTTTTCGCACAGTAGTCGTTCTCTCTTCTAGAAACAACTATTTTGTTACAATAATCCGGGTGAAAATGAGACTTAATTTTGTCAAGACTTCATTGAGGAGAAGTAATGCAGTCGCTTCTTTTGAGTCTACGCTCGGATTGGGTTTCAGGTGTTTTTTAGAAGGCGTTACGTCTCCCACTGCCCGGCGTCGTGCCACGACCCTCGGCGGTCACGTCTCATATACTACTCCTCAGTGTTGCATTTTCTGCTATTGGCGATGGCCGTATTGCAGGGGGGGTTTATAGGCAAAAGTTAGCTCCGATTTACCCGACAAATTTTGGCGATCAACACAAGTATTTCAGATTTCAACCAGCTCCAGTAGCCATTGGTTTAAAAAATATTGTAGTAGAAAAACACCTGTTTTTCTTTTCTTTTCTTTAACCTTCAGTTGACTCCCCTTCACTCCTTGGTCAATGAGCTTTGCACGCAGGCTAGCAAGGTTCAGTTTTCAGTAAATTATTTTATTACCTTCATCCCTTCCCTCAAACTACTGAGAGCCGAAACTTACTCAAAAAAAAAAAAAAAAAATTGAAACAATGTTACACTTTTATCGATCATCAAACAATAAATCCTTCACAAAATGTGCATGTACACAACTGTACGAAAAGTTTCTGGAGAAATGTTATTTAGAGGTCACAATTTTAAGTTTTGTTTTACGTAAATAAAAAAAAGACTTCTGTAATTAAGTATGAATGTGTATAAGAGAATATATGCTGATAAGAAAATGAGGTTTATTCATGCATATACGTTCAGATGAAGTGGAAAGAAGACCATCAATTAGCATCTGATTTCCCTGGGTCTGTATCTATCGGGTTTTTTTTCTAAGTCGCTGTGGTACCAAATGATTTTTGACGCGTGTGAATCTTCTACTAACTTTTTTTTAGTTGCTGGCTCGCTTTTTATTTGTTTCCGTATTATCGGCTCACAAACTTTTTTTGAAACTAAATAAAGCCATCTGATTGGTTTGTGTTTATTTTGTTTAGGATCAAAGTGTAGTATCTATTTTCTTATGCCAATGAAATATAGCCATTAATTTTCAATTAGTGTGCTATCTAGCTTGAGTGCATGGACGTAGGATAACGACGTCAGAGTAAGGTTGAAAAACACTGGTTTAGTCTATTGCTAGATCAAACAATGTAACAATTATAAGAACTGAATAACATTTATTACTGTTATGATCCGGTTCCTTGTACCCCGGGTGATAGTCCAAGGTAGAACCAATAAAAAAGAACTCGAACACGGATATGGAATAACACAGATATATTACAAACAGGAATATATACAGAGAAGTAGAAAGGGTTAGTACGAACAATCAGGTTTAGTAGTAATTGTCTGAACGCGACTCTGTTTCGGCCTGTCTCTGAATCGACTGACTGACTCGCTCGATCTGACTGACTGACAGACTCCTGACGGACTTCACTTCAGACTTCAGAGTGAACAGTATTTAGTCACCCCCACCCACCCCGCGAGGGCATCATGTGGCACAAGGCCGGTTTAACGTGGGATTTCCGAGCCCGTGGGCTCGGCCAAAAATATGCCCTTTGAACCCGTATAAACGGGTTCAGGGTCGGTTTACCTCCCCGAAAGAGACTCCGCCCTTCGGCGTAGCCTCGTTCGGGTTCCTCCCCGCCCGAAGGCTGAGAGTTCAACCGATGAGCCGGTCAGCCGGTCGCCTGACTTCAGGCTAAACCCCCTGCTTCTTCTTGAGGCGCAGTATTTATTTCGTATGGAATAGTCCATTATGTTATTATGGGTAAGGTCCCGTAACAATTACTTAATTTATTCATCTTACTGATCTGTTACTAAATCATAAAGTTAAACCTCTGAAACAAAAATAAAACTGAACGAACACATGTGTTGTGGGAAATTTGTCTCGGCTTTCCCACATGAAAGGGTTATGGTTAAAGGTGACAGAATTGTTAAAAGCAACAACAGCTAGAAAGTTTAGAGCGAACAATTCTCTTTTAGGCGGTAGAATAAAGACTTAAACTTCTTCTCGGAGTGTAATAATAGAGGAAGATAATGTTTATTTACATATACAAATAAGGGTAAAGGGATATATATACAAAATATGAGAGAAAGAAAGGGAGAAGAAAATTCATAAAGGAAGAAAAAGTGTTCATGTAAAGGTTTGTTCAAAATATTTCTCTGAGCGCCTAAAAGTTCTTTAAGCAAGGTAAGGGGTTAACACTCACATACAATTTCTTCAGAGCTCTTGTTGAGGGGGAAACAATCAAAAGATCCGTAGTTTGTAATTAAGTGAGTTCGTAGTATGGCCGACGACAAGAATTTCAAGGTCCTAGGAAGCAGATCTTGAGTAGTTTTATTAGAGGGCCGACGTTTTGTCTTTAGGGCCCAGCATGTAGATTTCCTTCTTGAAACATGTTCCGAAGATGACTGGTGTTACTGTCGCCGACCTGATGTTATCACAAACGATATCAAATACTCACTGCAAAAGAGGCGCACATTCTCCGTATTTATCGAGATTAGAAGGCTCAGAAATATCGGAAACTTTTCCCTCCAAAATCGCTTATACACTTTCCCGGCCCTTTCATTCGTCAGAAAATATATTCTTATTTCTGGCAAGAAACAAAAGTTTGGGAGCAGGTTTTAGAACCAAGGGTTCGACAAGTTGTGAGCGTTACACCTGACTTTATGGTACCATGGTCAAAGTAGGGGTGGTCAAATTCCTTTTTATATTTTTATATTTTCAACTCCCTTGTTCGTCAGAAAATATATATTCTTATCTCTGATAAGGATCAAGTCTTTGGGAGTTGGTTTTGGAAGCAGGGGTGAAAGTTGGGGCAAAGATCAGAAAAGAGGTTAAAACGTGAACTCGTAAAACATTGTAGTGGTGATTCTCAAATTAAATTCTAATAGTGTTCTTTGTTACGTTCGCCAAGATTAGATTGGCTCAGGTGAAACCGATTGGCTTTTTCGCCGAGAAACCAGGCACGAAGAAACCAGAGCTCTGTTTGTTTGCTAAGTGTTTGTATTGCTTCCTCACTTTGGTCAGTTGTATGTAGGGATAGGCGTGTGTATAGCCGGAATGCCTAAAAATAAAGAGTTAAAAATATGACGAACGTCAAAAAAGCATGCTTTTTTAAAAAATCAGTTGTGACGTTCGGATGAGTCAGCTTATGTGAAATGTTACATGATGAACTTTGGTGTTATATATTGGCTTATTTATCTGATGTATTTGAAATTTTAACATGCAGATAAAGGAAATATTTTGACATCTGCGGAGAAGGTTTCAAAGAAATTATACAGTTTTGGTTGAATGAAGTAAGATATGGAAATTTCAGCATGATTCTCAAAATCAGCGCCTCCAGCAAATATTTCGACATTTTCTTCTAGGTACCGTGTCGTTTCAGGACTCTAGAGATGATGGTTTTCCACAATTTCCTGTCCTTTGTAACGCTTAGAAAACTTTGATAAAAAAGTTAATTTCGTTTCATTTGGAATTAACGCTTTGATCAAAGTTTATTAAGGGTTACAAAGGACAGGAAATTGTGGAGAATCATGATTGTCAACTTCCTGAAGAGATACGGTACATCTTACTTATTATAAAACGCAGATTGTGTGTGTGTGTGTGTGTGTGTGTGTGTGTGTGTGTGTGTGTGTGTGTGTGTCTGTCTGTCTGTACGTTTAAATATTGGATCGGATTTCCTACATTTTTCAACCGATTTCAACAAAACTTCACAGGACTGCGTAAAATTACCTTGTGGTGGTTCTGACAGCGCCAAAAATTGGAAAATCACAATTGTTTTTGCACGAAATCAATTTGAAAACACGATAAAACACGATTCTATCGCCAGGATGAAAGGGGACAACTCATATCGAGTTATACTTCTTATAAAACCCAGGTTGTTCGTGTGTGTGTGTGTGTTCGTTTATATATGGGATCGGATTTCCTCCATTTTTCAACCGATTTCAACAAAACTTCACTTTTTTTTGGCAGGTAGTGTTTTTTATTGTCTTGCACACTTTTTTCTTTATTTTTACATTCAGAATGCTTTAAAAATTCCATTTACAAGACAATTGTTTATAATAAAATTCTATTCAATCGGTAGACTCATAACGATTGAAAACAATGTTTTTGTTTGAGTTTGGGTTTGACCAATTCGTAAAAAAAATAAAAAATAAAACTAATTAAGGCATGCGAGTCCGTCAACCTTAAACAATAATCTTTGTCTTTTTTATTTTTCAGTCTTTATGATGGTCGATACTTGATCTATCTCTTACTGTTACTTCCCCGGGCAACGCCGGGCTCTACTGCTAGTAGAAGATAAATAGAGAACAAAATTTCCCAGATTTGAACGTTGGTCAATACGATTGGGTTATTAGCAGATTAGTAAGATATAATTTATATGAAATATCCCAGAAACACAAGAAACTGTTGAGCCGAGAAATGATTGATGCTTTAGACTGAAATATTCAGAAACGGAATTAGATTCTTTTGGGAAAGAAATTTCAATGCAATGCGGTACACGAACAAAGTCATTAACAAAAAAAAAATCATTGGTACTTCTGCTTCGGTTCACAACAAATTATTTGTACTAATCTAGCTTCTCTGTTTTGATCAACATTAAGACAAAGAAAAAACTGTAATGATTGACGAAGAGATGCGAGTTGCCTTATCAGCCATTGACTCAATTTTATGAGAAGCTTTACTTGCCACCAAACTCATCGTTGATATTAGAATTGTCTTACTTTGTCTATGAATTGATTTCACATAACGTCGCTAAGAGGTAAAGCAATCAGCGATATAAAAGGAAAGGACAAGTCTCATTTTTTTTTCTCCTCCGGAATGTAGAAGCGATATAGTGGCGTTGGGCTTAGGAGTTAAAATGAACAATAGATTTAACCAGGCCAATGAAAGATGATAACGACGAGGAAACACACGGGTAAATTTAACAAAACAAAATAAGGAATTTATTCATTAATCTACACGCTTAAAGTAGTGTCAGTAGATCGTTTCAGGAAAATAAATCAGAATTTTTTAAAGTCCGTAGTTTAACGAATTGTCATGAAGAGGAAATGTTCATACAACAGATTAAATGATCTGACACAAAATAATATTAAAAAATGTTTAAAACAAAAGTAGGTGAGTTTGTTGCTCACCGAATGGATATATGGTTTGTATATGTTCAAAAGTAGACGAGGAGAGATAGTTTGAAATACTTAGCTTTCTTGGATTGCTAAGAGAAAATTCTTTAAAGTGCCCTGTGCTTGGTTAAAAGCCGATAATATAATTGGCGAGTAATTTGACACAAGAGAAAACACTAGACATGTGAGCAGAAACGACATTTTTCACGTGACTTCAGACACTCTTCTCTTTTTAATTTAATTTTTTCTTCATTTTATATAAAAAGTAATTTCGTATAGGTTCGATACTTTCTTTTCTTTCTTCTTCTTGGGTCAACGGCTAATTTCTGTGGAGATAGGGTTTTCATTGGTTCAAAAGCAATTTCACATAGTCTCGAAAATGTATTGCCTTTTCTTATCAGCTCGCCGGACAATCTCTGTGTTGGCAACGTTTTCATTGGCCCAAAGAAAATTTCACATAGGCTCGCAAATTACCTTCCACCTTTTATCTCAGCTCACCCGAATTTGAAGGTAAAGGGAGTTATTATTATTTCGTACTCACGACAGCGACAAGGGATGCACATCCTCCGAGGGAAAAAGTTTTCAACATCGTAAAAATTGGCCATCGTTCGCTACTCCTCCCACAAAAATTGGTGTCCCTGTTGTGATATGGACATGCAGCACACAACTACAGTATAAGATTAAACCATTCGATGAACTTGTAGTGATAGAGAAAGAAAAAGATCATTATTTAAAAAATAAAATAAAATAAAATAGAAAGTTAAAAGTTGGCAAACCAGCCCAGAGAAAGAACAAGAACAGTGCCGGTTCGTGAACAAGGAACGCGATTTTCACGCTCAGAATGTTATCAGAAAGAGCAATAAAAATACAGAAGGACGTGTACCTATGTTTCATAGACTACGCAAAGGCCTTCGACAAAGTACGCCACAAGGATCTGATGGAACTGCTCAGCAACCTCGATATATTCGGGAAAGATATCAAAATAATCAAGAAACTATACTGGCAGCAAACAGCATGTATGTGCATAGGGAACGAGTTCAGTGAATATACAAAAATAGGAAGGAGCTTAAAGCAAGGATGTGTCTTCTCACCCGACCTGTTCAACTTATACAGCGAGGCAATCCTGAGAGAATTGGAAACCCTACCTGGATTTAGCATTGGTGGTCACAATCTTAACAACATAAGATAAGCAAATGACACAGTACTGATAGCAAACACGGAAATGAAATTACAAAATCTCCTACAGAAGGTAGTGACGGAGAGCGAGAAGAAAGGACTAAGCATAAACTACAAGAAGACAGAATGCATGGTCATCAGTAAGAGGATGAGCCTGAAATGCAATTTGAAGGTTGGAAACACGGAAATTTAAATATCTGGGAAGCGTCTTGACAGACGACGGTAAATGCGACACAGAGAACCGTAGGTGTATTGACATGGCTAATGACACATTCCAAAAGCTGGACAGAGTACTGTGAGATAGGAGGATATCTTTGGCAACAAAGAAAAGAATACTGAACTGTTATGTGACATTATATGTCCTTCATTACCGCAGCGAATGTTAGACGATTTCCTCAAAGATTAAGAAGAGACTCGAGGCGACAGAGATGTGGCTCTACAGAAGGATGTTAAGGATATCATGGACCGAGCGTATGAGCAACGATGAGAGGTTGCTAACATGGAGGAGGCTTATACTTAATACCAGGAGAAGCAGCTGAGGTTTCTGGGACACATAATGAGGGAGGAGGGTCTGGAGAATCTGATACTCACGGGTCGAATAGAGGGAAAGTGAGGCAAGGGAAAACAAAGCGTGACATACCTCGCAAGTGGATGATAGAATGTGGTCTGGGGGAGGGTCAGAGGGAAGGAACTTGTTGAGAACTGCAAAGGATAGAGGGAGGTGGAGAGCCATGATCGCCTACGTCCTGAAAGGACATGGCACATAAAAAGAAATAAAAACAAGTAGATAAAGAAAAGATAAAGAAATAACTAAAAGAAGTCAAAAGGTTATCATTCCTAAATATAGGTAAAGAAAAAGGGATTGTCAAACGAATCGTTTCTGGAACCAATCAAAATCAAGGACAATTCAGGAAAGTATTATATTGCCAAAATGTTAGTTAAGGCACATAGTAACAGGGAGGCAAACGGACCAGCCGCTGAAAAGAATTTCATCTTATGTCCCTTACCCTCAAGCTTCGGACACCTAAAAATTCCACAGAGAGTCAAAAGGACTATCAAGAAATACTTACATACCTACAAACATATTAACTAAGAAGACTCTCCTCTCTCTATGCTAAGGACTTAAAGACTTTCAATACGAGAACTTGCTGATAGAAACTTATGAATTCTTTGAATATTATTATATATTTTATTTTGAGAGATATAGATTTTTATCAATGCATGCAATATATATCTTTCTATTAATTATCTTTGCATGCATTTTTAAAAGGCCATAAATTGGTGTATATTCGGATTAAGGACGTTATCCGAAAATAAGATTACTTTGCTGACTTCCACATCTCCCAACTAATTCCAGCGAACCCCACAAACTTAGTTTCAACAGAATTTGACACACGTGGAGAAGAATACAGAGACATTACTTCTTAACCCATTCTGGCTGAGCCACTGGTAACTGATATCTTTTCAACCTACCCCCATTACTATACCAACATTGACCGCTGACAGGCATCTACATTATTCTATCAAGAGTATCACTAGTCACCCATAAATTTCATCTTATGTCCCTTACCCTCAAGCTTCGAACACCTAAAAATTTCACAGAGAGTCAAAAGGATTACTACTATCAAGAAATTTTCGTACATACCTACAAACATATTAACTAAGACTCTCCTCTCAAAAAAGATCCCAGAATGACTTTTAAATCCACGAAAATTTTTCATCCTTTAAGAGTTGTGCTCAGTTTAATTTGTCATATATATAAATGTAGGTAGAAAAAAATCAAATGTTGATAAGATAGAGAGGGTCACAAATCATTGTCCTGATCCCCGAATCAGTTCAAGCCAAAACCCACTGCCTGTCTGGCAAACTAGACTTCTTAAAGAGCCACATATCAGCTCCGATTTGAATCAGAAATTTATATACTTTAGGTCTGTAACTTATTTTTCCCATTGTTTAAAAAATTCCCATATATCTCTTTAAACCATTCCTATTTGCAAACTTTATTATGGCGGGTTTTCAAACAATCATACTTAGGTCTCTTTCTTTAGAAGTTTTGAAAACCAAATTTTTTGCATTTATTATTTTAGTGGTTATTTTACATCAATTTGAGACGTACACAGATATTTTTTTACAGTGGAGCCCATACTGTACAAAGCCTGGGAGACACTTGAGATAAAGGTTTACAGAGTAAGAGATACAGTTTATGCGAATATGTGGGGAAGATAATGGTTAACCTTAAACTTAAACTGGTTAGGATTGTAGTGATCGGGAAAACGCCCTCTTGAGAGCCGGTTCCACAGAGTAGCGGTTCTCTGGAAGAAGATGGTCGAGTGAAAATCTCGCCAATGAAATACGAAAGCAATGAGAGTGGTTCGCTTCAATGTGCGTAGCATGGCAGGTTTTAACCGTGAAGGTTAAGAATGATGGAACAAAGGAATGTAGTTCGCCAGAGCACCTTCCCTGGGAATAGCTGTGAGAGGCTTCTGACGTTTCTTCTGTAATTGTACCCTTCAAAAAAAAAAAAAAAAAAAAAAATCCCAAGCAAGAAAGTTAATACCTCATAAAAACACCCACCTCCGTGTTAGAAAATTCTTTTCTGTGATATTTTAGACTAAAAGTAATATTTGTTTCAAATCAGATTAATTAAACTTTAAATCAGTTAATCTTCCTCAAATAAAGTTTCAGAAAAGTATATTTTATTTTTGAAAGTTTTTTTTAATAAAGAGAATTACGCTATTTTGACAGATTTGTAAATATTAATGTTTTTAGCGATTTAAAACAAACTCATTCCAGTCAATTTAAATTCCTTTTGAAACACATCAAAGTATTTTCTAATTGAAAATATTAAATTTAATCTATTAGCTTGAAATTAAAACTAAAATAAAAGCTTCAAGAAAGGTTTTCCATTTTCGAAAATGCATTTTAATCCTTAGATATTGTTTTTTTTTTTTATTTTATTTTATTTTTTGGTGGTACCTAAATTCTCCATGTGTTGATTTCGTTTCTTTTACACAGAGAGGATTTTAGTCAAAATTTATTGCGTATTTATTTGATCTTAACGGGCTCTTATGAAATCCCAAAATTGAGCCTCTGAAATAGAACTAAGGTTATATTATTTCTTAGAGTGAAAATCACACTGCCATGACACACGTCATTAAAACACTTATCGTCACAGTTCTAGAAAGTTCTTAATTATCCTTTACGTTTTTATGGACTAGCATCGGCGCTACCAATAAGGTCAAATTAGGCAGCTGAAGATATAGTACACCCCCGGAAAATGTATGTTTACCTTATTTGCATTTAGCTAAGAAACAATAAAATCCAATATTGAAATATAGAGTATAAGTTTAATTTCTTTAAGTGATGTAATGGAATAACCTGTCACCCCCATGAGTGACTATACTATAGATAATAACTACCTATAAGTATTTGTATGTCAACGGACTACAGAGACGAGCTGGAATCTTTTCCAGTTGTGCTGGTCAAACACTCTGTCTCCAGGCACAGACAATCCCCAGACGAGGCTATGTTGAAGAACAGAGTCTCGTCTCGGGAAACAGCTACCCGGCTCCGTTTTATACGTGGTCTAAGGGGAATTTTTGGCTGAGCCTATGGGCTCGGATTACTTCACATTAAACTCGGCCTTGTGCCACATCCTACTTCGTGGGGTGGGGGCTGGTAAATATCGACTAGCTGGGATCTGTTAATCAGATCTTAGCTGTTGTCAAACTCTCTGCCTTCGAGCGGAGAGGAACCCAGACGAGGCTATGCCGAAGGGCAGAGTCTCGTTCGGGGAGGTAGACAGACCCGAACCCGTGTATGCGGGGGTGTACGGGGAATTTTTGGCCGAGCCTAAGGGCTCGGATTTCCCCACATTAAATTCGGCTTTGTGCCACATCCTACCCCGTGGGGAGGTTGGTAAATATTACTAGCTGGCATCTGTTGAGAACTACTCAGACTTACGCGAGAACTATCGACCTTCCAATAGTAGCACTCACTACTGGATTGACTTGCGATGACCTTGTGCATAACTGTTACCTTTATTCTTATTGTACTGGAGTTTACAATAAACCGTTACTTATTTTATCCACCGAGTTGTTCAAGTTGTTTCTATTAGCACGGAATATAACATTAAGTGACCTCAAACTTTTTTTAACACCACGAACATCCGTTTTTCTATTAAATACTCCGCTGTCATATTCCGTAACAGTACTTAGTGGCACCGCACCCAATAAATTTATCTTCGAACAAACTTGAGTGGCGACAATGTTATTTCTGTATAGAAACTTTTGTTCTTTGGAAAGTTTGTTCACCGACCCTTGAAGATTTTCAACCTATTTGGACGAGGAGTGCAATATAACAATGTGATCAAAGTTCCTTGAACGCATTTTATATTAAGTTAGTTAGAAACCCTAGAAGTTGTGGTAATTAGCATGATGTTTTTATTAAAATAGTAAAAAAAGAAATAAGAAAATGATTTTTTTCCCAGGCTCTAATATAAAAATTACTTCACATGTGGTATAACTGTCACATGGGTCTACTAAAATATCCATTTTCAAAATCGCGGGTCTCATGTTTCAGCTAACGTGACTTCCACTAGCGGCTCCATAATCTCTAAATTGATGTCACTTCTTATTTTCTTATATCTATCTATCTATCTATCTATCTATCTATCTATCTATCTATCTATCTATCTCCCTCTCTCTCTCTCTCTCTCTCTCTATATATATATATATATATATAGAGAGAGAGAGAGAGAGAGAGAAAAAAAGAGATATCAAGGTGTAACGATAACAGCAATGGAGGTATTAGACGTCGGCCACTGATCAGAGTTAAAATTGATTTTCTATCCGTTTATTAGCAAATACGTGGAATCTTTTTCCCCTTCCTTTTCTTTAGCACGATTGAATGAATACGTATCTAAAAGGGAAAGGCCTTGATCCCACTCCAAAGAAAAACAACTGTAGCAAGAACATTTTAACTACGATAATTTTTATTTTTCTCCTTTTCTTCTTATTCTATACAAACCACTTTTAACCTAACACTTTAAGATGCTTCCTCCAACGAACTTTTGAACTCATTCATTATTCGCCATTCTTGAATAAATGTTATTTGTGTTATAGAATAAAATGACATATCTCGGCTGATTTACAGGCAAATACTCAAGAGCGAGAACCGGATGTGAATGGGACAAAGCCCCGTCACAAAATGACCATTAACTTTCTTTACAAATGTTTCCGACACACGTGTTCCGGTCGAAAAATAAAATAATAATTAAAGTGCTCTATTTTTCGTCCAATAAAAATGCTTCCCTCCTAATTTTACTCGCTTCGTTTCTCGAGCCTGTTAAGCCATAAAAAAATGCTATAAAAGGGGTCACAGGGAAGTTCAGCAGCAGTCAACAGGTGGCCACAAAGGAGACCGGTCACGTTCAGCAGCTGTCAACAGGAGAGCGTCAACCACCGTCAACATGTGTGAACTACTATGAGAGATCGACCTAGATCCGAAAGCCGGCTTATGATACTTTACCACACCAAGGTAGCTGTCCTAAACCCTTACGTTCCTGTTGAAATAAACCACGTAAATCTATTTCTACTGTTGTCGTATTTCTTTCTTGCAACCATACGCTTGTCTATAACACTTGTAACATGGACGCATATCCATGCACAAACAACCACCTAAATTGAAAATCCTGACGCTGGAGAATACAATTCTTTGATAATTTAAAACCGTCCTTGTGGGAAATTCAGTCGTCCATCTTTTTTTTTTTAAACCAAATGTCTGAATTCTAAACAATAATAAAATAAAAATAAAGAAAACAAAGGTATGCCTGTTAAATAAACCATTTGTATTTATAAACATATTTACATGAATTCAAAAAGGAATAAAAATAAAAAAAAGTCTTTAGTCTTTGGATAGTTGGTCCACAGAAAAGAAAGGCTGTAGTTTAGACAAGATCTTTAACTAATTGGTCTACAGAAAAAATCTGTGGTTGAAAAATGGCTTTTATCGTTATCAAAAATTCACTGACTGTCCTTGTTGTTGTTGGAAATGATTCATTTCAAATCGCCAACTGGCCATCAGCGAAAATTCACTGACCGTTCCAGCTGTTGTTATTGTAGCTGATTCGTTTGAAGTCGCCGACATGTTTCTTTCAGCACGCGCTGTGGGAGAAAGAAAAATCTTAATATCCACGTCTTCATTACAGCTTGGGGACAACAGTATATCCGTTCGCTGAAAGTCAAAATCTGTGGGTTTTTACTTTTTATAAGACATTTTTCCCGAAAGTAGGCTCCATAAAAATAGGATTTCAGTTTTCTCTGATTGCTCAAATATTTCCCATGGTGATATTAATTTCTAAACAATTGACACTTTGATTTAAACTGCATGCGTTGTATTGTGGAATCTTGTTGGCATTTTTTTAAATATTGTCTGTTATTAAGTAGAAAATAAAGTTTAGGTGCATTTTAATATGTAATTTTTGTTGGAAATAGCATTCATTTCCTATACAATTTGAATTAACTCTTCACAGAACATAGTAAATGACATCTACCTATAACAAGGACCCTGTAGTGGCATCCTTAAACTTCCATTTACTGTCCCCACAAAAAACATCTTTAAAGTCTTTACTCTAAAGTAATTTTAATTCCACAAGCTCATACTTATAAACTTGAGGCAGATCGGCCAAACACACACCATTTGAAACCGGTTATCTATACATGTGAATATCCAAATTTTGGTTTGTTCAATTATTTACAGTTATTAGACAAAAGACAAATACCAAACCACAGTGACCCTCATAAAAGTTCAGATTTTTTTGTACCATTTTCAGAAGAAGAAAAAATTGAGTACACAAAACTTTTATGTGCAATAGATGTTAAACTTTAAAAGATTCTGGATTCTATATTTTTCCTCTGAACCTCTTGAAAAGGAATAAATTAAATGATAAAATGTTTCTTATTCTATGCTATTTACTCATTATGAAATTTTATCTGTTACAATTGGAATATAAATTGCAGTAGGTAAACTATTATTCATAAAGATTTGGAGGAAAAGAGGGGACAATCTTGAACCCCTACTCCTGGCTTCCAACCAAAAAATAAATAATATAAGTACAATTAATTTTCAAAGACATAAGAAAACAAAAGTAATAATCAATCAGGAATTTTAAGATAAAAAAATCAATGAATGTTTTGGGGAAAATTTCTATATGTAAACCAAACAATAACATTGTATATTTTAATAGTTGCAAAATTAATTTTTCTGCATTTTTCAGACTTCACAGATATTTCGAATAAAAATAAACTACATAGATTTTTATTGTCAAAAAAATATAAACATCTTTTGAAAAATTGATGGAAATAAAAATTTAAGGGAAGGAGAAAGTAAATGATTCTCAGCCTCCTCCCACTGTCTAGTACAAAGATATTTACAACTAATGAGGTGTTCCGATGGGACTGTTTTAATTAGTCTTGTTTCTGGATGATTGAGCTGGCACTATGTTTGTTACAAGGTAATAAAGAAAAGGAATGAACAGTGAGGGGTGGGGGGTGGAGAGATTTCAGAAGAGGACTCTACCACAAGATAATTTTCAACCATTTAGAAGGATGGAATTTGAACCTAAGACAGTTTTGAAAAGTAGTTTAGTGAGCCATTTGGAACACTTGTAAGGAAGCCATCAATCAATTTATTATTCATCACGATACTGTCCATGGGCAATTTTTCAACAGTATTGCCATCAACCCCACTTTAAACCTAGACCTTCTGCCAAGTTCAGTAGTGACATGTATGCGCTGAAAAATACCTGTAAGCAGTCATGGAAGACGAAGTCAGTAGAATAATTATCCTTAACAGTTAGCTGAGAAAAGATGACATGGGATCATGAGATACCACATGACCTACAAAGAAAACTGGGACAAGATACAGAAAACTGATAATTTTGAACATATTTGTCTGAGACAAACACAATAAGATGAAAGTTAGAATTATAGTTAATATAATTCTACAAGGCTGAACCAACTTCTGAAAGTTTTCTGCAAACAACTTCCATTCAACAGACATTCACACATTGTTGAGCTGTCAAACCCTGAAAGGCTCAACAAAATTTGACAACATTTTGTGAACTTTGCTGACACACTCTCTACCAATGGCTTTTATAATCTGGGGCTATTACCATAAGTCTCTATTTTTTTATGAACATTTTTCTACCTAGCTTGAGGCACTCAGAAGAATATATATCTTCTTTTTCATATAAAAACTATTGTAAATAAATAATTTCTTTCTGTTTGAATTTCACACTTAATTATGTGCTTAAAGAGTTGTTGATTTTTTTTGTAGATAGGAAAATCTCCATAGAAATAATAGAAAAAAAAATTATTCAGGAGCCCATTCTTCAATAAAGTTCAGTTCACCTAAGCAATCCAAATTTATTGCAAACTTTTTTATACTCTCATAACAACTAAGAGTTAGAATTTTAAAAATATTTATCATTTAATAAAGCCACTTATATTGTGTAATGATTATCAACCTCATACTGAAAGTTGTGGGTTCAATCCTAATTTAGTATACTGCATTCATCTTAGCTTTGTACTAAATTTGCCCTCTTGAGGATATGAATATTTAGATAAAATAAAAGTTATTTTATTAGATATAAAACAATACCAAAAGTATCATCAACATCATCAAGGATAGTCATATGCTTGAATCCTTGACAGGACACAATTTCTTTTAGTGCTCTTATCTAAAGGCTGCCTCACCTCAAAACACACATACTCATAGCCTTTTATGAACTTGTTGCAAAGAACATTTAAATTAGAACAAATTATTTTTGCTTTTTTTGTATTTAATATTTACTGGAAGCCTGTAAGTCTTAGCCAGGACCATACTTCTTTGAACCTTATAGATCCATACTACAAAATCCCAAACAAAAAAATGTACTAAATAACACAAAACAACAACACTATCAACAACAGCAACAACCCAAATGTATATCACATGTAACTAGAAGAGAAAATAATGACATAAGATTTTGACATTCCACACTACTTCAAACAAAAGGTTGGGAAGGAATCTTCCATCAATACTGGAAAGAGCAGTAAAAGTTAGTGGATATGAGCAACCTATATTACTGAAAAATTATTTTAATAGAAAGATTTTATAAATTTCAACCAAAATTATCAGTGGCTGGCCATTCATTAATTTGTTTGATGTCATTCTGTGTTTACCATTCAATTTTCTGTAAATTTCATGTTCTGATTTTGTGAGTTTCCTTCAGAAAAAATTTTAAATAATCTAAATATCTTCTTTGAAGTTAAATTTTGGTTTTATTTGAAAGATGATAGCCTAAAGATAATCTGTACAAAAAAGAAAATTTCCATATGTAAATAAGGTTTTTAAGCATTGCTAAAACACTGGCATGTTCACTTGTCACTCATTAAACAGTTATTATAGATGAAAAGTGTAAACAACAAATTGAAATATCTCTTAAAAACTTCAATATATGTCCTAGGGAGTTATTTCAAAGTAAATTAGTCAGTTTATGTTTTAACTCACTGAATTTTGTAAAAGTAATGTTTACTTGTTTCTTAAAACATAATGAAAAATAAAACTTATTTACATAAAGTAAAATGTTGTTTCATAGGTCAACAACAATAGTTTCCTAATGTAATCCCAGACTTCAAAAAAATAAGGTTTTCCTATTGTCCGGTTCACACTCTTCACCAGTTTTTTGAACAGGAGTAAAGTTTTATCCCTTTTTCCCTGATTAGAATTCAGTTTTTGGTTCCTTCTAAAGTCTACTTCAATTATATACTTCTAACATCTCTGCCTTAACTCTGGGTTGTTTTTTATTAATAAATTTTTTCTCACCCAATAGAAGTAGATAGATTTGCCTATCATTCAATTCATACACACCTCCCTTAAATTTTATTCACTAATTAAATCTTGACCTCTTCAGGTCTAGAATTACCTGTCTATCTTTCCAGTTATCTTGTCCTTTCTTAAACTAATACAACTCCATACAGTTACGCTGTACATTTAGTGGCACTTGAACCTTGGATTGGATGAACATTAGTTAAAAAAAACAAAACAAATAAAAATAAAAAAGTTTAGTTCAAAATTTCAAGAAGTTTACTAAGTATGATGACAGACACCAGAAAAAAGGCTGGAGGAAACAACAAATGTTGTGTGTATAACAACCAACAGGAGTATATAATAATGATAATTGCCCATGTTGGTCCAAATAGTAAAGCATATAATAATGATAATTGCCCATGTTGGTCTGAATAGTAAAGCATATAATAATGATAATTGCCCATGTTGATCTAAATAGTAAAGCATATAATAATGATAATTGCCCATGTTGGTCCAAATAGTAAAGCATATAATAATGATAATAGCCCATGTTGCTCTGAATAGTAAAGCATATAATAACGATAATTGCCCATGATGGTCCAAATAGTTAAGCATATAATAATGATAATTGCTCATGTTGGTCCAAATAGTAAAGCATATAATAATGATAATTGCCCATGTTGGTCTGAATAGCAAAGCATATAATAATGATAATTGCCCATGTTGCTCTGAATAGTAAAGCATATAATAACGATAATTGCCCATGATGGTCCAAATAGTTAAGCATATAATAATGATAATTGCTCATGTTGGTCCAAATAGTAAAGCATATAATAATGATAATTGCCCATGTTGGTCTGAATAGCAAAGCATATAATAATGATAATTGCCCATGTTGGTCTGAATAGTAAAGCATATAATAATAATAATTGCCCATGTTGTTCCAAATAGTAAAGCATATAATAATGATAATTGCCCATGTTGATCCAAATAGTAAAGCATATATTAATGATAATTGCCCATGTTGGTCCAAATAGTAAAGCATATAATAATGATAATAGCCCATGTCGGCCTGAATAGTAAAGCATATATTAATGATAATTGCCCATGTTGGTCTAAATAGTAAAGCATATAATAATTGCCCATGTTGGTCCAAATAGTAAAGCATATAATAATGATAATTGCCCATGTTGCTCTGAATAGTAAAGCATATAATAATGATAATTGCCCATGTTGGTCTGAATAGTAAAGCATATAATAAATGATAATGGCCCATGTTGCTCTGAATAGTAAAGCATATAATAATGATAACTGCCCATGTTGGTCTGAATAGTAAAGCATTTAATAATGATAATTGCCCATGTTGGTCCAAATAGTAAAGCATATAATAATGATAATTGCCATGTTGGCCCAAATAGTAAAGCATATAATAATGATAATTGCCCATCAGAAAAATTTAAAAAAATGATACATTGTCCCAACAAAGGAACAGATTCAAAAGACTGAAAGAATCTTGGAGTAATTATTTGTTCACATAAGCAGACCATTTAGAAAGCTATTAAGCCTAACATAAACTTGAATTGTATGTATCTAAAAGGAAAAACAATTGATACTATTAACTAGTAGAAAAATAAGCAAGAGGAAAGATATTGACAACAAATTTTGCTAGACTTGATTTCTTTGCTAAAAATGATCAGCATACAAAAGTTAGGTAATACAAATGAAATGTCATACAATGCCAGTAATGGCAGCTTTTTAAAGTTTGTAGAATATCATGTATTTTCCTTTTCCACTAATGACTCATATGGTCAAAGTCAGAGAATGCAGTTTTTTTTTTGTTTTTGAGAAATCATAAACAGAGAAAGATAGTAAGGAGACAAACATTGCTTAGTGCTACAAGGTGGGTAGGAAGTTGTGGATGGCCCATCTCCTGACAAGGTATGGCATAAAAAAGAAGAAAATTCCAGCCCTCTTTGATCCTATCATGAATGAACATTTGCATAAAAATAAAAAATTGTGAGTTCACTGGATAGGAAAATATATCTAAAATGAGTTCAGACAACTTCTCATTGGTATTAAAAACCTGCAAATTTTAACAGATACAAACTCCGTCAAATACTATTCAATTATCCTGAACTGCACACCCACTGTTAAGAATAATGAATAAATGACAGTGTATGTTTTGTGAATGCAATTAAAATTGTAGATAATGAAATTTATAAGCCTGATCTTATAAGATTTCTTGGGATTTGTTCCACTAAACAAGACAACAGGTGACTTTATAGCAGAAACTCTATTTAAATAGCTTGATCAAACAAGATTCCCAACTGAAAATCTGTGCAACTCAGGTGGTCATAATGGGAGTAATCTGAAGAGCAAAGAACCAACCTACCCACGTTGACCACAGTCAGAACCACAGAGTCATTACAAACTCCACAATCCTTTCATTTGCTGAATTTAGTATGTGCATCACCAGGGCTATATATGATTTTTTTAAAATTCAGAGTTGTCCTTCTTCCAATAAGAGCCCAGCTTGTTCTACTATTTAACCCATACCTGGGTGAAGAGAGATGGATTCATACCTTTTCCAACGGTATCTGGATATAAGTGAATGCAATGAATTCAACTGGAATTTGAACTTGGCTTTCTGATTTCTAATTCCAAAATGCTTATATAAGCTTCCTGCTTAAAATATTAATGAAAAAAAATTGCTCCAGAACCTATTTTTGTCTTCTAAGAAATGTTGCTTGACTATTTCTATGAAGGACCCAACAGTTTTCATCCAATATAGCTCTACATTCATCACTAAAATCAGATTTTACATACTTCTTTATGAAGCTTGCATTTTTCTCTATGTGATATTTACTTAAAGTTAATAGTTTGATTGCTTTAATGTCTTTAAGCAATGTTTTAGCATTTTTTCCTATGTCTACATTTGAATCATCAACTTCTTCAAATATTTATATACTATACTATATCACTAATTATATTATTATATGTACAGATTTCATTAATCCGTTCTTCTAATTCTAACCCTTTCAGCTAAAACCTGCCACACCCTGTACACTGAGGTAAACTACCTACATTCCTTTTATATTCTTTTATTAAGAAGTAAATTCCAGTTGGATAGCTTCTTCCCAAAAACTGTTGCTTTGTGGAACAGACTCCCAAGAAGATGCTTTCCTAACCACTACAACCGTAACCTCTTCATGTCTAGGGCTAACTGTTCTCTTTCCCACATATGAAATCTGATTTAATGTAGTAATTCTGAAGTGAGTTAGTTGATTACTTTACTACTTAACAGGAGTAGAGGTTTATCCCTTGTGCCCTGTTTAGCTTTGGGTTTCCAGTTTTTTCTAAGTCTACTTCAACTCTATACTTCTAATGTCGCCGCCTAAACTCTGAAATTTTATTTGGTACTTATTTCTTTTTTATTTTTCCTTAACAGAAGCAAATAGACTTATTTATCATCTGGTTTACACTCCTCCCTTGTCTCTTGAACTGGAGTAGAGGTTTATCCCTTGTTTCTTATTTAGGATTGGGTTTCCAGTTACTTCTAAAGTCTTCTTATTCTCTTTCACTCCCAGTAGTCCCTCACATTTTAGTGACATTATCACCTTGCTTGAGGTGAATTGATTAATATATATATATATATATATATATATATATAAAAGTGTACATTGAAGTCGATACCCAGAGGCAAGAGTCTGTTTCATGCTAAACACAATTGTCAGGATATGATCTATCCCTGATATTAAGCACTTTAACTCATAAATATACTATACTGTAAAACTAAATTTTATCACACATATCACACATATATATATTGGTTGGTTAATAGTAATATAAATTTTATTTTGAAAATACTGACCTCATAATGAAAATGAACATAGAACTGTATATTTTTATAACTTCTGCTTAAATAGAAGAATTCACCAGAGTACACATAAAATTAGCACACTTTTATGGAATTTTTCAATTACAACTATTTTTGATTTGTCAGAAAAATAAGATGTAAATTAGTCTACTGTAAGTTGTATAAATAACCAACTAAATAAATGCATGTTTTATTATCTAGACTATCGTTCTCTAAATAGGAAGTAATATGATAAGTTGAAAAGAGAAAAAAAAAAGGAAAGAAAACACAAGAAAGAATGAAGAAAATCTGAATAGTAGAGAAAATAAAAAGTAAAAAATATGAGAGAGAGAAGAAGGTGTGGAAAAGAAAAAGATTGGGTTAAAGAGAAATGGGAGAGAAGGAAGAAGAAAAGATGTAATTAAAATAAGGAAAGAAGAGGAGCAATAAAAAAAGAAAAAGAAAAAAGAAGAAAGTTAAAAAATATTAAAAATACAAAAAGAAAAAGTAAAAAGGAAGAAAAATAAAGAAAAGAAGATAGAAAAACAGAGGCTAGAATACAAAGAAGGAAAGAAGAAAATAAGAAGGAAGAATAAAAGAAGAAAACTGGAAGGAAGAAAGAAAGAAAGAAAAACAATAAATGAATAAAAGCAAAAAAGATAGAAAGAAGCTAAGAATAAAGAACAGGGTAACAATAAAAAGAGGTAAAGAAGCAAAAATAAGGGTAAGTTGATGATAATGAAAAAAAGAAAGAAAGGAAGAAACACAATAAAAGAAGCATAGCATAAATGAATGAAAGAAGTGAGAATAGCAGAAAGATGAAAAAAAGAAAGTAAGGATTTGAATAAGAGAAGGAATTCATGAAAAAAGACAAAAAGGAAGGAAGAGAACGATTAAAAAAGAGAGAAAGGATTGCAATGTGAGAAGGAATGTAGGAAAATAAGGAAAAAGGATGAAGGAAAAACAGGAGAATAAAAAAAAAAATAAACAAGAAAGATAAAAAAAAGTCATGCATTTATTGACGGCAACACATGAGCCCTCGTTTCACACGCATTCACACAGTCAATACCTTTTCTCTGCCTGCAGACTGTGAGCAAGTCAAATGACAAATCGTTGAAGTTGACAGCATACTTCCACTCAGGGGATTCGAATGGGGCAATGCTAAAGACTCTTGGGTAAGTGCAAATCTCTGATTTTGCTATTGAAATCAGCAGTACAACCAGTTTCGTGTCTTTTGTAAGTAACATAGCTATTTACTAAATTTAAGCTTAAGTAACAACAATGTTATTACAATCAAACACCAAGTAAGAAATGAAATCACCAGACTAGCAAATTGGCCTAATTATGAATAGGCTAACTGAGGTGGCAGTATGACATGGCCTTGTATAAGTAATATATAACAACTAGCCTGCTGCCAACATTAAAAGAAATAAGTGACTGGCAGACAGTGAAAAGAATTTGACAAACAAAACTTCAAGAACACATCATGATCTGATTCATCAGCAAGCAAAAAACAAAAATAAAATTGCAATATAAAGCCGATTATTGTTACTTCCTATTGTAAGGTTATAGTTATAATACATACTCATACTTGGTATAACATAATTCTTTAGAATATTCTTTATATGTAAGGTTTAGGCTATTGCCATAATGCCTGTATAGTTAGCATGAAGACAGGCTCCAATATGACTGGTATTTATCGGTCACCGCATTGCAGACTAGATATGATACTAGATCAAGTTTTATGTGGGGAACCTGAGCGTTTCCACCCAGACTACTGGTCAAAATTTAGCCAGCTTCCGAAAAAGCAGGCTCAGGTAGAGTAGTCTGTTTTTCTCAGCTGAGTCTCTATCTGAAGACAGAGCTCTGACTGAATTCCCTTCTGTCCAAAAACAGAGATTTTGTCTTTTGTTGAGAGCCTGGGACTGACTGGTATTTAGTGGTTGCCCCACTGCTGACTAGATGTGACACAAGGTCAAGTTTTATATGAGAAACCTAAGGGTTTCCAACTGGGCGACTAGTCAAAATTTACACAGCCCCTATATAAGTGGCCTCAGGTACAATATTGGTCTATTTTTCTCAGCCGAGTCTCTATCCAAAAACAGAGCCCTGACTGAGTCACCCTCTGCTCAAAGACAGAGTTCTTGTCACTCTCTCCCCAAAGACAGAGGTCTTTTCTCACACTGCCTGAAGACAGAGGTCTTGTCACCCTCTCCCAAAGAAAGAGGCCTGGTCAAAATTTACCCAGCCCCCATGAAAGCAGGCTTGGAAACAGTACTTGTCTGTTTTTCTCAGTCGAGTCTCTATCTGAGGACAGAGACATGACTGAGTCACCTTCTGCCTGAAGACAATGGTCTTGTCAGTCATAAGCCTGACAGTGAACTGCCTGACTCTAACTTGTTAGTTTTTCTCAGCAGAGTCCCTATCCAAATACAGAACCTTGAATGAGTCACCCTCCACCTGAAAATAGAGGTCTTGTTGCTCTCACCCCAAAGACAGCGGTCTGTCTTGTCATGAACCTGGGACTCACTGATTTGACTGGTATTTACCCAATCCTCCCCACAAGGAGGGATGTGGCACAAGGCTGGTTTTTATGCTAGATGATTCCCTTCTTCTCCTTAGACCCCACATACATGGGGTTCGGTTTGTCTACCTTCCCAGATGAAACTCTGCCCATTAGCAGAGCCTCGTCTGAGTTACTCCCTGCCTAAAGTCAGAGTGTTCATCAAATCTGTCACGAGTCTCACAGTGAACTGCCTGACTGCGATTTGACTCCTCTGAAACTCATACCATGGAACTCTTTATAGCATTGGATGAGTTCATAGAGTCAACAGGGTGTACTCTTTACTCCATGATATCCCCCTCTTGAGCTTACTACTTTATTAAATAATATTTTTTATTTAGTATTAGTATCTCCCCCTCCTCTTTCTGGACAGTTCACCAACGTACTTTACTTTGTAACGTTTCTATCTCAGATACTGTTATGGGACCTTACCCATAATAACATAATGGACTATTCCATACGTAATAAATACTGCACCTCAAGAGGAAGCAGTGAGTTCAGTCTGAAGTCTGAAGTGAGGTCCGTCAGGAGTCTGTCAGTCAGTCAGAGCAAGCGAGTCAGTCAGTCGAGTCAGAGGCAGTCCGAAACAGAGTCACGTTCAGACAATTACTACAAGACATTGGAATAGTGATATTGGTCATGACTACATTGTTCTCCCTACTAAACCTGATTGTTTGTACTAACACTTTCTACTTATATATATTCCTGTTTGTAATATATCTGTGTTATTCCATATCCGTGTTCAAGTTCTTCTTTATTGGTTCTACCTTGGACCATCACCGTGGTACAAGGACCTGGACCATAACAGATACACTTCTAGTTTTTCTGTACATCTTCTTTACCTTGAACTTGTACATGTTGGTCCCACAATTTGTCATTTTTTTTCCTGCTGATGCAGCCCATTTCAAATGGTTTATTTTCTACAATACACCAAGAGAGAGATGGTGAGAGAGAGTGTGAAAAAAATTAAAATTTAAAAATTTCAGTGTTCCAACATCTTTAATGTTACCTGTCAGTGCATAATTATAACCAACATTCATGTTTTTATCTCTGCCTCTACTACATATACAATTCCATCAGCAAAAACAATACTTTAGTCTGGTGAAGTCCTTCTAGAGGTCGAAAAGCATTCCAAAGAATTTTTTCCACTTTGTCATTCATTTGCCTAAAATATATATCTGAAAAACCAGGTTTTTTTAAAAATAGATACTGAATACGCAATTGAAAACCATTTATTCACTTGAAACATTTGCTCATGCCTAATATATATGTATGTGTGTGTGTGTTCAAGAATTATTGTGTTTGCAAGGACAAATAAACAGAGCATTGAATGACATCCAATTAATCAATCTCCATTTTCGAATATAGACATAGCCTATTTTGTTAAGTCAGAACAATTTAGATTGTTCGTTTTAATTCACAGGATGGGAAATAAATAGAGTTCTTCTATCTTTTGAAATGTCAAAAAGTTTTATCCATTTACTCTACCCCTCAGTGACCTTATTTGTTAGTTGATTACTGTCTTCACCCTCTCTATCAGACCGACACTCTTTCCAGGTGGCCACGATATCTTCCCATGAGATTTTGGTTTCAATCGCATTGGATAAATGTTGTCTATACAATTACAGTTTCTATCTTTTTAAAGGTCAAATTTCAGTGAGTTGCCTCTGGTTGGAACCACTATGGTACATTAGGAAAAGTTTCTCTGTGAACTTTGGATCTCCATTTCAGGGAGATGGCCCCTAAAGATAAAACATGAAGACACAATAAGCTCAATTTAATATCCAAAAAGATTGTTATAAAAATGCACAAAATACACAAATAATTAAAAAATATATGATGGATAGCTATATACACATATATAAAATGCAATATGTATCCACATACATCATATATATATATATATATATATATATATATATATATATATATATATATATATATATATAAATAAACAATAGGAATTGGGATTACTCAATAATCAATATTATGTAGTAATCCTAATTCCTAATTTGTATTATTTATAATATATATTCTCTGTTTGAATAAAACATTGAGCTCTCTCTGTGAATTAGTTTTAATATTTTATTTTATATTACATTAATAGAATTCACTTGCATTTTATATCAACTGGATTTCCTGTATATATATATATATATATATATATATATATATATATATATATATATATATATTTAAGTTATGAAGAACTTGGTAAACCAAAATGGTAAAGCCAAGGAGGATGAAATCCTGAGAGCTCAATGTGAAGAACAGAGCTAATATTTAATGAAAAACAGACCAATTTAAGGTACCATTACAATAATTTATTTCACCAAAATCCTTTTTTAAAGGATTTCGGATCATCAGGTAACACTTCCAACAATATATATATATATATATATATATATATATATATATATATATATATATATATATATATATTGTAATCTAGGGAAGGTTACTGAATAGAATAATCAAACAAAGGTTGGTAATGAATGATAATACTTAGGACATGAACAACACATAAGATTCGCCAGCAGGCCAACATACAGTATTTACTACTGTTTTTATGTGAAGGGGGACATACCCATTATCATCTGTATGCATGCTACAACACACACACACACATATATATATATATATATATATATATATATATATATAAAAGTGAACATTGAAGTCCACACTTAGAGTCGACGGGCTGTTTCATGCTAGATGCAATTGTCAGGATGACAGTGAAACAGCCTGTTGCCTCTAAGTGTTGATTTCAATGTTCACTTTTATATTTACACATGCTCTATCTCTGATATTGAGCACTTTATCCCATAAATATAGCACACCTTAAGAGTATATTTCTATATTATATATATATATATATATATATATATATATATATATCCCAGCTGTGGTTTAATTAGCAGGGCAAACTAGGCTCCCTAGCCTTTGTTGGGAACCAGTCAGGAGAAAAAAACGTCAAACTTGAAAAAGGCTGTCTGTAGATTTTATGGCACACTGTGCACCATTTCTCTGTTATCAGTTCTTTTGAAAACTGTAGCTGGTTCTGCACAAGCCTTTTTTTAATAGCTATTGAATAGATATATAAACATATATAAATTGCAATATGTACCCACATGCCTCATATATATATATATATATAAGTGGACATTGAAGTCAACACCTAGAGGCAAAAGTCAGTTTCATGCTAAATGCAGTCAACAGGCCTTACAATTGTATTTAGTATGAAACAGCCTGTCGCCTCTGAGTGTGGACTTTAATGTTCACTTTTATATTTACATATGCTCTATCCCTAATATTGAGCACTTTAGCCCATAAATATAGCAGATGTTAAAATTATATTTCATCATATATATATATATATATATATATATATATATATATATATGTATATGATGAAATAAAATTTTTATATTATATTTTTATTATAAGAGATTATAATAAAATATTTTGAAATCACTACACAAAAGCGTTCATGTTTCAAT
This sequence comes from Acanthosepion pharaonis, assembly GCA_903632075.3. NCBI lineage: Eukaryota > Metazoa > Mollusca > Cephalopoda > Sepiida > Sepiidae > Acanthosepion > Acanthosepion pharaonis. The sequence continues at coordinate 3,817,921 of CAHIKZ030004635.1, read as the reverse complement.
ACTATGTTTCTATTTCTTCAGGTGATGTTAAGTAACTGGTGATTAAATGATTTTTAAGGAAGTTTAAAAACAAATTGTTACCTCTTTTCAAAAGTTAAAGGTGAAGACATAAGGTCAGAATTAAAAATAGACTTGTGGGTTTGTCTTGATTAACCAATTAAATGTCAGATCTATGCTAAATAGAAAAGTAAGGTCAGAGGGTGGATGCAGGTGAGTTATTTTTTCATGTCACGATAAACCAGGACATAGACATGTCATCATTGATGATTGTGGAAAATATGTCAGTGACAAATATATATATCCCAGCTATAGTTCAAATAGCAAACACTCTAGGAGAAGGAAAACTATGAATTCAAACTTGAAGAAGGCTGTCTGAAGACTTTGTGGAACACTGTTCACCATTTCTCTGTTATTAGTTCTTTTGAAAAATATGGCTGGTTCTGCACAAGCCTTTTTTTCTTAATCTTTTCACCCTCCAATTAAGGCATTAATGCCACTAGGGTATAAGTGTTTACTGAGAGAGGAAGAGAATGACAAGAACAGGACAGGAAGACAAAAAATGGCGATTGATGTTGCATTTAAATTTTGGAAGATTGTAGGTGGCAAGGAAGAGTGATCTAGGCATGAGAAGTGCAAGAAAAGAAACTATTACAATAATAATGAAAGTCAATTGTACATATAAGAACAATCCAGAGACTCAAGAGACAATTCCTATGTCATTGGGAGATTTTCAGTTTGGTTTGGTTTGTTTTATGGCATATCAACCACAATGGGTTATTGAATGCCAACAAAACTTTTTTGCTGGTAATATTTTTTTCAAAAATGTATTGCTGGTAATATTTTTTTCTCCGAAAATTTATTGCTGTTAGTAATTTTTTACAAATATTTCTGGTATTAAAACCTATTTTTACACTTTTATAGTGTTTTGATCCCACCTTAGGAATTAACTATTTACCCATAGCTGGAACCCTAACAGGTGCTACCACACTGGGTCAGGGTGGACCTGGGAACACCAGCAATTAAGTGGTGGTTCCATGCTCCTTAAAACCTCCTGATCAGAGGCCTTGCTGTCAGACATAGTTTATTGTCATACCCAGGATGGTGTAAGATTTTCACAAACATAGACACAAAGGCCATGCATGTGGATGCTAGTACTCTTTTGATGGAGAGGAAAATAACCAGGAATAGATAATTTAGTGGTAGAGATTCAAGAGCTCAGGTTATATAATATAATATAATATAATATATATAATATAATATAATATAATATATAATATAGTATAATATAAAATAATATAATATATATATATGATTTAGTTATAAACCAAATCATGAGTGTGAGTAGTTTGGCATTTCAGTTCTATAAACTAAACTGTTAAGTCCTCATACTTTGAAATCAACAGGAGAGTCCACCACATACACAAACATAGACACATATTTCTACCTATCTCTCTATATATGTGTTAATGTGTGGGTTTGATACTTTTCTATGTCTCCAGTAAAGTCAGCTGTATAGAGCACAGAGATAAGTAAATTACCCATTTGTATGCAATGGATTATTCTGGTGACAGAGGAGAAAGACAATTTTATGGTATATTAAACTTGGTCAACAAGCAATTTGCTCGATGTATTGGACACTTTTAATGACAGGAAAAATAGAATTTTTTGTTGATTTATTTTTACATTTTATTTTATTTTGAAATTACAATTTGAAGATACTCTATGCCAAGGTATTTTATGGCCACAACATGTTACTACAAGAAATATGTTAAATGAAGAAACAAGACAGAGGATCCATTATTATTTTAATCTGGTTTTAGTTTAGTTTTAATAATGAATAAGTATTGAACATAACAAGAAAATTCAGAGCAACATAATATTATATTTAACATAATATATATTTAATGAAAGCGGAGTCCTTAGAAACCCATTGGTAATAATTTATTTCATGGGATTAGACCCCATTTTTTAGACCAAAAGATTTTACAACAATTTTTGGTCTGAAGAGATGGGGTCTGATTCTGTGAAATAAATTATTACCAATGGGTTTCTAAGGACTCTGTTTTTATTATTATATTTGCTCTGTTCTTACATTGAGCTCTCTTTGGATTTATATCCTCTTTGGAATTATCCCTACTAATTATCAAATAATATTACATATATATACATATATATATATATATATATATATATATATATATATATGTGTGTGTGTGTGTGTGTGTGTGTGTGTGTGCTATGGAAGGTTGAAGGGGAGAATATTTGACCTTGTAAAAATGTTCAACTGGTTCACAAAAAAAAGAAGCAGAAAAACTGTAAATCTCAAATTTATATATCCCAGAAATTGTTGATTTTTTTTAGTTTTTAGCCCAGTTTTTTTCTTATGAAGTCAGTTTTCATACAACAGGAAATAGACAAGACAGGAAGATTTCTTAATGACTCTTCTTACTACTTTGTCTCAGACTGTTATTCTGAATGCTACTCAGACTATCTACTTGATACATTGTCCTTTTATTTATTCCAAGCATGTGGACATAGTAGTGAACAGAAGAATACATGGGAATATCTAAAATAAAAATGCCTATTTGAATGTATGTTACTTAAAGTGTATAATATTTCTAACTTAACAACTATACATGTTTAAAAGCTGAAATTTTGTAGATTAATAATTTGATATATGATTTAAATGCTGTGTAAATTTTATGTTTCTCCATAAATTACAAGTTAATTAAATTTTATTTAAATTTGTTATCTTCTCCTTTAGCTATAAGTTAATCAGTAAATCATTATTAAATCAAAAAATTCTTACATTCTAAAAAATATTTTCTGGCTCTAAATAACCTGCGAGAGGGTGATAAGTTGTAAAAAACAAATCAATCAATTAATCCTGCACTTATCACTTCTGGATCACTTTTCTGGCTTTTTTCTGTCAACTATGATCTTCAGAAATTTAAATGAAATGTCAATCATTATCTTCTGTCTCTTTGAAATCTGTTCTTTTATTGTCCTCTCTTTTTCTTTCACTCTCTGTAACTCTTGCTAAGATAATGGCATTTATCACCTTGCTTAGGGTAAAATGATTAAGAAAAATCAGACATTTTCCATCAACATAGATAATATCAGAAGTTTCCTAGTAAATTATCTTTGATACTAGCGTACTAGTGTATGCCATCAAAATTGACGGCAAGAAGGAATGTATTATAAGTAATATGCATTGTATTGTAAGTAAATTTTGTTTAATACAAGTAAAATTTTGTAATTTAAATTAGTTTGTTGTTAATATTAATAAGTGAACAGTATTCAATTTATAATCACCTCAGGAAAGATATCCGTATTTTATCCTCATAAATGCTACATATTTACAATCAAAATTTGTTTTACTCTAAAAGTTCTGAAAACACAATATTTTTTGTGTAAACTTTGGAAGGTCTGAGTAATCCTTGACAGTGTGTGGATTCAATCTGTAATTTCAGAGTCTGGAAAAGAAGAGGATTGTTACACATGAAAAAAAATAGTTAAAATTTAGTTCTTACTGTGAACTGTGTCAGCGTTGTTTGGGGTGGTCTCTTTGTAGTTTGTCAGCATGGTAGCTTTTTGTCTGCGGATGTGAATGGGGTCTTAAGTTCTGTGCATCTCATATAAAAATTTTGCATACTGCCCCTCAATTGTAAAACACAAAAATACTTATATATCTGTGTGTGGGTTTTATATATATATATATATATATATATATATATATATATATATATATATATATATATATATATATATATATATATATATATATATAAATATACACATATATATATATATATATATATATATATATATATATATATATATACACACAAAATGTAGCGATAACGAAAAGAATATAAATTCAAAAGTTCATAATATTAATTTAAAAGAGGGCTCAATACAAAAAGTAGAGCAACCATCTTTGTTCACCACCTGATGAGATGATTATATTAGACATCGAAACAAATATGGATCTGTTTAGTGATTACTTATTTATTTGTATGTAATAACTTATAATAAATATCTATTGCTATACTTTTTGTATTGAGCCCCCTTTTTATAATATCTATTTATATATATATATATATGTGGCATATCTATCTATCTATCTATATATATTCTTTATAAAAATACTTAAAGTAGGTGGCTTTGCATCGCTAAGAACAACTGAAAAGATGATCATTGCTCTCCAGATCCCTTTCTTTTATTATCTATGAATTGCCATGTATTTTTAGAAGACAGTAGAGTGGCTTCTCATTACTTTCTCTACAGTTTAGAATTCAGAGTTTTAATTTTCTTTGAATAGTTCCCACTGAAGGCTAGAGATCCCAGTCTACTCTGCTATTTAACTCACTGCTAGCAGGGAGAAGAGATAGACTCATGTCTTTCCTGGGGACATTTTTGTGAAAATTTGCATTGTAGTGTAATGGATATTGACTTGGAATGAGAAATCAAGGAGCTGAGTTCAAATTCCAGTCAAGTTCATTGCATTCACTTATGCACAAATACCCTTGGGAAAGATATGAATCCATCTCTTCCCCCTCCAGCTAAAGGTAGAATAGCAGACTGGCTTCTCTAGCCTTGGTTGGCAACTAGTCTACCGCAGAAAGAAATGGCAATGCACTGAGAGAAAATCTTCTGCCTAGTTAGTCATGGATCGAAAGAGACATGATCGTCCAAACATGTATCATGTACGGCATTTAACTGACTGAATACAGCAAAATGAATAATATGTGCCACATATGAGTTTGTGAATAATGAGTCTTGTGTAATAATGTAGAATGGATGTAGAGGTAGTGTTTTAACTGTCATTGATTAGAAATATGAACTCAGCAAATAGAGTTCAAATTCTAGCCCAGTCAGTTGCATTCACTTTTACACAAATGTCCTTTTGGAAAAGCAATAATCTATCTCTTTTTGCTTCAGCTATAGGTTAAATAGCAGGGTAGACAGGACTCTCTAACCCTGAATGGCAACCAGTCTAAGAAGAAAAACTCTGATTTCCAATTTCTGTCTGAGCTTTTGGGATGAGGATTTACTATTATTTACATTTGGACTATTGTCCTCATCTTTGTTATTATCACAGCATTTTGGCCATTATGAAGCCATTGAGATGATGCTGGTTTCTGGATGATAATCTATCTAACAAGATCAATTTATTTTGTGCCCTCTTGTTATTTGCTTAAAAGAATTGCTAACACTGTACAAAGTGTAGAATCAATTTTATCCATTTGATATTAAAACTTTCGACTTGGAATAATCTGCTTGTTTTTTTTTAATTTGTAGTTTGACATAAAAATAAGTTCAATTTATTCCTACATTCCATCATAGAACACCCATATTTCTTTCCCTGTGTGTTTCATTTCATACGTAGATTTGTGGTAGAGTGTTTTCACATCAGGAGGTTACCAGTGTAGTATAGATGGTAAGATTTTCTTTACTGGAAACTTTGGAATAAAAGAAACTGACTCAAGGGCATAAAATAAATAATATTTTTTTATTTATTTTCTCTAGTGTGATGAGTGAGTCACATTTGGGGTCACGAAAATGTTTCTTTGTAACGCAGATATTGTTAGTATGATTGGAGAAAGTTCAGAGGTGGTAGTTTTTGAAGTCAGACCATGATAGGGGCAGTAGTAATCTTAGAAATAGTTAATTGCCAGTCTACTGTGTTTTTCTTGGTCTTAAACAGAGCAGAAATATCATTAGCATATGACTGATTAGTTACTTCTTCATGTGTCATGGATGGCTGTTTCTCCATAGTAGCATCTCTGGTTGTCACACTCACCATCTCTCCTACGTCCTTTTTGCTTCTAGCTCAGAGGTGTCAGCTTATATCTGTGTTATACCAGAACGTACCTATTTCTATTGTAAATAGACTCTCCCACAGATAAGTAGTAGTAGTAGCAGTCGCCAGTGAAGCTGAGTGAGTTGGGTGAGTCATTCGATGTCGGACATTAAAATATGAGCCCCACAACTAGATTGCTGCGTCATTAACTATTATTGCAAGTTCCTAACGTTTTGTACATCGAACCTAATTTAGGACCGACTTAGTGAAATACAAGCCTCTACTGTGAAAAACTACTCTACAACAATCTGTTTTGACCAGGTTCTGAGACTTTGGTGCAAACAATTATTTCCACTAATATCAAAAATCTCTTTGTATCAATTCTTTTTGATTGGCCAAAATTCTTTTATTCTCTGGTGTTCTTTCTTTTTCATTTTTTTTATGATGGAATTTATGGAGCCTCTCTGATTTTTGGTATTTTTCAGCCACAAATCAGTAGGCTCTGCATTTGCAAACTTCTGGCATTTTTCAGCCAGGTCCAGTCATTTCTTCTTCTTCCTCTTTTTATTTGAGGTTTGCGTCTTGTTAGTTGAGAGAAGTATATAAAAAGAAGTTCAGAGAGAGATAGAGAAAGAAAGAAATAATGGTTTTAAAGGAAAGCACAAATGCCTCATGTTAATTTGAATTCTTTTTATTTTTGTTTATATTTTTTATTTTTATACTTTATTTTTATCAGAACTCACTACAGATTGATAAACCAAACCAATTTGTGGATTCAGATATTAATTTCTCAATCTAAAAAAGATGGTCTCATAAATCTCTTTGACCAGTATTTCTTTCATCTTAATTTCATTTGCTTTTTATTACAATGACCACTCTTTATCACCATTAATCTAGCAAGGTTTGGAGATTTATTCAGACAACATAGAAAAACATGCACACAATGAGACAAAGTGACAAAAGAATGTTTTTTTTCACATGACACCGCTTTTTTAACTACCTTCACTCTTTTGCAACGTTTATTATTTTAAAAAACAATGATTAGAATTTTAATAAAATTTAAACATGAAAATGAATTTATACATTTTCCTTGTTCTTGGGAATTGACAACAAAAATAATAAACATTATTTATTAATTTATAAGATTGTTCAATTACACTATTATATTGTTTATTGGAATAGTTGGCAAAACATCGGCTAATTGCCAATTGATTCAAACTTTATAAAATGGCAAATAATAATGATTTCCTTATAGTTGATTTACATATCTTAATGATTTAATAAATGTTTATAAATTTATGAATAAAAAAATTGTTTTTATATTTATTTCTTTATAAACTGGTAAATTATAAATATTACATTGCATTAGTTCTAATTGGATTCATTTTTTTAGAACGTTGTAAATATAAAATTATTCTTGTAAATAAACAATCTAATAAATAAATAGTGTTTAATATTTTTGTTGCAAATTCTCAAGAACAAAAAAAATACATGTATAAATTCCCTTTCATCATATGTTTAGGTTTTATTCCAATTCTTATCATTTATTTTTAAAGCAACATTGCTGAGGAGTGAATGTAGTTAAAATAATAGCAGTATCAAAGGAAAAAAACGTTCTTTTGGCACTACATCTTATTGCGGACACAAACGTCCATATTTGCTATTTATTCTTTATTTCCAACCTACGCTGCTTGCTAACAATTGTAGAATAATGATCTGATGTGGAAATACAATTAGGCGTCTCAGGCAGATTTTCATTAGCCAGACAGCTTCACCTCATAATCCATTTCAATTCTTGTCTGTGTCAATGTGAATGAAAACTGGGAAATGGTCTGATGTATTTTCAAGAAAGGAAAAGAGGGTGAAATATTAACAGGGCAAAAAAAAGAATCCTGTTTTCAATATACTGGGTTCTTGACTCATGGATTCAGCTGGCACTGTCTGAATGAGACATGGGACATTTTCACTGCTACTTCTGTCTTCTCTCACAATAGACTAATGGATGAGATCTGACTGCCTCTCTGCCCATCTTGGAATATCCCTATACCCTCTCTATATCTCAATATATAGCTGGTTACATCTCAACAGATATCTCATGACTAGACATTCTAGAATACAGCCTGATTATATACATGCTCAGCTGGAATTCTCCACCTTCCAACTGAGTGGCGCTTGACTCCAGTAACATGCAGAGGTTTGATGATGGCCAACTCTTTGATTGTATGCTCCCAAGGCTCAAGTAAGGGCGGGGGGGCTATATGACCTAGTACTGAGAAATGTGAGAAAGGAAGACATTTTAAATATGTAAAATCAGATTAAACATGAAATAAACACTTTTTTCAAATTAAATATAAACTAAATATTTATTTCACTCTTTGATTGGATATAGGTGACATGGGTAGTCACACCCTCTGCCCACCCCCTTTTGCATGCTACTGCTTGACCTTGATAGTCTATTTATTTATCTATTTATTCATATAATTCATTTCTTTTTCTTTACTTCTGGACAGTGGGCAGTTGCTTCATGTGTTATAAAAACTGTTGGCACTCTAGGCCCAGATAAAATCATTTATTGTTCACTTGACTAAGCCAATTGAGTGGAAATACTGAGAATTGTAACAAAAAACAACTGAAATTAATTTATATTATTTATACATGGACAACTATCCTCATTTTTGTTTTTATCATCATGTTTTGGCCATTGTATCTGCTGGCCTTCATTAGGCATAAGTTGATTTAGGTAACCTACAGGGAATTACAAACCCTTTATTTAATCTACAGGGATAGATTGTTCTCATTCCATTGCCCATGTCTAGGGATATATCATCTAGTCCTTATTTTAAATTCAGACAGAAACTGAAATTAAGGTGAAAGAAATACTGGTAAAAAATTAATGGAAGTGGATGGAGGTTGACTGTAGTCATGATCACTGAGTCAATGCGAATTCCACAATCCTTTCCTTAGTTGCATAGTTTGTGCTTTCCCAGGGCTACATATGGTTTTTGAATTCAGAGTTGTGCTTTTCCTAAACTGGTTGCCAACCAAAGCTACAGAAATCAGCCTACCTTATTATTTAACCCATAGTTGGAGGTTTTGAATTCAGAGTTTTCCTCCTCCTAAACCAGTTGTCACTCAAGGTTATAGGACCCAGTCTGTCCTTTCTATTTAATCATAGCTGGGAGAGAAAAGTAATGGATTCATACCTTTCCCAAGAATATTTGCATGTAAGTGAATGTAACAAACTTGACTGAAATTTGAACTTGGTTCTCCAATTCCTCAATCCCAGCCACTATCCATTATGCCACTATGCCTAGAGATTAATGATATCTGTTTTTTCCCAAATAAATTGCATTTGGTTAAAATCCATCAAAAATCTACAGCTGTCTGCTTTTTATCCTTATATTAAAATACTGAATGCATATTTCTTACAATTGTATAATGTTATCAGGAAATCTATGTTTCATGTAATTTGGTGCATTCTGATGATCATATAAATGTTAATGTATTTAATATAGATTTTTCGTGTCAGGATTGACGCAATATTAACAACAGCAGCAGATGCGCATGACATTTACAAAACAATATTCATAAATGGTGTAACATCATTTCATTGTCAGTAAAAACAGAATGATTTATAAAAGATATACAAAACTGAAGTATTTTCACAGCTAAAGGAAGCTGTACTTTTGGAAAATTTAAGGGTCATGGTGCAACAAACTAAAGGCTAAGTCAATATTACTGACATGTTTAATGATATTGTGGTCAACTTGTTGCTGAAACAATTGCATATTTCCAATTGATTCAGAATTCTAGTTCAGATAAAAATCAAGAATTCATATGCTGATTTTAAAGGCATGACTTTACTCACTTTGAAGACGAATACATTACAATCTTTCTATCTTCATTCCTAAGTTGGCCTTCTATTTTACTATGTTGATTTACCGATTGATTTGTTTTTTATGGTTTATCAACCTTTTGTGGGTTGTTTAAAATCAAAACTTATTTTTGGATTGTAAGAACAATTCATTTTTTTGCAAGTGTATTTTGCATTAACAAATTTTGGTGGGAGATAACAATGAATTTTCCAGATACAGGTCCTACTGTTTAACCCATATCTGGTGGGGAAGAAGAGATGCATTGCACGTAAGTGAATGCAACAAACTCAAGTGGAATTCAAACTTGGATCTCTGATCTCTCAATCCAAGCTCTTATCCATTATACAATTCTGTACTAAGGTTAGTAAATATCAACATGAGATCAAGCAAAAACTACTATGTGATATCAATCTTCATATATGACACTGAATGCTAGATAATATTCTCACAGATGAAGAGGAGACTTGAAGCAACAGAGATAAGATTCTACAGAAGAATACTGAGAATAACATGGACAGAACATGTGAGTAATGAGAAAGTTTAAAAGGAAAATGGAAACAAAAAGGACACTTGTACATAGAATCCAAAAGAGTTGAAATTCTTTGGAAATGAGGAAATAAGACTGGGAGAATCTGACACACACATGGCATAGTAAAAGAAAGAGATTCATAGGAAAACAGCAAGTAATCTATTTAACGAGTGTCTATAAATGGATAACGGAACAGAAATTGGGAGGGATAGTAAAGAAATAAACATTGCCTAGTATTACAAAGGTTAGGAAATTGTGGAGAACCATGATTGCCCACATTTTGAAGGAACATGCTGCATAATTGAAGATTGAAAATTTTACATGTCAGTGGAGAAATTGATAAGAGGAGTTTTTTATTAAAAATTGACAAATGCAATTTTTTAATGGATTTTTTTAATCTGACATTATTTCATATTATGATAAATGTTATTTTTTTACTGGCTACAAAACTGAATCCAGCAGACATAGATTCATAGAAGTCTAAATAAATAATGGGCATTTCTTAAATAGGTAATCTTAACCTTAATTTATCAAGATGGTCTCCCATGGCCAAATTAGTAGCTGCAGATGTCAGCTCTAAGAGTAGTTTCCATGATGGAAAAAGTGATGCAGCTTTGATTCCATTCAGAGACTTATTTTTTCTTTAGTAGTGTTTCTCAATCTAGACCAGTTGTTAACTAATTTCCCTGTTAAAGAAAAAAAACATAGATAATTCAAAAACATGGACCAACTACAAAAAGAATAACGTTTATAGAAACAAGAAATATTGACAAATGCAAACATTTTGAATTCCTAAAAATATTTTGTCTAAATTTCCAATACTGATGCAGAAAGAATTGCCTGAAGTTTATTTGCTTAATTATAATTATTTTATATAAGAACTGCTGATTAAAACAGCAGCATGTTTATGAATCAGGCTTGACTTTTACTGTGATTGGCTGACAGATATCACATGATTTTATCAAGTCCATCTGTCTAGATGTTATGAAATCTATATTAAAGTGTTTCATGCATCAGCATCACATGAGTTTTACTCTATAATTTCCGCAAGTATGTGATTTGTTTAAACTTCAATAGATGTTTTTTTCAGTGATAAATATAATAAAAAGTTGTTTTATTTGTCATAGTTTTAAGCAACGCTTGTGTTCATGTGTTTAGAAGGTAGTCATGTCAAACAGAGGAAAGGTAGGGTTGGGTCCTTTGTTTAAGTTTCTTTGTAGTCTGTACTGTAGTCAGTACACATGAAAGTAGATGGCTGTAAAATATGGGGCTGCAGGTGTAAACGCTTACAGTTAGGTTGATGACTCATTACCTGAGAAAAGAAAAACCAATACGTCATCTTTCTATTATTGCATAATTGCATTATGAAATCATGACTTCCTCTTTAGGTAATATTTGAACAATGAGAATTATCAGATAATCAATTTTTTCATCTTTTTAATGAAATCAAAACCAATAAAAAAGATAAATATTTTTACAAAAATAATATATATATATATATATATATATATATATATATATATATATATATATATATATATATATATATGTGTGTATATAAATCTGATATACTTTGACCAACTGAGCTATAAAGAATCAATTAGTAAGGCAAGATCCAAGTTGTACTTTTAAGCAAAACTTCTCTCTCCCAAAATTTCTATATCTGCACAGTTGTATATACAAGTATAAACAAAGGAAATTTTTAGAGCGGATTTTTTATTAATTATAATTAATTTTTATCACTATATATTTAGAAAAATATGACAAACTGAAAAGTTTTTTTGCAATGTATTTCATCCATTAGGATTTCATCGGACTGGGCTTTGTTGATGATTCCACATCCAATGAAATCCTAATGGATGAAACATGTCACAAAAAACCTTTCCAGTTAGTCATATTTTTCTAAATACTGTTTATTGATATATAAAATTATGCAAAATATTGTTATATCATCACTATATATATATATATATATATATATATATATATATATATATATATATATATATATATATATATAAAATTCATTCATTTTTCACTATTGGAAGTGTGGTCTGATGAGCCAGGGAAAAAAAAATTCCCTGGGGAAATAAATTATAACCAATGGAACTTAAAGTTATCTGTTTTCATTGAATTAATCACTCTCATTTAAAATTGAACTCTCTGGATTTCATCCTCCTTGGGATTATCCATAGAGATTACCAAGATTTTCATTGCTTAATTATATATATATATATATATATATATATATATATATATATATATATATATATATATATATATAAAACAGAATATCTACTCAAATATGATTATTCCATTGAAAATAATAGTTAAACAAATAAATTAGGAATATGTCAGATTTAATCCATTTCCTAAAAAATTGTCTTTGTTTAAGTTAGGATACAAAACAGACCAGATATGTATATTTCGAGAACCAGAAAGATATGTGTTCAAAGCACTATTTGGGTTTTGTTTGATCAGAGGGTCCAACATGGCGAAATGGTCTAAGGAACATCATATATATATATATATATATATATATACATGTGCATGTTTGATTAAAAACAACAAACTAGGTACTGCGGTTAAACTTTTTATTTAATTTTTCGTGTGTTCAAACCTGAGCTTTCTTTTCTGGACAAAGAATGTGTAAGAACTATCCAAATGTTTTATAGTTCCGAACACTTTTGGTTATACTTTTAGCCATTATCAAGGATGATTCAATTTTTCAGCTTAATTGAGTGTGTGCATTATGTGTATGTTTTAGTGTTATAGAGATGTTTTTAATTTCTGAATATGGTTAGCACATTGTGGCCTTGTTCATAGTTAATATTGTTAATATTATCTAATAATTATAATATATAGTTAATATTATTAATATTAACTAATAATTATTAATATTGTTAATATTAACTACAAATAAGGCCATATGTGCTAACCGTATTCGGAAATTAAAAACATCCCTATAACACACTAAAACATACACATAATGCACACACTCAATTAAGCTGAAAAACTGGATCATCCTTGATAATGGCTAAAGGTATAGCTGAAAGCGCGCAGAACTATAAAACATTCTGATAGTTTTTACACACTCTTTGTCCAGAAAAGAAATCTCTTGTTCGAACACAAGTAAAATTAAATAAAAAGCTTAATTGTAGTACCTTGTGTATCGTTTTTAATGAAACATGCATAAATGAAGGATTGCTGCCTAAATATACAACTATATATATATATATATATATTTCATAAAAATAATTTTAAATATCATTAGTCTCATGGATATGATTGCAGGGTTACTGTGTACCTGGCCAGTTCCCTCTATATATCCAGTTAGTTCTGGGTATGATGATAAACTACATCTGTCAGCAAGGCCTCTAATTGGAGGATTGAAAGTTTTGAGGGGCGCAGAACCCCCTCTTAATTGCTGTTGTTCCAAAGTCCACCTTGACCCAAGGTAGTAGCACATGTTAGGCTCCCAGCTATGGGCAAATAATGAACCCCTAAACAAAAACCAAACACTTTGAAATACATTTTTATGGTGAAGATTCCAGCAATACATTTTTATATAAAAACAATTACCAACAATGCATATTTATAGTAAAATTACCAACAATACATTTTTAAAGCAAAATGACCATCAATGAATTTTATTTGTAGAGTTACTGGTACATTTTATAGCAAAATGACCAACAATACATTTTATCTGCAGATGATGCCATAAAATGTGTTCAAAATATTTAGATTTTGACATTAAATAACTCATAGAGGTTGATATGATGCTAAACAAAACCAACCAACATATTTGATTAAAAGAAATAGTTGTGCCAATTCTCCAACTAAAAATGATTTGCCTTGAAAATCAGCATTTGAGATCTTGGCTTCAATCTGAGTTTGAACATTGACCACTGGTACCAGAGAGGAAATTGATAACTATCTACAAAGTTAGTGTTCCTAAAGCTTAGTTTGGTACAAGGCTATGAGGGTGGGAAACGAGTGAAGTTTGAATTGACTACAAGATATAATGATCTTTTCAACCTTTTTAATGAAATCTAAACCAATAAAAAGATAAATACTTTAAAAGAAAATATTCATGTATATATATATATATATATATATATATATATATATATAAATATTTTGAAAGACTTTTTTCTCATTTGAGTCAATTTCATCTATATTCTTTTTCTTTTTCTTTTTCTCTCCTTCACCTTTGTCCCTGACTATTTCGCACTGTGATAATATAAAAGCTACCAAGAATGGTGAGCCTGGATGCAAATTTATTGTGGGTGAACTAGCAATCAAGGCACTTTCCAGACATTTTCATCTCAGTGGATTATTTTCTCTTGGAAAAATATATATATATATATATATATATATATATATATATATATATATATATTAGGAAAATTGTATGACAAAGTGGAAAAAATTTACTTGTCATGTGTTTCATCCTTCAGGGCTTGAAATGCATCACAAGTAAATGTTTTCCATTTTGTCATACAATTTCCCCAGTACTGTTCTTGATATCTAAAAAACTACATATATATTGATAAAAAGAATTTTAATTATCAGTTTCATTGTCAAGACTGGTTCTGACTATAGAGTTACTGTGTAACTAAGCACCTGACCAGTTACTGCTACATACCTAGGTTAAAATCCAGAGAGGAATTCATTCATGCATTGCATACTGGGCGAGGGAAGAATTCTGACTGGGGGACCTGGGCAGTGCTTTGTAACTCTTGCAATCTTATCAACATTTTCTGTTTTTTTACCTACATATATATATTTTAGAAATTAAATGAAGCGCAACTGACTATTAAACGATGAAAATTTTTCATGTATTTTGATTTCATTGTGGGTTTTTTTTGTCCAAATCTGTGAATTTGTTTTGCATATGCTAAGTCTCAAACAAACACTATAAAATTCAATGTTTTATCCATAATGTTGAATGCATTATTTAACTTTTTAACAAGAAAAATTTCAAGTTTATGTTAAAATTTCTATAAAACATTCTTGATTTATTTAAGATCAAATGATCTATTATGACATGTCTCTAATTTGTATTTAGATACATTGTATTTATTTTTCAATTTTTCTAGTTGAATTGTTCACATATATTGCATGTGATCCATTATTGTATATAATTAGACTACAATAAAATTTGTATATTATATGAATACTACCTTATGAAAATTGAGATATAGAAGAGTGGTGAACCCCATATTGGTAGTGGGGGCACAATACCCTTGCACTGGCCCTGATAGTGTGTCTTGGGTAAGTAAATCTGGCTTAGTCCATTCCTTTCCAGATCCCACCTCTGCCAACTGTTGACTTCAGTCTAGGATGCCCGCTGCCCAGTGGAACTGTCACCACTACACTTATTACATATATAACTATGGAGCACAGTCTGCTTCATTGTACTAGATGGCCTTTGACCTTACAAGTAGGCTCATTAACCCTTTGACAAACCTTGTTTTTAATTCAGCTAGGTATCATTCCTCACCATAAAAACTTGGTGAGGCAGCCAGTTTAGTGCCAATGATGCAGCTATGCAGTTACATTGTGTTACATTCTACCAGTCGTACTCTTTCAGTCACCTCATATCATTTAAAGTATAATATGTCTTTTATTTTGCTTCAAATATTAATAAAAGTAGCTTTTGCATGTGCACAGAGAGTAACGGTTATTTGCATGAAAAGTGGGGTTGGTGTGTCATGTTCAAATTTCGTGAAAAGTGGGGTTGGCATTTCGTTTGAAGCCATTGCATTTACTTTCACTCTTATACTCTTGGAAAGTTTTAAATCTCTCTCTTTTCCTGACAACTATGACATGTGCAGGGTGGATTGGGCTGTAGATCTCTCCAGTATTGGAGAATAACAACTCTGAATTCAAAACTAGTGGGGTCTAGGGTTAACAACCCCACCCCATAAAGTCTACTTGCACAGGAGAGTCTACAGGGTTAACAATATATATATATATATATATATATATATATATATATATATATAAAATGAGAGAGTGGGTCAGTAAGTCTGTAACCTGACAGTTACCAGCTAAATTTTAATCTAAAATTTTTACTGTATAATATTTGATCTATGTAATCTATAGAGTAGAGTTGGGCTATGTACAGGCTTACTGACATATATGAAGAGAGGTTTCATTATATATTTTTTATATGCTTATAAAAGATATGCACATTAGTCAACATTTGAACTATAGACAATGGAGTCCGGCAGGGTACGGCACAATGTTCAAATTCCAGCAGAGGCTGTTGCATTCACTTTTGCACAAATATTCTTGGAAAGGTCTGAATTTGTTTCTTCTCCCACTAGCTATGGATTAAATGGTAGGGTAGATGTAGTTCACACTGTTTAAAAAAATACAGGACATTTACTCAAACACGAATACTCATAAAATAATGTTAAGTAGTAGTATGTACATGTAAGACCAAGGCCTTCATATGAATGTCATGCATGGTGTGAAACTCATTCAGAAATATTTAATCAGTCAGCCATATACAGAGTGTGAGGGGTAAATAGTCTGCCATCTTATATATTTAATTTGTTTTTGATTTTGTTGACTGCACATATAGTAGTGTTAGTTGGGTTGGGCACCATTTGTGAGAAAAAGAGCACCATGATGCAATTCACTCTGCTAGAAATTTGGAAACAGCATGCTGTACTGCTTGACATTTGCACCGGAAGCTCTAATATGAACATTTCAGAGTGTTTGGGTGTCAATCTGAGGATAGTGTAGAGGATTAGGAAAGAGGTGGATGAGTCTAGTAGTGATTACGAAGGTATATCAGCTCAGAAAACTCACTCTGATCATTTTGATAAGAGAAGAACTCTTGAATATTTTGGTGAGGGTCTCAGGCTCAACATGGAGGCCTACATCAATTCTTGAGAAGGTAGTACTGCCCTGGGTCAAGAGGATGGTTGCTGGAAGAACCTATGTTTGGCAACAAGACTCTGCACCATGCCACACAAGCAGTAGAACTCAGTCATAGCTGTCAGACAATTTCTGCAACCATATCACCCCTTACATCTGGCAACCTAACTCCCCAGACTGCATGCCCCTTGATTATTATGTGTGGAGCACAGTTGAGCAAGAAAGCAACAAAACTCCTTGTAACACCAAAGATGAACTGAAGGCAAGGATTATGGCACCAACTTAAACAAGGAGACCGTCCAGAAGAGTTGCAGAAGATTTGAAACCATCTGGAGGCTGTGGATGAAGTCGATGGCGATTTTATTGAATTAATTTACTCTCTAGTATTTTAAGATATTTTTGTGTAATTTTGGTAAATGTATTTGTTAAAATGAGATGTCGGTATTATTTTTATTTTTGTGTAATTTGAATGACAATTTATCCATCGCACCCTGTACAGCTGCTTTCACAGGTTGATGGTTAAAGGTGGCATTGAATGAATGAAGCCTGTACACCTTAACAAGAACCAGCCTTCATTAAACCTTGTCAACTGGCACTACAGGTTTACAAACAAAGAACTGCACCAAATAACAGAAACAACATCACTTGAGGACTTTCAATAACAGCAACAACTAAAATGTATAGCACATGAAACTGGAAGAGAAAATAATAACATAATCAAGATGCTGTCTTTCCACACTACTTCAAACAAAAGATTAGAAAGTAAACTCCCATCAATACTGGAAAGAGTAATAACATCTACTGGACTATTTTCCTAAAAAATTGTTTTAAGTAAAATTATATAAATTTCCATTGAAAACAGCACTGTATGAATGCTGAACATTTCCTTATAAGGAAACAGCTAATATTAGAAAAGTAAGAACACCTGCTGCTTCATACTTAAGCAATATTCTTTTTAATTCAATTTTCTTATGCAGTAACTCTGTCTGTTTGACATAAATAAAAGGGTGTTGAAATAAGAATTTTCAACCTCTACTTATATTATTTTATATATTACTGCTCACACAAACAGAGTCCAAGAGCCACTCAAGGTAGAGCGCTACTGAATGGGGTGGTTGTATGGGTGTAAAGGGAGGGGGTAAGAAATCAATATTATGAGAATAAAGGACGTTGACTTTAGACCCGAAGCAATTAAAACCATAGTGATTGGGGAAGCAGACTCTTGTGAGTCTGTTCCTGAATTTTCCTGAAATCTTATAGAAAAACATGCATCCTCTGGGAGGATTTGAACCTGCATTCTCTTTTGCAGAAGAAACCATCATTAGATCTGATTGACTCGGCCACGAACAGCATTGCTGGTCAAGCAAGACCAAATAGTGCCTTATCTGTACAAATCCTTCTCAAATTCTCAAAGGTACAGATCTGCTCAGTTTTGTATCCAAACATAAACAAAGCAATTTCTAAAGAAGTAATGGATTTTTTAAATTTATTAATCTGATTAAGAAAAATCTAATTAAGATTTTATTATTTTAAATGGCATTTTTATTTGATACCAATATTTGAGTAAACACTCCATTTATTTATTAAACTGTATATTTATTTATTTTTGTCTACCAGCCTGAATATTCAAGAAATCTTTATATACATATATATATATATATATATATATATATATATGTAATAGAAATTATTTTAAAGGATTTGAATAATCATATTAAAGTAATTCATCAAGTCTAGAAGAAGCCTCAACAGAATGCAGAAAGTAATGAACAGCAGTTTTGTCCTATTTTGGGACTCCTCAGCAGTGTGCATCCACTACTGAGAATTGAACCTGGACTGTTACAATATGATGCAAGTATCATACCCACTGGACCAATGAGCCTCAGTGATGAAGAGGTAACTAATCAGACTTGATATAGCAGCACTCAAACTAAATTCCATGGTGTAACTCATCCAAGTATACTTAACCCAACAGATTGTGCCCCCAAGAACCACGTCTTCTTTCCCCAAACTGCTCCCTCAAGAGCATTATAAGCCGGTTCAAGCAAGGATATACAAGTGATAGAAATTTTTTTCAAAATATATATATATATATATATATATATATATATATATATATATATATATATATATATATTTAAATGTTATTTTTACTGGCTACTTGTATTTGAGTAGATGCTCCATTTATTTATTAAATAGGGATGCACGGTGGAATAATGGATAGTGGCTCGAATTGAGGAATCAGAGAGCCGCGTTCAAATTACAGTTGAATCCATTACATTCACTTACGTGCTAATACCCTTGGGAAAGACATGAATCCTTTTTCTTATCCTCCCAGCTATGGGTAAATAGCAGGACAGAGTGAGTTCTATAGCCTTGGATGGCAACTGGTAACCACAGAAAGAAATGGCAACCTACTGCAGGAAAAAATCTGCTTTGTCAGTCATATATTGAAAGATACATGATCGCCTATGCATGTATCACGCATGGCACATAACTGACTGATAACACTATATACTTTTATTATTCATTTTCTTCTACTGGCCTGAATGTCCGAGAAATCTAATTAAACAAAAATTTATGCTCTCTGGCAGGTTTCAAAACTGCATCCCTCTGGGCTGAAAGAGCTATTGCTAAATCAGGCATGCTCTCACCAGCTGAGCTACAAAGAACCAATTAGTCCAACAAGGCTCAAAATCTACTTTTATATACTCAAATATGAGTATCCACTAAAAATAATGTTTAAAGTGAAAAAAATCTGTCAGAATAATAAAAATCCATTGTAAAATTCTCTGATTTACTCTTAATTTTTTCCTTAGTTCCTGCGTTAATTTTTTCTTGCATTATTTAACTTATTTTCATTAATTCCCTTTTGCTTGGGTTCATGAGTTTGTATTATATTCTGTGCTAATAGCAATATATACTTGAAAAACCAGGTGGATAAAATAAGTAAAGTTTTATTGTAAAAAACCAGTACAATAAGAATAAAGGTAACAATTATGCACAAGGTCGTTGCAAGTCAATCCAGTAGTGAGTGCCACTATTGGAAGGTCAGTAGTACTCGCAATAGTCTGAGTCATACTCAACAGATCCCAGCAAGTATATTTAGCTACCCCCACCATGAGGGTTGCATGTGGCACAAGGCCGGTTTAACATGGGATCTCCGAGCCCATAGGCTCGGCCAAAAATATTCACTTTTGAAGCCGTATAAACAGGTTCAGGGGCAGTCTACCTCCCCAAACGGGACTCTGCTTGACGGAGCCTCGTCTGGGTTCCTCTCTGCCTGAAGGCAGAGAGGTCGACTGTTTAGCTGGAACAGATCCCAGCAAGTCAATATTTACTCCCCACCCCCGAGGGAAAGATGTGGCACAAGGCTGAGTTTACGTGGGTTTTACGAGCCTGTAGGCTCAGCCAAAAAATGCCTGTAGAAACTGTAAAAACAGAATCAGGTTGGTCAACCTCCCCGAAACGAGAACCTGCCTCATCCGGGTTCCTTTCTGCCCAAAGACAGAGAGTTCGACCGATTTGCTGGAACAGATTCCAGCAAGTCTCTGTAGTCTGTTGACTTACAGATACTTATATTTAGTTACTACCTATAGTGTAGTCACTCATGGGGGTGACAGGTTATTTCATTACATCAGTCTGCATGTTTTGAAGTTGTCTTTGTGGTCTTTTAGTTCAATAAATGCTTTGGATTAGTGATGCAATTTATTTGGTCATCGAGATCTAATGTTTGGTTGTTGTTTTTAGCTCCCATATTAATATCATATTTTGTAGTTCTTGGTGTTTTTCTGTGTGTTTTTTTAGGTTGTCCTTCAGTATCTTGTTAAGTTTTTGTGTGCTTAGTTCATATAAATTTCTAGTTGTGTCCACTGCAAAAAATACGTTAGGTGAATTGTATATTTTAGTTATATCTCTGTTACATTAAGTCATGGAAAACAGGACAGACTTAGGTTTGAGAGAGTTGACATGAACCGTGACCAGCCTTTATTAGGTACCAAAAGAAAGAGAATGAAAAAGAGCTCAGGGAGAAAAAGGACATATCAGGGAGCAAGAATTCACTTTCCTTAATGTTGATAAGAGGAGCATACATTCAACTGTAATGCAAAGGGAGTATACATTAAACAATAATGTAGCAATCTCCTTTTAGTTTTTTTTTCTGGAAAACATATAATTGTTTATGAAATTTTATGTTTCTTACTAAGTTAGTTAAATTTTTTTTTGAAGTTGTCTAGTTCCTTAGACCTACACACACACAATGTACAAAGGAATAGATCCAGAAATTACTTTTCTGTCATCATATATTAACCCTGATTTTTGCAATAGGTGGACAGCCTTCTGGAACTAAGGTATCATATTTCTTCTAGCCTCGGATAAGGATGACTAAGGACCACAGATATTTTTCCTTACAGCCACCCCTTTCGACTAACCTGGTTTACCGCCTGTCTGATGATCTCTTTTGTATTGGGCTACTATTTAAATTGGTTCCTTGTTCTTTGAGACATGTGTCTGTTCCTCACATTCATGGAGTTACAAACAAAAATTCTTGTTCTTTTATGTGCCCTTCGGGGTGTAGGCAATTATGGCCCTCCACATCTTCCTGACCCTTGTAGCTCTTAATAAGTTTTGTCTTTTTGTTATTTATCCTAAATCTTGTTCTATCATCCATCAGATCTTTTACATGCTGTTTTCCTTTGTTCCTCTTTCTCTCTATCCACCCTGTGAGTATCAGGTTTTCCAAGCCTTTCTTCCGCATTACGTGCTCTAGAAATTTCAACTGCCTCTTTCTGATGTTAAATATAAGTTTCCTTTTTGTTTCCATTCTCTCCAAAACCTTGTCATTGCTCACATGTTTGAACCATGGTATCCTTGGCATCTTTCTGTAGAACCACATTTCTGTTGCTTCAAGTCTCTTCTTCATCTTTGACAAGATTGTCCAGCATTCACTGCCATGCAGGAGGACTGATATCATGTAACAGTTCAATATTCTTTTCTTTGTTTCCAACAAAATTTTTCTGTCTCTTAATATTCTGCTTAGCTTTTGGAATGCATCTTCGGCTATCCCAATACATCTTCGGATCTCAGTGTTACACTTTCTATCCAATGTTAGAATACTTCTCAGATATTTAAATTTGTCGACCTGCTTGATTTTAGTGTCTCCAATCTGTAATTTGCATTTTGGGGTAATCTTTTTGCTGATGACCATGCATTCTTTCTTCTTATAGTTTATGCTTAGTCTTTTCTTCTTGCTTCCCTTCGTTACCTTCTGTAGAAGGTTTTGTAGTTCCCTTTCCATATCTGCTATCTTTAACAACAATCCACCACCAACACCATAACCATGACCACTGGGGAGAAGTGTATGACCTTTGACCATTTTAACTTGAAATTGACCTATCAGACTGACTGTTGGAGAAAAGGGTTACATTTTTTGTTGTTTCTGGGTTTTTTCTTCTCATTTGCTAAGAAATATTTAAATCAACCTCATTCTTTATTCCGCAAATTATGGTCTTACTTGCTTAACCCTTTGGAAACAGAGCCTCATTTGGAGTTTCAATGCCAAGAAAATGGAGACCTTTAAAAAGCCTTCACTTGGAACACAAAAAAATCAATATAAAATCACAGAACACAGCAAACTATCATAGAAACAGCCATTGAAAGGCCAGATATGCAACAAATGCAAGAAGTAATCTGATTGGCTAGTATGAAGACCAGCCAGCTAATCTCAAGGCTTATTTTATTGGGCCGATGGATTGGCCCAATCGTCTTCTTTGTCATTCAACTTTTTTCAGCCATGATTGGCCCTGTTGTCGTCTAAGGGTTAACAAAGAGCAGGGATCTTTAGCAAAGGTTCTTTAAGCCCTGGCTTTAAAGATGCTTAAGTTTAAATTAATTTATTATTCTTTGCCAATAAAAAAAGAAAGTAATTTAATAGAATTAAAATATGACACTAAAATTTTATCTTCAAAATTTTTATCTAAAATATGACACTAACTCAATATTTTCTGTGGGTCATATCAACACACTGTAGAGATAGAAAATGCAATTATTTTCCTTTGATTAAGATGAAGTCACAAGAGTCATGTGACAGCTGCTTAGTGACGTTGGTTCATAGAGTGACAAAAATGGTCAGTCTTTAGTTTGCCCTCCTGGAGTCAACATAATCATTTGCTTTTTTTAGCACTGGCAAAGGCTAAATTAGCTGTTTTCCCACTGGAAAATATGACCCCACCAGAGACATAGAAGATAAATCCAGCCCACTCAAATTCCCATTGGAAAATATAAATATGGCTTCTCCAGAAACATAAGAATCATCTGGTAGCTTGAATTCCCATTGGGAATTATTACAAGTAAGATCCTTTATCTCTTTGTCATTTACACACTGCTTCTTGTTGTATACATGTGTTATAGTGTCTGTATGTGGAACATGTGTAAATATAAATATGACTTCTCTAGAAACATGGAAGAATCCTCTGGCAGCTTGAATTCCTGTTGGGAATTATTACAAGTAAAACCCTTTGTCTCTGTCATTTTCACACTTGTTGTATACATGCATTATTGTGTGGGACACATGTAAATATTTGTATATAATTTTGTATATGATTTAGCAGTATAAAAACCTCTTTGAGAACAAAGAATATTTGTCATTCCTTTTCTTTCAGCTCTTCTGTTCTGTCTGTGTATTAAGGTGTTACTATGGATATAATAATGCCCATAATGGGGGAAAGGTGATTGAATAGAATATACCTTTCATTGATAGCACCCTCATTAATGCAAATACAGAATTATATCTGTTTGTATGTGTTTAAGTTAATAATTGATATACAAAAAATAGATTTTTTGAAAAATATACTGTGGGAGACTGGGTCAAAAAATATTGGTTGGTAGAAGACAAAGCCCCCCCCCACAACTATCATTTAATTTTCATAATGAATAAATCATTTTTAATAAAATACTTTTAACTTTTTAATCATGAACAAAAAACAGAAGCAAAGAAATCACATTTGTGATTCATTTTACTGTTTATAATTTTAACTTAAAATGTATTTGCTCAATTTATAGTTCTGTTTGTGGTGAGTTAAAATCTTATTTATGTTCAACTTGTTCACCTGCACGAATGTATGTAGCTAAAGAAATTTTAGACTTCTTCATCTTTAAATTTTCCAGGGGTTTCAAACATTGATCAAACATTTCGAAGGAATGTGGGGCACAAAAAAGTTTCTCTGCCCTCAAGTGATGTGAGCTTATTCTTTACTTCCTTCTTTTTAATTGTTCCTTTTATTCTCCATCCCTGTAAGTATTAATACCAGCAATTATTATATATTGATTTATAAGATGAAAGTATGGATTAAATCAGACAAAATAATTGAATAAGGAACAAGTAGGAAATAATTCATAAATTCAACATGTTTCGCTATTTATTTAGCTTCATCAGAAAATTTGGGAGTAGGATGATTCAGAGTTATATTTAAGTTTTTAAATTCTATGTTGTTTTCTTTTGACTGGTTATGTAGATGTCCCATGTATACTGGTGTTAGTGTTTCTGCCCGTTTCATTTTTAAATTCTATGTTAGAATTTAGAATTAATTGATTAGTGATAGTCCGTCAACTCATTTGTGCAGGATCCTCAATTTCTTCTTGAAAGTAGCCAGTGTTGGTGCATTCACAACATCACTAGGTAAAGAGTTCCACCTGTCTATCACCCTCAGAGTAAAGAATTTGGACCTTGCAACCATTTTTGAGTTCCAGAAATTTGTGCAAATGACCGCGCATCCTCTTGTTTGAGAAAATGAAAAAAACTGTTCACTTCTATTTTATAATAGCCATTCTGTATACCTCACACAGATCAGTGAACTCGCATCTTGATTGATTGGACGGGAGCTAGATTTTGCATGTAGCTAGGCTCAGGCACCTGCCTTGGGTCGATTGCAATAAATCAATATCACTTTAATAGTTTTTGGACTCCAGATAATAGTCCCATATTTGAGTACGGGTTGAATAAATGCAATGTAAAGGTTTTTTACCTTTTTTGGAGAAAGATTCGTAAAACAACATTTAATCATATCTTTTATTTGTTTAGTGTTCTTTATGATTCCAGAAAACTGCGATCATGGAGATAAATCATGTCAAATTAGAATACCCAAATATCTTTGTTCTTTTACTTGATTAAGGTAAACTCCATCTAGTGTGTATGTGTATTTTCAATATCTTCAACACATTTTCCCCACATTGAATTTTTATATGCCATAACAAACTCCAAGCTGAAAGTGAAT
Organism: Acanthosepion pharaonis; assembly: GCA_903632075.3. Classification (NCBI taxonomy): domain Eukaryota; kingdom Metazoa; phylum Mollusca; class Cephalopoda; order Sepiida; family Sepiidae; genus Acanthosepion; species Acanthosepion pharaonis. The sequence goes on along the minus strand of CAHIKZ030004635.1, from coordinate 3,792,547 downwards.
TTAAATCATCTTGGCGTAATGAGCAGTCATCTTTGTCACTGATGCAACGATATAGTTTAGTGTCATCAGCAAATAATTTAGCAGCGGATTTAATCAAATCAGGGATGTTGTTTTCATAGATCAAGATCAGAGTTGGCGCCAAAATGGAGCTTTGCAGGACACCATTGACTTTCTGTCAAGAAGATAAACCATCTTGCAGAACTACTCTTTGTCTTCATGAAAAGAGGAATGATTTGATCCAACTTAGAACTTTTCCATGAATACCCACTTGCTTCAACTTCAAAGTGCATTATTAAAACAAATTAGTCATAAATAATAAACAGTGCTGTTTTATAGCAATCAGTTATATTGCCAACTAAGACTATATTTACATTTACATAAGTAGTGAGGTAATTGTTTGGAGTAAAACTGTTAATTAAAATAAGTGCAGCATAATTTATTTACAGAAGGTATAATGGTTTCTTATTATGTTATTTGAATAATAATATAGATAAATCTAGCATTGGGGATTTGGTTTCAATTATTCAGGCTTTCAGTCCAGGATTCTATCACTGAACTTTCTTTGCATTGCATGTGTCTAGGGAATTAGTACATATGTACTATTATCATGAATGATGAATAGAGTGCATAGTAGAATTAGGCCCAAAATAAGACAAGTACAGTGCAGCTTCATTAAAGACACTGAAACAAGGAATGGAACACTCAGAATGCTATGAGAAAGAGCAATACAAATATAAAAAAAATGTATATTATGTTTTATAGATTATGCCAAAGTATTTGCTTATAAAAAAATCAAAGTATTTGATTATTTTATAGATTATGCCAAAGTATTTGATAAAGTATGTCACAAAGAACTGTTTCAGCCGCTACATAACCTAGATTTATTGGGAAAGAATATTACAATAATCTGAAACACATGTTGCATATGGATACAATGAATCCAGTAAATATACAAAAAATAGAAAAATGAATCCAATATATATACAAAAATAGAAAAATGCCAAAGACGAGAACGTGTCTTCTCACCGGAATTATTCAACCTTTACAGTGAGGTGATCCTGAGAGAACTAAAAGTCCTACCAGGATTCATTATTAGCGGCAACAATCTTAACAAAATATGACATGCTGATGACATAGTGTTGATAGCAGACACAGGAAGGAAACTGCAGGAACGCTTACATAAAGTAGGAAAAGAAAGTAAGAAGAAACGACTAAGCATCAATTGTAAGAATACAGAATGTATGGCTGTCAGCAAGAGGGACAACCCAAGATGGGAACTACAAATTGGAGAGACCAAAATCAAGCAAAGTACAAAAATTTAAATATTTTGGAAGTGTTTTAAAAAGGGCTTGAAAATACAACACAGAAATAAGAAGATGCATTGGGATAGCAAAAGATCCCTTCCAAAAGCTAAGCAAAGTATTAAGAAATAGGAAACTTTTGTTAGAAGGAAAGAAGAGAGTACTGAACTGTTATGTAATATCAGTCCTCCTATGTGGCACTGAATGCTGGACAATCTCCTCACAGATGTAGAGACTTGAAGCAACAGAAATGTAGTTCTGCAGAAGGTTGCCGAGACTACCATGGACTGAACATGTGCGTAGCAAGAAAGTTTTAAGGAAAATAGAAACAAAAAATACACTTATATTTAGGATCAAAAAGCGACACTTGAAATTTCTAGGACACATAATGAGGAAAGGAGGCTTAGAAAATTTGACACACAGGACACATAGAAGGCAAGAGGAACAGAAGAAAGCAACACATAACCAACCTCATGAGCTTGTGTAAATGGATGGCAGAACAAGGATTGAGAGAGATAGCAAAGAAACAAACTACAGGGTTGTCCCAAAGTCTTGTCAATCCAATATAATATAATTTTCAATGCTCTGTTGGGTATTATCAAAAAGGGAGAGTTTCACATGAACAATACCATAAGACCAATCAGTTGAAGAACGCTATTTGGAGAGTCTTTGCAGCAATCAACAAAACACAGCGCCATAAAATATCACACAGGACATGGCACTGCGTCATTACATTTTTGTTGGGGTGACATTCTATATTGAGAGCTACAAGGACAGGAGGTTGTGAAGAGCCATGATCGCCCACGTCTTGAAAGGATACAAAAAAAGTGCCATCATCAGCTCAGCAATGAAATTTCTAGGACACATAATGAGGAAAGGGGGCTTAGAATATTTGACACACGGAAGGTAAAAGGAATAGAAGAAAGAACACACAACCGATCTAACGAGCTTGTGCAAATGGTTGTCAGAATAAGGATTGAAAGAGATAGCAAAAAGACAAACTTTAAAGAGCTACAAAGGACAGGAGGTTATGGAGAGCCATGATCGCCCATGTTCTGAAAGGACACGGCACAGAGAAGAAAATAAGTACCGTCATCCAGCCCAACTGTCGGAGTTAGATCCTTACCCTTCAACAGGGGTCTCTCTTCCCTGGCTATATATACTCGCTGACCCTTCGCCTCGACCTCTTTTTCCCTCAGGCCTTTAGGCCGCCACCTTGAGGTAAATCCTTTTTCCTCAGCCTTCGGCCTTATACCAACTCGCAGATGTGAACACTCATAGATACAGCGTTTCCCAAATGCTGGGGACACGCTAAGAACAATACACGTACGTACGAACACTCACCACAACACAACACACACACATATGATAATGATATTCACCACACACACTCTGTCCATGTAACTGTCCATGTAACTTGTAACCTTTCTTGTTATTAATACATATATTTGTTTACATATATTTATCGGTCTTGTGTTTGTTTTTCTTTGCCTTCTTTGGACTTAATTAAAGTCCAACTTTCTCATGTAGTTGGACCGGCTAGCAGGAAAATCTTAACTCACTTATTTCTACTCAACATCGCCGATACGGTCCTCACAACCATACTGGTCAGGTTAAAAAATGAAAATATGTTAATTAAAAACATTATTTTTATCAAATTTTATTCTGTAGATAGTCTTCTTGTTGCTTTTTAAAAAGTTTTTAACAATAAACAAACGAAAGTAAAAAAAATATAAAAAAAAACGAAATCATTTAGTACATTAGATATTTTAATTTTATTTTATAATAATAAAAAAAAGTCTTTTTTTTTATATTTAAAAATGCCAACAAAGCTCTGGCGAATTCTTTTTATTTTTTGTTTAAGTTAAAAAAAAAAAAGAAAAAAAAAGGAATACATATTAAAATTTAAATAAAAATACTATAGTTTCGTAATAACCAGATTTTTAAAAATATCCAAATTTAACATTTTTTTCGGAAAAGGAAAAACAAATATTTGCTTTTGGCTAATGTCCTCACTATTTTTGTGGTCAACCTGACAAGCTGAAGGAACTTGGAGATTCTTTCCAGTGCAACATTTTCAATTGTAGGAAATAAAAATCTCAGAGGAAAAAGTCTATATTACGCATCGTTTACACATGAAAACAAAAAGTATTCATACCTTCTTCTTGTGGGTAGGAAAAAGTACTAGAAGAAATACATTTAAAAAAATAATAAAACTAAATATCACTTAACCAATTTTTTCAGCAATAAGTAATAATTAATTATTTACTCGATTTGTATAGTCATGATGCAAATAAACTAAAAAAAAAAAAGAAGAAAAGTTTAATTCAATTTTTAAATTATTACTTCTTTCGTTACTGAGTTTTATTTTAAAGAAGTTAAACAAAATAAATTATTACTTATTTTAGGAAAACATATTTGCTATTTTAAATAAAATGAAAATATTACTTATTTTTTCTCGAACCTATTTCCTACTCGTCAACCAAAGTTATAACTTTTCTTTCATGACATTTTTCCGGTCACTATATTTTTAATTTTGCCCAAGAAGGTAAAGTATTTTCCTATATTTTACGGCCAATAAGTGAAGCACAAACAAGTAAAAGATGCCTTTAAATAAATCTCACTAAATTCCGTAGATACGAAATACTTTTACAATTCTGTACAAACACAATTCCTAAATTAAATAAGTGGTTTCTGGAACCTGATTAGATATAACAAGTCACGTGATGGTCTCTCTATAACGTCCACGCGGTTGGACCCCAAATGACCTGGAAGTAGGTCAGGAATTGCGTTAGGGAGTACCCAATTCGCAAAATTCTCGCTGTCAAATAACGATAAAAACAGTCAGCGATGATTTTTCTGCATACAAAGCCGTGGCAAAGTATGTCTTCAGGCACACATAATTGCGTACATATTACTTCGAACTTTGCAGACTCACTCGAAACAATTTACTTTGAACATTCGAACTGTTGGTTTCTTCATGGCCACAACAAAGACAATTGAATTCTGATATGTAAATACATGTATCTACTGTATAAATGTTATTGCCATATTTAACTTGGTGTTCTTCCTTTTCTGCGAAGATCATTTCTTCGCATTGTTTATAGTTTTGTATTTTAATTTTTGGATATGACACTTGGATTTTATTTTTCCATCTAAAATCCGGATAAACTACCCCCACACCTTGACGGACAGAAAAATACTTTCAAAGAAGAAAAATATGACCTAGGTGAATATTAAAAAACGGGTAAGTTTTCAAAAATATATAAACAAATTTATTAGCATTCGATATTCGTATCGCTGTTGTATTTGATGAAGAGTTTTTCTAGTAGCTGGATGTAGCTATGAATTTGTTTTCTCTTGAATCACTAGTAATTTGAGCTTGAATCTGGAGTTGTTCACAGGGCCAGTAATTTAGGCCTGGCGCATGCAATGCTGTATTATGCTTTTGAACTATCTGTTAATGTGTAAATTGTGCTGTAAACTATTTAAAAATATCAACCAATTACTTAAAATAAACAGTTTTAAAATAAAATTTTAATTATAATATTATGTATTTACATTTGACAGTAATATGCACAATATATGTACACTGTAATTATGAAGAAAGACACATTTTTTCCACAAAAAATTAATTGTACCCATGTATTTTTTGAAAATTTTATTTGTTTGTTATGGAAATTAAATGTAGTTAAAGTTTAATTGTAGTTGTGGGTGGAACCCCTTTCTCACTTGGTAACCAATATTTTTAGTCACAGTCCGCCACTGCTTGAAAATAAAAAGTTAAATATTCTTCAACGTAGTATGTTCGAAAAAAAAACTTTTAACATTTTTACCGTCCATCAACATGGCTGATACTAACCTCCAGGAGAATTGCGTTTTCCTGGACAAACGTTTTCAGATGACATGAAGTGGAAAGAGTATATTAAATTAATTACTAAGTCTGCAGCTGGGAAAAAAACGTCGCTAGAGGATGCTCCTTAAGCTTATAAATAGGAAGTGACATTCTCTGTCATGCTCTTTTCTCTATTTCACCCAGGGACGGTCAGATGTAGGTCGCATGTAGAGAAGAACGCTTCCGCAGAGGCGCGTTCGCTTCAATTGGTCTTCTGTTGACGCTTGAACTCTCTCACACACATGCATATATACAAATGTGTCTATCACACACGCTTGTTGCACTTACTTCTACACAAACACCTTCACTAGTTTAAATGTTTTCTTCTTTCATATTCATTGTTTTGTAGAAAGTAACAATATTCTTTATTGTCTATGATATTTTGTTAATACATACTTATCATTTGTTTATATATATATATATATATATATATATAGTTTTGTTGTTACTTTGATATTTTATTAACCGGACTCATATTCTAGTCCGTAATTATTGACGTGGGAAATATATACTAGGAGCCACATGTTTTCCAATCAATCACAACCAGTATTATACCCGCAACAAGCCTGATTGTGGTTTCGGGCAGTGCTTTTGACCCTAGCTATCTTATCAACATTTACTTTTTTCTATCTATATTTATATACGTTAGAAATGAAACTAAGCACAACTGACTATTAAAGGATGAAAATTCATTGTGATTTTTTGATGTAATTCTGTTTTTTATTCCATCCAAATCCGTGATTTTGTTTTGCTTATGTTAAATCTAAAAACAAAAAACAAACAAACAAATAAAAAAACATTATATAAAATTCGTTATTTTTTTATCCATAATGTTGAATGTGTTAAAAATTATTCAACTTTTTAACAAGAAAAATCTCAGGTTGATGTTAAAGGTTGCCGCAAAACATTTTTAATTCATTTAAGATGGAATGATCTATTATGACAAGTTTGTATTTATGTAGTGGAACCCCTGGAGGTGGAGCGATGTGAAATGTCTCGAGCACCTCTAATCAGTATGAGGTCACAAGAGGCCCACTAACATTTTTTAAATTAAAGACGTGTAATCTGACAGGTGAAGCAAATTGGACAACAGAACGAGGATATTTAAGATTAATATAAAATTTATTTACAACGCAGACCTGAGTGGTCGTGGGTTAGATGGCTTGGTAATTGAAGGGTGGTCGGACTGGACGTGTCGATGACGGGAAGATGAGGTGTGCTTGTCCTAGTCATGGTGACCGTCGGACTGGACTTGTCGACGACGGGAAGTTGAGGTGTGGTCAATCTGGTCTGTTTCAGGTAGGAACGTATCGGCGATGGGAACCTGGTCAGAGTCGGGCAGGAACGGGAAGTTGGCATTGCGATGTGTTGCTGACGTTGTTGGTCATATCCGGTGTCCGGTGCAGGCGTTGCATGTCTGCTAGCCGAGTCCGATGTCGAAACTTCCAGTAGTATATGGACTTGCAGGCAGCAAGCAGGGAGTAGAAATGTACAAGAAGCTAGAAGAACAGAAGTAAAAAGCCCAAATAGTGTCCAGTTGCCACACAAAAAAAGAGGACTGTCACTTAATACAGAGCCCGTCCAAGCGCCCAGGCCACAATGGCCAGAGTCCTGCATTTCTTCACCTACCTCACTCCGATTGTCTTGAGTTTGGCAATAAGTCGCTATGTTATATGAACACCATCCGCTGGTCTTGTAAAAAACTAAAAATCTCAAGCTGAGATTTGGTACGAAAAGTGAAGGTGTAAAAATGGTCAAGAAGTGTATTACGACTAGGTTCGTCACACAAAAAGAACTAAAAAGTCATTAGATCAATTCTAAAACTAAATGAAATTAAATTAGATATTCTAGGGAACACAATGAAAAGGTCAAGGTCGAAGCGTCCTATTCGTTCCTGTTTGGGAGCGGCCAACGGCGGCTACGACATTTAGACACTTTGTATTTATTTTCAATTGTTCTAGTTGAAATGTTCATTTATATCGTCCATTATTGTGCATAATTAGGTTACAATAAAATTTATATTTTATATGAATACTACCTTATAAAAATTGAAATGTAATAGAGTGGGAAGCCCCGTATCATACATTGCGCGGGGGCGCTATCATAGATTCGGTGGCGTCCCACGAGACCCTTGTACAGGCTCTGGGTGCATGAAACACACGTTTGAAAGGCATCTACGAGAACGAATCTTTTTATCATGATGATTTGATTTCCTACATTAAACACCAGTTTTTTAATGTGAAAATAAGATGTGATAGAGATAAAAATGGATTAAATCACGTGTATTTCGGCAAAAGATGGATAAAGGTAGTGAGATTGGTATGCACCAACAGAATCAAGTTAGAATTTTTGTACTCCGAGCTACATGGCGCAAGGGAATGAAGTTCCCTTCGGAACCCAATCCAAGTTAAGACTAAATAGAATGCAGCATCCGACATCAGTTTTTTTTTTTTTTTTAGGTATTCGCAACCACTCACCCCATTTTAACTTGTCCACACCCGCTTTCTTAGACATATTATTTTGTACTGAAAACCATTTTATTACCCCCTCCATGCTATTTGTTTTACTCAATCTTTTATCTGTCTGTTCTTAATAAAAAACATGAAACAGACAGGTGCCTAAAAATATACCACCTCGTCCTTCAGAAAATAATATGATTTCTGTCGGAGGAAAGGACTTTATTTTATTTTGTGGGTTTCTTTTTCTCGTCATCATTCTGTTGTATATAAATCATTCAAGTCGTGTACAGTGTCATAAATAAGTTCATATGCGAATGTGGCATTATGGAGACTAAGAAAGAATGTGAGTGTGATTTTTTTGTTGGTGAGAGGGATGTCAGGAACAATGCTGTAGGTCGTCGTGTCCATAAAGCAATACATTGTAGCGGTACCCCCGAGCGGCCCCGTGGTGTCACACAAGGGTGAATGGGGTCACAAGAGGCCCGCTAACATTTTTGAAGACGTTAAATCTGAAGGTGAAACAATATAGACGACAGAACGAGGATATATATGATATATGCTAATTTATTCTAGAAAAAGAAATAAAAGTGGTCGGACGGTAGAGACGCAGAAATTCTAGTGCAGGCATTAATGGTCGAGGTTGGTGTTGGTAGTTGCCAGGATGATCGCTGTTGGTTGTTGAAGTTGATGTTGGTTGTTGGCAGGATGATCGCTGTTGGTTGTTGGTCGTTGCCGGGATGCCATCTTGACGTGTTGGGAAGGAAAGAAGAGCTGGCATTGTTCGGGCATGTCACAGGTCCAGAGCAGGCGTTGCGTGTTTGCCGGTCGAGTCCGATATCAGTAACCTCCCGTATTAATTACTAACATAGTGTACGGGAAAGGTTAAGGACGACGTGCAGGCAGCCAGTAGGGACGGAATGCCGAGAGTTGAACAGGACCAAGGAGCCAGGAGTAGTAGGCGAAGGAGAGAGAGAAGGAAAGTTTCCAACTATCGTCAAGTTGTCAGACAAAAAAAAATGGGAGCGTAACTTAATACACAGCCCGTTGATCGACGTCCCTGCGTATCCGACCGTTTCAGTCCCCGACCCCACTCGAATCTAGCGAGAAGTCACTGTCTTGTGACAAGGGAGACCAGCAAGTAAATTGGATAAGCTAACAGTAAAGTGTCTATAATAAAATACGTCGAGGTTAGCTAAAGGGAAATATGGCCTAAAAATGTCTAGCGGTATATTACAACTAGGTTTGTAATATAACTTAACTAAAAATGGAACTTGCTAGTCTCTACCACAGGTTTACAGCGTATAGGGGGCACAAACGAGAGGTCAAGGTCGAGATGACATGTTCCTCTTAGTTTAAGGAGCGAAAGGAGGAGGTAACTCCGACAACATAAATAAAAAATTAATTATACTGTCACGGTGTCATGTCCATAAAAATAAAATTAAAAATTAATTATAGTGTCAAAAATAATTATAATAATATGATTATAACAATTTTAATTTTCATTAATTCACTCATTCTAAACCAATGAGAATCGATTCCACTTTTCTCCTCTGTATACACAAACGTGTGACATACTCACTATTGGACAAGCAGTTCACACGGATAAGTCATCAAAGCGTACATCAACAAAAATTTCATCTCCACTTCCTTTTTCAGGCCATAATAGTAACATTTATCTTTTAGAACACTCAACAAAACTTCGAGGTAATAAAAACCTCATACACTTCTTGTATTTTTTCAACTAAATTATTTGGACACTCATTCCTCACATCTATAAAAAAAAAAAAAAAAAAAAAACATACAAGAAAAACTATATATATTTTACTTATTTTCTATCTTATCCTTCTGTCGGATTTTGCTCCATATTTGATCTACGTTTGACACTAAACACACAATTGAACTCAGTATTACTTTCTCTCGTTTCTCCAACGCCACATAACCAGATAATAAATAATACTCATTTTATTGTTTCCGCGTCTTGCTGTTTTTCAATTTTATGAGTATTTTTGTATATATAAATGTTAGGGGCTTTATAATTATCTACTAAGAGTTATAACTCCTCTACAAAGTCACGAAAGGATCTAGCTAAGAATATAGCAGTTAATACCAGTCCAACGTCTTCCCCAATCTCGTCATGGGCTTTTGTACCACATTTTGTTAATTTTTACAAAATAAATATTGGTTGTTTAATCTCCTGCGATAGAATTCATATTCAATTTTCAGATGATATCCAGAACATTTTAACCTAATTTAATAATGGCGGGTGTGCATAAATAAATCAAGCATTAAAACTTTTTCATTAGTCATCTTTCAGACACATATTTCAAGAATTATTATTATTAAGATTACTATCATCGTTTCCATTGTTTGTGTGCATGTGTTTATCCTTGTGAAACAATGCAGAACAAATTGGAAATGTGCAATAAAAATAACAATTATTTTAAATATTAAAATTCACCCAATGCAAAGCTTCAGACCTCCTTGTGCCGATCTACATCGCACACACACACACACACATGCATACACTAATACAAATCACATACAACGACAAGCATTCGTTGGTTAATAAATCACCACTACGTTATTATAGACAATTTACAAATCGCAGCAATGCGACAATTTTGTAATCGCTCTATTTTCATGTAGTCAATTTTGTGCACTTTTGGGAGAAACGGATACCAGAAGCTTTCTTAAGTCTCGCTGATTAGTCAGCGCCAACCAATCAGACCGTCTGCGCGTGAAGAATAATTCTTCTCGTCAGAGATCTTGATCCTATCACGTGATTATATTATCTATAAATAGCAAACACAAGCCTTCCTCTTGTTTCTCTTCTTTCTCTTCTTGCTGCAAGATGTACTCCCAGAGAATTCTCGTCTCGACCATGGTCGGTCAGACGTTAAATAATATTTCACGCATTCACGTACGTACGAACTTTTACGAACTTTTCCAACCTTCTCACTCACACCACCACTCACATGCTGAACATTCCTTATACACTCACACAATCTTTCTTTACACAGCAAATTTTTTGAGAACAATTATTGCAAGAAACTCTCACAAACTTTCTTTTAGTGAACTTTGAAATACAAAAATAATAGTAAAGAGAGACAACTCTTGTTTTATTCAACTCTTGTTTTATTCGACCTTTTCTTACTTAAATGCATGCTTTCTTTCACATCGTTGTACATCTTGTTAAGTACATATTTTATGTGTAATGATGTCTTTTGCTTATCCTTTTCCACGTCAGTTTTGTTTCCTCATCTAAAGTTAAATTAATGTGGTGAAGTCCGCCACACACTGAAGGTAGACGGTTGCTGTTAAAATGTTAATGATGAATGATGAGTGCGATAGGAACGAAACAGGAGGTGGCGGGAAATGAAGATTAGAAGAATAAATAATGAACGACTCTTGAGTTGAAGAGGTTAAGTTTGTAGCGTTCAGGGAAGTATTCATACAGGAGTTTAGAATATCAGTTCTTTGGGACGCAGAAGCTACTTGAAGGAAACCTCTTCCTTACTGGAATATGGAAAAAATTAGAGCGCTTTAACTTTGTAGAAATAGCATGGTGCGTCCCAGGTCTGATCTGGTGGAACTAAAGAACGGACATCATCTAAACATTTACCGTAGAAATTATGATAGGCTTGCAACATTGTATCTGTCGGAAAGGGGGTGCAGAGTGGAGAATAAGTCTTCCTCCCACCCAAAACCGCGTAAACGAATTTTAACTCTATTATGGTTGAAAAGCTAGGATTGAGCAACTCCAGCTCAGATATCTCAGCAATAATCATTGATTGATCGATTGATTGGATTTTTACGACTTATCAACCCTTTGTAAGTTATTTAAAGCCAGGAAATATTTTTAGATTGTAATATTTTTTTTTGAGATAATAAAGATATACTGATACAAATTCGACTAATTAACCCATACCCGGAGAAAGGATAGATGGATTCATGCCTTTCTCAAGGGTATTTGCGCATAAGTGAATATAACAAACTCGGTTGAAATTGGAACTAGATTCTCCGATTTCCAATTCCGATCCGTTATCCATTATTACACCACCCGCACATCCAAGCTTACAGCACCAGGTATTCCCAAGTCGTTACTCATTTTCGCTACTGTCCAGACTCGACATTGCTTAACTTCGGTGATCGTACGTGAACCAGTGTTTCAACGTGATATGGCCGTAAGCCCTATGACAGCAATACTACATTTTTGGTCTAATATGACTTGTAAAGTTAAAGCATGACAAAAGGAATCAGGTACTTCCTGGAGTGATAAAGTGAACAGATACTATACTTTTATCCTAGTTGAAAGGACCGGTAAAGAAGAAATTTTCGACACATCTTCAGGTCCAAACGTTTTCTTAAGACGACACGGATTGAATATTTCTTTTCATTACAGAATTTCAGTGGCCTTTTGGTTGGGATCATAGCGTGGTATCTGTTCGTCTCATTTTTTTATGGGAAAAGGCGCCTGATCTCGGGGATTCAAACTCTGTGGCAGCAACTTCCTCATTGGACTAAGAAATGTGGGGTTAGTAATGTGACAATGGTCGCGGAACTGCAACATTTTTGTCTCTGGCTTACATGTACGCATACGAGCTCCCCACATAAAAAAGACTTTGTGTCACATCTTGCCTTAGTGATCAGGTAAATAAAATCATATGCAAGATAATTTCACATATGTTTTCGCATATATACATTTTATTATTAATTTGTGATCAGTATTTCTTTAACTTTTTTTTATTAGACTTTATTTGATAAATATGAATAAACAGACGCAAGATAATTCAGAAATAGGTTTGTATAAGCAGACGAAGATATTTAGAAACAAAGATTTAAATAGACTGCTACAGAGACAGATAGATATGAAATGGCGTAATATAATTATACCTAGACAAAATTAGATAGAGAGAAAGGGGGATGAACTTGTGAACCACGAATGGGTGAAAGTCAAGGCGATCCATAACCTAGGCCTCTACACCGTGTTTAGATCTTCAGTGACTAGGCGAACAGTTAATACGTGTAAGTTCATTGCTGGAATTGGATTAAGAATTTTTTTTTTCTAAAGAAATTTAAAATTTTTAACTTTGGATTAAATTACTTTTATTATTTAAGATACTAAAGTAAGTATAATGTTTATTTTATTTGAACTTATATGTTTTATCTTTAAACAAACTTTTTCGGTGCGAAATTCATAAGTGTCATTAAGAATTTTATCACATAAAGTTCATTTAATTTTAATATTTTCTCTATGCTATTGTTCTTTAACAATGACCATATTATATATATATATATATATATATACCGTCATCTACAGACATACTGTTTCGCTATATCACAGCTCCTCAGTGTAGCTAGACATCCGATCGCTTCAAGCCGGGGCCGAAACCCAACCGATTTGATATCGGTCGGAGATTATATATTAAAAGGTTTGGGAGAGGAAGAGAAGAGAAAGCGTCGTGTCTCTTACACTAAAAAGGCTCAAACAGAATCAAATAAGACTTTTACACCATTGTGAAATTGGAAAGAAATTTGCATTTATTAAATAGAACCGAACGCAATAAAACAGAAAACGAATTTTCAATACAAACTCGCACAAAACCTTACAATTAGGCACGGTAATCTCTATCTATAAAAGGCAGGATGTGTGTGTGTGTGTGTGTGTGTGTGTGTGTGTGTGTGTGTGTGTAACAAATGCACGGCCGAAATTTTCGACGGATTTGCACCAAAATTTACATGCACATACTCCAAGTTAGCGGGAAGGCCAAGACCGACTTTGCATTTCCAACTCCGATCGATAGTGGAAATAATCGATTTTTTCATGCTTCTACGACAGTTTTCATGTAGTTTGCGGCCATTTTGTACTGACCAGAGTGAGAGCCAATAGCTGGCTGCCACGAATAGGCAGGAAGATTCTATTGGCCAGCGTGAGAGACAACAGCTGACTGACACGAATGTTAACTAGCATGCAAAAAATATCGATAGCTGCATTCGTCACAAGTGGGAAAAATTTAAATCTGCATGGCACTTTACTCCAATTGACTCATTCGCTTGCTTAAACTCAACGTTGATTCTGATTCCGCAGAACTGGGTTGATTGTGAAAAAGTATTTGTTGTTAACATTCTTTTTTCATTCGGTTTTTCCAGTTACGAGTCCTTTTTTAAAGCTGATCATTTTGTTTAGTTCTTTTTTCGTAATAGATTTAATGTTTAGTATAGAGCTTAGAAAAAATTCGCAGTGTGAGATAGGCGAGAAGTAAGGCATGTAGCCACAACAGCACGGCAAAGGGCACTCCTTTAAAGGCAAGGAAGGGCAAAAATATTTTAAGTCAAGTGATAGCGATTGCTGTATGAGTCGTACGATTTTTGAATCAAGCGCGGGCAACGCCGGGCCATGCTGCTAGTAAACTCTAAAATTATAATATGTTAGGCTCATAAAAGGTAAAAAGCAATTACATTTTTTTTTTTTTTTTTTTCAAAAAAATATTCACTTTCATACATTCAACAGTCGAAAATCTTTAAGAAGGATGGTAACTTCACAAGAGTTCGGTTTTAAACTGAAATTTAATATTGAGATAAATCTTGTTTCTTATAAAATTTCAAAATCAGTGTTAATACCTCTAATTTCATGAATCTTCTTTCAGTTTCCTTATCCTTCAACTTCTTGTTTGTTGTCTGCAGTGACGTGGTAGGCTTTTAGTATTTCTTTGTTCGTTTTCCTTTTCGTATCATCATAGTAGTCGTCAAATGCGAAAACATTTTGGCCTTTTGCACTCCTAATGACTTTCACCATTGAATGCCAATATTTTTATTAACTGTCTTGCTGTCTTTTTAATTATTCTTTAAACACTCTTTTCAAAAGAAAGATCAATAAACAAACCTAATCTTTTTTTTAATCGGTATCATCCCAAGCATCTACTCTACACGCAAGGAGGCAGCAACAGGTGGGCCTCTAGCGGTCTGCCAGTGGTAACATTAACGAGACGAACACTCCGACAGTCAGAGAGCAGGCCACCAGCAATAAACGCTAGTGGCATGCTACCCAGTTGCAGATTGGTGACTAGTGTGTAGGGTATTGCATCATTATTTTTTTAATTCACCCTTTAATTATTTTTATATAATTTTACATTTAATTTTTATTATAAAATTATATATATATATATATATATATATATATATATATATATAAGGACATTGAAGTCAAGATCAAGTGCTGACATTCTGTTTCATACTTCAATACAATCTTCTGCCTGAAGATTGCACTGAAGTATGAAACAGACTGTCGCCACTTTGTATTCACCTCAGTGTTCACTTTTATATTTACTGTTATATAGGAATAAAATGTCGCTGCCGACATTTGAGCTTGAACCTAGATCGCCAGTGCGTAAACACAGGCGATCCCGTTATGGAATTAAGTGGGTCACGTGACCATAGAGGAAACGTATAAGTAGAAAGTATTGTGACGACTAATGATCGTTATTCCTAGTCTATCCTCTATTACTATATGGACCGCTATTCTCTATTCTCTTTATACTATTTCACTATATGGATTACTATTCAAGCGAGTATTATCGAGCAAGTACTATTAGTGCGAGTGATATTCGAAGGCGCCTGACATCAGTATTGTTCAACAGCGTACTAGAGTTGTATCTGTGATTACAAAGTCTCTACTACAACGAGCATTACGAAAGTGACAACGAGTATTTGTTGACATTATAAAAGTGTCAATGAGTGTTCGTTGACATCACAAAATTTACTATCTCAGATATTGAGCACTTTTACCCATAAATATAACATATTTTTATCATATATATTTATCATCATTATAAAGAACAGTAGAAAGGAAAATTGGATCAGAAGGTCACAACATCAAGAGGGGGGTCATCATGTCGGAGTTAACTCCTCCTTAATTGTCCAAATTGTTCACTAGAGGACGCTCTCCTACACTATAAATACTGGGCGACTTCTTGCCTCGTTCTCTTTTTCATTTCTTCATTTTCAGCGAACAGATCTACAATGTAAGCTCTCACAGAAGATTGCGTCTTCCCACTTGTGGGAGACGCCATGAACATTATACACACATACACGTACGTACGAACATTCACCAAAACACAAACTCTTTACGTTCACACACAAACACAAATGTTAATGTCTATGTCCATTGTAAAATTGTGTTGTTTAATACATATATTTGTTGATATATATATATATATATATATATATATATATATATATATATATATATATATATATATTATCGGTCTTGTTGGTTTTCTTTACACTTCTTTATGGTGGATTCAATCTCTGAGTCCGCCATGTTCTTGTAGTAGACCTTCTTCTAGCAGGAATAAACTCACGTGTTCCTAATTTAACAACACGTAACCCCCCCGTCCGCTACAATCATTTCAACTTAGAGCTAAATACATTCTTACTGTTCAATGTAGAGTCCAATAAGGTTATAAAACATCAGAGAATTCCAGTAAGATAACTTTAATCGTTTTTAAGATACAACGGTTCAAAGATTAATCTAACAATTGGACAAGTTTGCTGTTACACCTGGTATATAACATCAAAATACACATTTAAAAACAATTTCATTTTCTATTTCATTATCAAAATTAAAATATAAAAAGATTACTTTTTTTAGACGTCTTAGTTGACTCCTAAATCTTTTTCACAACCTATGAATACTTAAAAAATAAATTCAAATTCATGTAATCTTAAATAATATAACTGTAAATGTAGTCACAAGTAAAACATTGGGCAGTCAGCCAAAACTTATCTCCTCTCTCCATACAAGCAATTTTTATTTATGTCATAGGCAAATAAATTGCACAAACATTTAAAGAAACAAAGGAAGCAAAACTTTGAAAATTGCAGTGGCTTTTAAAAGTTATATTTTATGTATAAATCAACCAATTTATACAAAAGGATGCCAAAAACACATAGGTAATATCAAAACGAATAATGCGGCTTCTATTATTTTCAGTTGCAACCTCAGCCAATCTTAAAACATTCTTTAACTCTGTCAATTCGTGCATGAAACGAATCTGACACTCTGCCGTTTGGTCTATTGTGACTTTGCCGTTTGGTCTATTGTGAAGTCATTTACTACAATATTCCTGAAAAGTCGGTGTCTAGTATTAAAAGTCGGTCTGTATTAATAGCTGACAATATACTCTTTCTTTATTATGCATTTTGTTTCACACCAGTTGGCGTAATTTTTGGTGAGAAATTTTAGTTTAAATTTGATGCAATTTTTGCTTCTCCATCCCGTAAATTAATAAACGTTATTTTTAGTGGGTACCCATGATTGAGTTGACATCCCTGAATTTTTTTCTAAAGCAGTGAAATTAATATCAACCGGCCTAGATCGAGAGGTTCTTTTAAAGAACAATGTGCCACCGAGCGGGAAGGAAAAAACGTGATACAGGTTCGTTTCCAGTCGAGATGTACATTTTTTATTAGTAGTACTTCTAGATCCAGACTGGCTGATATTAATTTCACTGTAAGAAAATAAAAAAATACAAGTGTGTAAATTCAACCATATATACCCTCTATAAATAACATTTATAGTAATAATGCCGGATAAAAAATCTTTTTAACGGAGAAAGTAATAATTAAAAATAAACCTAAATAAATTGCAACTAATTGCATCGAAATTATAAGAGACAAAGCTGCGATGAAAAGCATTATATGTTGGCACACCTCTTTTAGCGATTTACTATAAAAATGAAAAAAAAATCTAATTGTAACCCACTGATGTTGACACGTCTATATCGTTGGCACGTCTAACAACACGCCTATCACTTCTTAATTCATACACCACATTCTCTAGGCCCTAAGCTCTGCCTATTCTCTTTATTTCCTTTAAGCCCGTGAGCAATTATTCCACTTATTATTTTTTTTTATCCTGAACAATATACTGTTCAACATGGGATCTCGCTTCGTATCCTCAGTTAGTTTGTCTATTGACAAAATATCAGTTTTGACCCTGTGTAAGAAAGTATCTTTGAAATTTTCCTCTTCTTTCTTACTTTCATAAGTAATGAACCTCAATCTCAACAAAGCGTCTACATATGGAATAGTATTGCCTTTCACATACTCAATATCAAAGTCAAACACCATTAATATTAAGGACCATCTTAGAATTCTAGAAGACATTACCTTAGGAAGTTCCTTCCTAGAATTAAATATGAATTCTAAAGGTCTATGATAAGACCTTGATAGGAATTTCTTTCCAATCAAAAACTGATTAGGATTATTTGCCGTCCATATTATGACCAATGCTTCTTTCTCAATACTTAAGTAGTTCAATTCAGCTTTTGACAATTTTCTCGGAAGTTGCATAATAGGATTACCATCCTGAGCTAATATTTCCGAAATTGATTGTTCACTTTCATAACTTGTTACTACTATTTGCTTTTTAGGGTTTGATATTTTTAATTATTTTAAATTTTTAAATGCCACTTGTTCTTTTGTTCAAATAAATTCTACATTCTTTTTCCTCAAAGCAACAAAAGGTTTAGTCAATTCGGAGTATCGTCTGCAGAAATTTACAAGTCTTTTTTGTTCTTAGGTACTTCAACTTTCAATATTTTGTCAACGATTGGTCTGGTTATATGCTTTCATTAGATATGGAATATACCCAAAATGATATTTCTTTAGTGTTGTGCATACATTTTTCTTTTTAATTGTTTATCCTGCATTTTTTTAACTTATTTAAAACCATACTAGTTTTCCATTTTAATAATAGCACCAACACAAATGCCATTCTGTTAGCATATTGTATTTTTTATCTCGCTACCAATAACTTGCTCCATGGCCCTTTGAAAAATCGCACTTGCGGTTTTAATTCCATACGTCATTCTTTTCCATCTTAACAAGCCTATTGACGTGTTTATTGTTATGATTTCTTTAAAATCTTCGATAATAAGTATTTGATGGTATGCCGACTTTAGATTAATTTTAGAGAATGTTTTCATATCACCAAGGGAGTTCAAAACCCATTCTACCTTAGGGATAATATATGATTTTGCACATATTTTGTGGTTTACACCTATTTTATAGTCAGCACAGATGCTCAGACCCCATCATTCTTTCTTTAAATTAATAACGGAGAATCCCATTTGCTCCCCACCTGGTGGAACTTGTTCAAGTAGATCTTGTTCAAATATTTATTTTAGTTTTTCCACAACTATTGGTGGTTGATGGACTAGCACTTTTTGTGCTTCAAAATATGAAGGGGGACATTTTCCTTTAGTCTTAAATTTCGTTCATACTTTTTTTTAATATTCCAGTTTTTTCTGTCTTGACTTTACTAATTTTGTCGAATTTATGTTCAATAAATCATTTTCTATTTGACCATGATTCTTTTCGCAGTTTACCACAATAATTGGTAATACGTTAAACTTATTTTTTAGTTCCAAAAAATAGACTAACGTTTTTATCACGGATCCATCGAATTGGACAAGGCTTTTCTTTAATCTTGGTTTTCCTAATTTCTTCCTGTAATTTCTGGGTATCAACCCCATGTCAGTTCCCGAATCTAGCTGCATGCCTAATAAAACATTATTGATTCGAATTTTTCATTTTTTTTTCAGTGAAAAGGCGTTCATACTTAGTTCCTCTTCATTTTGTTGGACCGTCTTTACGTTTCTCTTTTTGGATTTACACATATGTTTAAAATGATTCAATTTGAAACCCTTTTCACATTTTTTTATATGCCGGACATTTTTATTTTTCTCTTTGATGTCGATATCCACAAAAAGTACACATTAGTCTTTTTTCTTTATCGTGTATGTGTCCATTTCCTCTACCGGATCCGTAACTTTCGTTCTATTAAATTTTCGAATTCTTGTCGCTGAACATATTCGACACACTGTTCTAGTGACAACTTTCCCAGTTGTAAATGCATAAGAATATGCTGATACTTCTCATTTTGAAGGCCATTTACCAATTTAATTTGGATCAAATCATCTTCGATTGACTGGTTTTCAGATTCCAGTTTCTCAAATTCACAATATTTAGGGCCACGTTTTAAATGAATGGACATATTCGATAAATGGTTCATTCATTTTTTGAGAAATATTCATAAACTTAGCTCTTTCTGAATTCATTAGTTTTTCCTTGGGTGCTATGTTTTTCACTTTTAGTTTGCTTATATCGTCAAACGTCATTTCCTCCAACTGTTTTGGTTGTTCAATTGCCGATAATTTTACAATGGCCTCACAACAAGCAATTGCCAAGAATAAATCAGTTATTTGGTTTTCTTCTCCGATCGATCCTTTACCTTTTTTGTTCTAGCTTTGGCTGCTAGTATCCTTGTGTGTACTCATAATTATCCAATGACAATTGTTCACTGGGTTCTTTATACATCGACGACGCCATTGTAGCGTAGTGTTACTAACTCACGGAAAGTAGTATGTACTTAACTGCCCACGGGTAATAGCTGTAGCTATTTATAGTCTTTGTGACTTCATATGTAAATGAGCCACCTAAAATATATAAAAGAAAGGCTGGGAAAGAGCAAGTATAAGGAAAAGAAAATGACTCACCGTAAAGTGGTGAATTGAAAAAAATATAACTGGTTGGTTCATTTTTGTTGTTTCTTTCTTTTCTTTCTTCTATTGGGCTGTACAAACGGACATTTTCAAAGTTTATATAAGTATATACAAAATATATAAAAGAAAAGGGTGGGGAGAACAAGGATAAGAAAGAACTACTCAACATAAGGTGGTGGATTAAAAAAATATATAACAACAAAAAAGGATAACCTGTTATTCCCCTTTACTCTCCAGATCTCAGTCAGGGATAAAAACATAAATATGTGAACAACGACTAAAAAATGGGAGAAAAAAATGCTACCAGAGAAGCAGCAGTATGAATCACAGATAGATTCCATTTTGACTGAACACTTAATGTTTCTGCTTACAGAGGGACGCCTTCTTAGATTTAATACAAATGGTCTTAAGAACTCACAAATGGTAATCTGAATGCCCCCCTTTTTAGTCATTGTCCACATAATTTTATGTTTTTGTCTTTGAGTCTGAAGACTTAGGAGCAATAACAAATTAACCTGTTTATGCTGTTGTTATTTTGCTCCATTTTTCAATCCACTATTTTATGCTGAATAATTTTCTTTGTGTTTTCTTTGCTTTTCCTCCTGTATTGTTTTATGTACTTTTGTATATATTTATATTGTTCTAATGGAATGTCCCACATTCCCTATCGCCTAATGTGGACTGACTATATCAGTAGATAAATATAGTAAGCACAAGATATGCCTGGCGGGCTTGCTTCGGCAATTAGTTGGAGATTCGTCTCCGGCTGTGCTGGTTGAACTCTCTGCCTTCGGGTAGAGAGGGATCCAGACGCGGCTATGCCGAAGGGCAGAGTCTCATCTGGGGTGGTAGACAGCTACCCGACCTCGTATATACAGGGTCTACAGGGAATTTTTGCCCGAGAGGTAAGGTAAATAACCTTGTTTCGCCAATTAGTTAGAGATTCGTCTCCAGCTGTGCTGGTCAAACTCTCTGTCTCCGGGCAGAGAGGATCCCCAGACGAGGCTATGTCGAAGGGCAGAATCTCATCTCGGGAAACTGCTACCCGACCCCGTTTTATACACGTTCGGTTACGCCACGTTAAATTCGGCCTTGTGTCACATCTGACTGTATGGGGCGGTTGGTAAAAATCTTTGCTTCGGGAATTACTAACTCGCTAACCGATTCCCTGTCTTTCAGTAGTGTATTCTCTTTTACAATAAGCCTCACTTGCTTTCATCTACGCGCGTGTTACTGTTCCTTTCACTCGAGTACCACTTTTGTCTGTTTGTAACCTTCTTTAAGGATACAAGATATATATATACTTTTCAAATGTCCATTTTAAAACCCTAATAAAATTTTGTAACCAACATAGATTATTTAAATATTTGAAACCTTAACCATCAAATCAAAAAAATTGAAACCAAACAAAAGCTTTTTTTAATATTGAAATTCCGGCTTTTAAAATGTATTCTACAACTGGTGACACGTTTAGCCAATGAAGAATTTTGCCGTCACATATCTATGACGTCGCTATCAAATATATCAGCCACACCAAGTTTTAAAATAATATATTTGAATATAGGAAAAATATCATGTCTACATAACCCCGGATCTTGAAAATGACCAGTTGTATTGTTGAAAGTGCTTGATTACCAACACTCAGACAAAATCTATACTTGTTAAGCATGAATGTCAACTTCTTTTTGTGTAAACAAGGAAAATAACGCAACAATAAATATATCCACTTTACATGACTTATTTTCTATTACTTACACCAGACACATTCACGTCCTGTTAAAATGCACAGCTGAGCTGAAAACATCCTGGTTGACTGAAGATTTTTCTTGCACAATTCTTTCACCATTATGAGAGAAACACTTAGCATATGAGAGACAATATAACACATATTCTTGGGTGTTTATCTCTTCATTTAACTGAAAGTTTATTGTTCAAAAGTTACACCTTCAATGAATTTGAATTCTATTTTTCTATATCTGTTAGGCTGACCAAAAAAGATCATTTTAGTTTTTTCATTAGGCAGCATTAGGAGAATTTAGTTTTAACTAACTTTTTTTTAAAAAAAAAAAATTTTTTTATTGTCTCAATATCAATATGCATTTTAAAATATTTTGTCAAATTTTATGTATTTTTTTTACTTATTCTGATATTGAAAATAAGAGAAAATATGCAGCATTTATCTTTTATGAAAGGTAAAAAAGAGGTTCAAATGCAAAAATAAAGTTCTGTGAATGATCGAACAAAAGTGATTTGCAGAGAATTCTAGCTGAATGATGTTCCAAGGTCACTAGAAGTTGAAATCAGGACATTATTTCAGAATAATCAATGCAAGGGATAGACAATATCTACAAAATATCTAATGAAATGTTGAAAATCATTTACACCAATTTGATTATGTTAGTCACTTTAATGTGTGGCTTCCACACAAATCTTACTGGACCAGATCCAAAGTGTAATTTACTACTCAAACATAATGAGACTGTTATTTTTTAAAAATGAATTTCAAAGTGTAATGAAAAGTAGATACTTTACAACAATATTGAAACTAAGAGATCACAGAGTAAATGAAATGAACCACTTCTAACTGTACCAAAGGATTGAAAGGAAGTAATGTTGCTAAATTAAAGGCAATAACTGACAAAAAACCTAGAATTTAAGAGGAAGAATGTCATATTCCATCAGATTAACATTAGACCATGTGCTTCTTTTGTGAACAAGTCAGAATTCTTAAAATTACTATTTACTTACTCCAGCCAAAAGAAAATTGTTTAATGAAGAAATAATAATAATAATAATAATAATAATAATAATAATAATAATAATTGCTGGAATACTACAAAAGACACCTAGAGCATTTGTGGGAACTTTGATCTACAAAAATCTAAATGCAATGTCAGTCACTATCTAATGTCTTGCTGATTACTCTTCTATTGTTCTTCTTTCTTAGTAATGTTTCTGCTTTTTTATTTTTTCACACCCAGTAACCCCTTGTGTCTTAGTAACTTTACTGCCTTGCTTGGGGTAAATCCAATACAAAAATGATGGAATTATGAAGTTGCCAAAAAGAATATAGAAAATAATGAAAAAAATCAGTAAATGAGTTCATTAAAGTTAAATTGGAAAAGAAAATTTTTTAAATTGATAGAAAATGGTTGTCAGCAAAAGATACAGCTCAAGTTCTGAGCTGCATATTAGGGTTATCAAAATCAAGCAGGTGCAGAAATATAGTTACCTGGGTAGTGTAGTAACAGATGATGGAAAGTGTAACATAAATTTGAAGGTTCATTGAAATAGCGAAAAAGGCCTTCCAGAAACTAAGCAAAATATTAAAAGATAGGAAAATTGTGTTAGAAACAATGAAAAAATGTCAAACTGCTATGTAATATTCAATTTCTTATATGGCAGTGAATTAACAGTCTTCCCACAGATAAAGAGAATTTAGGGGGCAACAGAAATGCGGTTTTAACAATCAATGCTGAGAATACTATGGACAGAACATGTGAATAATGAGGAAGTTTTCCGAAGAATAGGAACTACAAGGAAACTGCTGTGAGCAATCAAAAAGATACAGCTGTCTGATTGATATTTTTTATGTCTTATCAACCCTTTGTGGCTTACTTAAAGCTGAAACATATTTTAGATTGTAGGAAGCTGCTTACAGTATCTGGTGTTTCCAAAGCATGCTCCCATTTAAGTACCAACCAGGCTTTCTGCTGCTTAACTTCTGTTATTGAATGAGAACTGATGTTTTCAAGATACAGATGAAGTTTCTAGGATACATAATGAGGAAAGAAGGTTTGGAGAATTTAAAACTCATAGAAACAGGATAAAATGTGTGTTACTTCAAAAGTTTGTTTGAATGGATGGCAATAGAAAGACAAACTGGGATCTTAAAAGGGTAAAAGTTAGTTACAGTAACAAAAGATAAGAAATTGTGGAGAGTTATGATTACCCATGTCCTGGAAGGACATAATTCTATTCTTGTCATTCAATGATAATTAATAAAGTCTAATACCAAACTGTTATTTAAACAAACCAAATTTATATATATTTTTTACTTTCAATACATATGATGGTGGCAACTCCTGGGGTCGTGCTTGTCTGGCTCACCCTGAGTGGGTCAACATTCAAGTATATCTATTTCAAAGCAACAAAAATTCTTTGTAGTACATCGTTTTCATTCTTGACTTCAGCTGCATCCAAAATTAATTGTTTTAGCTCTATGACTCAAAATATTCACCAAAATAAATTTTGTTGATATTGTTCATAATAAAGAAGAAGAATGAAATAAAATTAACATAGCTAGTCGGGCTGCATTCCTTTCAAGCTAAAGACATACTTAATAGACAATGTATTTCTTGCTTTAATTTTATAAATAATCTTTTAAAAATCTCAAATGACATGTATGCCTGGTTTTTCAAAGAACACATTTTTATTTCAACTTATTGTTTTCAAATGTCTATTTTAAATAATTTATTCCATACAGCATAAGTTTTGTTAGCAGAATGTATCAATTGAAGAAGCACAAATTAAATTAAGCTGACTTAAAATCATTGAAAATCAAAGGGTTGGAGTAAGGAGTGTGACTGGGGTAGTGTTGAGGAAATATGGTATCAGTCAGCAGTACTGACCCAATAATATAAAATAAATTAAAAATTCATAAAAATTCATAGATAGAGAGATACATAAGCACACTAATGCATAGATATATATATACAAACACTCACCCAAGATAAATACATATGTTTTACATGTCTGGAAATTTTATTAAAAATAAATGTTTATTTTCATAGAGTTATTATAATTAACATTAAAATACCAAAATGTTTTTTTTTAATTTCATGCCCAGAGATTTCTAAAAATTATATATTTTAGTCAGAGTAAAGGAATCATTTTAGCATCTAAGTTATAGCAATAATATATTTTGTTAAAGATTGTAATGAACCTGACAAACATTGATGACCTAGAGTCACCACTGATATATGACCACAATTAATTAAATCAGTCAGTCTTTGTTTATTTAATTTCTAAATAGATGTTAAGTAGCACCCCATTTTGATAAATTTGGCAACCAACAGTTGTATACTTCATCATTTCAATTCTGCTATGCATGATAAACAGAAATGCTAAATAACCGTTAAAGAAAAAATATTAAACTCCTCTGCAAAAGATTAATAGACACACAGTTTCACACACAAATAAAAGACACTACATAAACATTATTTTAAAAAATAATGTTGTTACTGTTAGATTTTTTGGGTACCTTAGTACTAATGAGCCAGCCAAGATGAGCTGTCTCATTTTATAGCTCACCAATAGAAGGGTTAACCAATCAGAAGGCTCAAAATATTCAATGCGATGTGTATAAAGGCAGCCATGATTTTTCCCAAATATTCACTGACAGCCAGCCTTTGATATCGAAAACTGAAGAATTACAGAACAGCTGCTGGTGGTATTGGCGATATAGGCAGATTCAGTAAAGTGTCTGACTTGTGAGTATTAATCTTTAACGTTGTTTTATTGAACAGATTACGTAATGCACTGCATTCTATATTCATAGACTATGGTGAACATGGTTAACAGTTACATCAATTCAAAATTTAACTAAACTCCCCAATTGTCTCGACCTACCATGATGATGATTTAAGAAATTTGTAAGCTTGAACCATATTTTCTGTGTTTTTATTCAGAAATGAGCTTTGGACAATTTCTCACTGAATTTCCTCTTTGTCTGAGGATTATTTGTAATTTGGAAAAGTCTATCATTAAAATTAGTCAACACAAAATGTCTGTCGTTTTCAACAGTATTTGCCTTAAAAAATAGTCTGTACTTCTTGGTTGCATATTTATTCTTTTTTTTGAACAAGGTTACAAATAGGAAACATCAAGTGACGATCAAATTCAAATTCACTAGTAAGACAAACACCATAATGAGATGCCTTAGCTAATCTGGTATACAACCTCAAGGTTTTAAATTTAATACTTAAGTGTTTTATCCATGATTCAAGCAAAAATGATGACTTGTACAGCTTGCTCGAATTCTAAATCTAATTAAATAAAAAACAGGAAGCCTTTGATTTTTGCTAATACCTATGATGATCATGACTATGGTCAACATCCTATATAACCTCAATATACAAATTCTGGTACACAAAATGATCTTGATAGTATGCACCAAGATGACCAAAAACATCTACATGAAATTCAGTTGGCCCACAAAGACATTATAATTGATGACAAGCCTTAAATATAACCAGTAGAGAACAACTGAAATCTAGATCCCCTCAATCAAGATCTTATAAAAGAGAAAGAGAAAAAAGAAAGAGAAAAAGTAATAGAACAGACATATAAAAGAAGTAACTGATCTAACAAGGGCATTAAACCTCTACTATATCTCCAGAGATATAGTGATATGAAAATTTAAATATTAGGGTAGAGATGTAGGAAATTTGGACATCTTGTTTTTTTTATACTAAAAATCCAAACATCAGAATTCCAAACTATAATAAAATAAAAATAAAGAAAATATGGGTATACCTGTTAAATAAATCATTTGTATTTACAAACATATGAAAAGAATAAAAAATGATTAAAAATAGTCTGTAGTTGAATTAAAATCTCTGGGTAGTTAGTCCTGTAGCAGACCGTATCGGTGATGTTGAGTAGAAGTAGAAGTACACACATGAATTAAGATTTTCCTGCTAGCCGGTCCAACTACATGAGAAAGTTGGACTTTAATTAAGTCCAAAGAAGGCAAAGAAAAACAAACACAAGACCGATAAATATATGTAAACAAAATATGTATTAATAACAAGAAAGGTTACAAGTTATATGGACAGTTACATGGACAGAGTGTGTGTGGTGAATATTATGTGTGTGTTGTGTTGTGGTGAGTGTTCGTACATATGTGTGTTGTTCTTGGCGTGTTCCCAGTATTTGGGAAACACTGTGTCTGTGAGTATTCACATCTGTGAGGTGGTATAAGGCCGAAGCCTGAGGAAAAGGATTTACCTCAAGGTGGCGGCCCAAAGGCCTGAGGGAAAAAGAGGAAGAGGTGAAGGGTCAGCAAGTATTTATAGCCAGGGAAGAGAGACCCCTGGTGAAAGGGTTAAGGAGCTAAGGAGGAACTAACTCTGACAGTCCACAGAAAAAGTTGTAGTTTAGAAAAGACTTAAATAGTTGATCCACAGAAAAAATCTGTGATTGAGAAAAAACTTTTATCATTAATGAATATTCACTGACCAACTTTGTTGTTGTTGGAGATGATTCATTTGAAACCACTGAGTGTCTCTATCGTTGGAGAGGATTTGTTTTTTTCAGCACATTTTGTTGGGGAAGGAAAAAGCTATGTAGACACATTTTCTCTTCAGCTTGGTGAGAGTCACATCTCTGCTCTGTTGAAAGTCGAAATCTGTGAGTTTTATAAGAATTTTTTCCCAATAGTAGGCTCAAGAAAAATAGGGTTCTCGTTTTCTCTGATTGGTCAAATATTTCACATAATGATGTTAATTTCTAGCCAATAGACACTTTGGAATGGGGTGTGTTGTATTGTGGAATTTTTTAGGCATGTTTGTAATACTGTCTGTTATTGAGTAGAAAATAAAGTTTGGGCATGTTTTAATATTGTATATATGTATGTAATTCTGTTGGAAATAGGGTTTATTTTTTCTAGAGACTTTAAATAACAGAACAGCGGTCTCAGTATATCAGTCTCTGTGTATGAATATTTACTACAATGCAAGACTTTACAACACTTAGAATTCTTAATTTAAAAAAAGAAAGAAAATATTAAATAAGGTAATGCTTATATCTTAATGTGGGATACATATAGTTTCTCTTATTGTAAAAAATTTGACTTTAAGTGAATTTATTTATCTATCTTACACATTTTTAAGTCTACCATTCATCCATGCTTTGAATATTGCTGCCACATTTGGTTTTGTACTTCTGTGATGCATTTAGAAATCCTTGATAAGATACAAAGAAGTTTCTGCAATATTATTGGTTCTGATCTGGCATCTCAGCTCCAGTCACTTTCCCACCACCATAACTGTTATGGCCTGTTTAGGGGCCAGAAAGAAAGACACAGAAGACGAAGGTAGGTTGAACAAGTATATTGAAGATATATACAAAGTAAGAGTGTTGGTAATAAGTCGATAGAGGTGCACATCCAAACGGTAGGTTAGCACTGCGTCTGCTGCCCTACCCGCCACCTGCTCCAGAGTATTTATGAGAAGAGGAAGAGTTCATTCTAATGTAGGAGGGTTTACCACAACAATAACATAGCTTCCATGTGCCTTTTCTATAAATAATTTCATGGCAACTGTTCTGATGAACTTTCCTCTATGGTACCTAGACATTATGAATTTAATTTTAACAGTTGAAATGGCTAGATGTTACTGTAAGTTCTATGCTAACATTTTCTTCTATCTTATTCCTTCTTTGTGGAACTTTCTTCTAGCTTTTTGCTTCACAAAAAACTATGATCTATTTTTTATTTTAATCATTTCACTTCAAGCAATGCAATAAAGCCACTAAGATGCAAGAGGTTACTTAACATGAGAAAACAAACAAAAAAACACTATTAATGAGAGAGAACAATCTAAACTCCTTGTTCTCATTATTCTTGCCTTTGCCTGTGTCACTTCTTCAATTTTAATGTTTGTGGGTTTCATCTAACATTGACATTCGAACAATAAATGGTGGCTTCAATGTCATCTGACATGGCCAGGCAGGATATCAACTGACGAAACAAACAAGGCAGCAGTCAATATGGGCGCTCTAATAACTTGTTATTTATTATTGCAAAAATACAATAATTGTGGCACAAAGCCAAAAAGGGGGAAGAGGTGGAGGCTGGTCAAAACTAACTATCCTACAGTTAATCAGATTCACAACCCATCCATATATTACTTAGTGACTTTATTGGCTTGTTTTAGGTGAAATTATTTTTTTAAAAAAAGAAGGAAAATAGCAATCTTTTACAAGAAATGTTTCTATTTTGGTATAAGTTGAGTGGAGGATTAACCTAAAAAAGAAATCAAGGAGAAATAAAACTTCTTTCAGAGAGATAAAGAGAATGTGTGCTTTTATAACCTAGATATAACTTATATACATATACCCATTTTAACATTTCTGTTATTTTCCTCTCGTATCCAGCTTGGCCTACTTTTTCCCTTTTGATTGCCAGTAGTCAGCTATATAGTCTCTTGTAGCTAATACACAACAAATTCCTTACAGAAACTTTTCCTGTTTTGGGCTTTGTGATTTGGGCATTATCAGTAAAAAGATAACCCAAGATAACCTTTGCTATGCGCAGTCCTTACCATCAATAAAATCTCTTTTTTCAAATTTCATTGTTATCATACAATAATAAGAAAATGCTTACCATTTTTCCTCTTGCTTTTACATCAGCTCCAGTCATTGTATATCCCAGAAGAATCTTTTTCTTTTTTGTATTGTGTCCCTTCAGGATGCAGGTGATTATAGTTCTCCACAACTTCCTACCTGTTGTAGCTCTAAGCAATGTTTGTCACCATACTATCCATTCCTATTCATGTTCTGCCACCCATTTACATTTAGATGTGTTATTTATTGTTTTCCTTTACCCTTCTTGCCTTTAATATGTCTTGTGAGTTTCAAATTTTCCAAGCCTTCTTTCCTCATTATGTGTTGCAGTGAACATTTAGTTAATATATATATATATATATATTAACTAAATGTTCACTTGGAAAATTTGAAATATATATGAAATATATATATATATATATATATATATATATATATATATATATATATTAATGTTCACCCAATACAATTCCAAAAGCTACTCCAGGTAGAGGATTATTGTGTGATATTGTATGGGATAAGGAAGAACAGGTGGTGAAGTAGACTTGAAGATGTCAAGGTTGTAGTAATTGGGAAAAGGTCATGCAGGGTGTGTGTTCAACAAAGCAGAAATTCTTGGGAAGAAGTAGTCTGAATGGAACTTACTTCTTACTATAGGAATACGTAGGGAATGGGTATTGTAGTGATATGTAAATGAGGTACTGTATAAAAGGCAGTATCACTATAACTATGGGAGAGTTATCTTCTCTTGATGAGACTTCATCTATCAAAGAGAATACCTATCATAACAATATGGCGTTGCCAATCAGTTACTTAACCACAATGAGGGATCCTGAGCATGTGGAAACCTGGCTTAGGTGTTTTGCAGCATTGGCGAGAGTAAAAAATGTTAAAGGACACCAAAGCTAATGGAGGAGAAAATGAAGTAACGGATTTGATTTTGGTCTCAGCATGGTGTGGGGCCATAAAAAAACTCTATCCCAATGTGTTGGAAAATTTAGCATAGGAAAAATTGCTGCCATCATAAAAGCAAATATACAACCAAAAAAGATTGGTCATAGCAGAAAGAACTAAATTTCTTGAAAGTAGACAGAGAACAGATGAAACTATTATGCAATATGTACAGCAGTTAAAAGAAGCATTAAGATACTGTGAGTTTGAAAGGATAAATGTAAGGAAACGGTGACATTGGATGTAATAACTTTACTCATGCATGTGAATACTGGAAGTGATGTTATGTTGATATCAAGGAATTTTTGGGAAAGAATGGGAAGACCAAAGTTAAAGAAAAGTAATCTCTGGTTAAAACAGTTTGATGGGCTTTGAAGGCACATTTGAAACAAAAAAAAAGATTTGAGATAATACCCATCATTGTGATGGAAAACATCAAAAACCATGGTCTTTTAGGAATTGACATGTTAATAGTGGATAATAATAAATAGCTAATAAATTCCATGAAGTCTGTAGAACTGGATGTTGGATTATTAAGGGGATACAAGGTGAGTATTTGGCTTAAAGAAAGAAGTCAACTCATGTATTTTCAAGCCCCAAAAGTTCCTGTTCACATGCTTACTCTTGATGGTTGCTAAGCTGAACAAAATGATGGAAGAAGGAATATAAGAAAAAGTCAGCTAGGGTGGTAGAAATTGGGCTTCACCCATTGTAGTGATAAGCAAGCTCAATAGAGATTTAAGAATTTGTGGCAATTATAAGGTGGGCATGGATCACCAGATATGTTCAGATTTATTCATGTTGCCAAACAATGAAACAGAGTGCCATGAATTTGCTGGTATGAAATACTTTGCTAAAGTTGACCTTAAGCCAATATATAATCAAATAAAAATTGATAGCAAGTTTCAAGAAGTCACCACAATGAATACCCCTAATGAATTAATAAGATGGACATCTGCCATCTGGATTAAAAAAGTCAAGTTCCATTTTCCAAAAATCCATCAAAAAGGTTTTAGAGAGGATTAAAGATATAATTGTATATCAGTACAAAATTGGCATTGTGCACGCAGTAAAGAAGAGCTCAAAAATAAAATGGAGCAAGTTTTGAGAAAATTAAATAGATTTTTAATTAAATTTTTTGTTGGGAAGGAAATTTCTATTAAAATCTGGTTATAAGCCTTTGTATTTTATATTCAACCCTAGAAGAGAGTTGCCAAATGTCATATCTGCCAGGATATTAAGATGGGCAATTAAGTTTATGGAGTTCAACTTTGACCTTGTATATATTAAAGGAAATACTATTCAGCATGTGGATGCACTATCTTGGTTAAATTTTGAGAGTAAAAATGTTAAAGCAAGTGAAAATTGTGAAGATAGTATTTTGCACTGAATAGAAACAAACATATTAACCTTAATTTGGCTTAGGTTGGGAACTAGGCAGGATCCAGTGTTGAATAGAATTATAGATTTAATAAACAGAAATATATGGAATAATTGCTCTATGGCTGAGAGGCCTTATAAAGAGTCAAGACACAAATTAACAATAGAAAAAGAAATTATATGTAATGGAGAAATCATACCTCCACAGTCTCTGAGAAAAGGTGTAATTAAAGCCATGCACAATGATATACATGGAGTTATATTGGCTATGCAAATGAGGTTAAAGTTGCAAGCATGGTGGCCAGGCTATTCGAGAGATGTGGAAGAGTATGTTAAAAAAATTCCCAAAGTGTGCAGAAATAAAGAAATTTAGGCAAACTAAAATTCACTTTTGGCCAAAGAAAATGAAGCCATGGACACAAGTACTTTTACATATGGATCTTGCCTACATTAAAGGTATAGGAGTATTTCTGATATTAGCCGACTTCTATTCAGGTTGGCCTGAAGTTATTAAAGTCATGGATAGAAAAGCCACTACTGTGAAGTGGGTGTTGAGGATAGCATTTTTAAGAAATGGAGTTCCAAAAACCTTCATCTTCAACACCTGAGATTTGTAAAAAAGATTTATGTACATGGTTAAAATGTATTGCCTGTATTCCATGCAAAAGTTCACCTTACTACCCACAATCAAATGGAATTGTGGAGAGAATGGTTCAAATGATAAAAATGGGATTAAAATCATTCTCTCCAGTGGATTATGATATACAGAGTTATTTACCCAGACTACTCATAAGTTATAAAGCTATTCCACATGCAGGTAGAACACAAAGCCCATCTGCATTGATGGGAAGACAAATAGGAAGACAAATAAGAGCTCTGATTACAGTGTCATTTGCAATGAATGAAAGTGTGTAGTACAGAAAGGACAAGGATTCAAGTCCTGAGAAGTTGAATTTTGTGGTGCAAAAGGAATTTAACACAGAAGAGGCAGGTCATACCAATTTTGAACAACAAGAGAGCATGAAGTTATGGAAAAGGAGGAGGAAGAGGAAACAGAAGAACAGATGACACAAGAAATGAGGAATGAATCCAGTATTAAGAGTGATCAGAAAGACTACAAGAGAAATTGAAAGGAGAGGGAGGAGAGAATGAGTGTATCTAGTTGTAATGAGGAATAATCTGGGGATGAGAGTGACTGGAGGTATCATGATGATTCAAATGAGGAAAATCAGTTAAGACCTAGATCTCCTATAAAAAGAAATAAAGAGACTCATTCTGAAAGAATTGTCTCCCGGGGTTGTTCAAAGATCAACTAAAGGTATAAAGCTTCTTAGGTTCAGGGAGGTGTAGTGATATGTAAATGAAGTACTATATAAAAGGCAGTATCGCTATAACTATGGCAGAGTTATCTTTGTTTGATGATATTACATCTGTCAGAGAAAATACATCATAATACTTCTGACTTCAAGTTTCATAGACACACTGTTTTGCTTGTCAGAGTAAGAAGTATTAAGCAAAATTTGTTGTTTGGGAATCAATGTAATTGAACCTCTTTTGTCTAAGACAGGAAATTCACTGAAATTGATTAAAAAATTAATAAAAGAAATACAAAACACCTGTCATGTTTTGATAACAATAATGTTACAAGAAAGCACCTTTCCCAGAAAATTCAGGAATAATTCTTGAAATGGAAAATACAAGAAGAAACATGGAATGGCCAAACATCCAGTTCATTTCTATTCTTTAATAGCATGAAAATTTAAATATTTTGGTAAAATTATATGTATGACATAGAGATTTTAATGGATAATATGATACAACTTTAAAAAAGTAATTGACAGAGTGATGGCTGTACTAAGGGGTTTGAATTATACCCAAGGATGTAATTTATTCACTGTTTTTAACTTCAGAAACACGGGTCATATTATACACAAGTTGTATTCTACACAAGTTAATACAGTAATTAAGATTTGTCTGGTACATAGCATAAAACAGGTTAGCAAGATTGTGTTATCCCAAATATCCAATGGAAAAGGCCTGCCTTGAAATTTAGTATTTTTAAATTCTGTCTTTTTGCTTAACACAAACACACATATATCAGGAGAGAGGCTATAATATTTGTCTGTATATTTTGTGTTTATATTAGAAAGACTGAGAATCAAACCGGAAGGAGAGAAACAAACAAACATCCAAGATATAGTAACTTACTAAGCACAAAACATAATGACAAAATTCCAAAATAACATAGAAAAACAAAAATAAAGAAACAAGAAATCCTCACAGAGAACAAGTGCTTGCACTAAAGATAACTTAGGATGAGTAAAATGTGATAAGCTGCCTGCTGGTGCCTTTCAAGTTTTTGGCAAAGAAAAGGATTTCTCACTCATAGCCACCTATGTGAGTACTGTATTAAACAATTTTGGTTATGCATCTTTCTGCTAATACTGTTATACTAATACTAATGCTTTCTTTTATGGTACCTAGACTTTATGAATTTAAGTGCAGTACTAGACTGGCAGTAAGGTGTCATCATTTTATAGTTGAAATGATGTAAGTTCTCTGTTAGCAGTTTCTTCTATTGCATTTCTTATTTGTAGAGTTCTCTTCCGGCTTCTTGCTTACCAGTCAACTTTGATCTTCAAAAATTTAAATGCAATATCAATCATTATCTTCTGTCTTCTTAATTCTTCTTCTTTTATTTTTCTCTCTCTTTAATAGTTTTTTTTTTCATATTGTCTAACATTCAGTAACCCTTTGTGTCTTGGCCATTCTGGATATGACAATAAACTACATCGGCATCCTAAGTAAGGCCTCTGGTCAGGAGTTTTTGAGGAGTGTGGAACCTCCACTTAATTGCTGGTGTTCCCAGGTCCACCCTGACCTGGGGTGACAGCACCAGTTAGGGTCCCAGCTATGGGCAAATAGTTAAGCCCAAACTGGGGTCAAAACACTATGAAAGTGTAAAAATAGGTTTTAGTACCAGCAATGCATTTTTGTAAAAAATTATTACCAACAATGAATTTTTGAAGGAAAAAATTATTACCAGCAATACATTATTACCAGCAATACATTTTTGAAAAAACAAAATATTATCAGCAATACATTTCTGAAAAAAAAAAAAAATTACCAGCAATACATTTTGAAAAAAATATTACCAGCAATAAAAATCTTGTTGGCATTAAATAACCCATTGAGGTTGATATGCTGTAAAACAAAACAAACGAAACCAAACCTTTCTGTCTTAGTGGTTTTATTGCCTTGCTTGGGGTGTAATGATTAAAAAAATACAAGTCTTTGATATTTAACAAGAATCAGCTTCTTTGACACTTGCTCAATCCTAGGGATATTCATCTCCCTACACTAAATAAAATAATGATTTCCTTTTTTGTAAATGTTTTACTTTTAAACAAATATAGTTATAACATTTTTAACCAGACTAGTAACCATTTACTTTATCTGTTATCTATACTGACTGAGGTAATTAAATAATCACACCACATCTCCTCTTTTACTTGTAACCATCGGTTATAATAAAATAAGTGTTTTCAGTGCTAAAGCTGAATTAGTCAAATAAAGCTTCATGAACTGCTACTTAGTACTGTTGCTATTGTAGTGCCTTAATAAACATAGCAACTATATCACACTGACTAATGTCTTTGTAGCTTTTGTTCTTTCTAAAAGACAATTTTGATTGGTTGTTTTTTGTTAATATTTCTCTTTATTCTCTTTGGCTGTTGTAAAAGTGCCCAGTATTATCTTTAGCACAAATATTAGAGATATCTTAGAAGTATATTTGAACTCTATTCAGCTCTTTATTGCTTGTGTAAGCATAATCTATAAGAAGTGTATTTTCTGTATTTAGTAGTATGAAAAAAAATAGTAAATAGAAACTAATGTCCTCGTCATTGCTGTTATCACATTTTGGCCATCATGATTTGTAGCTTTCTTCAGGTTTCTGTCAATCTGACTAACCTTCAGGGAATTTTGAACTGAATCTTTTATTCAATCTACAGGAGTAGATTGCTCTCCTTCCACTGTCCTTGTCTTGAAATATCTTCTCTTGTTCTTTATTTAGTACTGCTCAGTGATTGCTAGTCCTGTTTACAGAGTCTCAGTCTGTACTACCCAGCCCAGGGATTGAACTCACAATTACTATACCACTAAATTCACAAACAAAA
The DNA here is from genome assembly GCA_903632075.3 of Acanthosepion pharaonis. Taxonomy (NCBI): domain Eukaryota; kingdom Metazoa; phylum Mollusca; class Cephalopoda; order Sepiida; family Sepiidae; genus Acanthosepion; species Acanthosepion pharaonis. Next base: position 3,756,469 of record CAHIKZ030004635.1, on the reverse strand, counting down.
ATTTGAATCCACTAAGCTTTTGTCCCATGGGACAATCCTGAAGCTAGAATTTTGAGCCTTAAATCTAATCTCTTTATTACAAATTAATTCAACATGTTTAAAGTGTTACTACACTACAGAGAGCAATTGGTTCATTTGAATGATACAGTGAAACAGAAAAGACTGTTTTCTGTACAAGGCAGTAGAATGGTAATTTTTCTATGTGACAACTTCTATTCTCATGCTGCAAATACAATCCATGAAATGATTGTGGAACGAGGCTTCAGAGCCATTACTTTCAGACATTTCTTTGTTTTGAAAACCAAATGACATGAAAAATTATTAATTTGCTGTAAATGTTTAATAAAATCAGGATATTTCTCTTGATTTGTTTGGTATTTTGAATTGAAAGATTTTTCCAAAAATTAATTAATTATTTGTCTTTCATTTAGTTTTTTGCTTACTTAGAATACAAATATAATTAGAAAGTAAACCATGAAGATAGGAGACTACAGATAAGGACTCTGTTTAATCATGACAGCTTTGTAGGCAGAAGGAGTGGCTGTTATAAATGAGTATATCCTTTGATATGCATATATTATATAACATCTAGCCTTTGGTCTTATGGTGAAAATCAGAGTGAACCTTCCTCAGTATTGAGAACATGTCTTGATTGTAGGATCAGGCACATTGATGGTTGTTTGATAACTGCTTCCTAAGATCAATGGTGAAAAAAGGCTTTGAGTAAGTAAAACCTGAGGGTCTTGGCAAAGATTATCCTTCTTTGGACATTGTGGACTGATGCCACAGAATCACAAAGAACTGTACCAAGTAACAGAAATCACATCACTTTTGGACTACCAAAAGCACCAACAACTAAAATGGATAGTATATGTCGCTCAAAGAGAAAATAATGACATAATCAATATGTTAACATTCCATGCTACTTCAAACAGAAAGTTCAGAAGGAAACACTCATCAATACAGGAAAGAGTGGTAAAAGCTACTAGACTTGAGAAACCTGTTTTCCTCAAAAAGTGGCTTAAGAGAAAGATTTTATTAATTTCAACTGAAAATAGTTATGGCTGATTGGTCACTGAATGCCAAATGTTTCCTTGTAGGGAAACAGTAGTTAATATTATCATTAACATTGCCAATATTTATTTTTGCTTTATCCCAACTTTTCAGCTACTGAATTTCCCAGTTTTCGTCAGATGTCTGTTGTATTTGGCAATCTTTCAAGAAAGTCAAACAGAAACTCTTTCTTTCATCCACAGGGCTATGTTGTTCTTTTAGCTGTTGAGTCTGGTGTTTCTTCTAAATGAATTTCCCAATTTATCAATTCTTTATGATGCCAATTTGTCTTTTCCCTAAGCCAGTGTATATTTCATTATTGCTTTACATAATCCAGTTGTTGAAGTAATAACATTCAAGGAACCAAATGAGCTTCAACCATTATTTTTATCGACTTGCTCTTATTATCTTATTAAAAAGAAAACATTAATATAAAAACTGGCCGAGCTCATCTAACAGGATAAACAGAAAACAGATAAAATTACAATATGTAAATTTGAATAAGAAACAGGATGTTTCTCTTGAGTTGTTTTTGATATTTTTTATTTAAGGAGTTTCACTGTAGTAGATCTGTTAACTAGTTGTCTTTCATTTAGTTTTTTGCTTTCATAGATAGAATAAGAATAAAATTAGAAAGAAAACCATGACGGCAGGAGACTACCGATAAGAACTCTGCTTAGTCATGACAGTTTTAGTAGCCTAACTGGTTCATGCATCATACATGAAAGATAAACAATCAAGGTATGAGATGTAAGTTTAAATCTCAAACACCAGTATTTATTTATTCTGAATTGTCAGTTTAGTTTAACCAGTCAGGCCCAGAATATACACTGGTGTGCCAAATGTCATGTGTTTGTAGGTGAAGGTATTGGTATATAGTGCCACTGTACTTTGACATCATCACAATGCCTAAACCAATATCAGTTGTGCTCTGACAACTAGTGAGTTAGTGGGAACACTATCTAGGCTGCTCACAGTAAGTTGATATGAATTATCAGAATTCAAGCAGGGTATGACAACGTTTGCCAGACAGATGGGACATTCAATTTCTGAAATTGTGGGGACAGTTGATATCCCTTAATCTTTAGCATCAGATATGTACTGAGAATACTGATGGAAGGCATTACTAGCCTCTGTGGACAATACAGCTGCCAACTACAGTTCCTTAATTATAAAAGCCAGGGGTACCTGGCTAGAATTGTCTGCAATTTCACACAATTGGCACTGGTTCAAATCCGACCTACATTCAATGCAGGTGGTACCAGGCACATATCCAACAGCTCAGTTGACCATTCTTTAGGTTCTTTGGAATATAGAAGCAGAAGACCTACCATGAAACTGAACAAAGTGCTTACTGTCAGCTTCTGACATTGCTAATTGGATCCTGGAGGACAGGTAACATGTAGTCTGGTCCAATGACTCATGGTTCTAGTTCTTTTGGATTGATGGCATGATTTGGGTGTGGTTTAGACACCATGATTTCATGGAACTCAGTTGTCAACAAGCCACTGTGCAGGCTGATGGTAAAGTTATGGGAATATTAGCTGTTTCCTTATAAGGAAACATTTGGCTTTCATTGACTGAGCAGCCAGCATTAGCATCAGTTGAAATTTATAAAATCTTTCTATTAAAACAACTTTTCATGAAAATATGTTTCTCAAGTGCAGTTATTGTTATTACTCTTTCTTGTACTAATGGGGGGGGGGGTTCATTCCAAACCTTTTTGCTTAAAGAAGTGTGGAAAGTCAACACCTTCATTATGTCACTATTTTGTCTTCAGTTCACATGTAATATCCATTTCAGTTGTTTCTGTAGCTGCTGAAAGTCCTCAGTTTATGTGGTATAATTCTTTGATTCTGTAGAGCCAGTTGACAAGATTCATTGCGTACACAGGTCTGCCCAAACATGTAATTAACTAGTGACTTTTACATTGCAGAACTTTGTGATCATTTGTGGACTGCATGTACTCCAATAGCAAAGAGTTCCCAGCATCTCTCGTTCAGGTGTATGTGTAGCCACATCAACGTAATCATAAATTTAGTCTGATGTTGGCCTAACAGACGAAATGTGTCACTTGAAAACCTTTTCCACTTTGGCATACTTCTTTCCCCTCACATATATAGGAAGCATGCTGGAGGAGTGGGTAGCGGTAACTGAGGAACTGGGGAGCCAAGTTCGAATTCCAGTTGAATCCATTACATTCACTTACATGCTAATACCCTTCAGAAAGGTATTAATCCTCTTCTACCTTCAGCTATGGGTAACTAGCAGGATAGCCTTGAATGGTAACTGGTGTAGGAGAAGGACAACACTGAATTCAAAATCTGTGGAAGGTTGTTTGGGGACCTTGTAGCACATAGTGCACCAGGTCTCTGTATTCAGCCATTCAAAAAGTGTGGTTGGTTATACACAAAGCCTTCACCACTATAATTAAATCATATGTGCTGGTATCTGGCTGTCGGTTCCTAGGAACTGAGTTGCTGACCCTCATACTTCGGATACGATGGGAGAGTCCACCACCGCCATATATATATATATATATATATATATATATATATATATATATATACAAAATAATGTTTGAAGTAATAAAAATATGTTGGATTAAAAAATAAAATCCATTAATTCTTTAGAAATTGCACCATTTAGGTTTCAAATATGAAACTCAGGAGACATGCATTTCAAGAAAGCTGAAAAAATGAGTGTGCATGAAAGACAGATATAACCTTGCTTGATTGTGAAGTTATATGAAGTACCCAAGGGGTTAAAGTATGCTAGATCAGATGGTGGTTTCTCCTACAAAGGAGGATACGGGTTTGAATCTTGCCAGAAGACACATTTTCTTTAATAAGTTTTCTAGAGTCAGTGTTCAGGCTGGTAGACAAAATAAATACAGTTTAAAATAAAAACTGTACATTTTCTCAAATATGAATATCTACTAAAAATAATGTTTGAAGTAAATGTGTATATATATATATATATATATATATATATATATATATATATATATATATAAAAAGTGTGTATAAATATAAATATAAATATATATATATATATAATTATTTATATATTATATGCACGGTACTTATTAGAAAGCGCTCAATATCAGAGATAGAGTTAACATATATATATATATATATATATATATAAATATACAGGGAGTGATGGGTAAATTGTCACCATTTTAGATTTTTAATTTCATGCATACACCTTGTGTGTTTTTGATTTTGTTGACTGCCCAGTATAGTAGTGTTAGTTGAGCACCATCTATGAGAAAAAGAGTACATGACACAATTCACACCACCAGAAATTTCGAAAAGGTATGCTGTACTATTTGGCACCAGTAGCTATATTATGAAAATTTCAGAATGTTTGGGTGTCAATCTGATGACAGTGCAGAGGATTCTGAAAGAGATGGATGAGTCTAATAGTGGTTATGAAGGTGTTTGGAGTGATCACTAGTGATGGCGATGTTATGCCTTCATTTATCTTCCCACAGGGAATCATACTCAGCATGGAGGCCTACATCAAATACCTTGAGTGCTGCCATGGGTCAAGAGGGTGGCTACTGGAAGAACCTATGTCTGGCAATAGGATTCTGCACCATGCCACAGGAGAACCTAGTCATCGCTGTCAGACAATTTCTGTGACCACATCATCCCTTACATCTGGCCACCTAACTCACCAGACTTCAAACCCCTTGATTATTATGTGTTGGGCACAGTTGAGCAAGAGACCAATAAAACTCCTTGTAACACCAAAGATGAACTGAAGGCAAAGACTAAAGCAGTATTCCCCAACTTAAACAAGGAGAGTGTCCAGAAGAGTTGCAGGAAATTCCAAAGTTATTAGGAAGCCATAGTTGAAGCCAATGGTACTTTTATTGAATAAATTTACTCTTTAGTATTTCATGATATTTTTGTGCAAGTTTGGTAAATATACCTGTTAAAATGAGATGCAGTCAACAAAATCAAAAACAAACAACATTCATGCGCAAAAAAAAAATCTAAAATGGCAACAATTTACTCTTCACACCCTATATATATATATATATATATATATATATGTGTGTGTGTGTGTATGTATGTATATATATATATACGAAATGGACAAAGTCTGACAATTATTTTAATATATTGTATTCTTATATGCTATTTATATAGACACAAATATTTTAAGTAAATGCTCTGTTTATAATAAACAGTATTAACAACATTTGCTGGCCTGAACATTTGAGAAATTTTCATAGAAAATATGTATCCTTTGACAGGAATTGAACCTGTATCCTACATGGAACCATCATGTAGCTTGATGTTCTATACCATTTAGCTATAAAGGTAGCGTCTTGTTAGCAAGGACATAATACTGCTTTTAAAATACAAATTTCCCATAATTTGACCTTGCTAACTGGAGAAGGAAAAATTCTGAATTCAAAACCAGCCTGGAGAGAGTTGTGCTCCATCAGGCTATCTTGTGCAAGACACACCACTGCAGCAGTACATGTAGCACTCCTATGATCCTAGAGGATTATATGTTTAAAAAAAATCATTAACTGAAATTTAAATCTTAATTACCAACCCATTTATCTCTATCACATTGATCTGATTTATGTTTGTGGTTGTGTTTGCTTCTGCAACACAGCAAAAATGGCACATGGTAGCAAGACTGTTGTCAAGGCAATACCCTTAAAGCATTCTGACTTGAAGAATAGGTTTCCAGTTGAATTTTCAGCTTAGTAATAATAGTGTAGGGTTTGTGTTTACAAATTATTATGTAAGATGATACCTGTGAAATAATGATATCTCTAATTTCTGGGAAAATTATTTTTTTTAACATATTTTTTATATAGAGATAGCATTTAACAACTAATTACAGAGTTGTTTCCTGTTATTTAGTTTTATTTGAAAATAATTACAATAAAAAATAAAAAGTAAATTAACATTAAGCTTAGTCAGTGGTTGTTGGGGCGCACCCACCTTCTAACTAGTAATGGACTGGTCCCTCTTATATAAGTCAGCTCTGGGAGAGAGTCAGGTGAGCAGTCCAGATAAGCTTACCCGGTACATACCGTTGGACTATAGACTTTGGATATTGTTTCATTAACCAACCTTCGCTCTACTAATCACTCTATTGTTAATTGCTTTTATGAATATACCAGTATTTTCCTCTACAACTGTGTTTGTCTTGATTCATACACCGACACGCGGGAAACTCACAACATCTCAACAGTGGTATCCTCTTGGAGAGGGTTGCATGGTCCCCCCCCAATCATTTCTCCCCGCTTCTGAAAATGATGCAAACTAATTTTAGAGTGCAAATTCTTTCTTGTGCACCCTCTGATTTGAAAGCCAGCACCCCACCCCCAGTGCCATTCAAAACACTCTGGTGATGAGCCTGAGCTTTAAACCCTTAGTAGCCCTTAAGAGAGTCATTTAAAAACCTCTGGGTTACACACATCAGTGATTTCTAAATTCCTGTTCAATGTGTCTAAATTTTTTGTTATCTAAGTTTGCACATACCTACATTTTCTGGAAAGAAATATTGCATCATATTTATGCATATACCACTCTTTCAACTGCATCTTACACCTGAGTGTTTTACTGATTATATTATCATAAAGGAAATGTCTGCTTATTTTATCTACCTGTCTGTTGCGTGTCTATCTTCTGAAAAATAAGCATATCATGTTCATAGCTGTCACTTATTTTTTTCTTATCTACATGATTCATGCAAATATCTTGCTAGACATTTATAAATATAAATTATATGTTGAATTATAAGTAATTTCTGTTTTGGAGACAAATTGAAATAATGAATACATCATTCTAACTAGTAATTATTTATACCAGTTAAGAATAAATTTGGAGAACATTAACATACACGCCAAAAGTTTGGGTCCACTCTTTGGATCTCTTTGGCATACAATGAAGGCAGTTTCTTGTTTATTTCTTGGGAAAATGAAATAAAACCAATGAAAAAATATATAATAAAGAATAAAAAAAAATTCATTCCATGATGCAAGTTATAAAGAAACAAGAAAGGGTGTCTGATTATGTGTTATTTTATGACCTCATTTCTGGAAAGGATAGAATCTTTCTCTTCCCACTTTCCAACAAGATAATTCGGATATGTTTTCAGCAGCCCTACTCATGAAGTAGAGATTTGGACAACCCAACTCAACTCGAGGCTGGCCTTAGTGCATCCTGGGTAAGATGATAAACTACATCCAACAGCAAAACCTTTGATCAGGAGATTTTGAGGAGTGTTGAACCATCTCTTAATTGCTGGTATTCCCAGGTCCACCCTGACCCAGGGTGGTAGCACCTGGTAGGGTCCCAGCTATGGGCAAATAGATAAACCCCGCACAAAAGGGGTCAAAACACTATGAAAGTATAAATATAGGTTTTATTACTAACAGTATATTTTTGAATATTAGTAGCAATTCATTTTGAAGAAAAAAATATTACCAACATTAAAAATCTTGTCGGCATTAAATAACCCATTGAGGTTGATATGCCGTAAAACAAACCAAACCAAACAAAAGCTGATCTTAGCTCAACTTTCTTTACCCTTATCCTTACTTCTCATCAATTATTTCTGAACCAAAAAGGAAAACAGACATACTCAAGAGACATTTAACTTTATTTCAATATAGTCAACATAAAAGAAATAAATGTCTGTAGCAGAAAGTCAAGTTTTTTATAGGCTTCTTCTATCTTCTTTATTTATATTTTGAACACACAGCTTCACCTAAAAAATATACACAAAACCCACAAGCTTGTTGACATCCACAGTTTCAGCTGTTGTACCTTCCAATCTTCCTCAGGGATCTATATCAATCCAAGTAACTGCTAGGGGATTTCAAAACGAATCCATGATTTAATCTCTAAGATTGTTCTCATTCTACTTTTCATCTTAAAGATTAAAATGTTACGTTGTCAATTTGGTTGCATAGTAATTATAAGTTCAATCCTTGGGCCAAGCACTACAAACTTAGACTCAGTGAAAACAGGGAAAGCAATAACTGAGCAATACTAAATAAGAACAAGGCAATATATCCCAGGACATGGCCAATAAAACGAGAACTATCTGCTCCCATAGATTAAATAAAGTGTTCAGTTCAAAATTCCATGAAGTTTACCTGGATCAAGAGACACTTGAAGAAGGTCATAATGGCTGAAATGTTGTGATAATAACAACAAAAATGAGGACATTAATCTAAATGTAAATCATGTATAATGTTCAGTCCTTGATTAATGAAAAAGTGTTGGATTAAGGCAATGAAAAAGAAAGGGATTATGCTGAAAAAAAATATGTTTCTAGTGCAAAATGAACAATTTTTCATTGTTAGACAATAGACACATTATTTTTAATAATGCTATATCAGAACATGGGTGAGCATAACTGTCCATAGATTCCTTTTCTGTCAAGTAATGTCAAGGCGTCTCTGGTTTTAGCTATAATATGTGTGTGAATTATAAGCAGATATAAATAAAACCTTTTTTTGCATGTTTGAACTTGTGAAACATGTAAATTTGTTTTTGATATTAGTCTTTTAATTTGATCTTTCAAAATATTTTTTTTGGTTTTTTCTCATTTGTATTTCACCTATAAAAACCAAAAAGTATATTCAGGTCAATCTATAATAAGAATGATATATTTATAATATGACCATTCCCTAGAGGATGAACAGGTCTTATGTGTTTCAATTCTCTGATCTGGAGATAGGCAGGCAAATGACATATCCATTAGGCTTCAACTGCTTAAACATACTGTATATACTCACATATCATGTGACTTTAGAAGACCTAATTTTGAAGCTAATTTTAAGGGGGTTGCATCATACATGATGATATAAAATTAGCGAATGTACTGCTGGCTCTGGCTACACCATTGACCAAACTATATATCCATTTAGTTTAATTAAATTAGCTACAAAATTAGGTCTTTGATGGTCGCATATGTGAGTATATACAGTATGTTGAATTTTACTTAGAAATATGAAGTTTTTGCTTTTTATATTTGTGATCATTTGAATTAGTTTTAATGAGCTTAAAGCATCAATATTATCAAAAATAAATATCAATGATTAATTCAACTAATTACAACCTTAAAAGGGCATGCATTCACAAATATATTATAACTGATAAAAGTTTAACACATTTTCTTGTTTGTAAATGAATTATCAATTATGTACAAATGTAGTAGTTTGGGTTTGGTTTAGTTTGGTTTATTTTGTTTTAAGGCATATCAACCTTAATGGGTTATTTAATGCCAACAACATTTTTAGGATAGATTCGTATGAATAGAATATGTATTCTTTGGTTTAGATTGGTTTGGTTTATTTTGTTTTACGGCATATCAACCTTAATGGGTTATTTAATGCAGACAAAATTTTTATTGTCTGTAATATTTTGTTTTGTCAAAAATTTGTTTTTGGTAATATTTTTCCTTCAAAATTGTATTGCTGGTAATAATTTTTTTCAAAAAAGTACTGCTGGTAATAGTTAACCATTTGCCCATATTTGGGACCCTAACAGGTGCTACCACCCCAGGTCACAGTGGACCTGGGAACACCAGCAATTAAGAAATGGTTCCATGCTCATCAAAACCTCTTGATCAGAGGCCTTGCTGCTGGACGTAGTTTATCGTCTTACCCAGGACGCAGTAGTTTTGGAATGATTTAGATAAAGCATTATCATTACTATTAATTTTTTAATTGTTTTTCTTTCATAGTATTTCTGTTGCTTTTTTTTATTAAAGCTCTCAGATCATTATTCCTATAATTATTAAATAAGCACAAATAAAGAATAAGCTATATGAAAGATTTGAACCCACATATTTTATCCTTGGGGTCCTGTTACCAGTTTGGAAACAAAGTTTTTACTGGAACATAAAACTCAAGTCATGGTGTTGTCAAAGAAAAACAGCTTCCAAAGATGAGAAATGCAAGTTCAAATCCCAGGTTTAGTCTTTATTTCTGATCGCTGCTGCTTATTAAATGAGTTATAAAAGAAAAATCTGAGAAGTGTCATAAAGAGTAGGAGATGTAAAAATAAAAGAAATACTAGTCAAAAGTAATAATAATATTTTATAAAAATAATTATTTCCTGACTTTAAATTTGGTTGATAGAAAATAATACAAACCCTTGTCTATTATATGTTTATTTGGTTGGTTCAGTTTTACATGTCAACCCTTCTTTAATGTTGAATTTTGTATGTGGAACCCAGTGAAGATCAAACTCACTATTCAGTAGTAATGGTCAACCAGACACACCTCTGTAACCATTAAACCCATGTTGAATTTTGGTTGGTTGATTTTTACATATCAGCCCTTCTTGGGTTATTCAATGTCAAATTTTGTATGTGGCACCCAATCAGGATCAAATTCACTATTCAATAGTGATGGTCAACCAGACTAACCTCCCTAATGCTAAGGTGCCTGTTATATGTTCATATGAATAGGTGAAATCAAATGGAAATACATACATTTAGGTTGTACAGATCCTAATTTTGTTTTATTTTTTAACTTGTATTCCCAGAAATTTTTCTGTGATCTATTATAAAGCTGCAAAAAAACTTTCAAGAAGCAATATTTTTTTTTTGATTTATATATTTGATTTTTTTAATATAGATAGTACAGAAGTGAAAACATCTGAGATGAGTCATTTTGAAATGATATAATTAGAAGTAACCAATTGAAATAGATTAAAACTGATGTCAAACCTTAGTTGTATTTGCTTCATATTAGAAGATATTATAAAGGCAAGACTGCAACATGTTTTATGTCTATAATAAACTAATGTCAACTAATATTAATTGTTGTGATGACCAGATTGTTAGATGAACTGGATTAAATCCCTGTTGGGTCTTCACAGTTTGTTTTAGAGATTCAAATACAGATGAAAAGCAAGAGCTATCAATAAAAAATACTTGTGAAAGGCAAAAACCTTGCTTAGAAAGTCATTTATTTTTGTGTTTGTGACACAATGGGTCCTGCTTGATTGGCTTAGAACACCCACATAGTCAAGTGGGATGTAAATAATTTTATCTGAGCCTGAAGTGGCAGGTGTTTTATGACAACTGCCAGTAAAATTGAGATGTGAGAGCTTTAAAGAAATTAACTACTGTAGGGACAAAAGAAATAAAGTAATAAATGAAGACTCTTGGGATCAAGTGCCACTCAGCCAGAAGGTAGGAAATTTCACTCACAGGCTTATATAGTTGAAGCTTCATTCTAACATGGCATGGGACCAGCCATCCATCAAGATGCAGTCAGTGGCATTTAGAAATGAGTAGAACATTCAGAGTTCTTGCTAAAGGGAAGATCTAGTTCATTAATCTGTCATGAGAGAAAACAGAAACAGCAGTATAGATGTCGCAAGTGTCAGGTATCAATCCCTAGACAGCCCCGGGTGAATCAATAAATAAAGAATTCTGTATATTGAAAACAGGGGTTGTGTTAGTTACATTATTTACAAGAACACATGGCCTATTTGATAAAAGTGTTGGTTGAATCCAGTGACTTGACCCAAACAGTTGGGAGTTCAATACCTGGCTACTGCAGTGATGAACACAAACTTGGAGAGTTGAGTTAAAGCAAGATAACTGTGATATCCAGAAGAGGCACGGCATGTGGAACTAGAATAATCTACCCCGGTGGACGAAATAAAGGGTTCAGTTTGAAATTCCAATCACTTGAATAAGGCTGGAGCATACAACAGCCAAAACATTGTGAACATGGCAATAAAGATGTGGACAACAGTCCAAACAATGTAAATAATGTAAATAATTACAATACCTCATCTCAGAAATATAGACACTTTGTGTTCTCTTTTCTCACCATAGCAATATTTCATCTTCCATTCCTTTGTTGAATATACATGGGGCCTTTTCTAGTTTTTGTTCACATCAATGTAGATGGGAATTGAAACACCTTGTGTGGTAAAGTGGTTCAATCAGTAAACAAAACTGACTAAGGAACGCAGCTTTATGCTAACAATTGACTGAAAGTGTAAGATGCCCTACTTCTCAAAACAAAAAAAAACAAAATACTGTGGCAAAGAGAGGGGAAATATATAGAAGACAGGTTTGGCCCTGGAAAGATGTTGTATTGACATTCTATGTATTTGCTTGCTTTATTTATTCATTTCCTTTGTCTTGTCAGATTAATTTGTCTTCATATGCTCATATGGTCATATCATGTCAAAACACCTGTTCTCATATGATCACCAAAGTTAAGCGATGTCAAGCTTGGTCACTACCTAGATAGGTAACTGCTTGGGAAATACCAAGTGCTGTAAGCTTGGATGTGTAAGTAGCGTAATGAGTAACGGCTTAGAATTGGAAATCAGAGAGCTGAATTCCAATTCTAGTCAGGTTCATTATGTTCACTTATATGCAGATACTCTTGAGAAAGGTATGGATCCATCTCATCTCCCTCCAGCTGTGTGTTAATTAACAGGTATTGTATCAGTAAATCATTATTATCTCCCCAAAAGTTTCTTTTCTCTCACTTCTCACTTGTGAAACTCTCTTCTGGCTCCATGCTTTCCAGCCAACTTTGATGCTCAAAAATTTAAATTCAATGTGAATTGTTATCTATTGTCTTCCTGATTACTCTTCTATTGTTCTTGCTCATTAATTATGTTTCCGTTTTCTTATTATTTCACACTCAGTAACCTCTTGGGTCTTAGTGGCCTTACTGACTTGCATGGGGTAAAATGATTAAAAAAAATAAAAAAAACAATACTGAGGGTCAGAGCTCAAGCCCAGATAAATATGCTGGATCCCAAATGCTGATTTTCAAAGCAGGCATTGTAAAGAAATCTGTATAAATGTTATGCAGATTTCTTTCTGATCCAATGAAGTCAAATCACCCTCATTCTTTTCATATTCCAAATGTAAAAAGAAAGTCCCACATGAGCAGCTTTTTCCCTAAGTCCTCTTTTTTTCTAGAACAGTTTGTTCATTGATTCTTTCTTTTATGGCTGACCAACCCTTTGTGGATTATTTAAAATCGGAACATGTTTTTGGATTGCAAGAATAATTCATTATTTTTGCAAGTAAATATTGCATTAACAATTTTTTGAGGTTAACAAATAATTTTCATGGTACAAGTCCTGATATTTAAACTATAGCTAGGGGGGAGGGATAGATTCATACATTTCCCAAGGGTATTTGTGTGTAAATAAATGTAACGAACCTGACTGGAATTTGAATTTTGTGCTCTGATTTCTCATTCTGAGCCATTATTCATTACATCACCCACACATCCTATTTCCAGAGTAGACTCCCATGTGGGTAATTCCATGAAAACTACAATTTTAAGCTCCTGAAGTCAAAGGTCAATCTTTATTTATCACCTTTATCCCCATAATATTCACTTCCTACTATCTTCTTTTACATGTGTCACATTATTCAGCTACCTGCAACCTTAAGTAGTAAAAGGCCTTGTATTGAGTGAACTTTTAGTAAAAAAAAAAATTAATTTATGATTCTCAATTTCTCCTCCTTAGCACTGAACATTTCTCAGGTGTTTTAAAACATTTAATAATTACAATTGGACCTCAACAAGAAGCTTAGACAAAACTCCCTAAGAAGTTGTGGAATAAGATTTTTCTACTTGTTCTAGAAACATGCAGTAATATTAAATTTGATTATAAAGTGAAAACTACTACAGACTATGAACTTATGAATAGACAAATATTGTTGACCTATATCCAGGCTGTAAATTTGTTTTACTAGTTTACACCTTTTTCTTCTTTATGTGTTGTGATGTAGGCGATCATGGTTCTCCACAATTTCCTGTCCCTTGCAGTTCTAAATAAATTCAGTCTTTTCTTTATTTCTAAACCCTGTTCTGACATCCATTTTCTCAAGCTTGTCATTATGTGTTGTTTTCCACTTGTTCTCAATCTGTCCTGTGAGTATCAGATTTTCCAAGCCTTCCTTTCTCATTATGTGCCCCAGAAATTTTACCTGTCTCTTCCTGATGTTAAGTATAAGTTTTCTTTTTATTTCCATTTTCTATAAAAAATCTGGTTGTTGCTCACATCTTTGTTTCATTGTATCCTCACTATCCTTCTGTAGAACCATATTTCGGTTGCTTCAAGTCTCTTCTTCATCTTTGAGGTAAGCATTCACTTCCATACAGTAGGACAGATATCATATAATAGTTCAGTACTCTTTTCTTTGTTTTTCCTTCTTTAGTTTTTCTATTTCTTAATACACTACAGGAATTAATCATAGAAAAAGATATCACAAACGTGTCTTATAAGGATAGAATGATTTTATTTTCAACAGTGACCAAAATGCTTTTATTTATTGGGCAAATAAATGGTCTATTGGTAAAAAAAAATTGGTACTAATTTTATTCACTATATATATATATATATATATATATATATATATATACATATATATATATATATATATATTCGTATGGATATGAGTTTGTAACCCTGGGTTTCACACTTTTGTGATCATCAGACAAACTGATTTATTTTTTAAAATTTGAATCTATTTATGTTAGTTTGTGTTTGATTGTGTTTGGTGATTGAGGCGGGGGGTGGGGGTGAAGAAAATTCTCCCGTGTCTGTTTTGGGATGACATTCATATGTATGCAAGCGTACATACATAAAGGTGTATGCATTATAGTTTGCACAAGCACACACATATATAAACAATGTGAGACCAGGTGCAGATATATATTCATTAGTTTGAACACACATACATACACAATTGTAATCCTATTTCAGTGTTGATATTGTGTGTAGTAAAGTTCTTTCAAGAAAGGGTGGGCTGGGATGATCTTGGCTCTAAACAGATTGGCCACCTGTATCATCAAATGGAATAACACTTATATATATATATATATATATATATATACTCAGTTGTATGGATATTAGTTTGTGACCCTGAGTTTCATGCTTTTGTGATCATCAGACAAACCAGTTTATTTTTTAAAAATGAATCTATTTATGCTTATTTGTGTTTGATTATTGTAGTGGGAATAGTTAGGCTACTACTAATTAGCATAACCATACCACTATATAGGCAGAACTTGAGATAGACTGCCAGAGTGTCACTTACGACGACTACTACTAATTGTGTGTATATCAACTTCATAACAATTATGTTTGGTGGAGGGAGGGGATTTTCTTCTGTGTTTGTTTGGGATGACACTCTCACACACATAGACACACATATAACCTAACTCACACAAACACATCCATATAAACGCATATAAACAATCTGAGCCTAGGTGCAAGTTTGTTTATATGGGTGTGATTATGTGAGCTAGGGTTCATGCACCTGTGTGCATGTGTGTTTATGTATGTGACAATGTCATCCCAAATAATCACAGTGTGTGTATGTCTATATTTCCGAGATGAGGTATTATGTACACTATTTACATTGTTCACACTATTGTCCTCATCTTTGTTGTCATATTTATCACGTTTCAGCCGTTGTACGCTACAGCCTTCTTCAGATGGTTGGAATGTCGAACTGAACCCTTTATTTCACTCGCTTGGGTAGACTGTTCTAGTTCCATGTGCCATGTCTAATGGATGTCAGTTATCTTCTGTTAATTCACCTTTCCAACTTCTTCACTGCCTTAACCAGGTATTGAACTCACAACTCCTGTCACTGGATCTAACCAACACCTTTATCCACTGTGCCATGTGTTCGTAAGGAGATAACTGATAACTGACATCCATTAGACATGGCACGTGGAACTAGAACAGTCTACCCCCAGCAAGCAAAATAAAGGGTTCAGTTCAACATTCCAACCACCTGAAGAAGGTCAGCGTGTATAATGGCTGAAACGTTGTGATAAATATGGCAACAAAGATGAGGACAATTTTTGGCCGAGCCTACGGGCTTGGATACTCCACATTAAATTTGGCCTTGTACCACATCTGACCACATGGGGAGGTTGGTAGATTTCCTGCAGTTGGAGATTCATTGTGGAATTTACTTGACTCACTTCTAACAGTTGACTACTTCTTTTACGTGCAACTGATGAATCTTATATGTATTTTTTGTGTCCTATGTATTATCATTCATTTCCATGTGATTATTCAATTCAGTAATCTTTCCTAGGCTACAACAGAGATTAAGATGAAAATAGAAAGGTTCAGTCTATGAGTTAAGAATGTCCTATGTGCTGAAACATCAATTTGCAAGGGTTTATATTGTAAAGAACAATTTCACCATTTACATAATATGCAAAACCTGTTTAGTTCTTGTTCCATTTTTAACCAAGCTCACCTTATTCATTTCACCTTTTCTTTCTCTCCATGATGGCTTTTCTCTTTCTCTTTACTCAATTTGTCAGTAGCTGACATCCTAATTTGAGTTGATGCTGACTGGTGAGTCTTCTATCAATGAAGCTAATCCAAGCTAACAGTTGTGTTTGAGCTACCAGCTCAGTCCTTTACAGCCAAGACTTGCCTTGCTACATCCACAGGGTTGAATCACTATAATTCCCTATATATTCCTTTGATAAGAGTATTGACTCGGTTTTTATTTGTTATTTAGCTATTATTATTTTACATGTTACATCAAGGTTTATGTATCCAACATTGTTTTAATTTAGTAAGAAAAAAAGATAAACTGAAATATTTGAGTTGTATATTAATTGTAGGAAACTTACAGATTGTGGAACTTACAATGCGTTTTTGTCTGAGTAAATTGTCTTCATATTTTATTGAAGCAGCATTTTCAATGTCAAAATTCTGATGACAAAATTTTTACTGATGATGCTAGTGAAACATGTCAATGTAAAATTTTTTCAAAATTGTCTTAATATTCTGTCAGATTTTCATCTAACTTTATTCACATAATGGCAATATAAAAATATATTAAAGATACATTTATTCTTTTTGAATGAATGGAAAATAATGAATGAAATGTAACGAAAAAGTTAAGAGCAATAGTAAAGAGCAGATATAAGACATAAAATATTGCCTTCAGTTAATTATTTTCATTTGATGATCCCAGTCTTTTGAACAGAAGTAGAGGTTTATCCCTTGTTTCCTGTTTAGAATTCGGTTTGCAATTCTTTCTAAAGTCTACTTCAACTCTATACCTCTCTGCCTAAACTTTGAAATTTTATTTACTAATTATTTTTTGTTTCCTCAATAGGAGTAGATAGGTTCATCTATTGTACTGTTCACACTCCTCTCAGTCATTTTAACAGGTTTATCATTTATTTCCTGTTTAGGAATGGGTTTCCAGTTTGTTCTAAAGTCTACCACTACCCTATAGTTCTGACGTCTCCACCTAAAATCTGAAATTTTATTTACTAATTAATTTTGTTTCTCCTCAATATGAGTAGATAAGTTCACCTATTGTTAAATTAAGGGATTACATAATTTGTTTTTGTAACAAAAAGGGAACTCTATAAAAATGTGATACATAAGGTTTAAAATGAATTTTTAAAAATGAAAAATCTTTCTTGAAGGTTTTATTTTAGTTTTAATTTCAAGGTTATAGATTAAATTTAATATTTTCAATAAGCAAAATACTTTGCAGTACAGAAAAACCTTTCATCTACGGACACCCCATCAATGGACTTTAGAAGCAATGGACAAAATCTGCAAGCAAAATAAAAATAAGCTGCAGGAAAAAACTTCCAAATTGTCAGTGATGTATTTCAAAATTTGCAGGCTTAGCGAAACAAGTTGTATTAGTTCCCAAAGTGACTGCTTGGTGGCTGGCCTTTTAATTGTAAACCAAGACTGGTGTACAGTATATAAAGTACGATACATATTAGCATGTGCATGAGAAAGTAGCTGTGAAAATATTATTTTTGTTATTTTTATTAATGTATTAATTTTGTTCAGCCTTCGTCATTGCATCGAAGTAGAAGGAAAGTGTAAAAAGGAAGCATACAAACCTAAGTATCACTGAGAAATTAGAACTTTTTCCATCTACAGACAATTGGCTTTAATGGAATTAGTCCATTGATGAGAGGTTTGTCTGTATTTCAAAAAGTAATTTAAAATGACTGGAAGGATTTCTCTGTGCTAAAATAGCTGATTAGGGCTTTTTTTTTTACTCATCTTTCATTGCAAAACAATCTTTCCAAAAATAAAATATACCTTTCTGAAACTTTATTTGAGGAATATTAGCTGATTTAAAGTATAATTAATCTGATTTAAAACAAATATCATTTACTTAGTTTAAAATATTGCAGAAATGCATTTTTTTAACCCAACAGCAGCTGTTTATTTAAGATGTTGATGTGCTGACAGTGTGATGACAGATCTAATGTTTTTCTATGGAGACTTTATCTGTAAAAGATAATTGAAGAAAATGACATGAATGTTTTTTATATCATTTTTAAGCATTCAGTAATCTGAAGAATTTAGAAGAGTATCCTCCACAATCTTATTGAATTTTAGAAATTTTGTCTTTAAATTTACTATAGTTATCATTCTTATTTTCTGATAATTTCATGTATGATTGCCCATACTTACAAAAATTGGCATATAAAAAAAAAATCAAAATTCTTTTAAAAATATTGGTGTTTGATGATTTGCATTAAGCTTTTCCATTTATGATTAGTAAATATAGTTATGACTTAATAATACCATCAAAAAGGCTGAAATTAATACAGAATTTTAAAAGATTTAAAACTTAGTAAATTTTTTTTTTAAATTTAAAAAAAATAAAAACAATTCTTATAAAAATTCATTATTCATTGAAAAGAATTTTTCTTAAGACAATAATAAATAAATCCCATTTTGAATAATAATAAATAAATCCCATTTTAAAAGCCATTAAAAACTTTTCTAATTAAATAATGTCATAGTTTTATTCCATTTTTTTTAATTTTATGATTCAGAGCAGATTTTTCAGTAAATGGTCTTTCTGTTTGACAAAAACAAATTGATTTAAATTCTCCAAGGAGTACTGCTAATTAAATATAAATATGAAGAGGCTAAAATTTTAATTTCTCTAAATGTCATAAAATTAAGTAGGGGTAAACAGATGTAATATATGTATGTGTGTGTGTGTGTGTGTGTGTGTGTGTGTGTGCATGTGTGTTTATGTATGTGACAATGTCAGCCTAAACAAACACAGTGTGTGTGTGTGTGTGTGTGTGTGTATTTTACCAAGATTTTTTAAAAAGAAAAACTTCAGAAATAATTTCTTTTATTTGTGGAATAAGTCCTGAAAATTTCATTAAAATCCGACAATTATTTGATTTTTGCAAGAATTTCCAAAACAATGCGTTTTTTTACCGCAAAAAAGGCGCTAAATTTCCCCTTTGACCCACCCGCTGAAGTAAGAAAACAAGTTTTTTAACCAAAATTTCGAACGTGTTAGAAAGGATTAAAAAATTTAATAAAATAATCAAAAAATACTTTGGTCTTTCCTCTTCTTAATTAATAAATAACATAAACGATACATTTTGAAGAATGAAAAAAGTTTTGAGAGCCTTTTTTTTCATCATGGTATGCTGTTTTTTTATAACATTTTTGGAGAAGAATTAAAAAAAAAATAACAGATACTTTTTTTCCGTTTGTAAATAATCTTTTTTTCTTGTGAAGTCTGATGTCATTTGAATTTTTTTCTTTCTTTTTTCCTTCGGACAACGCGGTTATCCCTGTTAGTGTTGTGTGTGTAGTATGCATGCAATATTGCGTTTTTTATGTCGATGATAGGATGCCTGATAATGAAAGAAGAAGGCTATGAAATTAAAACGCTTATTTACGAGAAAACAAATTTATCTGGAGTCAATGACTGGCATTTAATAGCCTATTTAAAAATAATAATGAAAATTAAAATATATACCGCAATTCCCCATGTACGCATTCATCCATAATACGCACACCTAAAATTGTGCTGAAAGTGTGGGAAAATGCTTCTACTCCCGCATAATACGCACCCCTTGTTTGGTAATTAAACCTTATTTTGTACCTCTCCAATTTCATTACGGCCAGCGTTTTCTACTCATATTTAAAAAGTAAAAACATATTTAAACATATTATTCTAAGTTTTATGATAATTCTGAATCTGCTTGTTTTATTTTACGGCAATTTTTAAAAGATTTTTGTAGCTGTGCATAATACGCACCTCTGATTTTGCTTATTAATTTTTAGAAAAAAATGCGTATTATACATGGGGAATTACGGTATCTGTCAACATTCAATTTCAATTATGGAATGTTGTATCTGTGAAACTTAAGTCCGAAGATAAGTCCTTTGAACTTTTTTTTATTCATTATAGAAAGATGAATAAAAAAAGTGCTCAATATTAAAAAACAGAGCAACAAAATTTAACTATCATTATCCCTGCTTGTGTAGTATGGATGCAATATTGCGTTTTTGTCGGTATAGGACGCCTGATAAAGAAGAAGGCTAAGAAATTAACGCTTATTTACGAGAAAACAAATTTATTATTAGTTTTTGAAAATGTTTATTTTAATTTTTTTTAAATCATTCTTCTCTCCTCAGCCTAACCCGATCACATTCCAAAAAACAAGGGTTTCTCTTTTGAATGAAACAGAAACAGAAACACAACATTTTTAACAACAACTGAGGTTTATGTTTTTTTAAACTCAAACAAAAGTTTCTCACACTCGGCTGTAGTGTTGTACATGTCTGTTTGTTGTTGATAGTGTACTGTAGACAAATTGAGAGTTTGTTTCGGAGCCTAATATAGTGAACTGGGAAAACAAGTAAATATTTTTAAAAAATCCCGAAGATTGTTTAATTAGTTAGTAGCATATCTCGAGGTTCATTACATTTTAATAACTTTGGAAAGTTTATTTATAGCGAAGCGTATAGGAGATATGCTGGGAGTAGGAGGACAGAGAACAACTAGAGAAGGAGGAGTTCTAAATGCCAAAAAAAGAAAAAATGTAATAGAGAAATTAGAAGGAGTGAAAATGCGACATGGTAGGAGTTAATGTATACAAAGTAGTAGGAGGAATGCATGTATACATAACGACAAACACCAGGTTAACATGTGATCAGGCCAAGCCCAGCTTGTCGTTGAGGGTAGGATTCGTTTACACCACAAGCACGAGAAAAACTCGAGGGCCCTACGGTTTATATACATGCGCGCGTGCGCACACACACGAATCATCTGTGGAGAGAGATGTCGTGGGGTAGCATGTTATAAAGTGCTTACAACAATAACAAACAAACGGAATTTTAATCATCCAGACATTTGACATATTGGCTAACATCTCTCTAGTTGAAATCTCACATTCTTTCTTATTTTAAAGAAAAGCTAAATGTCTGAATAAAACATTTAGTTTTTATATATAACTATACCTCGTAGGGCCGCAAATAACTTTCGAATACTACTAATTGTAGTAGTGACAAAACTTTTTTTTTTTTTTTTTTGAAAATCATAATCATCATTATTATTGATTATTGATTTTTTTTTTTTTTTTTTTTTTTTTTCTGATTCCGAAAAGTGGATTTTTAATACAATAACAAACAATCCAAATGAGCGGGGAACGTGAAGTTAAAACTGGAAAAATTTCTATTTCCAAGACATCTTTTCTGAAGGTAAATAATTTAATCAATATTACAAATTCAATTTACTAATTTCAATATTCAACGTTGAATTAAATGTTTTGTCTTAAGTTAAAAAAAGGAATGAATCAGTGTGTACTAGTGTAAACTTCTCTAGGATAACTTTTTCTTTATGTCTATGCAATGAACTGGAGTTTCCATGATTAGAAAATAATTGCCCAAACTTTTTATTTTTACCTAATTAAAAAAAAAATCATTTAAAAAATCTTTTCACGATATTAAAACTAGTTAATGAAGCCACACAAAACAAAACAGTGTGCGGATTTTTTAATTTTTATTTTTAAAGTTAAGTTTGGTTCAAGTTTTTGAATAGACTTTTTTTTTTTTTTTTTTTTTTTTTTTAGCATTTAATCTCCTTTCTCTCCGTACTTCATCTTTTACAAAATATATGAACTTTGGCACTATTACACTTTCGCACCCTCAGCCTTATTGTAAGCGCCCGTTAATGTTGAAATTGTTTATTTATATGACGTTTTTATGCGCAATATGATTATTATATAATGTTATTGTTATTTTATTCTACTTTCGTTATGTGCTTATAAGAATATTTAAGCAAGTCATTTTTCATCGGGTTTCGATTATTGAACAATTAGAAAGACTAACGCCAATTCTGATTTAGTGGGGGGTGCGAAAGTGTAATAGCGCCTTGATAATTAAACATCCATTTAATTAAAAAAAAGTAAATAAATCTCTAGCTAATCATATTTTTTTTTGTGTCTCCGTAATAACTAAATCGCAAATAAATATCCTGTTTTTATTTTAAAAAATTCACTCCAAATTGACAAAAAAAAAAAAAAAAAGTCTGAGCATTTTCTTTAAATGTAACATAGGTACTAACTACACTTGACTACTAACTCGAGTGTTGTTTTATTGTATGACATAGGACACTTAGGACCAGCTAATTCTCTTGTCGACGGATATTTTAAAAAAATTATGCCTCCTCTTTTTATTGCTATTAAAAAAAAACTTGAAAAATAAAAATGCTTCATTTTTGGCATCTATGAACTGAAAAAGAAAAATACTTGTTAAAAACCTTTTGGTGATACAGGTGTAGTATTCATTTTTATTCAAATAATTCAATTTTCAGTGGGAAATAAACAGTTTTTCGTACGTGTGTTGTAAAAAAAAAATACATAAGGTTCCGGGTTAAAACAATTTTAAATTTCAGAACTAAAATTTAATTCTTAACGAAATAATTTTCTACATAAAAAAAAAAATTTTTTTTTTTTTTTTTTTTTTTTTTTTTTTTAACGAGAATTACCAATTATAAATTATATTTACTGACTTTTTCCAATGTTTCAGTTTTTTAATAATTTTTTTTTCTCTTTAAAAAAAAAAAAAAAAAGAAATTGAAAATAAATTCCGGATTTAGAAAATTCTCAGATTTCGTTCACTGAGGTCAAACTAGAAATATGAATAATACACTTTTATCTTTGACATTTAGGGGAAAAACGGAAATAAAAAGTTAAAACTGAGTTTTAAAATTTTTATTTTATTTCTTCTCTCGTTGGTACCTCATTGCAGGTTTTAAAAATGGATCTAAGGAAAAAAAAATAACGCATTCCCATTTGTTTGTATAACAATCAAAATGATTCTTCCGTTGACAGTTGATTGAGAAATTATTATCGAAATGAAAAGCAATCCTTTTTTAACTAACAGGTGATCGATTTTTTTCTCGCCCCTTGTGCCTTTTACAGTAAAGCAACCCTTCCAATATATAAATTTTCGGTTACACCTTCCTAATATACACATCTACATTAGTTTCGGATAGGGCGCCTTATTAGAGCTTGTGTAGTTGACTATTGCTTCCGAGTTCGATCCTCACTCGGAGTTTCATTTTTGTGGCCTTGTACCAACAAATTTATGCTTAGTAAATAACACTGATTTCGGGTCCATAAACAACTACTTTAGTTTTTATTTTACTATAATTTTGTACCCATATGGCGTATTTGCGTCTTTAAAAAAAAAACCCACAAATCTGGAAATTCATCAATAATTAGCAGAATTAGCTGCGTGGATCACATACAATGCAACATAAATTAAAATAAATAGCTATTCGTTTTTTTTTTTTTATATACTGCAGTGATAAAAATGTATCATCGATTTTTTTGTTTTGTTTTATGTGATGTGATTATTAGACCATCTCTTCAGTTAGCATTAAAGAACAATGTTATTTTAAAAGAAAAAATGCAATCACTGAACCCTTGTTACCTAATCATAAAAAGTTCTCGTGCAAGATCTGAAAAGACTCTAAGATTTTTTTCATCACCGAAGTGAAAGTCTTTATTTTATTTAAGTTTTTTTTTTTTTATAAATATTCGGCAACTTATAGCTTTTTGTTTTTGATGTGTAATCATTATCAAGGGAAACTTAGCATTTTAAAAAATTTTTCTTTTCATTTTTTCTCTTTATTTTTTTTTGTTTGTTGAACCAGTATTTATTAATTTTCTTGTGCCTATCATAGACTTTGAGTTAAAATATATTCGAAACTCATTTTGATGTTATTGTTAATGACCGAAGACTGAAAAACAATTCAACAACAAACCTATGGTGTATTAATTATTTAGAGAGTGTACTTAGTAATAAAAACCGTATTTCTCTTTCTAGGAAAGATACGAGAACTTTCACAATTGGTTGATTGTTCAATGTTAAAAAAACCCAAAAAAGCTGTTTGATTTAAATCAAATATATATATTTTTTTTTTTTTTTTAATTTATTTTTAATTTAAATACTAACTGAAGGGACGGTCTTCAACTATAGTTGAATTCAACTTTTTTTCCAAGAAGTAAAACAGTAAAAAAAATTCATTCTCTTGATCCGACTTTTGAACAAACGATTTTTTTGTTTTATGTGATGTGATTATTAGACCGTCTCTTCAGTTAGCATTAAATTTTATTTAAATTTAAAAGAAATGAAAACTGGTTTAATTTAAAAATCAAACCTGTTGTTGTTTTGTTTTTTTAAGGAGGTGGCTGGTGGACCAAAGATCTTTATCTTTTTACACACAGTAAATCTGGATTATTTTTAGAAATTTAACTGGTCAACAGTTAATTTCCGAATAATACAGATTAATTAATAACTTAAAGTTAACTTAACGAATCTATATCCCATTGGTATTGATTAAGAAGAAGAGTTGTAATAAGTGTTGTCATTTTTTTCGCAAAGATTCTTCAGTTACCGAAAAACTGAAATGTTTCATTGTGAACTTACAGATCGTACTAAAAATAACAGCATTATTTAAATTTAAAATTAACTTTTTTAGCATCTCGTTTGTAGCATTTACCGACTCCTTACCACTTTATTAATATTTCCCTATGGAAGAAAAAAAAAATAGTGTCACTTTATGCGCAGGATTATCTGTTTCAATTAAATAAAAATATTTTTTTTCTCGTTAATGGAAATTCGGATTTCTTATTAAAAAAAAAATTACAGAAACCTAAAAGAATTAAGAAAAATTTAATTTTAAAGTGAAAGTGGGAGAGAAATTGTTTTTAAACAGTATTTGCAAGGGTTGAATAATTATTCAATTTCTCCAGCTCTTTTTTTTTTTTAATTTTTTTTTTTTTTTAACTTGGAGAGAAATTGATTCGTAGACGAAAAAAAAAAGTACTTAAATTTTAATGTAATAAAAATATGAAATATAACTTCTTTCTCAAAGTAAAAATATGATAAAAATGTAAAAACTAAAAGTTTTTTCCCCCCCTGAAAACAACTTCACTCTGGGAATATTTGGAATGGAAAAGTTTGCTGCCTGGGTAACATGTTGAGTTCCAACGCCTTGGCATTTTTATTTTATTTATTTATTTTTTTATTTTATTTATTTATTTTTTTATTTTATTTTATTTTTTATTTTAAAAGATAATAAATTTATTTGGTCAGGAAATGCTATTTCAATATTGAAAAAAAAAAAAAAAGTCTGGATAATACTGATTTCCAGCCGGACGTTGAGATTCAAATTTTTTTTTTAATTAGTATCCGGACAGTCTTTCTTTTCTTTTTTTTTTCTTTTTTTTTACAATAATCAATTTTTCTTTGTAAAATATCGAAATCAATATTCATAGTGTATTGTTGGATTTTAAACTTTAGTTTAGCATCCTTCAATTGCCAAATGTTGGAATTTACCATAAGTACAATTTTAAAAAATCTAAATTCTGAACAATTTACCAAAGCAAAAATATCTAAAAAAAAAAAAAAAACTCTGATTCTAAAAATTTAGTGAACACAATTTTTATGAGAATTTTTTTATTACACCAACAAATATTGCCTGAAATAAAATAGACTTCTATGTAGTTAAAATAAAAATATTGCCGATCTGTTTGGTCGCAGTCTTTTTTAGGCGTTTTTTTTTTCTTTTTTCTTTACCATATTTTTAGCGCCTGTCATTCTTTTCTTTCAGGAAAGCCACAAATACTTAAGTAGGTGGCATTTCGAATGTTGATTAACAAGGTTCTCTCCTCTCCCGCCCTCCCCACACTTAAAAAAAAAAAAAAAAATGCAGGGAAGAATCGCGCAACATAACTTTCAAACTCCATTCTCTTCCTGTTTTGGTGTCACAATTTGGTTTGGCTAGTTATGGAAATCCGACAGAATGATTAAATCGGTATCAAACAAAATTTCCTGATTGTTCGCTTTTTATTAAATGTTTTTATTTTACTTTATAAACTGAAAAATGTCTCGAAATATTTCAATCACTTTATGACCTAAGAATCACTCCACTGAATTGATCGCATAATATGACTTTTTATGAGCGTTATGCTTCTATTTTCTGCGATTAATAGATGGATTTTTCAAATACTACGGTAGTGTAGGTTCGATCAAATATTGAATGTTTTTAGATCTCTTTGAGCACATTATTAACAAATTGTTTTTAAAGTCTTATTTTTTGTAATGTAATTAATTGTATAATTAAGCCCAGTTTTCTAGTTAGTAGCTAGCATTTTTAATAATTTGTAAAGAAACAGAACATAACTACTTTAAGTATATTCTTAATTATTTTTCTTAAAATGGCCTAATGATAATTCATTTTAATTTATTTTAAATTGAGGAAATGAGTTGCCTTTTGAGGGTTAAGAAAAAGGAAATTCCAAGATAGGTTCTGTTGTTCCGAATTCAACTCTTCACGAATTTATTAGCAAATTCAACTGAAAAGAAAGCTTATTTACTTTTTTTTTTTCTTTACTTTAACTCTACCGAAATGCCTTCTGAATTCAAAAAAGGCGGAACACATTTCAAAACTAAAAGCTGCTAAGAAACTAATTCGTGGATTGAATTTCTTTGTGTGTGTTTATTTACCTTTTTCGAATTCACTTTTTCTTCTTCTTAAATGAAGAGAAATGAGTATGGTAAAGTAATTTGTCGAAATGAAGAGCTAGCTTCTTACACCCGGGTATGGATGAGAGAATTTGGGTCACGTCAAGGCACCCAGAAGACCGCGCTTAAGTAAAATGTACTTATAAATTACCCCTGTAAGATTACAAAAAGGTTAAAGTTTCAAATTTTGTTACAAGTAGACTTTTTTTTTTTTTTTTTTTAGGTTCTTATTGTTAAACTCAACAGTACCTAAATTTTGAAGTTTCATGAAAATCTAACCACAGGAATAAAAATTCTTTTACGAATCAAATATGGTACATTTTTTATATATTTTTGACCGAAATCAATTTGATTGTTTAAATGAAGTCCACCAAATAATTTTAATTACAGACATACCGATAGACGATTATGAATTTAATTATTTAAATTTTAGACAAAGGAAAACAAATTAATAAAGTTGCATTAATTTTCATGACTTTTTCAGACAACAGTAGTTTTTAGGTTTTTGTTTTCGTTTTTTTGTTTTTTTTTAATTTCCTCCCTTTTAAAATTAATGTGGAAATGAAATTTTATTTTTTTTCTTTTGGAATTTAGTTTAGAAATGATACATTTTATTTTAAAAAGTCCATTGAGTAAAATTTTTTAAAATAACTTTTTTGTCTTAACACTTTTTTTTTTTTTCTTTTTTGGAAGTTACATTACTCAAAAAAAAAAAATGAAGTCTGAGTTTTTGCATAAGTCATCACAAAAAATTAAAATAAAATGGCTTTGTCTAGTTCTTTTCTGTTTAAATGTCACAATTTCTTGAAGCGTATAATTATCGTCATCAGAACTGTTTCGACTTGAAGGTACACTGTTGTAAAAAAAAAAAAAAGTCTGTAATTTCTCATTTCGTTTCCAATCATGCCACTTTGTGTTTCTTCAGCACCCACAGCCAACCTGTGGTTTTATCGTACGGTAACCGGACAAAAATCCTAGCATCTTATCCCAAAAGTGGAAAAATCCGAGTCTCATAAAAAAAATGAAAAAAGAAACAAATTTTTAACACTTAAGAATTTTATCTAAGAAACTTTTAATTCAAATTTTAATGTCAAATTGAGACACTAATAATATTCAATTTACAATTAATTTATCTCGTGAATAAAAACTTTAAGCCCTTAATTAGGCATATTATTTAATTTGTGTGTGTGTGTGTGTGTGTGGCTTGTTTACGTTTAGAGCACAAACTTTTTATTTTAAGACACCCTTTCTTAAAGCAAAATCAGGTATGGGATACTAGGAATGAAGGACTCCCTCTGACGAAATTGAAATATATTTGATATCAATCGAATATGTTACCGTAACATCGCTAGAAAATTGAGATTTATTATGAACTAGCTACTTAGAGCCCGGCGTTGCCCGGGGATGTAACAGTAAGAGATAGATCAAGTATCGACCATCATAAAGAAAGACTGAAAAATAAAATTGACAAAGATTATTGTTTAAGGTTGACGGATACGCATGTCTTAATTAGTTTTTTTTTTTTTTTTTTTTTTTTTTTTTGCGAATTGGTCAAACTCAAACACAAAAACATTGTTTTCAATCGTTATGAGTCTACTGATTGAATAGAATTTTATTATAAACAATTGTCTTGTAAATGGAATTTTTAAAGCATTCTGAATGTAAAAATAAAGAAAAAAGTGTGCAAGACAATAAGAAATACTACCTGCCAAAAAAAAAGTGAAGTTTTGTTGAAATCGGTTGAAAAATGTAGGAAATCCGATCTCATATATAAAGGAACACACACACACAAACAACCAACCTGGGTTTTATAATAACTCTATAACTCGATATTAATAAGTATAACTCGATATGAGTTGTCCCCCTTTCATTAATGCCTCTTAATCGTGTTTTCAAATTAATTTCGTGCAAAAACAATTGTTTTTCCAATTTTTGGCACTGTCAGAACCACCGCAAGGTAATTTTACGTAGTCCTGTGAAGTTTTGTTGAAATCGGTTGAAAAATGATCCAAATATAAACGTCCAATATATAACACACACACACACACACACACACACACACACACACACAATCTGCGTTTTATAATAAGTAAGATTCCTGTTGCAAACAGAGCGGACCCATAAACTCGTAAAGTACCCGACAGAAATAGATCTTTAGTGGATAATGTCCCAATTTGACATTAGAATTTGAATGAAAAGTTGCTTGAATTTTCATTGTTAAATTTGTTTTTATTTTATTTTTTTTATATGTGAGATTGGGATTTTGTCCACTTCTGGGATAAACTAAGTTTTTTTTTTTTTTTTTTTTTTTTAATGCATCTATGCTGAGCTGGCCATACACTGTTATTGACATTGCAAAATTAATTTTACAAAGCCCCTTTTTTATCCTTTTTAAATTTTAATACATAATTTTTACAGTGTTCAGAAGTAACCCGTTTTACGGTTTTAGCAACATTATCAATATATAATTTTTATAAAAAATATAGTTTTAAGGTGTGCTATATGGGGAAAGTGCTCAATATCAGAGATATAGCGTAAATATAAATAAAAGTGAACATTAAAGTCAACACTGAGGCGACAGGCTGTTTTATGCTGGACGCAATCGTACTGACGGTTGCGTTCAACATGAATCAGCCTGTCGCCTCTGAGTATTGACTTCAATGTTCATTATTTATAATTTTAACTTTTGTTTTATAATAAATTTCGAACACGTTGTAGTTTTTAAGATTTTTAAAAAAATTTAATATCAAATTATAAAGACCGTTTTTCTTTAATCTTTGTAGGAGTCAGTAAGACTCTTTCTTAGTACCTTTTTTTGTAAATGTGTCAGTTTTTTTAAATAAATGCATTTGTACGCTTTTTTTTCTTTTTGATCGGATTCACGAATGAATGATTTAATTTTATGAAGATGGTTGTTCATTATTTTTAGGTAAAAAAGAAGTTATTGTCCACGGCCTAAAATAACTTCAGTGACCACAAGCGCCAAAACTGGAGCTTGTTATGTACAGTAATAGTGTCAAAAATCGCACACGCGCGTGACATTCTCACTATCGGACAGGCCGTCAACACGTGCGTCAACAAAAATTTCTTGTATGTTCCAGCTAAATTCTGGACATTTATTACACACATCTAAAAAAGAAAGAAAAAAAAAACAAACCTTACAAGAAACCTTATACACTTTACTTATTCCTTATTTTATGTTGGATTCCGATCCATATTTAATCTACATTTGACCTCAAACTCACAATTTTACTCATCATTACTGTTGCTTGTGTCTCCAACACTACATAACAAGATAATAAATAATACTCATTTTGTTGTTTTCCATGTCTTTGTTTCTCATTTTATGATTATTCTTGTATATATAAATAAATGTGAAGGGGTTTATAATTATTTACTCTGTTAAAACTCCCTTACAAGCTTGTATCGGTTGAAAAAGGTAACCTTGTTCAAAGAATCTTGCTTTCTTCTAAACAATCTGTTCTGACATATGAATTTTTTTTTTCTTGCAGTAATAATTACTGTTTGTAACCATTCAATTTAAGGTTATAATTTATTTTATTGTTAATGTCTGGACAAAAAAGTAATTTGTCTGCTTTGAAGAAGAAAAAAAAAACAGCAATTAGAAACTTTTCGTTTTTACTACTGATTCCATTTACTGTAAATTACAAGCACAACAACTACTTTTAACTTGTCTGTTAAAATGAACCTTAAATGCAAATTATAACTTTTTTTTACTTATTTTAATTGATAAAGATTATAAAGTAAATATTTCTTACATATTTCATTTTAGCTTTTTTTTTATATGGGAAATTATCTAGGCTGAAATTGTTTAATTTCATTAAGCAAAAATTCTAACTATAATAAGCCAAATTAATATTTTTTTTTTTTTTTTTTACTTGTAGGAAATTCAGTTGTCCAGGCTTGTTACATAAAAAAACTTGAATGTCCGAATTCACAACAATAATAAAATAAAAGAAACATGGTTATGCCTCTTAAATAATTTGTATTTACAAACATGTGTACATGAATTTAAGTGTCAAAAAGGAGTAAAAATAGTCTATAGTTGAGTTAGTCTTTGGGTAGTTGGTACACACAAAAAAAAGCTGCGATTTTAAAAAAGACTTCGTATTTGGTCCACAGTAAGAAATTGTTTGAGAAAAGACTTTATAGCTAGCAAAGACTTTGTTGTTGCAGATACATAATCGTCACCAATGATTCACTGACCGTCAAAGTTGTTTTAGTAGCTGATTTGTTTGAAGTCACTGACACATACCTTTCAGCATGTGTTGGGGCAAGAGAGTTACATCTCTTCTCTCTGAAAGTCAAAATCTGGATTTTTGTGTTAAAAAAAAAAAAATTCTGAAAGTAAGTTTGAAATAGTTTTAGTCTTCTCTGATTGGTCAAATATTTCCCATAGTGATGTCTATTTTGAATCAATAGACGCTTTGATTTAAATGGTATGTTGTATTGTGGAATCTTTTTAGCATGTTTATATTGTCTATTATTGAGTAGAAAATAAGATGTGGCTATGTAGTTGTAGTGGAAATAGCCTCTATTTCTTTATAGGTACCTCCACAGATTTGCAATTAAGGTTTTACTTTTAAATGAATTTTTAAAGATTGAAGTTTTTACACTATTTACATTATTTGGGCGATTGTCCTCATCTTTGTCGCCATATTTATTACGTTATTGAAGTTTTTTTAGTTTTTTAAATTTCAAGTTAATATAATTAAATTAAATTTAATATACTTTGCTTTATTTCAAAGCTAATTTAAATTGACTGGAAGATTTTTTTCTGATTAGCCTGCAGTTATTGCAATGTAATTCTCTTCATTAAAAATCTTTAAAAAAAAAATAAAATATACCTTTCTGAAACTTTATTTGAGGAATATTAGTTGATTTTAAAGTATAATTAATAATCAGATTTGAAACAAATATTTAATTTTAAGTTTAAAATATCACAGAATTTTTTTGTTTATTTTTTTAACACACCCACACATCCTTTTAATGAAGTCTTAAAGAAATCTGTTTCTTGGGACTTCTCTTTCAATTAGTAGCTAAAAAGATGATTTAGTAATGAATTTCAAAATAGCAGCAAGGTGTCTATAATTTTTAATTTTTTATACTTCCTCAGACATATCTTCTCCAGTTTTAGATAACTTGACTTTCAAGACACAAACTAAACATCATTTAACTCATCATTATGCCATGGAGTGTTTTTTGGTTTGTTGTTGTTGTTGTGTGTGTGTTTTTTTTTTTTTTTTTATAACAATGTTTAACTTTCATGCCTGCAAAAAAAAAAGTGCGTCAAAAGGATGGCTATTGCTGATTACTTTTTGACTCTCTTGGTTATGTTTATAAAAAATGTGAACTTAGTGTACAACGCGATATTTACCATAACTACGAAAACAAGTTTTTATTCCATCCAATGGTGTTGAACATATTTGTTAATTCTCAATAAATAAATAAACAAGTCTGAACATGAAAGTGTCACAAGATGAACATAAATTATCTGCCATGTTAGTTAAACCATTTATGCTTGGCACCATATCATTGAGTGGGAAATAGTTAAAAAAAAAAAAAAAAAAAAAGCAATATGGTTGTTGCTTGAATAGGTGACTATTTCTTTTTTTTTTTTTTTTTTATAGTTTATGACTATGAGTACCTCCACTCACTAATTTATGTAAGGTTAAATGAATTTTTAAAAATGAAAAAGTTTAAGTTTCTTTGTCTTCATTTTAGCTTTAATTGAAAGGCTTTCAATGAAAGCTAAAGGATTTCAAATTTACTTTTTCCAGTAAGTAAAATACTTCAAGGTTTCTCAAACAGAAATTTATTAATTGGTTGGAATTTTTTTTTTTTTTTTTTTCCGCCATAAGGTGGGCGGGGGGCAACCCTTAAAACACGTGACCTTTTAATGATAGATGTACATCCATACTTCAGAAATTCTGTACGTAATCACACATACAAAAACAAATCAAAATTCTTTTAAAAATATCTGGGGTGATCAGATTGAAATAAGCTTTACAATTTAGGATTAATAAGTATAGTTTTACTTAATAACAATATTTCTTAATTATCTCATTGGAAATGAATTTTAAGATTTAAAAACTATAAATCATTCCATTTAAAATTGTATGAAAACAAAAAAAAAAAATTGAAAAATTTTTTTCTTCAGACAATATTGTGTTTATTCATAAAAGCAATTAAAAGCTTCTCTAATTAAATGTCTTTTCTTGCCTTTTTTTTTTTTTTTTTTTTTTTCAGGACAGATTTTCAGTAATGCTGGGTTTAGTTTTGAAAAAAAAAAAATTTGAATTAAATTTTTAAAAGAATTCTGCTTTTAACTATAATATAGTCACTAAAAATTATCATTTTGAATTTCTTAGCTTTTCATAAAATTAAGATAAAAAAAAAAAAGTTGTCAAGATTTTCTAATAAAAAAAAAAATTCATTTGTTTATAAGTCCTGAAAGATTCATTAGACTCTGACAATAATTTGATTTTTGCAAGAATTTCCAAATTGTCTGCCACCACAAGAAAATTTGCTAAAACAAGAAAAAAAGTTTCTTTCTCTTAATAAAAATCTTGAATGTTCTAAAAAGAAAAATTTAATTAAATATTGAAAAAATACTTTGATTCTTCGTCTTAATAAGATTTTGATAATAAAGCTGGGTTTTCACCATGGTACGCTGATATTATTTATTTTTAAGCATTTTATTTCATGAAGGTACATAGTTTAAAACTAAGGCTTGAGAAAAAAAATGACTAAACAAAAGCATAATACAAAGCGATCACTGCAAATATATATATATATATATATATATATATACACACACACACGTAAAACCAAAACAACAGACCCCTTGAAAATGGCTAAAGTGGCAGACAGCATTTGGAACAATAAACGCCATGGACAATTTTTACACTCCCTTACCCTATGAATCAAAAATTTCACAATACTAGAAAAACTCAATAAAAAAAAAAAAACAAAAAAAAAACTGTCATTCAATGAAACCTGTTTTGTTGAATATGACAATGAAAAATTTGATTCAATTAAATTTTATAATTTTGACAGACAAGGAAAATTTCAATTTTTTTTTTTTTTTTTTTTTTTTTTAGCATTGCTAAGTCTTTGTTTCATCTGGGGTAAGGAAGTGTGAAAATTGTCCATAATGTCTATTGTCCCAAACACTGTCGGCCACTTCTTTAGCCATTTTCAAGGGGTTTGTTGTTAATTCCTTTTGCACAACTGTCTTTTAAAATGTATGATTCATATTCTGAGCTCCAAAAGGAATGTGGAATTCAGGTTGGCATCTCCCCATTTTTTAAAAAAAAAAAAAAAAAAAAACACAAACTTTAGCACGTTGTTATATATATATATATATATATATATATATATATATATATATATATATATATATATATATGTCAAGTGGTTAGAGCATTTGCTTTCTGACCTTGACACCTGGGTTCAAATCTCACCATAGTCAATTTATCAGGAAGACAGCTACACAGGTTGACCAAATCTTTGAGTTAAATTGGCTAGGTAGAATTTGTTCATTGATGATTGTGCTAACATGATTTAAGTCATTGTGACTGGGGGTTTGAGCATACTAGCCTTGTTCAAACTGCTGATCAGGACAGAAACTGCCACTATGGTCTGCTCAACATAGTTGCAGTACAAATTACAGGTGGGCTCTGTGATTGTTGAACAAATACAAATGTACCTGAGTAGGTGCCTGCTACTTCTATTTTAATTAAGAGAAAGCAATTTACTAAGACGAAAGTGTATAAAAAGCATGTTAATCACTAGAGATCATCCATAATAAATGTGTATCCAATTTCTTAAATGCTTTAAGAAATTTTTTTCTTGGCAGAACTTCTATTACCCCAATGTGGGATACTTAATAACAAGTGATAAAAACGGGCAAAAAGAAACTAAATACAAGCGGTTAGACTATATAATGCATTTTGTGGGGGAGGGGTGTATTCAACAAAAAATAGAAAATTGCCTTTTTCCTCTGCAAATTATTCATTGAAATTATATCACCCAAATATTTTACAAAAAATTAGAGCCGATTACACAATATTTCAAACTCACTTTAGGTTTGTAATATATAACCATACTATGAGATGAGGTAACATAAACTGAAGATTTGTTAGTAGAATTATTACAATACATTGTTAATTAACATTAATTACATTGTTACATAATTACATTGAAATCATTCAAAAGCATTTTCTTTTTGGTCGTATACTAATTAAAATATCCCTTTTTACAGGCTTTATTTTTGACATGGAATAAGAACATTCTAAATTTCATTATTACCAAACAAAATGATTAGAAGAAAGCAATCTAAAAACAATGGAAAAGAGAGGTAACAAAGCGTAAATGAAATAGCTCCAGTTTGTTCCACTTAGGAAACTTAGCATTGCAGCCAAAGTATTCTAAAATGCTGCCAATAACAAAGGAGAAAATGAAAAATACCCAACAACAAATCAAATATAGCATCAAAATTTATATTTTTATTTATTTATGTAACTAAATATATAATTGTCAATGTTTCTGTAAAACTTGATATTTCCTGTAATAAATCTTACTTATTATAAAACGCAGGTTGTGTGTGTGTGTCTGTAACATATGTTGGATCGAATTTCCTACATTTTTTAACCGATTTCAACAAAACTTCACAGGACTACATAAAATTACCTTGTGGTGGTTCTAACGGGACCAAAAATGGGGAAAAATACAGTTGTTTTTTAATAAAATCAATTTGAAAACACGATTAAGACACATCGTGAGAATGAAAGGGGGGAGAACTCACCCACGAAAATGTAAACAAAAGAGCATAGCATGATGAAAAAGACGCTTGAACTTGACGAAAACAAAATTTTATCGCCTAATGTTCATATTATTATTAAAGAGGAAAGATCAAAGTATTTTGGGGGTATTTTTTTACATTTTTTAATCGTTCCTAGCATGTCTGAAATTTTCGTTAAAAATATATTTTTTTTTTTTTTATTTTTTTTCTTGTCAAAAAGAAGGGCAGATAATCATTTTCAATCATTTTTTCGATTTGATAAAAAAGATTAAAATCTTACTTTGATATTCTTTTAAAAGTCAGTTATCATTTTTTTAAAACTGATTTTAATAAAAACAGATATTATACTGTTTATTTAAAATATTTTGAACCAAGCTTAACTTAGCTTCTGCGCCGAAAAAATGTAATTTGAAAATAAAACAAAGCAGGTCATAACCTTTTGTCGCTTGATGATTGATGAAAGGCACATTCATGACGTTTAGATAACTTACGGGAGGAGAATTCTTTCTACGGATGGAAGGAAGTGAAATTATTTAAGTGAACAAATTATTTACCTTGTTACTTTTAAGGAAAACTTTCAGCGCTCTAATTTTTTATTTTTTATTTTTTTTGTACTTAGCTTTCATTTTTTTACGATGCTTTATGGAAAATATAAAAGAAATTAAAAAATAAGACTGTTAATAGTGAGATTAAATTTCATAAGAAAAAGGTATCTAATTAATTTAGGTACCTTTCTTATGAAATTTTATCAGAAATAATACATAAAATACTATAATTTTATGTACATTTATTACATTTTACTGTGTTATTTGTATTTCCATTCATTTTATTAATTTTGATATTTCATTTATGGAAAAATGTCATAACTGAGATTAATATAAAAATAAGATCATATAAATTAAAGTTTAGCAGTAGTTAAATTTCATAAGATGATACTGTTACTTGTAGGTACCAAATTAACTTCTCCATACGTGTTTTTTAAAAGTAAAGGGCTTAACAGCGGAGAACAATGCTGAACTCAAATAATGCAACTAAATTCTATTCTGGTTGGTCTTCCGTACTTGATAATTACTGTCCGACTATAAACACAAAAATTACATTTCTTAATTACCATGGCTAATCTGATTGGTCCAAATTATACAATTTTCAAAGCGCTAGACAATCTCACACGGACATTTTGAAAGGTTGATGTTGCTTTTAACTAATGTTAAAATATTTTTTTAAATTCAATTTGAACATTTTTTAAAAATCTTTTTAAAATTAAAGAAATAAGAAATAATTGTATTAAAAATTCAATTTTCATAAAAAAAAATTTTTGCTTTCAGAAAATATTGTCCATATTCATAAAAAAAATTAAAACAAATAAAAAGCATTTGAAACTAAATAATATATTTGTTTTATTGAGTTTTGTATGTTACAATTCACAGCTGATTTTCAGATATGTTGGCCAAAAAAAACAAAAAAAAACATGATTTGCATTCTTCAAAGCCTTGTGCTTTTTAACTATTGTAATCACTAAAACCGATGGTCTCGAATTTCTAGAGTTTTTCATAAAATTAGTTATGGGGTGTTAATAAATATAAAAAAATATTTCTGCCGTGACTTAAATAAAAAAAAAAAAAAAAAATATTTATAATAATTTCGATCATCTGTGAATAGTTTCTGAAAGTTTCATTAACATCTGACAATTATTTTTTTTTTTTGCAAGATTTTCCAAATTAATGTGTAAATACAAAAAATGCGCTAAAATTATCTGTCATTTACTACCCCTTGTTGCGACAAAAGAGAAACAAGGTTTTTTAAATCAAAATTTAGAATATTCTAAAAAGATGGAAAAAATTTTTTTAAAATAATTTTAAAAAATTTAGTCTATCCTCTTCATAAAAAATAAGCATTTTGACGATAAAATTTTGTTTTCATAAACTTTGGCGTCTTTTTCATCAGACTATGCTCTGTTTTAG
Source organism: Acanthosepion pharaonis (assembly GCA_903632075.3). NCBI lineage: Eukaryota > Metazoa > Mollusca > Cephalopoda > Sepiida > Sepiidae > Acanthosepion > Acanthosepion pharaonis. The sequence continues at coordinate 3,718,754 of CAHIKZ030004635.1, read as the reverse complement.
CGATTCCATGGAGTGACTTAGGTTAAAAGACCCAGGTTGTTTGTGTGTGTGTGTTCCTTTATATATGGGATCGGATTTCTTACATTTTTCAGCCGATAAAACAAACATCCACTTTTTTTTTCGGCAGGTAGTATTTCTTATTGTTTTGCACACTTTTTTTCTTTATTTACATTCAGAATGCTTTAAAAATTCCATTTACAAGACAATTGTTTATAATAAAATTCTATTCACCAATCGATAGACTCATAACGATGGTAAACAATGTTTTTGTTTGAATTTGGGTTTGACCAATTCGTAAAAAAAAAAACTAATTAAGACATGCATGTCCGTCAACCTTAAACAATCTTTGTCAATTTAATTTTTCAGTCTTTATGGTGGTCGATACTTGATCTATCTCTTACTGTTACATCCCTGGGCAACGCCGGGCTCTACTGCTAGTTCTTAATAAATATTATTTTACTTAAGTGTAAGGTAGTCCTACATTTACAATTCCTTATGGCTAACCATAAAAAGAAATGTTGATTAAAAACTGCCTAAAGCTTTTAAGCACATGTTGCCACAAAATTATCAAATGTTGAATATGTCCCTCCACCACCGAACACGTTGTATACCAAACACATTTAAAAAAAAAAAAAATTAAAAATTTTAGCAACCACTTCCCTCATTCATGTGCATGTGCAGTTACATAAACATCATTTTAGTCCAGTGTTTTTCAATCTTTTTACCCTTTTGTAACCCTTAAATTACATGTCTCAAGGAACCCCTGTGCAAAAACAAAACTGTGTACCATATCTTTCTCATTTTATTTCCATCGTAGCTACAAGAGTGTGCTACATGTTCATTGGTAGTAAAAACAAACAAAAAAAAATGATTTTGATTTGTGCCAACAAGAGACAACACAGGTTAAAATGAGTGGATGGGATTTACTGTTTAGCACAAATACATATGAAGAGAGAAAGCTAAACAAGTGCAGAAACCTTTGGTAAAACAAAAGTTGTTATAACAAGCAACTGATGAAGTGTGTGTAAAAATATTTGTTGCAGATTTAAGCCTGTTTCACTTAACCCCTACCACAAGTCTTCCAACCCATTTTCTGCCCCATAAAACAGGTGAACAACCCATCAGCAGGTAGGCTGTGGTTGTATCCATTCATGGGTTGTATAGTGAGCAACCTGTTTAACCTGAAACTGGGTAAAGATTTTTTTTTTTGGTTGAGGTTAAACAGCTCTTGCTTTTCTTAAAGTCTGTTCCATGTTGGTGTTATGTTACTAAATTCACGGTCACCTTGTGTAGAGAAATGGTTAACAAGCTCATTTTGTAGTTCATAGATTGCTGTGAGTGGTCTCTACATGTGTGGCCTCATGCCAAACTCTTTTATCTATACTTTTTACCAAATTTACTCCCATTTGACCTTGTCAATGAGGAAAAAAAAATGTATATATATAATATATATACACACACATATGGTGTCTATAAAGTCTCTTTACAATTTAAAAAAAAACATTATTACAAAAGCAAATGAACAGATAAACGTGGAAATTGTTACAAAATGAGGAGTAGATATTGAAGTTTTCTTTTTACATAATTTAATTCACCTCTATACAGGCACCATTAGTTGAAACAAAGCACATCAAGATTGTACTCAATTTCTTGCCATGTTTGCTGTAGCATAGCCTCATCAGTGGTTTATCATTTGGCTTGAGTGCCTGTAAGAGTTGCATCTTGTAAGTGTACAATCACAAGACTTTTTGTACTGTTGAACGTGGTAGCTGTAACTGGCAGTAGTACGGATGGACTTTGTAGGAGAACCTGGAAAGGCTTGTCTTATATGATCAATGTTTTCCGCACATGTTTTTGGTCATCCACTCCTCCATTTATCCAACACTCTCTGTCTCCATAAATTTCTTGTACCATGCACGAATTGACAGATATGATGGTGGATCTCTTCTATCTGTAGTTTTGCTCTGTTTTTATCCGATTTTGTTTTAATCAGTTGACCATGTCACACTTTTTTAATTTTTTTTAGGAGTAGCCATCTTTCATCAACAATGTGATTAAAAACTTTGATAACTACTGAGTTACAAATCTGATATCTCATCAATTGCCTTTGAAATGTATTTTTTTATATTGTAATGAGACTGTGGGCAGTGTGTGTGTGTATATATATATATATATATATATATATATATATATATATATAATGCAATGTTTATGTATATACATACATAGATAGGGAGCAGTGATGAGAAAGTTTAGAAGCTATAAACAATGCATTTCAACAAATGTCCATTGATTTTGGCTATTTCAGGTCAGAATGAAAGACAAAACGAGAGTATAAGGAAAATGTGTTGGATCTTTTTTTAGGATAAGAGAGACCATAAATTAAATTACTTATCACATTCTACAACCAGAATGTGTTTCTTTATGTGGGCAGATGGCAGTTCATGTTTTGTGAATACTTCATGAAGCTATGAATTCAATCTGTCAGCAGGTATTGTGTAAGCTGTTGGTGGCTTTTCAATGATGTGGGGGTGTATTCTATTAGTTTACAAATGGTACTACCCTGTGAAATATCAGGCCACAGCCTCACCATGCAAGGTGTTGCTAGTGTGGATTTGTAGGTTTTGAATTCAGAGTTGTTCTTCTCCTAGACTGGTTGCCAATCAAAATTAGAGTCAAATCTACCTTTGCTATTAATCCTTAGATCAGGTGGGGGAGATGGATTCATATTTTTCCAAGTTATATTTTTTTTGTGAAAGCGAGCATAATGACCTTGGCTGGAATTTGAACTCTGCATGCTAATCCCACTTTCTGCATCGATAGCCACTAATAAAACCAAGATTCTTGACAGATGTGACACCCACAGATTTTGTAGCAAATCATTTGCCCCATTTTATACTTATGATAGTTTGTTAGGGAATTCTGTTGTCTTGCACTATCGTGTGTGGTTGACGTAAAACTGTTTCCAGGAACGTTCAACTGACTTCCAAGTATCCCCCCCCCGACCCATGCTTTAAATCTCGTTGAGCATGTATAGGATTTGTTGAAGATCTACTACAGCCCTTGCAGCCAAACCCAACAAACACAATTCCTTGTAATTCCTTGAGTAAGCACCAAGGACGATTTAGAAATTGGACATTTAGGATGGGGGATTTATTTGAAGTGGCACTTACTAAAAAATCACTTGTATCTGAAACAATTGCAATGATTCTGTTTATCCTTTACAAATTATACAATTGAAACAATACATTTTAAACAAGAGGGGAAAATGAAATTTTTCAGCAAGATGTATGAGCCCTTTAAAATATATTAGGATTCCTAAACACTTGTTGACAAATCTTCAGGATGGACACACTGACTGACATAAAGGATAGAACAATAGATTGTAGCTCAAAACTGATGACAGGAACATTCCATGAAATTTAAAACAAAATTTAACCAGCCCTTGAAATGACATTAGGCCAAGTAAAATTGATTTTTGTGGATCAGATCAAATGAAGCATATAATTATATATAGCTGTTTTCTCATTTGAAATGAAGACCTGTATCTTTAATTTGCCCACTCCTGTAAATCAATATAAGCAAATTTTATACACATTTGAAAAGGGATGTTGATTTGAAATTAAAAACATACATTCCTTATTTTTGAGGGTGGGGCACTTATTTGTGTCTGGGAGTATGTTTGAAAATGACTTTTCAGTGAAAGACATTTATTTAAAGGAGGCACTTATCTGAGTAAATATGGACATTCCAGAATGTACATGGGTAGTCACACCCACACAACTCCAGCATCTTGTAGACTCTCTATCATATTGTGTAACCACCATTACTTGAATGAAGGAAGGAGCTTTGTGTTATTAGGCAGCTATCTCTGATATTTTTTTTTTTCTCTAGACTTTAATTTATAATCGGTTAAGAGATTTGTGATCAGATTTGAGTCTTTTTATCACTTGCCTCAGTAACTTTCAAATATTTTCTGTTTTCCATACAAGATGTTTTGATTTAAATGCCCACAAAATCTGTGAATCTTTATTTTCAATGGTGTTGAAGAGGCTTTGGTCAGTTGTAGATGCTAAAAATATGTGTAAAACTGATTTTTATAATTTTCAGTAATTTTTAAAATGCCTACTGTAATTTTCAATTTCTTTTGTTTCCCTGCAATATCAGATAACGGTGAAAACGTATTTTGACATTTTTAAATGGGTCCATATCAATTTGTATTTGAAATGCACACATATATTTAAATATAGCGTAGTGATACGTAAATGACTGCCTAATTAGTATAGCTAAGGCATTGGCTATATAAATGTCCAAGCAATAAGTGTAGAACAGGTCTTGGTGTGCAAGATAAATGATTATCGCTTGACTGATAAAATATGAAATAACACTTCATAACATAGATTATGTCTTAGTTTTAATTATTTTTATTGACTGTACTCTTTTTCAAAACTTTAAAAAAAAAAAAACCTACTGATAAGCCAAAACACTGACTAGCAACAAGAATGACAGCTACTGTCTCCTAACAATTGTGCATATCAGGGTCGGAGGCATATAGGCATAAAGCTGACCACAGTTATGGACAAGAAAAAAATTCAGTTATTTTGATGAAGAAATTATGGGCAAGAAACTAGTCAATGCATTTCTGAAATGGCATAGTATTTTGGAGTGATTGTAGCAGTTGGTTAGCTGAGGTGAAAAGGATCACCAACCACTGACAAAAGCATTGAACAACCAAGACACATCAAAGAACAGAAATCAACAGATGTCTCTGCCAAGTAAAAGCTAAGAGAAGAACTTCTGGAGTTGCTGGAGCCATTCATTTAATTTGCTGTCTTTGAAAATTTTTTTTTTTTTTATTGTCAATAATCAGCTTTGTAGAACATAAAAGAACATTCTTGCATGATACTATTTTGCTTAAAGCTGTTTGGTTGTGATTTGTTCCACTCAAAAAGCTTGTTGTTCAATAATTTACAATTCTCTACATTTATCTTTGAAGAGACCAATAATTTTACTTACTACATTACCCCCCCACTTGTTTGCCTTAAGTCATGTTAGCTGACTATTTCTGAGAAGCAACCAACCTCTCTGTCAGCCATCAGGTTTATCCTATTTAGCTTACCTTTATTACTAAAAATTATTTTTGAGAAAGCAGTTTTCATGTACTTCTTTACCTAAGTTACCCAATTCTCTTTGATTGATTTTTTTTTTTTTTTTTTTTTTTAACTTAAAATCTGGCAGTTTGATTTGCTTGCATGTCTTTTAGCCTCTATCTTTTCTGTTTACATTTGTGTTATGAGCTTCTCCAAATATTTTCTTACTCATCAGTTTCAGTTCTTTTGCTTTTTTTTTTTTTTTTTTTTTTTTTTTTAATTTTCTCAAATATTTTAGTAATCTTTTTTTATTCTCATCTTGCCCAATTTCCACTTGTGTTTCCATCACTCAATAAGTTTACAACATCTTTCTCTTGAAACCTATATATTAAGATAGTGTATCTGTAAAGAAACAAAATGAATAAAAAGATGAAGAAAAACTATTCTTAGCCAATCCTTTTTGTCCTCTGAGGGACTTTATCAAGGAAAATGCATATTTGCCTTGATAAAGTTCCTTAGAGGTTAAAAATAGTTTTTCTTTGTCTTTTTATTCATTCATATATATATATATATATATATATATATATATATATATATATATATATCCTACACCCTTTGCACTACTCAATTACATGTCAAACACAATCTTCAGGTTAAGTCATTATACACTCAGTACTTGAAGACTGTTTGGCATGAAATGGTGTGGGATATGTATATTCATTAATATATAAACTTTATAACTCTGTTATTTATACTACATTGAACACTGTTTTTATAACAGCACTTTGTGTGCAATTTGTATATTTACACACATACATACATACATACATACATATATATATATATATATATATATATATATATATATATATATATAATATATATATATAATCTATTATTAAATATTCATATGCCACAAAGAACTGATGGAACTGCTAGGTAAACATGAGATATTTAGGAAGGATATTAGAATAATCCAAAACCTATACTGGTAGAAAACCACCTTAATACAGATAGAAAATTAATTTAGTAAATATACAAAATTAGAAAGGGTATGCAAGACAAAGTTGTCTTCTCACTTGACAACTTCAACGCATGAAAAATATGTTGAGTGAAATAGAAGTCCTGCCAGGATTTATTATTGGTGGCTACAATCTAGACAGCATAATATGCAAATGACACAATGTTGACAGCAGATGTAGAAGGGAAACTACAGGAACTCTTAGAGAAGGTAGTGAAGGAAAGTGAAAAGAAAGGACTAAATATGAACAGCAAGAAGGCAGAATGCATGATTGTCAGCAAAAGGAACAGCCTAACATTCAAATTACAAATCGGAGATACCAAAATCAAGCAAGTCTAACAATTTAAATATCTGGGAAATTTTAACAGAGCACAGAAAATGTTATCAAAATCCAAGTATGTATTAAGATAGTGAAAGATGCTTTCCAAAAGCTAAGCAAAGTATTAAGAAATAGGAACATTTCATTATAAACAAAAAATGGCTACTAGACTGTTACACAATATGGCAAACTCTTTACAGGTAAAGACTTGAAGCAACAAAAATGTGATTCTACAGAAGGATGCTGAGAATACCATGAACTGAAGATATGAGTAATTCCAGTTTTAGAGAAAATGGAAACAAAAAGGAAACTTGTACTTGGAATAAGAAAGGGTGAGTTGGAATTTCAAGGGCACTGAGGAAAGAGGGCTTGGAAAATTTGAAATTTATTGAAGGCAAAAGGGACAGAAGAAACCTAACCCCTGCCTAATGAGCTTGTATAAATGGATTTCAGGACAGGGATATAGAAAAAAGACAAAATTTACTAAGAGCTACAAGGGACATAAAATTGTGGAGCACCATGAGCATCAAGGAACATGTCATAAAGACAAAAAAGAATAGTACTCTGTATATTTATAACATAATGAACAACTCTTGAGTTACATAATAAACTCTCAAGCCACCAAATGAGTTGGTGTAAATATTTCTCATGAAAATTGATATTATAAATGGCATATTTATCATACGGATATGTCCTAGAAATTGCATCAATGTTGGTTGATTAACAATTTGATTGTGAACGTGTTTGGTCCGGCTCATTGTCCACTTTTAATTTTACCTAATTTTAAGGGAATACCAGGTTCTGTAAAATGTGCAGGTGGTGTAATGAATAACAGCTTGGAATTCACAGAGCCGGGTTCCAATTCCAGTTAGGTTTGTGGTATTCACTTAAGTCCGAATACTCTTGGGAAAGGTATGGAACACTTCTCCTTCAGCTGTTGAACTTGTATGAATAAATAATTATTGCCCTCCCCCCCACATTCTTTCAATCTAAAAATATTTTGGGGGTTTAAATAACTTGCAAAAGGTTGAACTGTAAAAGCAAAAACAAAAAAAATCAATCCTAATTTTTAAAAAACTAATGAAAGGAGTCGCAGAAATATTTGCACTATTAATGTGAAAGATATTTCACGTTTATAGAAATGATTGTAGGTTATTTTTCACTCATACAATGTTACAACAGTTTTATGTAGGTACCGCTATAGACTTCCTAAAAAAAAAAAAAAAAAACCCTGAAAAATACATTTTAAATAATTTAAATGTTTTCTATGAAGTTAAATTTTGATAATAACCCAAAGCTAACTCGTACTAAAAGAAAAACTTTATTTCTGTATATTATTGAAGTTTCTAGGCATTTTTAAAACATTGGCACTTTCACTTGTCGCTCAGAATTATTGAACTGCCATTATCAATGAAAAATGTAAACAACAAATATAAAGAAATCTCTTAAAAATACAATATTTGTCCTAGACCTGTTTCAAAGTCAGTAAATTTAAGCATTAACTGGTTTTTGTGAAAGTAATGCTTATGTTTTACTTAAAAGATAATGAAAATAACATTTATTTGTGCTGTGATGTCATCGGTGAAAAATAGAAACTATATAATTTCACATATGACTTTAAAAAAAATGTGAAAAATTAAGTTAAAGAAATACAGGCCACCAACATTGCAATAATCAGGAAATTAGTTGTTTAAAAATAATTTATCTTTAACCTTATATAGCTAATAGTTTAAGAATAGAATTTTTTTTATTCTATATGCTTTTATTAAACTTAGAATGAATAAATTATTTTTCATTTTACTTGCATTAGAAATATTAAAAAAAAAAAAAAAAATTAAAGACTCGCAAAATTATACTTTTGAATTTAATTCATTGGTTTTATTTCTTTTGATTATTTTCTTACCTGTGTGATGTCATAAAATATTTAATTACACCCAATGAGGTATTTTTAATTATTCTGATTTTAATAGTTATTGAATTATCTTATATTATTTTTTTGATAAAGAAGAGTAGTCAAAGGTGTTAATTTAAAATTATTTCCTTTTTGAACATCCATACAAAAAATAATCTAACAGTTGCTAAAATTTAAACAAAAAAATTTAAAAAAAGGTTCACAGTGAAAATAACATTTTAAACTTTTTTAATTTTTCAATTCTTCAAATATGTCTTTGTAATAATAAAAAAGCTCTTACTGATAGCAATAGGGTGAATTTCAAAATTGTACTGAAATTTTTTTTTCTGTCCACGCTAAAAGAAAATGCGTTTTAAATTATGCAAACATCAACTATCAGAAAAATAACATTTTTTAGTTTCATTGAATCATTTTTGGGAGTATTTTTCTGTATGTTCAACACTTGATATTGCATATTTTTTTTTTTTTTTTTTTTTTACTGAAATAACACCTTCAGATGTTTTTCTTTATATAACTATAAAAAAAAACTTGAACATAGCCCAAATTAAAAAGTACACAAGATCAAAGTGGGGATGGAGCTATAAGCAGATCTCCCCCCAATATTTCCATAAAATTTGCTAATAAAATAACTTGTGTAGTATAAAATTTGTTTAAGTACTCAAAATTCCTCTTGAATCAGATAATTTCAATTTTTTTTTTTTTTTTTTTTTTTTTTTTTTTTATAAATGCTTCCATTTTGGTGGTACCTAGATGAATTTGAGATTTTCCATGTTTCACTATATTAGTAAAAAAATGTATCCAAATCTGTCCAAAAATCTATTATTCAAGATTATAATTGCAAAACTTGTATAAAGTTTACAAAGACAAAGAACATAAAAATTGAAGACTGTCATTATAATAACAAAGTTATCATGACTTTAATGTATGCTCCATGTTCCGAAATTAGTTTTAGAAATGTTTTCATTTGATGGTTTTGTGAGAAGGGTGTTTCTTCAGGTAAAACAAAATGCCTGGCATTCAGTATAGCATTCCAAAATTTGTTTTTTACTGATAAATTCTTGTTCAGTGAAAACCTTTCTCTTTAGAATATTCCAAAATTTAATTCAGGTTAAGTTTGGATAAACAAATTAGCCATTTCATAAAAAGAAATTTTCAAGCCCATTTATTGAGATATTAGTTGTTTTGTTTTTATTTTTTATTTTTATTTTTTTTTTTTTTTGTTCCCTTTGCCAAATGTGATGATGCATTGTTGTGCATGAAAATTCTTTCATTAGTAGAATGATTTTCATCTCTGTTCAGCTTTTACTTAATCATGACTTCATGTGGGCATTAAAAATATCTGTATATCTGAGCTGTCATTTGGGCGCCATCTGGAACTTGTCATGTCCGTCTTTATCCAGTCTTTGCTTCATCCACTTGACCCATAAAGATTAACACAGCATTCCCCCGGTGAAAAGAATGGTGTAAAATGTTTTATGTATTCTGTTGCCAATTTCCTCATAGATATCCTTTTTAAAGGATGCTAACTGATCAGTCTCACAAGTTTTGCTATGTAATTGAAGACCTAAAATTTTAGACATTTCAATATTATTTCCTCACTACCACAACATATTAAAAATATAGTTGGATAAAGACAGATTTTTCTAACTTCTCTATTCATATGAGACTCAGATTAGTGAGATAATCTTCAAGTTGTCCATACCAGAATGGCACTAGAGTTGTCTTGTATCTTCAAACTTTGTCCTTGTTCAGTGGTACCTGTTGATCATTTATGCAATTTCCAGCATTCTCTTTTTTTTTCTTTTTTTTTTTTTTTTTTTTTACAAGCTTTGTTGTTTTGTTAGATTAAAACTTCATCAGTTATAGCTTCTCATAATGTGGCTATTAATTTGAGAGTTTGAAATTCAAGCCATTTCATACATCTGTGCAGAATGAACGAGCTTTCATCCTAACTGCACACTAAATAGACATTGCCACTCTTCAACATGTAAACTTTCAAAATAAGTATTTTTATATATCAGATGATACACTATATGTATATATTCACAGAATTATTGGTCTATATACACACACACACCATGAAAGTGATGTCAGTCATTGATTGATTTATTTTCTACGGTTTGTCAACCTTTTACAGGTTATTTCAAGCCAGAAAATATTTTTAGATTGTAAAAATTTTTATTTTTTTTTTTTTGTAGGGGGGATAATAATGATTCAGTGATACAAGTCTTACTAATTAACCAATATTTGGGGGAGGAAGAGGAGGATTCATATCTTTCCCAAGAGTATTTGAATATAACAAACCAACTGGAATTGGAACTTGGCTTTCCAATTAACAACTCCGCTTCATTATTCATCACACAACCTGCACATCAAGCTTACAGCACCTGGTATTCCCAAGTGGTCACTCATCTAGGTACTGACCAAGCTTGATGTTGCTTAATTTTGGTGACTGTATGGTGGGTGGGGGGACCACTGTTTCAACATAATATGGCCATAAGCCTTAAACCTCAAATATACCTCTCAACATAAATCAAACTTGTATTCCTTTTTTAATCTGTGGAAACTGCCTTAATGGTATATCAGACTTGGCTTTGAAGTTGTTTCTCAGATTAAAAATGGAAACCCCTTGGTTTTTGGATTGGTTTGAGTTCAGTTATCACTTTTCTATTACATGGCATTAGTTTGTGGCAGGAGATACACAAAAACTTCCCAAACCTCTCACTGAACTCTGGTTATCAATTTGCCACATTCTCTCATGTGTGTGTGTGTGTGTGTGTGTGTGTGTGTGTGTTTTGTCATCCACGGACAGATTATTTAGCTGTATCACAGCTGGTTAGACATCCGATTGCTTCAAGCCAGGATCAAAACCTGACTGATTTGACAACAGTTAGAAATTTTCCCCTTAAGCCATCGGCGCACAGTTGAAAGAGAGGCAAATTTTTATGTACTTATTCTGTGAATAAACACACCAATGACTGAGAGCTCAATTTAATGAGCAAATGTAATGTTAGTAGTAATAGTCATTGTTTAAAAATTCACACTTATAATAGTGCACAATGAAATTTAAGTTTTTTGGGTGCATATATAGTCATATTTTCGGATAGTTTATCTATAAAGGAACAGACAAGCAGAAAAACTATTCTTCAATGTGTTTTGTCCTCTGAGGGACTTTAAGGCAAATGCAAATTTCTTGAATATTACTCTCTTACTTTTGTCTTACCAGATTTTGAATTATGCCACTTTGTCCTCTACATGTTTTTACTGACTTTTCAACCATTTTATCGATATACATGAACATTCTCAAATTTAAAAGCTTTGATAAATCAATGACATCATTGCTCTTGTATATAAACATGTGCAACAAAATAAATCCAAACATTTGCCTTGATAAAGTTCCTCGGGACAAAATGCATCAGCTAATAATAGTTTTTCCTCTTGTCTTTTTATTCGTGTGTGAGAGAGAGATATGGATTTGTTAAAACCTAAAGTTGAAAACTGGCCAAAGAACTGAATATCACCTTATTACTGTTTTCCTGTCCTATTTCAACTTCAGTCATCTGTACCTTGGTATTGTCATTGGTAAAGCCACACAATAGCAGAAGGGAATAGGATGAGTGAGTACATGGACAATTATTCACTCTCTGTTTAATTAGCTCCCTGAGTAATAATATTCTTAGAGCGATGACATTGTCAGTTGTAATAAATTAACGTTAGTGGGTTCATTGTGCTTCTTTTTTCTTTTTTTTTTTCCATTTTATTTATTTTTATTTATTTTGAGATTTTTAAATAAGTTTTTTTTGTTAAGATTACAATTTGAAGCATTAAAAATGTTTCCCTAATATTTTAACAATATTCTCTTCTGTTGGCTTCTTCACTTTTATATTTTTGCTTAATCTTAAAATAGTTTCCAGGCATTTGTTGTTGTTCTCTACTTTTAATTTTCTTTTTTTTCTTTTTTTCTTTTTACTCATAATCTCCTTAGATGCAGAGATCTTGAATCATGGCCTGATGTCTATCTTTTTTTTTTTTTCTGATTCAGTTATGTGGCTGCTACTTCAACTTATTAAAATACTTTTTAGCTGGAGAGGAGAGGAAATTTTCTTATTTTTATTTATTTTTTTTTTTTTTTGGTATGTACACTTCCATTTGTTGACATTCCTTCCCATAAATGCCTGCTTGTTTAAATCAACAAATCCAAAATGAAGTATGCCCATACGGAAGATGACAATTTTAGAAATGACCACACCAGATTTTCATTTGATATTAGTGTTTATGTGAACGAGGAATACAACATATAAATTCACATTATGTGTTTTTATAAGTGTTTGATGTTGGGTGTGAATTCCTAATTCAAGTTGCTGTGAATACAAAAGACTGTTTCATAACTAAAGTAGAAAGAAAAGGAAAAAAAATGTGTATATTGTGTGTTTATGTAACTTCACTTGATAAATGACTTTTTATTATAGGGCACCCCTATAGTGTTTACACTCACTAGCAGTGGTTTGCCTGACTAGTTTTGTAATTTTTGCTATACACCAATTACTTTTAGATATTTTTATAGCTTATTGGCCCAAAATAGAAAGACACCCAGTGAAGATTTGAACTCGAATAGAAATAGCCTACCAGTTCATGATTCCTTTCTTCTGCTTCTTCTATGTGCCATGTCCCTTCAGTATATTGGCAATTATGACTCTCCACAATTTCTTGTTCTTTGTAGTTCTTAGTAAATTTTATCTTTTTGTTATCTCTTCTAAACCATGTTCCACCATCCATTTACTTGAGCTTGCTAGGTAGGTTATGTGTTTTTTTTCTCTCTCTCTCTCTGTGTGAGTGTGTGTGATAGAGAGGGAGTAAGTATCAAATTTTTCAAGCTTTTTTTCATCATTATGCGCCCTAGAAATTTCAAACTATCTTTTCCTGATGTTAAGTATACACTGCTTAGCTTTTGGAAGGTATCTTTCACTATTTTAACATGAATTTGGATTTCAGTATTACACTTTCCATCCTCTGTTAAAACACTTCCCATTTTGAAATTGTTGTACTTATTTGATTTTGGTATCTCCAATTTGTGATCTGCATGTTAGACTGTTCTTTTTGCTAACAACCATGCATTCTGATTGCCTTAGTTGTTCATAAAACAATATTAGTAGACTTACAAACTCTAAGTCAAGGGTAGTTTGATACAAATGAAAAAAATTTTAGAATACTGAAGTTAGGTTCTGCCAATAATTCTTTTTTTTTTTTTTTTTTATTTATTTTTTAAAAATCATTTCACCCTAAGCAAGGCGATAATGTTGCCAGAAGGCAAGGGGGTTACTGAGAAGAAAAGAGAATGAGAAGACTTTGGAGACAGGACAATAATACAGGTTTCAGTAAGACAGAAGATGATAGTTGGCACAGCACTTAAATTTTTGAAGAATGTAGATGGCAGGGAAAGAAGAAATTTGAAACAAGTTCCAAAGGAGAGAAGTGTGAGAAAATAAACTATTAGAATAGAACTCATGGTTGCATCTAGCTATTTCAACAGTAAAATAATGACTACTTGTAGCCAATCTAGTAGTATACTTAAATTTAGGCAGTTGACGCAACAAGGAGGAAAACCCATCAGAACAATTGCCATGAAAATATTTGTAGAAAAGACAGGGAAGACAAATTGTTATTGAGAAAGTCTGTCAAGATTGATCACATTACAAACCTTTCTTTGAATTTTGTCAAGAATATAGATATTTAATAGTAGACCCTATATGGCAGCAATATTCAATGCATGGAAGATTGGTAGATGTGTATATGCAAGATGGATGTTTAGAATACGATAGAAAAAGTGTTCAGTATATGAGGAATTTCTAAAGAGAATAGAAATTTTTGAAGAAACTGTTGATAACAATCAGATATAACAAGGAAAGAACACTTGGAGAATTTAACACTCACAGGATACCTTGAAAGAAAGTGGAAAGTAACCTATCTTGAAAAGTTTGTGCAGATGGATAGAGAAAGAAGACCTAAAGTATTGCTGAGAGCTACAAAAGATGGGGCAATTATGGCTCTCCAGTTTTCTATGTCCCAAAAGGAAATAGCACATAAAGAGAATCTACTAGGAAGTGGACAAAGGTTAAAAGAAATATTGCACATGAAATAGGCACACACACACACACACACACACACACACACTTAAAATGAGGGTGCCGGTGAGTTGAAAGTAAACTGCTTTCACTGAAGCATGGTGGGTAAAAGAGCCTGAAGTTTTCTCCACCTTTTACTATCTTACTGTTTCTATGAGAACCCTTCTGTGCTGTGTTCAGATCAGATTTTTATCCCAAACAGTAAGAACCTTTCATCTTAAATCATTTCATTCAAATATTTATTCACCATTAATAATTATTTTCTTAATATTTCTAAGTAATCTTGCTTCTTGTTGCCTCATTTGCAAAGCTAGGAAAGTTGATTCCCTGTGTCTTATTAGACAGTCTTTCTTTTCAGAATCTATCTTACATATTTATAAGTCTACCATTTGTCTTTGCTTTGAACATATGGTCTGGTGATCCTGCTAATATATTTACAGATTCTTTATAAAATCCAAAGAAGAATCTGCAATGTCATTGGTCCTGACCTGCTGTCTTGGCTTCAGTCACTTGCCAACCGCCATAATGTTGCTTCTGTGTCTTTTCTATAAATACTTTCATGGGAATTGTTCTGATGAAGTCTTTGCTATGGTACCTATTCTTTATGAATATAAGCACAGTATCAGATTGGTAACAGTCTTATTAATTCAGAGTTGAATTGGTTAAATGTTTTTTCTCTTGCACTTCTCACTTGCCAACATTGTACTTAAATTTTTGAAGATCAATGTCAATCATTATCTATTGTCTTTAGTCCTTGTTAATTGTTCTCTCTCCTTAATGTTTCTCTTTTTTCTTATTTCACACTCAGTAACCCTTTGTGTCTTAGTGGCTTTATTGCCTTGCTTGGGATGAAATGATTAAAAAAAAAATGTTGGCTTCCTAAAGACAAGCTATGACATTTTTTTTCTTTGTTAATTAGGTTACTTTTTGAATAATTCCATATCGAATAAATTTATTAAATTTTTGCTGAGCATTAAAAATTCAGTTCATCATTATCTTAATCAGTTTTTTTTTTTTTTTTTCCCCCGATTTCTTCTAAATTTCATGTCTCTTTAGGACATAGGTGATCATCTTCAGTAGAGTCGATATTGGAATTGTCACAAGCAGAGCTTTCAAAACTTTCTATTGGTATTAGCAAATTTCTTGTGATTGATTACTTTTGTTGATCAAATCAAATATATATTTAAAAATGCCTATGAAAAGAATTCAATGAAAAATTCAGTTAATTAAACAAAAAAGATTAATGACACAAATGTGTCATGACACCTGTTTGGTAAGCTTTCAGCAAGAGAAATCATTGTAAATTTTTATTTATCTTATTTTTTATTTTATTTTTATTTTATTTATTTATTTTTTTTTTTTACCTTCTCATTAATTTGGTTTTTGAGGTTTGTATCTATTTTTTGATTTTAAAATCAAAAGGTTAAAACTTGTTTTGATTTTTCTACTCTAATTTATTATCTGGTATCTCATTAAAAATACCTTCTCAGGTTTATTCATTTTATGAAACTGTCTATAAATAATATCAGTGTTATAAAAACAGACATTAAAAATGGGACAAGGAAAAACTAGAAAAGAAAATACAGCAACAATAAATGGTAATATGAAAAAAGAAAAATTACAGAATCAGCTGAATTGATTTTGTTTCTCTTATCAGAGCTCAATCAAGGACTTAAAATAAGTCTGCTTTACTGGCTTGTTACAGTCAATGCCTTGAAGGCCAAGCTAGTTAGTTACATTTCATCATTGCCAATCTGACCTCGAACTACCAACAATCAGGATGAATGGAGGTCATTTCAGGGAAGCAGTGTGCCTTGAAAGACTGTTGGGCTTCAAACTCACACCCAACGTGAAGTGGAACACGTACATAGGATCCATTGCTAAGGATGCAGGTAAAATGGTCGGCTCCCTGTACCGTTCCAGTAAGTACCTGACTCTTCCTCCTATCCTATACCTTTACAAGAGCCAGATCAGACCAAAAATGGAGTACTGTTGACATATTTGGACAGGAGCTGCCCAGACATGACTCTCCAGCCTTGACAGAATTCAAAAACATCTCCAAGCCCTTGTGGGTGATGAATTATTCTGCACTCTCCAACCTCTCTCTCCCACAGGTAGGATGTGGCAAGCCTCTTGCTGCTCTACTGCTACTCCTATGGAAAGTGTGCGAATGAACTAAATTCCCCAGTGCTGCCAAGGCAAACCTTCACAGCAAGAATCTAGTCCACTCCTACCTACACAAATGGCTTCCAAATGTAACCCTCTACCTCGAGTGGCTCCCAGGCCTTGTAAAGAGTGAACCTTGCTGTAAAAACGAAAAAAAATTGATTAAATTTTGTACCTTTTTTAAGTATTAATACGTGTGCAAATGCTTCTAGCTTTTTTTTTTTTTTTTTTTTAAACATGGTTTTCTATTGTATTCAATCACTAAAAAAAATGGTGGGCACTGAGAACTTTTGCACACATTTAATATTTAGGGACTAGAGAAATGAAAACCTTTTTGCATTTACTATTTTAACCTTTTTGCTGCTAAGTATATTTTTAACATATCTAGTTGTTATGAAAAATTAATTTCAGCTGGTGAACTTGATTGCATGTTTAAAATGGGCATTGTTTTCATTGAAATCAACATGTAGAACAGAATATTGAATGAAGAACTATAATATATTCATAAATGTGTTAAAATAGAATATTTTAATCATTAAATAATTATAAAATCTCTTTAAACCAGGATATGAATAAAAAGATATGAAGTTGTGAAAATATTTGTTCAGTGTTATATCACCAAAGTAAATAGGCAAATTTCCTTTATTGACATAAGATGCTACCATCTTGTAAAAGAATAACACACAATATTATAAGATAAGTCATCTTGCCCTTGACACTAAGCTGACCACTGGCAGTAAATAGGTTAATTTCCTTTTTATTTTTAAATAGTTCAAAATGTAATGTTTCTGAAATTTGTAAGGAAAATTATTGCTTTATTCAAGATCATGAAATTTACAAAAAAGATTTATCCATCCATTTATTTATTTTTTAATAGTTTTCAGTCAGTTATGGGCTATGTGTGATAGATACTTAGGTGATCATGTATCTTTCAATACATGACTGACAAGGCATTTTTTCCTGCAGTAGGTTGCCATTTCTTTCTGTGGTAGATCATTGCCATCCGAGGCTATAGAACACGGTCTGTCCTGTTATTTACCCATAGCTGGGGGGAGAAGAGGATTCATACCTTTCCCAAGGGTATTAGCACTTAATGGATTCAACTGGAATTCAAACTCTGCTCTCTGACTCCTCAATCTGAACCGCTATCCATTACTCCACCGTGCATCCTCCTTAATAGTTTTAGTAAGTCTAATTGTAAAATTTAGCCAGAATTTGTCTTTAATAATGCTTACAAGTTTTGCAGATTTGTACAAATAGCAATTTTCTTAAATAAATTTAAAAAAAAAAAAAGCTTGAAAATTACCTTGAAGGAACTACAAAGTATTTAATAAAGTACTTAAGTGAATGAAAGATTTAATAAATAAAAAAAATGTTCTAGCATATATTTATTAGATATTTCCCTAGTACATATAAATTTATATGAACCTATTTTAAACATGAAATGAAATGACATTCAATTGGACTCTATATTAATCTGATTTATTTATATCTCCTTACGATTTTGACTTTGACATTTTCAATTTTCCTTTTCATAGCAAATAAATTTTTATTTTTCAAAAAAATGTAAAGGGAATGTATTCAATGTCCATTTACAGTAAATTATAAATAACATTCTTTTATCAGATGTTTGTTTTTATTTTTGGTGAAAATAACTGTATAATTAGAAATTGCCAACATTATTTTTGCAATGTAAGCAAAATATTTACCCACATCTGCCAAAAATTTCCAAGGTATTATAAATACTAAATAGAACTATTTTTAATTTAAAAATGTTCATGCTTTTTTTTTCTCTTCCTATCTTATTTAAATCTTGTTGGAATCTTTATTTCTGATTCATATTGCTTGTTTAAGAGTTGTTGATTGTAAAATAGATATAAAAATGATCTTAGTATTTCAAAAAGAAAAACGAGAGAAAAACATTTGTCAAAAGCCTTGTCTTTAAGGAATTCCAATGACTTAAGACTAAGGACTTTTTTTTTCTCTCCATGAAATAATCTGTAAAATTGTTGTGAAACTTCAAAAATATCCCAGTATCATTAATGGTTTCACTAATTTTCTTTTTATCTTGTTCTTGTTGCTTTTTATCAATGTTCTCAAACTGTTTAACATTCTGTTAAAGCAAGAATGAACTGGAAATAATAGCAAGGCTTCCTCTAAGAAATTTGGACAACTTAAGGCTATTAGTAATTAGAAAAAAAATACTGTTACTTTTAGACTTAAAGCTACTTCCTTTACTTTCAGTCTATGTTGCTTGCTTATCAATTATAGAATTTAAATATAATCCAAGAACTGATAGCAACATAAACAAGATGAAAAATAAAACTATTCTCTTATAAGACAGACTTTACAAGGCAATTTGGGGGAATCCTTCTCACTACAAATTCTAGTTATAATACCAGTGCAACCTCATATTTGCATTGTTGTTTTTTATATACCAGCATATAGAATAGAAATGAACTATACTTAATTTAAGAAATTAAAATTTATTTTCTACTTGGCTGAATGTTAAATTGAAAGCTACACAGATCAGGTGCCTGTTCAAATGGTGAGTTTAAAAATGTAAAATTATGGAACAGTCGCATTTACTTTTTATTGCAGTTTGTCATCTGGTATTCTGAACAGAAAAATGTCTTGGGCTACATTTTTATTAACTATTTTATATCCTTGATAATATTTCTTTTATCTGCTTTATTTTGAGAATTTTTTTTTCTTTATTAGTTGGGTTTGTCTATTCATGGCAGTATTCAAGCAGTTCATTTTTTATGCTTTCTCTCATTAATATAACCAAATAAAACTCCATTGTTATCTTGATGTGTGAAAATCTGTTTTCTTATTTTGTCTCTCAAATAAACTTCTACAAATATAGGTTGGAAATTTTTTTTTTTTTATCTGCAGGTTTTTATAACTATAGCCAAATAGGTCAACATTGAATATATTGGAAACTTAATGTTGAATGCTTCTATTGTTTGCATTTCCAATCGAGCTTTCTATCCTACCATAACTTCCTATACCAGAGAGTTGGCAAAATTTTGAATATTAAAGATATGATTTTAATTATTGTTCTATCTGATTTAAATGCTGAAAAAAGATTTAGCATTAAATGACAATTGTATAGGAATTGATGTACCACTAAACCATATATAATCAGAACTCTGGATATTTTATGAGAATATGCTTTCAAAGAATAGATTTGAATTAGTTCTCTAATATAGAACTGAAATGTAGTTCTACAGAAGGATGCTGAGAATACTATGAACTGAATATGTGAGTAATGACAAAGTTTTAAGTAAAATGGCAATAAAAAGGATACTTACACTTGGAATCAAAGACAATTAAAGTTTCTAAGGCACATAATGAAGAAAGCTTGTCAGTATTTGACACTGACAGGAGATATTGAAGAGAAAAGGGACTGAGGAAAGCTGTGAATAACCCACTTAACAAGATTGTATAAATGGTTAGCAGTACAGGGATTAGGTTTGATAGCAAAAAGACAAAACTTACTAAGAGGTCCAAAGGACAGAATGTTGTGGAGAGCCATGATAAACCAAGTCCTGAAGAGACATGGCACATAGAAGAATATAGATTTGAATGTGTCATGACTCCACAATGTAGAAGTATTTATTTATTTATTTATATTATGTTTATTTATTTATTTTTTTTTTTTCATTTCTATCTACCATTAATTTGTTCACCCAAAGGAAACTCTTCTCTTCAGCACAAGAGTAAACATGTATTGAGACTTTATTGTTTGAGTTTAAATAACTTTGCTTGTGCATAGATATGAAACACTGGTCTGAATCTGAATAGTCCCTGGTGTGGAGGATTACAAAGAGACTAATCTTGAAGGTGGAGACTGTGGCAAGAAACTTACTCCATATGGTAAAATTTTGTTTTTTATGTATAATAAAATGTGATCTGGATTGGGTCATTTTTTAATTTAAAAAAAGTCATTTTAACTTATTTGAATAAAAATTTTCTTCAAATAAGTTAAAATGACTTTTTTTTTTTTTTTTTTTCTAATGTGTTAGGGGTTTGTTCAAAGAATTTACACTCTTAGAATATTTTATGGTTGAAATGGCTAGATGCAACTATAAGTTCTATACTAACAGTTTCTTCTCTTGCACTTTTTGCATGTGGAACTCTCTTTTTGGCTTTTTGCTTTCCAGACAACATTGATCTTCAAAAATTTAAATGCAATGTCAATCGTTATCTTGTCTAAATTCCTGTTCTTCTATTTATTTATTTTTTTTTTTCTCATTCTCTTACATTTGGTAACCCCTTGTGATTTAGTGGCTTTGTCTTGCTTGGGGGTGAAATGATTAAAAAATAAAAAACAGAATATATGTTAGCCTATTTAAAACTCATGCCATAATATCTTGAACATTTTGTAGGGATTGGAGAATCATAATGTCCTGTCTTTTTTTGTAACTGCTAATCTGTAACATTAGCCATTTCGTGTTCAGATTTTGTCTATGAAAATACATTAGTTTTATTGATATACAATTAGAGATTGTTTCCCTGTCTTTATTACAAGGGGAAGAATAATGTTGTAGAAAAATCCAAAGTAATTCAAATAGATTTGTAAAAGAAAAAAAAACAAATGAAATATTTACAGGGCTTTTTTTTTTTCTTTTATGAAAGACCATCTGAAATACTTATGGCTGCTAATGATAAGCGACAGCCCTTCACTAATATAAAATTTAAACTTTTTTCTTAAGAACCTCAAATCTGTTTATATTCTTGAAAATGTTTAAAGATTTCCTACTTTTTTTGATTAGTCTACTATATACAGCATTAAAATATTTATATTTCAAACTGACACTAGTGGGGCAATTTGAAGTTTCTTAGAAGCTCCATGTTTAGATAAGACTACAGACAAATGCTTTTTATAATCGGTCCATGATAGTTTCAAGGAATTAAATTAAAATATTTCCCAAAGTTTTACAATATTGCTTCTCTGTATTATATCACTAATAATGTTAGTAGTCCAAAGATTGCCATTTATCAAAGTATTATTAATATAGCAGTAATTCAAAAGGAATTGCATCCTCAAGTGGAAATCTGATGATCAATCCATAAAGTGACTGGAAAAATGATCGGCTCATTCCATTGATCCAGAAAGTACCTGATTCTTCCTGTCATTAGTCAGATTATGCTAAAAATGGAGGCTTGCTGCCATATCTGGCCTTGATAGCGGATGACATATTTCTCACTCTACAGCCTCTTTCACTTAGCCACAATATTGCAAGCCTATTGCTACTCTGTTGCTATTTCTGTGACAAATGTTCAAGAGAGATATGCTCATTAGTTTCACTATTTCAGACCTTTACAGCTAAGACTACCCATTTTACATACACATAGATTAATCACCCTTATTCCCTTTGCATTCCATTTGTAAGGAGAAAGTTTCACTTTTCTCTTAGAACTGCTACTTTGTGGAACCGATGCCGGTGTGGTTGTTTCCCCATCTTAATCTTGTTAACTCAAGAATCAATTGCTGTCTTTACCTCGTCTTACACTCGTATCACATACCTCATTTAGTAACCCTCTACCATGACAGGTTCTTGAGCCTTGTATTGGCAACCTGAAGACTTTCTTGAACCAAAGAAACTAGTTTCTGCATTTTCAGAAATGGCTTAGCACTTTTGAAGTTAATAGATTCTTAGTAACTCTATTAAGTGTTTTTAAACTGCCAACAGATGAGCGATTCTTCTATTTTCACTGTGAAATAAAATGACAGAGGCAATTTGGGACTATCCATCTTCCAAACTGGCATAAATTACTTTTGCATACCTGACAACATGCAACTTACGTGGGTAGCCAAGATAAAGAAATTTTAGTCGCTGTCACAAACTAAAATTTTGACAATGCTTTATTTGTTTCTTGAAGCTTCTTTACAGCAGGATGTTTCCTTATATTTCTCATTGTACAAGTCATGTAGTTCATATCAGGTCTTATTAGCAGTGCTAACCATGTCATTTACCTGCACAACTTCTTCAGTTCAGCTTCCTTTTTAGATGTGTTGATGTGGAACAGTATCGGAAAGAATAATCCTAGAGATGTGTAAATTTCAATTGATTTTTATACCCCTCCATAGGTCTGTGGAAATTCAAGGCATGATTTATCTTTTTAATCATTTCAGCCAAAGTACGGTGATGATTCCAATATGACGCGAGTAGAAGAGAATGAAAAAAACTTTAGAAAGGACAATGCAAGAACAGACAGAAGATGGGGATTGATGTTGCATTTAAATCTTTGAGAATTAAAGCAAAAAAGCAAAAAAAAACTGGAAGAATTTCAGTGGTGAGAGGTGCAAGAAAGGAACTACTACATCTATCTATTTCAACAGTAAAACTATGAGACCTAATAGCCAATCTAGTAGCCCACTTAAATTTACATGGGAGAAGTACCAAGGAGGAGAGATCATTAGGTCAACTACTATGAAAATATTGATAAAAAAGACATAGAGGAGCCATGTTATGGTGATGGGAAAGTGACTAATATTGAGAAGTCGGGATTGATTACATTACAAACAATATTGGTTATGATCGATAATCCACTATCATCATTGTTAATTTGGGTTCATTTCTTAGGCTTTGAAATAACCTGTTTTTGAAAAAAGAAAACAATTAGTTTCACAAAAGTAACGTCATCAACATGATTCCCAAGTACACCAATAATGTATCCACTTTCATTATGCCACAAAAATAATGCATTGCTGCAAGCAATTATGGTTCCACCCAAATCAACCAACATCTTAATTTAATCTATTAATGCCGACTGTAAAATCCAGTATCAATTATAAAAATTGAAATAATCAGATTAATTATAGGTTTCTAACTTAATAAAAAGAAATCTGACATTAAGTTTAGGTTTCTAAGAAAGGGGGGAAAATTAAAAAAAAATAAAAAAAATTGTCCCCCTAAATAAGATTGGGCATTAATGAGTTATTGATGCACCCAGACCTTGTTGCATCATTGTTATAAACATACACAATCCTTGTTTACCAATTGAGTGCAATGACTGTTGGTTTAGTGTTTATATACATCATGTATGCAATACAGATTGCTATAAGATTCCCTTTCTCTGCCATACGCCAATAGCTTAGGGATAGTCTCTGATTGATGCCAAATCAGTTGAGTTTCAATCCCAGCTCGAAGCAACCAGATGTCTAGCTACACTGAGTTGTGATACAACGAAACAGTCTCACTCACTCACTCAAAAATATATATATATATATATATATATATATATATATATATATATTTTCTAAGCTGCCAGACAAAAGAATGTGAATATTTTATGGTAGTCTTAAATTTCCCTGGAGAATAATACTGTCTGTAGAAAGGCAGCAGTTATGTTAATTGACTTCAACTCCCATGACATTGTAGCAACTATCAAAAATTCTAAGCATAAATACTCTGATTACAGAATCTTAAGTTTGCTTATATCAACTTCAAAATCTCACCCCTAAACATTCTTTAATTTTCCTTTTATTTGAATTATCTGCTGTACAGGTATTGTTTTCTCATTTTCAAGGGGATTACAAATTAACAATGGCTAGATGTAACTGTAAGTTTCATGCTAACAGTTTCTTCTATCACACTTATCACTTGTGGAACTCTCTTCCAGCTTCTTGCTTCTCAGTTTGATCTTCAAAAATTTAAATGCCATGTCAATCATTATCTTATTCTTTTATTGTCCTCTCTTCTTATAGTAGTTTTTTTTTTTTTTTTTGTATTTCCTAAGACTCTGTAACTTCTTGCATTCTAGTGGTTTTATTGCCTTGCATGGGGTGAAATGATTAAAAAAATTAAGTAAATAAATTTTCAAATTCATTTTGTTTGATATCTAAAACCTGCTGTGGATGTGCCTAAGCATTTGTTAAAAGGAATTCCTCTTTCAGGAGATGGTAATTCCTGCCAAAGCTCAATATTATCCCAATTAGTTCCTCTTTTCCAACAACCTGCAGATTAATCAGATTTTTGTATTTTGTTGTTTTGATTGTTTCACTTGATGATTTAGTCCATTTCCACTTGACTCAATCACTTTTGAAGTTTATAGAAATTTTATATTCAGTATAAGCAAAATTGGCAGTCATCTGATTGACAAATAAACTCTTTATTGATAGCCACTTAAAATTAATTCAGTTATAGACTCTGAAAGAATTTGAGATTCATAATCCTCTCCAGAATTTGAAACTTGAAGTTTCTTAGTTTTATATCTGGTATGTCTTGTTTTCTCCCTAAACATGGTGCATTGTTGCCATATCTGAGCTGGAGCTGCCCAATCCTTTCTTGCCTGTCTTGTTCAAAACCTGTACACGGCCTTATAGGTAATGATTTTACACTGTGCAACCCCCTTTTCCTACAGACAAAATGTTGCAAGCCTCTAGCTACTCTATGGCATGTGTTCTGATGAGCTACATTCCTTAGAACCCCCACCCCACCCAACAGTTACAGCTGGGACACCCCATGCTGCTTACACAAGAGTGGATCATCCTGATTCCCTTTTGTATTCCTATAGTAATAGGTAAGTTCCATTTGGACAGTTTCTTCCCTAGAATTGGTGTTTTATGGGACAGTCACTACTGGATGTTTTCAATTACTACAATCATGACCTTTTCAAGTCTGTTTAACAGATCTCTTTCCTGCATGACCTCATCAAACTCACTTCCCCTTTTCTTATGCTCATATAACACCACACAGTAAGCCTCTATCTGGAGTGGCTCTTGAGCTTTCTATTGGGGGAACAATATCTATTTCACAAATTTTCCTCTTATGAAGAGACTTGTAACATGGGAAAATGAATATGGAGACAATTAGAGCATTTAAATATGACAGTCATTGAATAGGTGACAGCTATGAGATAGGTCTGCTATTAATAAATATAAACTATAACAAAAATATAAAATGTATGAATTATTGTCTATTCAGAATTACAGTAGAAACGATGATTTATTCTCATGTTTCTGTGCATTTCTTATGCTTTTCTCTTAGTTTCTCAAGTTTATTTTCTATTTGTTATAGAAATGCTTTTTTTTAACTGCTGGATAACACCTAGCATAGTCTATCTCCAGAGCTACATGGAGGAAGAAAGATTGTCTTGCACCACTGCCTCAAAGGGAAATGTCAGAATTTGAATATTGAGTTTCATTACTAGCATTGGTATGGAAGTGTGCAACTATCTCAACTACTGAGCAGGCTTAATGTAATCATTATGAAATACCGATCACATGTTTGGGAAATTTGAATATTGATTGGTCTGTTATTCTGTCAAGTTACTTAGAATTTTCCTTGTCACAGCAAACATTTCCAACATCTCTCAAAATCACTCCTTCAAGGAATTCGAGGAGTGTAATGAAAATTGCTTGGCATGATCAACTTTAAAAAATCTGACCAAACATCAGATTTTGTGAAAGGGCTTCTTGGTTGAGCCAAGAAATTTTCAGCACCCACCTCATGAAGAACCTTATTTTCCATCAACTGCCCTCTCTTTATCTTTAGAAAATTATTTTGTACCTTAAGTATCTTTAGAGTAGAAAATGTCTAATGTAGCAGATAAAGACCAATGTTTTGTTATATATTGATGTACTCAATGGGAGGAGCATCATGGTTTTTTTATTCATTATTTATAAAGTTCATGTAGATGTTTATACCACAGGGGCATAAAAATATCTGAGTTGGTATCCAGATACAGGGCAAGTCCAATGGAAGTGACACTCTTGTTCTTGTTAGATTATCTATTTGGGAAATGAACACTTCAAATCCAAATCCTGACAATTTTAATGACAATATGTCTTAACATTTGTTTTGTCTCCTGAGCAATCACTATTTGTCTGAGAGGTGTATAAAGTGCAGTGCAAATATTACACACTTTAAATCATTCATATGTACAAGGGCTTTTTTGTTTTATTTCCCCTGTGCTTTTCCATCATATATATATATATATATATATATATATATATATATATATATATATATATATATATATCTGGTAGGCAGTGACTGGTCACAATTATAAGTTTCATGTGTTTGCACGCAATCATCAGGTAGCCAGTGGGTGTAGTAGTAGGGTGAGTACCTTATATACAAGCAGGCAAGTTCAGTTTGACATGTAAACCAAACTTGCACATAAATCATCCGGCCAAGATCTAAAATGGCCATGTTTTTTTAAAAAGAAAAAAAGTTCCGCCTGGAAAGGCTTGCCTGATGATTGCAAGCAAACACATGAAACTTAGTCATGGCCAGTCACTGCCTACCTGGGTTTTGAATTAATATTGAAGCTCTGCCATTTCTTATGTCATTAGGCTAGTTTTGGTTAGACTCTTTTCAGAGCTGCTCATTCTTTCCTGTATTCACATATATATATATATATATATATATATATATCCTTTGTCTGTTATCACACTCCTAAGGTTTTGGAGATAGACCTCTATAACCAGATATATTCTGAAACTACATTACCCAGGGTACTTGGATAAATATATTTTATTTTGATCAAAGGTTGTCTGCAGAGGGCGCAACCTCCCCCACTTATTTTTTTCCCGTTGGTTTAAATTATATTTAAATTTGAACAAGAGAATGACTCCTATCCAAAATATAGGAGAAAGCCAGAAGATGGATGTCACATTGGCAAGATCATTGGGTAATATTGAAATGCATCTTTTTTCTCCACAAATTATAACAATAATTTAAAATCAGTTATTTTCTTACAAAAAAATATGTGATGTGCAGCAATGCATAGGTAATTTGGCTAGTATACTATGATTCAGCAAGTAATTTTCCCGGTTTCATCTATTGATTACATGTGAATCTCTCTTAATCTTTGTAGAAATGCCAGGTTTGTGCTAGCTGAACAGTGATTTATTGTATTGCTGGCAACATTTTTAAGCACATAGTGTCTTGCTTTGATAACTAGTTGTTTGATACATACATACATACATACATATCTCAGATCTGGAACAACTTCTATTTTGTTTTCTACTTATCAGTGATTAAATTAAATTGACATCTGCATTAACAAGTTGCTGCTTTGTCTCTGAAACTGAAGTTTCTGTATGTGTCTTTCTCTTATTGGTTTCAAAAGTCCTGACTCATTAACCATGAAAAGGACAAAAATTGTCTTTGGAGCTCTGTTCCCATGTTTCAAGTGAACTCATTTTAGCTCTATAGGATGAGTGAGGTGGGGACTTGATGGTGGGTAATCAAGGATTCAAATGTCTTCTTTTTTTTTTTTTTTTCCTCCCTACCTTTTTTCTCAGTTTAGTAAATGAACCACTGTATTTATTTTGCAGATTTTTTTTCTGCTTCCTAACCAAATAAAATTCAACTCAAAACTTTGTAAATTGAAACACTATTTTCATTTACTTCCCCCAACGCATATCTGTTTTTTTTGTTTTGTTTTTTTTTCTGTCTTATCTTAAATATTTCACTTATTTTGTAAGAGGAATGAATTATTGATGCTTTTTGGTTTCTTAAAATTCTGACCAGATTTTATAACGAGTGGCACATTATGAACAGATGATTCTGAACTGAATATATTAAAATTAAATCCGTGTGTTTGTAATAAATGGGTTGATGTAGATGTGTGAATATACTTGAGGTTGGAAGTCTAAGTAATTACAAGAGTAATCAGTCTAGATATGTCCAAAAATATTTGCTAAGCTCATTTGATGACCCATCACTTCACCCCCCACAAAAAGACAAAGAAATATATTTGACTTATGATGCTAATCAATTGTAAAAATGAAATGAATTAGACAAAATGTATATATTCCAGTAGTTAATGAATGAGACTTTCATTTATTAATTTAACTGTCCCTCTTTTCCCCTTCCCATCCCCTGAGGGATTTGATGACTCAGATTGATGATTTTGAGGATATTTGAATTAATTAAAAAACTATTTAAAAAACAAAATAAAAACTTATGTTTGTTTATATTTCATTAATTTAAAATGTTTTTTGAATTAGTTTTAACAGAAGTTTTAAACACGTTCAGTAATTGTTTCAACTGAGATTTTCAACTGACTAATTTCTTCTCTGCACCATGACTATTCATGGACATGGGAGATCATGGCTCTTCACAACTTTCTGACTTTTGAAGCTCTTAGTAAGGTTTGTCTTTTTGCTATCTCTCCTAATCCCTGTTCTGCCAATCACTTACACAAGCTTGTTAGGTAGGTTATATGTTAATTTCCACAACCCCTTCTGGCCTTCAGTATGTCTTGTGAATATCAAATTTTCCAAGCTCTCTTTCCACATTATGTGCTCTAGAAATTTCGACTATCTTTTCCTGATTATAAATATAAGTGTCCTTTTTGTTTCCATTTTCTGTCAAGTTTTGCTGCTGTTCACATGTTCAGTTCATGGTATTCTCAGCATCCTTCTGTAGAATCTTATTCACTGCCATATAGGAGAAGGACTAGTATTACATAATAGTTCATCCATGGATGATTTATATTCTATTTAGATTTAAAAGAAAAATGATTTATTCAAGGGGGAGAAAAACAAAATAATCCAATCATTTCATTTAAAGTATTGTTAGAGGGATTCCTTGAATTTCAAATTTGTATAGCATAATTAATTTTTAATATATATATGTGTGAGAGAGAGATTTTAATTGTATAACAAGAATTGAGCTCCTGTATGTTTTTTCAAATTTATGAAATGGCTCTACATATGGTATCTTTAAATGATTTTTGCTCATTGAAAGTTTTCAAGTATGGGTTGTCAGGTTCAATTCTAGCTTGCATTTAAAGCATCATAATCAACAATTGATGGCTGTTCACATCTGGGATTTATTTCAAGGGACAAGTTGTCACCCTTAAAGCACTTTTTGGACAAGACAGTCAGATATTTTTATTTTCTTCCACTTCTTGAATTCTGCAAATTGATTTAAAAGCTTTGAGGTTTGATTTGAAACAATGTCTCAACTGTCAGATTCTCAATACTTGTATCTTCCAAGATAATATCTGAAACATAATGTAATACTATGATATAACCAAGGTGATGATAATAATAATATAAGGAATATGCAACTTTTACGGTAAGGATACTGCAAGAAATTGGTATGAACACCACTAAGACCTGGTTACAGAGATAGGAACAATCCACACAGACAGAACAAAGACCACAAGAACAAAATGTGCTTTCTTTCTTATTGACATGGCAGTCCAGGCATATTGTAATGTATCGTTGAAGATCTTTTAAAAAAAAAAAACTATTAAAATACAAAAATCTTGAGGTGGAAACCTCAAATGTAGCACGAGGACATCAATAATTATGGTTGTAATTGGAGCCCTTAGATTGATTGGAAAATGTTCTGATAGATTCATTGAAGGGATTCCTGGTAGTCCATACCTTTAAAAAAAAATACAAAAAAATTGTACTTATAAGTACACCTCACACATTACTAAGTGCATTATATATGTAAAATGTGTGTGATCTTGGGTGTTACACACACACACATATATATATATATATATATATATATATATATATATATATATATATATATATATATATATATATGATCTGTGGAATGTGCCATGAAGTCATTTCTGACTTTAGGTCTCTGACTGGAGCCCAGAAGGAAATTTGTATACAACAGAAATCCAATGAAATAATAATAATATTCATTATCACAAGATTCTGGCTTTACTTAGGGTGGATAATTTCCAACTAGAGTCCCTCTAAGAAAAGCTGTAGCATGAACCATTCCCCTACTCTGCCAAAAGAAAAAATCCAAAAATCAATTGCATTCATTGTACAAACAACACTTTGAATGATTGTGATCAATTGTTTTTACTGAACTTTCTTTTTTAACTAAGAAAAATGAAATAAAAGTTCTCATGACCAGATTTCAGTAAATTGAGATGCCATAATCAGTATTTAGTTAAGCCAACTATTGCCCACAGGTCAGATGTAAGATGAAGGAAATAAGCTGTATAGAATAACAAAAGATTTTTCATTGGAATAGTTTTTATTTTTTAAATCTTTTTTTACAGAATAAGATTATAATCAGAGTTGTTCAGAATACTTTAGCTCTTTTTGTTATTAGTGTTTCAGCCAATATACTTTCCAGTCTTCTTCAGATATACAATCTATATGAAAAGCAAGCCAAAAGATGGTTGCCAAATAGGGAGAGGTGAGGGAAGAGAAGGAAACATGGTGGTAGTTATATAAATCGCTCATCCATCTGGCCAAATTCACAGAAACATGTGCAATGCATGAAGATTGTAAAATAGATTGGCTGAAACATTAAGGTAAGAATTAAAAAAAAAAAATAAAAAAATAATTCCAATGACTTTTGGAGCCAGTCTGCCACCTGATGTAGTTTATAAGATATGAAACACTGCCATTGACAACTTGATCAGCCTGTTGAGGCCATATTAGAAGATTCTAAAAGCTTGTGGTTATATACCTGAGAACAACTAGTTTTTTTTTTTTTTTTTTTTTTCAGGCCCATAGTATTTAGATTTCAGTTTGATAGAACTAGTAAAAAAGCTGAAAGAGAATTCTTCCCTGTAAAATGATTTTATCTTTTTTAAAAGTCAGCCATAGTTGGGATCATTGAATCAATGCGAATGATCCTTTCCTTAGCTGCATAGTATGTGCTTTGTTAGCGTTACATACAGTTTTAAATACATTTTTCCTTCTAGACTGGTTGCCACCCAAGACTATAGAACCCATTCTGTCCTATCTTCACATAGCTGGGAAGAGAAGAGTTGTATTTATACCTTTTCCAGTGGTATCAGCATGTAAGTGAATGTAATGAACTTGACTAGAATTTGAACTTGGCTTTCTGATTCCTCAATCGTAATCTATTACTCTATCGTACCTTAAAAATGATAGACAAATGCCAATATTCTTCACAAATTATTTTAATGAATATAGACAAAGGAAACCTATTTCTCTAGTTTTTTTTTTTTTTTTTTTTTTTTTTTTTCCCCCCCTACACTTCTTGGCATGATGAAAATATCTCTGTGACTCTGTGTTTGTTTTTACTAACAGTAGTAATAGTTGTGACAGGCTTTTTGATTCATTGCAATATACAGTTCAGTAGAAAGATTTTAGCTCTTTGTTTTTTGCTTTCATCTTCACACACAGGAACTTACTAGTTTATCTGAGAGGCAAGAACTCTCCTTTTCTTGATTGAGGACTGCAAGACAAGGTGGTAGTGTTTTTCTCGCAACTGACAACAACTCTATAAAGGTCAAATACTCTGGCTTACATGAGAAACTCTTATCAGATTGACTTTGCTAAATTTTGATAATTTGACTTTTCATCAAAATTGCCCATGGATTATTTTCACAATTTCAGTATTCTGGCCCATCCTCACTGCAGATGGCCTCTCAAATTTGCTTATTGGGGGTTCTAAGTAAACATTTCTCCAGACCATAAATCTTGTCAACACTTTTTTTAGTATACATAATTTCTGATTTTGTCAAACTTAATTGGAGCTCAGTTTCTCTGAACCCTACCCCCTACACATTTTATAGTTTTTACATCAACTCTTTAAATCTTTTATTTATTTACTTTTTTTTTTTTTTTTTTTTTTTCCATCCATTATTTTTCATTTTCATGAATTTTTTAACTAATGAATATAATTTCCTTCACCATTGCAAACTACCTAAAAAGTATGTTGTTCACCCTACAGGGAGATTCAGGGG
Organism: Acanthosepion pharaonis; assembly: GCA_903632075.3. Taxonomy (NCBI): domain Eukaryota; kingdom Metazoa; phylum Mollusca; class Cephalopoda; order Sepiida; family Sepiidae; genus Acanthosepion; species Acanthosepion pharaonis. Next base: position 3,686,449 of record CAHIKZ030004635.1, on the reverse strand, counting down.
GTCTCCATTATAGTTATCGACTGATTTGTTTCCTGAATACGTTTTTTTTTTTTTTTTTTTTTTTTTTTTTTTTTCCTTTTCCATCTGGTATGTATAAGCACATTTGACAGCATATTTGAAGATTTGTTTTCTCTGAGGGGAGGGGGACACTGCTACTGAAATTGTTATAATGCTTTAAGAAAAAAGTTTTAAGACACAAAAATGTACAAAGTGGTATTTGTATTTTAAATGGGGGTGAAGTGTCAGTTGAAGATCAATTGCAATCTGGTAAATCTTTGACAAGCTGAAATAATGGTAATCCTAAAAAAGTTTGGCTCAGTGCAATCTTCAGACCAAATCTACCACATGATTTAGTTTGAAGATGCAGTATAAAACTGACAGTCACCAAACAGGGTTGTTTCCTATGTCAATATTCTATATCTATAAATGCTCCAACTTCAATATTGAACAGTCTTCCCTTATAAATATAAATTTTGAACTAATTTAATTGAGCTGTGTTGCTATAGATACCAAATGTTGTAAACCAGTGGTTGGCAAATGGGATTAAATTACCCTGTATGGAGTAAAATTGAAGTTCTGAGGGCAATGAAGTAGCTGCATTTTGTCTAAACAAGTCAAGTCTGCTGTTATACAACTAATCTGAAAGTTTTTTTTTTTTTTTTTTTTTTTGTTTGGTGTGGGGAGGAGGGTAAAAAAGGTGCAGCTGGATCAAATTCAATATCAGGATGAGTACATGTAAAGTATCATGGTAACAATATCCCTGGAAATAGTCATGATGGAGAAATGGTCAAAGTATTTAATAACCACTGGTGTAATAAAAGAGAAGTGATTTCATTAAAAGTAAAAATCACTTGTACTACATATTTTCTCTGAGTTAAAACTTTTTTCTTTTTTTAGAATTAAAAATTACAAATTAGTGCTGTTTCAAAAGTAGACTGAGTTGATTATCTTTACTGATAAATCTCTTTGGTTATAGTAATTGCAGCATTTTCAAGACTGAAATAGTTTTCATGATAATGATTACATTTTATTCACCAATTTGGTCAGATCACTGATAAAGTTTCTTTCATTAGTTATCTCTTGAAAAAGTTATTCATGTTAGTATTGGGTTCTATGGTACCAATATTATCTGCTGCATGTTTAGATCATCAACAGCTAAACCAGTCCACCCCCACGAAGCTTTTCTGATGAGGCAGGTGACTAGAGACCCAGTCAGATTAAAAACAATACCTGTCAAAGAGTGAATGAACTCTGTTGTAGGGTCAATGGTCATTTAGTACAATAGGGTAGATTGGGCTTCATAGCTATTGATGCAACCCCAGTGCAATGATGACATGGCATTGCTGGGTGGGGAGTATCCTAGATGGAAGTCAATGGCTAGAGCAGAGGAACATCCCAACTGACTCAATGGCCATGTCCCTTTGACCAAGGTGAATCTTCAAGTTGAATGACTAGCTGTAGTTTGACCTGGAGAAGGATTGGCTCCATCAGGTCTACTTGACCAAGATGTGCTATGCATACCTCTCCAGCTTTCAATTCAAAGGTGGGGGAAAGTGATCCACTGATCACTTCCCTCCACCTTTGGATTAAGTGCCATATCTATTCAAGCTAGAGGCAATTATGTCTTTGCACTTTTCTTTAATATCTGTAAATTGTACATTACTGTGATTCTTCATGAAGATAGTGTAGTGGTTTTCCATTGGTTTCTCCAGTCTTGAAATTTTTGTCCTAGACTGGTTGCCAAATAAGGCTAAAATGCTCAGTTTTCTCTGCTGTTTAACCCATAGCTGGAAGGGGAAGAAATGTATACATGTCTGCATTGAGTGTAAAATGAATGCAAGCTACCTCAGCAGGAATTTGAACTTTGCTTGCCAATTCCATTTTTTATGCTGTTACTGTTAACTTTGCTACACCCTCCTCTCTGTAGTGCAGTTTGTCAAATGAGTTACAAATTTGGCAAACCTCAGTTTAAAAGAAAGGTTTCTGTATGTGCCCTCCTGATAAATGAGTTTTTTTGTTTTTTTTTTTAATATGCCATGTTCTTTCTGGAGATGGGAAAACATGGTTCTCTACAACTTTCTGCCTTTTTTTTTTTTTTTACTCTAACTTTTAACACTTTAAAAATCTTTGATTAAATGGTAGAAAGGACAAACTCATTAAGTAGGTTAATCTGTATGCCCCTCTCTTCTTTTGCTTTCAATATGTCCTCTGTTAAATTCTCTAACATTACTTCATTATGTGTCCCAGACATTTTGGCTGTCTCTTTCAGTTAGCATCAGTTTTCTTGGAGTTCCTATTCTCCTTAAGACCTCCTTGTTGTTCACAAGGAGGTCTATTGTATTTCTAGTATTCATCAGAACCTATTTTTTCATTTTTGAGAAAATTGGGTGCTACTATAGTATATCTGCCATTCATTTTCTACCATGGTATGATGTGTACCAACCGTTTTCTGCCATGGTACGGTGCATTTGCCAACCGTTTTCTGCCATGGTACGGTGCATTTACCAACTGTTGGAAGTATGAAATATTTTAGGCTTAAAAGCAGTGAACTGGTTATGTATTAAAAATCATTAACAATTTTTTATACAAAAAAAAAATCATCTAATAGTGATTTTAATGTTTCTAAACTGATTTGATGTCATTTAAAAAAAAAAAAAAAAAACAGGTTATCGTTTTTACCTGATCACTTTCCAGCGATAATGAGTGCACTGTCATTTACAGTAGGTTGCAAATGCCTTGGTAGATGTCATACTATACTGGCACCGAAAATTGTCCCACATTGTCTAAGATATGAGATAAGATATTACATAGCAATATAGTACTGTTTTCTTTTTGTTTCTAACAAGCATATTCTATTACTTGATATCTTGCTTAGTTTCTTTCACTATTTCTATGTACTTTGGATTTCTGTGCCACACTTTGTCTTTCTGACAATACACTATCCAGATTTCCAATCTCGCAGAGTCTTGATACTCCTAATAGCTATCTTACACTTTGTCTTCTTGTAGTTAATAGTTAATCCTTTCTTTGTGTTTTCTTTTACTACCTTGTCTAAGAGTATTTTTCAGTTTTCTTTTTGAGTCTGCCATCAACACAGTGTTGTCTGTGAATCTTGTTATGATTCTCTTATCAGTGATAAGTCCTGTTAGGTCTTCTAGTACTTTTAGGATTGTCTCACTGTATAAGTTAAATAAATCTGGTCAGGAAATGCATCCTTGTCTTACTATTGTGAGTTTATTTTTCTTCTATTTTGATGTATTCACAGAACTCTTTTTCTATCCACATGCAATCTGTTTGTTCCCAGTAAAGCTTATAGATTGCTCTAATATCATTCTCAAATTTATATTGTTTATTTTAAATACCTAATATGGAAAATAGAATGTCAAATAAAATTGAAAAATATCATCTTTAAATATTGCCCCACCCCCAAAATGTCTATACTGTAAATGCTTGATTTAACACCCGGGGCACTTATTTAAAAATTTTAAAGAAAACCTATTTTAATTATTTTAAATTTTTGTTTTAAACTCCTAACTCCAAATAAGCACCCACTTTCATTTCTCAAATATATTCATCTAGTCGCCCTGGGGTGCTTATTTTGAACTTTTTGGGGGGAAGTGGTGGTGGTGGGGGTATTCAAGAGAAAGTACTAAACTATGAATTTATGATAGTAGTTGATTTTTTTTATCATTTCACCCCAAGCAAGGCCACTAAGATGCAAGGGCCTACTAAGTATTAGAAAATATGAGGAAAAAATATTAAGGAGACAGAACAAGAATTAAGGCAGAAAAATAATGATTGACATTGCATTTAAACTTTTGAAGATCAAATTTGTCCAGTTTATTGCTTCCCACTCAAACTAAAGAGACTGGTGTACATAAATAGGTGAACCAATTAAAACACCTGGCTAATGAAAATTAGTCTTTTTAAAATGGGCCAATTGTCAGTTTTTAGTATTATATATATACAGAAAATGAATTCTCTTTATAAAAATAGTATTTTAAATGTAGTAACTACTAAGTAGACATGTTAATTTTTTTTTTTTTTTTTTTACTTGTTTTTCCTACTTATCCTAGATTTCTAAGTTTTACTGAGTTGTTAAAGATTCTTTAATATCACCAACTCAACAGAAAATTAAACTTTATATACGCAATAAAGCCAAATTCTGTTTTCTTAATTTTGCAAATACATCTTAGAATAATCATTTAAACAACTTGTAAAAAGCGTAGCAATATCAGTTAGCTGAAGTCTTGTTAAATTGAAAACAGCTGGACCTGCTGCAAAAATGGGTTTGGAATATTTATTTTCAGTATCATGAAGTGAGCTTCAACAAGTAGCCCAGACAAAGTCTCTGAATGAAAATGAATTTTTTTTTTTTTTTTTTTTTTTTTAGATGAAGATAACAGGAAAAAAAACAATACCAGCTATAAAACTGACCAGTACTCTCCAAAAGACACACAGAAACAAAGCGCTTCAGGTACTGACAAAGAGGCATTGTTAGGCCCCCCCCCTCAATGCCTCAACTTGGGTCTCTCTCCGCTATAGCAGTAGATTACAATAAAGATCTGCTTACTACTACAGCTGACTTATGGGTTTATTAATTGTGGGTAATTATCTGGCCAAAGGGTAATTTTTCAGCTACAAACGTTTGACTAGAAGCTGTACCCTGTCAACGAACTCCGTGTTAGGACTGAGCTGCAACACAACAAAAGCCCAAGATGTGAACTATGAATTTGAGATGTCAAAATCAAACAACTGGGAAGTGTTTTCAACAGAGGATAGAAAAAGGGTGCACTGAAATTTGAATGTGCATTAGAACAGCAAAAAGATGCATTCTAAAAGTTAATTATTGCCATAAATTGCGGCGTACAAGTCTACCCCAAGCCTATGTTTATTACTGTGTAGGATGACCCCACCCCAAATATATGGTAGGTTACAAGTGAAAAAAAAAGATTTTTTAGGCTTGAAAACTGGATTTATGCACCACAATTTATAAGTATTAAAAAACTGGAAAATTTCACTAGAAATAAAGAAAAGAGTACTGAATTGCTATGCTGAACAATTTCCTCACCAATGAAAGGACGAAGCAACAGAAATGTCGTAGTACAGAAGAATGTTGAGAATATCATGGATGGAATTCATAAGCAATGAAAAAGTCTGAAGGAAAATGGAAGCAAAAAAGACTTAGTCTTACCGAAAAGAGACAGCTGAAATCAAAGGCAGAAACAGCAGAAACTTATGTGAGTGGATGGCAGAACAAAGTGGTGGGAGTAATGACAAATGTTATTAAGAGCTACAAAGGACAGAAAGTTGTGGAGTTGAGATCTTGAACGGACATAGCACATGAACAATACTTGGTATTTAAGGAGAGTCACTCTTATATGAATATGACCTATGATTTTGCAAATTATAGGAGGCACCTTAATTTAATGAAGAACCTATAGTCTAATGGTTAATATTTTGACATCTTGCAAATAATGACGTATTGAAAAGTTCTTGGCTTGATCGAGAAACCTTTCCAAACAAAAAAAATTTTTTTTTTTTTTTTACACTATCTACATTCGGACTAGTATCCTCATCTTTATTGTTGTTATCATAATATTTTGGCTGTTGCCCTCTGGGCTTCATTTGTATACTGCTGGGTAACCTACATTAAATTCTGAACTGAACCCTTCATTTAATCTATGGGCGTACACCGTAGACTGTTCTCATTCCACTGCCCATGTCTAGTTCTTATTTTAAATACTGCTCAATTACTTGCCCAGCCCAGGGATTGAACTCACAATTACTGTGTCACAAAATTCAAGAACCAATGTTTTAATCTATTAGGCATTTGTCTTGCAGTTTGAATATAAATAGTGTAAATGACTCCTCATCGCAGAAATTTGGACAGAAAAATCTGATGTTTGCCAATGGATCAGGTTTGGGCTGAGAACCATTCAGCATCCTTTTTATATTTTGATCAGATCAACAAGGCTTCTTAAATAGTAAAACTAATTTAAAACATTTTTGCTATTTGTGTCTGCATCCCAACATTCATTCGGTATGTGTGGAATTTTTCAATTTCCTATTGTCTTTGTATGTTTTTCTGTGTGTTTTTATTTATTTATTTATTTAATTTTTTTTTTTTTTTTTTTTTTAACAAAAGGATCAGGGTAGGGGTTGCACTTATGAGGGTAAGAGGTAGGAATATGGGAGTGGCCCTTTTGACTGATATTATAGCATATTCAAGCTGAAATAACTGAGTATTTAATTAAGGAAACTGTAATGCACCAGAAAACACAAATATATTTTCTTGTTCATCCAACCAAGAACTGGTTATAAGGACATCAGAAATTGCCATTTCTTTTGAATGCAGCAAGTTAACATTGGTGTTGCCTAATTAAGAAAAATAAAAAATTATCACTCTGAATTTGAATTTTTTTTTTTTTTTTTTTTTTAAGCATGTATCTATTCTGACATGATTATTATTTGTTTGTTTTTTAGATGAATTATGATACCAGTTCTTCATCCTAGAAGGCATTGTATGTAAGATGGAATAAAGTAGATTTTTATAACCCATCTTTTCTAGCTAAGATCAGTCTTCAAGTAAATAATATTAGATATTGGTTAAACATCTTAAAATTTTAAATAAATTCTTACGCCTAAATAATATAGAATCCTAAATTATATTTTTAATTATAAGTAGTCACTGTTTTCTTAAGACAAATGCACATTATTTTCCTCACCAAGACTTTCTTCCATTTATTTTCCTATATCAAGTCCTTATATTTATTTGAACACATTTTGTATGTGCAAATTTCATTGGTTCATGAATATTTATTCTTAAATTTTATCAACTGTTAAACTTTTTCAAATTAAGTAGTTGTCTTTAAGTAGTAGTTGCCATGATAACTTTTTTTCCTTGGATTTTTTTCACTTGTTTTGATAATGTTCATACAGAGTGAAATGCTAACAAGAAAATAAAGATATTAAACATCCAACTGGTTTTAGTGAATTCCATCTTACAATAGCTTCTATGTAATGGTTATGTTGTCTGAAATCATTTACTTTTCAATTGAATCATTTTCAATATTATTTTTGTTATTGCTTTTACTCTCATACTCTGTTGATAAACTCTTCAACATTAAGAGTATTTGACATGAAACTGAAAAATAAAGAAGGAACTATTGATAAAACTTGAACTTGAATCTCACGCCTAAAGAACCAATCCTTCATGAACATCACTTTAATCACTTTGACTATTGAACTGTTGATAAAAATTGAATAAGGTTAGTAATAAGTAGAAATACCTGTGAAAATTTTATTTTTCCTATTTGAATTTTTAGATGAATCTTAATTATGTTAATGATTGAATAATGGTGAGTTTTACAACAAAATATCTGTAGAAATTCTATCACATTGTTAAACATTTGAGTCTAACAACTTTAACAAAATATTGCAATAACAATCATAAATATGAATGCTGGTCATTATTTAAAGAAGTGGGTACAAATGAAAAGATTTGTAATTGACAACATTTCCTCCTTTCTTCCTTTCATTTTCTCACTGAAACCAAGTAGCATCTTTATAACTTTTCTATCTTTTTATGCATCAGAATGAAATATTTGAGGTATATTTATGAGCTATTAGCAAGGCATAATGATCACATTAAGTAACTAAGGGAGGTACAAGCAGAATTATAATAAGTAAAAAAAAAAAAAGTTTGCTGTATTTATTTATTTTTTATTTTTTTTTTTAAATTAAAATAACTCATCATTAGACAGAATGCCATGAGGACTTGGTTGTGGGTGGTGAGACAATGACTCCTCTTAATTAGTCTCACTTTTCTGGCTAATCTGGTAAAGGCAACATCTATGACTGGTTAAACAGTCAAGGATTTTACAAGCATTGATTGTTGGAATTAAAAGTAACAAAGAAGAGTAAAGCTATTAATAATAAAAAATAACTGAACCATACATAAAGCTGTTGAATTCCTTTTTAACAAATGATGAGGTAAAAATATTATCAATTTTATTATTAATTACACATATTTTAATCTATATCTGCAGTACAACTTATAGTAATTATTATTATTAATCCCATTATACAATATTACTCCGATCAAATGCAATAATAAATTAATAAATGAAAAGGTTTCCAGAATTCATGAAAAAATGAACTCCCTGATACAGAGAAGAGAAAAAAAATTAAAATGTTTCAACATATTAAAATTATTAATACGATATCATTTCCATTCATGTAATAGTAACTCTCGGATGACAATTTATAACAATTTTAGTCTCTAACATACAATAATTTTCAAAGGTGAAGGTCATTCCCCCCCAAAAAAAACAATCTTCTGCTTAGGGAGATTCATATTTTTGGAAATGGCATAAAATATGGGTGCCTTCTTTTTGTGCCCTTAGTTTCATTTTTTCCTTGGTAATTTTTGAAAAATAATATTATATATACTTGTTTCTTCTTCACATTCATTTCAAAATATGTAGTGGTGGCAAACCAGCATGCATCTATTTATTTACCATCAAGTCATGTGACACAATTTTCCAGCTATACAGATTACATTTTACAATCTCTCACTCACTCACGTATATATCATCTTCACCTATCAAATACTTGACAAACATCAGAGATATTTATTTATGTTTATAATTTTTTACCCCCATAATAGTTGGAGTATAATATGGAAGTGTTTCTTTATATATGCAGATTGATATAAGAATGTGTATAGAAAACAAATACTGAATTTCCTATTAAAAATGCTGTAAAAACAGAAATATGACCCTAGCTAAAGAATGCCTTGTCTAATTATAATGAAATTTAGCACTGCACTCAGCAGAAGGTTCAAGGTACCATATGCTCCTGAATTGATTGGGTTATTATGTATCATTTAAACTGAATCTCTTGGGGACACACACATGTGCACACACAATTAGTTTTAGTATTATATAAATAAAATAACTTTTTTGTAATTATTACATGCTGAAGGGATGTTAACCCTTTGAACCCTGACCACTGCTTTACCAGTAGTAGAGAAAAATGACATGATGCCCAGTCACCAGTTGAACAGTGGATAAACACTTGTAACTATTTTTATATATTTCAAATACATACCAATTATTTGAAAATTTTGACTTTGGAGCTCAGGAGGCAAAAGAGTTAAAATTGTTCAGGAATGCACGGTTCAAAGGGTTAATATATGAATTTGAAATATTCCAGTCTTGCAATTTCAAAGTGAAGTGTGTATTTATTTATGCACAACAATGCTCCTTCTCGTGTATCTAAGCTTAGCCATGAATTATATGAGCGTAAAAGATTTACATGAGATAATTGAATAGTCACCATAAAGTTTTGATGTGAATCCGATCGAAAACTTATGGTCAATTGTGAAGATGAAATTATAAGAAGGTGGCAAAAATATAACAGCAAAGCAGACATGTGGGAAGTAATTAAAACTACCATTTTGGAATTGAACCTGAGGAAATAAAAAAAAAAAAAAAAAAATTAATAATCAGTGGATAATAGATTACTGGCTGTCATTAAGAAGGATCACTATATTAAGATGTAAAGGATTCAAAGACTTGTCATATGTATTTGTTATTTGTTCCATTATAACTGTTAATCATTTTCTGATAATTTTATTACTTTTTTATTGAAGTAAAATGTGATTATTTGGTTTTGCCTAATAACTTCAGATGGCAGTTTTTTAGAATACATCAAATAACTTCAATAAAACATTGATAATACCTAAAATTTTAACTCTGGCTTTATTTTGACATCTAAATTGATTGTTTAAAATTTGACAATTATTTCAAACCAAATTTTGAATTATTGAAGTTTATATGATTTGCTTAACTCCAGACGCTGTGTGTGTATATATATATATATATATATATATATATATATATATATATATATATAAAATATAAATAAATAAAATGTGTGTGTGGACATTGAAGTAAACACCTGCTGGTAACAGTCTGTTTCATGCTTGAATGGAATCTTCAGTCGATGCATGTTGTTTTGACTCGGTTATTTATATATATGCTGGTCAATGGCGCATTATGGGAATTGTATTCTTTGAAATGGTTGGTAAAATATTGGCTAATTGCCAATCAATTTGAACTCTATAAAATAAAGATTCATTATAGTTGGTTCTCATATTTTTATAATTTAGTAAATTCTTATGAATTTATGTATAAAAGAATTTTTTTTTTTTATATTTATTTCTTTATAAATGATAAATATTGCATTGTATTAGTTGGTTTGCATTATTTAGAATGTTGTAAATATAGAATTTTTCTAGTGAAAAAAAAAAACAGTTTTTAGTATTTTGTTATAAATTCTTGATAAATTCATTTTCATATGTTTGAGTTTGTTTTAAAATTTTAAACAATAATCAATGTCAAAGGGGTGAAACTAGTCTAGAATAATAGCAGTGTCAAGGGAATAACTGTCCTTTTGAAAGTGTTTTTTTTTTTTTTTTTTTTTTTTGCAGGCATGAAGGTTAAACTTGGGCCCTGATTTTAAATAATTTCACAATAGGAATTTGGGTTCTACAAAAGGTGATGTAGCAGTTATCAATTGGTAATCCAGGTCCAAATTGTAGTAAAGCTTTTTGCACTCAATTTTCAATAATATGCCTTGGAAAAGTACAAATTAATTTCTTCTCCTACTTATGGTTTAAGTAGCAGGATTTATCTTTAAATAAATCCGCTCAATTGTATTTTAGCTCAACTATTTATATATGTTGGTCAATGGTATATTATGAGTAGCAAGGTCTATTGTATTATCCTAATAGTTATAGGTAGGTGGTAATGGTTAAGTTTCAGATAATTGTGAATCCAAATGCAGTTATTTGTAACTATTTTATAGTGTTGTTTAACTTTTTATTCAATATTTATTATTAATTTACTTAATTATTTGTTAATATTACATTTGTCTATATATGCATTCAGTTTGTTAATTTGTATATTTATCTACTTAATTTGTTTTTATTTAAATAATTTTTGTCCCTTTTTTTTTTTATTTGCTGCAGTTGGTTCTTATTTGTTTAAAGTATTGGCTTTCTCTAAAGTATGTTACATTATCTGCATTGTATAAAGTGCATATATTTACATTTATCATGCTGTTATTTTACAAGGTATTCACTTTGTTTTAAATTTTTAAGTAATGTAGTAAAGTTTTGTTTTTGTGTCTGCAGTTTGAGATAAGTTCTGATCATTTATTTAGTAATTTGTGTTGGTCTGAGGAGGTGATTATAGCTGTTTTCTCCTCCAGAGAGTTTACTTTTTGGATGTATTATTGTAGGCTGGTGCTGTTTTTTTCTTATTTTCCATGTAAAACATGTTATTCATTTTTAATTTCTCCATATATGTTTAGAAAGAATTATACTATTCTCATATTTACTATTTGTAAAAGATGTTTTGTGTGCAGAGTTACCATTTCCAGAATCCTTCAGTTGCTGTTATGTCCAATACTATTTATATTATACTTTCAATGTACGGTATTCAAGTAAACAACAAAAACTACTGTGAATCAACAAGTATATATTGAAATAACATACAAGAATAAACATGCAATAAAATTGTATTCAATGTATAGATTAAGGGAAAGAAGTTGTTCCCCTTTAATTGTATTTTGATTTGTAATTGATTGTTCGAAGGAAGTTTTTTTTCTTTTTTCAGGAATCAATATTAGAACAAGGTCTGTTCGTTAGAATAGATAACACAAAAATATAATTGATCAAAAATGTGTTATAGAATGGTTAGAAATCCACAGTCCTGGTTGATTGAGCTTGGCAAAGTCACAGAGAGAATTGTAAATTTATATTATGAAATTCTGTCTGTGTGCATTTAACGTGATGAGTAAGATCATGGACTTGTATGGACAGGTGAATTTTACTGGATCTTACTGATGACTTGTGAAAGTCGCCTCCTTTATGAGAAAAGAGTAGGCTCCCATGGGAAAACTTAATCTTGCACTAAAATATGTGATTGGTTAAAAATTAACCAATCACTACAAGCGTACTAAGGATTCAAAGAAACGATTGCGATGGCTAAATTGTCCTATATAAAAGTAGTAGTGATTTATTAGCCAATCACAGGCAAATAAAATGTGGGCGTGGAAAAACGGCAATCGCTACACTTACATACGAGTTTGTCTTGTTTCCCTCTGTTATCTCAAATGCGAGATACAATATTTCTTTTCCTGTTAGCATTTTTTGTACTATGTGTGTAGTGTGTATGTAAGCATTTTAGGGCTATTTCATAATCTTTTTTGGTTTCATTGATGATTTCATTGGAAGAATTGTCAGATAACCCGAGGTTGATTGGTTGTAGAATCTGATTGATTATTGTTTGTTGGTGGGTGGGTAGAATATGTGTATATGAAAATGGTTTGTTGGGTTTTCTATATAGTTGATATGTATCTTTTCTTAGGTTGACTGCAACACCTAGGAAATTTACTTTTACCTGCAAAACTATTTCGATTCACAATTATCCCTACTCAGTAGCCTCTAGAATAACTTGGAACCTAACCATTATTGTCTGCCCCATAATCAATAGGCTAATACAATAGACCTTGCTACCCATAATGCACCACTGGTAAGCATATGTAAATAGTTGAGCTTAAAACACCACACATGGCCTGAAGATTGCATTCACACATGAAACACTGTTGACCTCAGTGTCCACATATATTTACATATGCTCTCTATGATATTGAGCATTTTTACACATAAAATATAGTTTTAAGATATTCTATATTTATCACATATTTGAGACATGTTTTGTTGAATAACTTAGACATATTCTGTCTACTTATTCTTGATAGGATCCTTTCATGTTCATGGATAAGCTTTTTTTGTGTGATTATTGAAAGACGAGGAAAACACTTGATACATATTTTATTTACTGAGTACTTTCGACATAGCAAAATGTCATCATCAGGGTATTGTTAATTACAGGATAAATATTGTAGTGTTCATTGGTGTAAAAGACATTGTGATCATCTGAAAATTAAATTTCTTATGTGGAGTGAGAAGTGTTGCATCATTGCATGGCTAGATTTTACAAAGCAAGTAGTAGAAAGAATGGAAAATACTATTAGCACAAACTTGTCATTTCAAACTATCTGTTGTACACATTTAAGACGTTTGTGGAGAATTCATATTTAATTTTATTAAGGTTTAGTTTCAATTTTTTAGTATAAATAGCTTTAAGAATTTTTAGTTTGTGTCTTTCTTTTTTTTTTTTTTTTTTTTTTTTTTTTTGTGTGTGTGAAATAGTATGGAGGTATTATTCAAATGAAAACTTAGCCGCCATGAGAGTGTTGTTGTGTGTCCAACAAGAATATATATCTTTTTACTGTTGGAGATACAATCTCCCAGAGGACATTTAAATTTATAAACAGTGTTGGTTTTCTGCATCACGCTAGTGGGTGGGGAAGAGTTATTACAAATGATTTTATTAGATATAGTGGATTTAGTGTAGTATCTAAATAATTTTATTTTTTTTACTAGGATCTGTGGTGGATGTATTAGTTTTTATTGTTGATATGTTTGGGGTTAGCTGGAGAAGTAATATGTTCTATATGAAGATCTCTGATGGAGCATCTTATTTGTTCATCAACAATATAATTAGGGAAGTTATTATTGATGAGTATTTTACTTTATATTCTTGTAGAAAATCTGTTTTGTGGATGAATTAATTTTTGCATGGTTTATTAGGTTTTTATAATTGCTATTTTATAGTAATTTGGATATTCACTCTAATAGTTAAGGGTACAGGAATTTTTGCTGGTAGGTTTTATTTATTTATTCATATATTTGTGTGGTGCTGGGTATAATTTATATATGCATAAATAAATAAATTGCAGCAAATGTAAACCTGTGCTAGTTGCTGATCAGTAGTCAAATTATGGAGTACCAACTTCTGCATTTTCTTTAATCACCTGATTTCATCCAGATGTCTTCTGTTATATGGGGGTGACATCCAGCTTTGCTCCCATTGTGTGTATATTTCTGGATGAGCCTCCACAACTGCCTTTATTTCTTCATTGTCAAGCAATAACTTTTGACTATGGCCAGACATATTAGAAATCTAAATCATCAGACGTGAATTTTGTAGTTTACATGCTTTAAGCATGTATTGCTTAAATACACTAAAATCTTTTCCTGAATATGCCCTGTTGAAATGAGAGCATCGAATATGCTCTGTGCATATTTTATGGCATAAAATAATTGATTATTTGGTGAAATTTCATCTAATAATTGTTTAAAGAAAATACTAATTACAATGGCTAAGAAAAATAAGTATTTAATCGAGTATAATTGATCATGTTCTGCTTTTTGAACAATTTTCTTTCTTTTATTATTGCTACAATGTTCCAGCTAATTCTTTTGAATGCTTTCTTTGAGTGTACAATTGATGAGAGTAGGCTGAAAAGTTCATAGGCTGGCTATGAAGGAGTGATGCTAGACCTGTGAAATTTTGCATGCATTAATTTCAAATCTTTTTACTAATAACTGTATTTTCTTTTCAGGTAAACTAATATCTGACTACACTATTTACATTATTTGGACTATTGTCCTCATCTTTGTTGCCATATTTATCACAACATTTTGGCCGTTGTATGCTCCCGCCTTCTTCAGATGGTTGAAATGTCAAACTGAACCCTTTATTTCGCTCGCTGGGGTAGACTGTTCTAGTTCCACATGCCATTTCTAATGGATGTCAGTTATCAGTTATCTCCTGTCAATTCCCCTCTCCAAGTTCTCCACCGCCTTAACCAGGTATTGAACTCACACTCTTTGGTCCTGTCACTGGATCTAACTAACACCTTTATCCACTGTGGCATGTGTGCTTAAGGACATCTGAGTATGAATTTTTACCCCAGCGAGTAAAATAAAGGGTTCAGTTTGACATTCCAACCACCTGAAGAAGGCTGGAGCATATAACGGCTGAAACGTTGTGATAAATATGGCAACAAAGATGAGGACAATAGTGTATATAATACCTCATCTCAGAAATATAATATCTAGGAATCCTTTATTCCCAAAAATGAAAAAACACTTTACCAACACAATGAACAATCATATGTCAGCTTATCGGGTAAGAAACAATAGTTATTAATAAGAAGAGTTGAAATTAATACCGGCAAAATTTCACAGCTCTAGCATCACTCCTTCATAGTCAGCCTATGAACTTTTCAACCCACCCCCATATAAAGATTCTTTTTTCTTTTTTTTTTTTTTTTTTTTTTCTCTTTTAATCTTGAGCTTAAAACATTTTCTTATTGATAGCAGTTTTGTCACTGTCACTAATGAAGCAAGCCAGGGACAAAAACTGTGTTGACAAAAATGAGTTGATATTGTTTACAAATCAGATTTTGAAATATATTGATGTTTTCATATATTTTATATTAAAAATGTTTTTGGCATATTGTATCTTTTTTTTTTTTTTTTTTTTTTTAACCCAAAAAATTGCCTAAATTATATCTTCTCTTGTATAAATTTCAGGCAAAGACCTGGATTGGTCGATGCTGCACATTGTATGACAAGACAAATACATCACCAGCCAAACTTCAGCTCACAGACGAAAACAACCCTGGTACAGAGTTGAAGACTTTTATTCTTGAAGATGTTAGCACCATACAGAAAAAGATATGCAAATCTAAGAGCTGTCAAGTTGAAATTAATTGGCGGAAGGAGAAATTTTCATTTCTCGTTGACAGTGAACAGGAAGCAAACAGTTGGATTGACCATTTGAACCATGTGACAGGCTTGGACAAGAAGGCCAACAAAAAGATCTCTGCAGAAAACTTGTCTATTTCAAGTTTAGTCAGTGATGACACAGAGATTTTTGTCAATAATACTGAATACCAGTCTCTTGACAGTAAGTGATCTTCTATAA
Organism: Acanthosepion pharaonis; assembly: GCA_903632075.3. Lineage (NCBI taxonomy): Eukaryota > Metazoa > Mollusca > Cephalopoda > Sepiida > Sepiidae > Acanthosepion > Acanthosepion pharaonis. Next base: position 3,670,535 of record CAHIKZ030004635.1, on the reverse strand, counting down.
TTTATTTACAGTGTAAAACTTAACACATGTGAACGTTTTATATATGTATAACTTTGGGCAAATTTCAACATAACAAAACATATTAACAGCAAAGAGAAGCAAATGGCTAGTACAAATTTGTTAATGTTAAGAGCCTTATTCTACCTCCATGTTAGGCCAGATCATTCATTTTGTTCTGCCAGTCTGATGCAGCTGTAATTTGTTACCACAATTTCAAATAGGTTGCCATCAGCATACAAATTCTAACCTTGTGAAGTATCTTCTGCTGTGGTATAACATTTAACAATCTTTTTCATGAGCCAGCATTGACTGTAGGGACATCAATCCTCATTAAGTACAGAGTTATAGCCTTTTGCCAAACCTGTGCTAAGGCTAACAAATTGATTGTCTTGTGAACAACTTCCAGTAACTTTCTTAGTAATATAGAAAATGAAAGAACAAATACATAAAATTTTATTAATTGTATAAAATGTATTTTTTTGTCTTGTTTCTTTCTATATTTTTATGGTTTTCTTTTTTATTGTTGCCAATGCTTGAGCCACTTAGGATTTTACAATCATTAAGTAACATGATTTAGAAATAAAGAATTATAGTTTGATTAGATTTGACCTGAATGCTGCAATACAACCTCTTAAAAAGCAATAGAAATTATCTGTAAAATGAGGTTAAAAAAATAATGACCCTGTTTACTGTTTGGGGGACCCCAAGTAGTTCTTTTTGATACTCACTGTCTTACCAACATTTGCTTTTTTTCTACTTACATGTCATAAATTAAACTAAGCCTAACACAACTGACAAAGGATGGAAAATTTTTTGTGGATTTTGATGTCCTCCTTTTTTTTTTTTTTTTTTTTTTTTTTTTTTTGTCCAAATATGTGAATTTGTTTTGCTCATACTTTTTATCAATAATGTTGAATGTGTTAAAATTATTCAAGTTTTTAACACAGAAAATCCCAAGTTGATGTTAAAAATTACCACAAAAAAACATTAAGGTGGAATTATATATTATGACATTTGTATTTAGGTACATTGAATTTATTTTTTAATTTTTCTAGTTGAGTTCTTTACCAATATTTGCATATAATCCATTATTGTACATAATTAGGTTGAAATAAAATTCATAATTTATATAAATACAATCTTTATGAAAATTGAGATTTAGTAGAGTGGGGGCCCCATTTCATAAATGGAGGGTGTATCCTAGATTCAGTGGGTACACACAACCCTTCCACCAGCCCTACTCTGCAGTATGGACTCAGCTATATGACACCCCAACATACAATAAAAAAACATAAAACAGGTTGTGTTGTCAGCTACTTCATGTCTACACTGAATAGGTAAATAGTGTTAAGTGCTAGTTAGTTTCTAACACAAATGCTAGTGATTACCATTTCACAGTGACTCGAAAATGTATGTTTCTTGACAACCAGCAATATGAGTTTTGTAAAGACATGTAAGTACTCTACAGCAGCAGTAGTGTGCAGTGTGAGTAACAACACCAGCCTTGAGTTGCTTTGGGTGCCTTCTTCTACAGGCTGGAAAATTAAATATTTTTTTGGTAGTGTTCCCATTGGTTAGGAAGGGTCACAACATGGTGGTGACAGCAAGTTTGTTTTTTGTCTATTTTTTTTAAACTTGATGAAATTTGAGAATGTATTTACTCTTGTGTCCTAACTAATTAGTAATTTAATCTGAAAGCAGATTTGCATTAGAACTATATTTTTTACCACTCAATGTTTTCTTTGTCTTGCATACAGAATAACAAAAATAACAACGTAAACAAATATTTGGTATGTTATACTATAGTTTTTTTTTTTTTTTACACAATCATCTCTGCTTGACCATTACTGAGCTCTAAATTTGTACAAATCTTGGAATAAAAGTAGAACACAATTTCATTGGCCATTACTATTGTAGTGAATAGCAAACTCATTAGATATTGCCAAATATAAATTGCTGATACCCTTTGAACAAACAGGTCTGCCAACAAAAACCTGGAGTCAGGATGCTGAAGGTTTTACTCACATTAATTATATATATATATATATATATATATATAAGCAAAATTTATATGGCATTTTAAAAAGCTAAAAAAGAACCAGTTTCATCCCAGCCTTATCAAGTTTATTTTTCTGTGATATAAAAAAAAATATATAAGCATGTAAATTAATATAATGAATGGAGGGGGGGGGATTTCAAGAAAACTAGAGTCCAATAACATTCAGACCCAGTAAGCATTCCCTCTGTTTACAAAGGAAAGTCCCATGGGATCTGATGTACAAGGAATCTAGAACCTTGAGGTGATACGAGGAGTGGGACCTAGATAAAATCTAAAAACAGTCCGCACTAAAATCAAACACAAAATTCCTGCTATTTATTACATGCTCTGCAATAGCAGAGCCAGAAGTATTGGTTAGTTGGCTTTTCCTGGCATCTGGATTCAAAATTATATATATAAAATGTGGCACAGTGGAGTAATGGTTAGTGGCTCAGATTGAGGAATCAGAGCAGTTTGAATTCCAATTGAATCCATTATATTCATTTATGTGCTAATACCCTTGGGGCAAGGTATGAATCCTCTTCTCCCTCCAGCTATGGGTAAATAGCAGGGCAGACTGGGTTCTATAGCCTTGGATGGCAACTAGTCAAGTATAAGGATAACTCTGAATTCAAAACCTGAGGAGGGTCATTTGGGGACTTTGTGGCATGTAGTGCACCAAGTCTCTGTATTTGGCCCTTCAAAAAGCGTGGCTGGTTCTGCACAAAGCCTTCACCATTATAATCAAATCATGTGCTGGTGACTGGGCTGTCAGTTCCTACGAACTGAGCTGCTTGACTCTCATATGTCATATACAGGAGATTTAAATAAATATATCACAAACTCATATCCATATAACTGAATATGTTAGCTCTATCACTGATATTGAGCACTTTCCAATAAGTACTGTGCATATAATATATTCGATTCTCCCGTCGAATTTGACATATAAGGGTCAAGCAGATCAGAAAAACAAGCAGGTCTACCTGGTCATGGATTATTGGGAGCTCAATCAATATGTTGAGGCACACACAGCTGATGCGTATGTTTGCATGCAAAAATTGAGGGAGTGATGACAGGATGGATCAGACGTTGTATAAATTGCAATGGAGTCGTGGAAATGACCTCCCACCACTGGCTAATGTGCTCACTCTTCTCCCTGTGTGGGAAGTTGACTGGACATTTGCCAGTATGTGGCTGGCTCCATGTAGCAACTGCATTCATAAAATGGTGCACGAACTCTGTGATGAGGTGAGACCCACCCTTGACTCGTATGATGACAGATATCGTTACCAGATTGGCACAGAAGGATCTGGCACAGAGTGATTGGTGTGTTGATGGACACAGTCATCGTATGGGTTGATGCAAGCTCCTTGGCCACCAGCGTTGTTGTGGAAAGCAGCGAAACCCTTGTTGAAGGTGCCTGTTGGCTGCAATCGGAACATGAAGGCAAGCATAGCTGGCAGAGCTCAACACGATCTTGATGCATAAACATGGTACTGCAATAGAGCAACTGTGGTTGACCTGAAGATCACAAAAGTGCTTCAACATTGAATGGGTGTGGTTTGGGAAGAAATGTAACCAGTGTGGACTGCATCTATAGAAGAGCAGGAATCCACCCACATTCAAGCTATCCATTGATGTAGTGGACATCCTGGTGTGAAGCGCACCTTGTATTTTGTAAGACTGATCTACCCTGAGGTCTCAAAGGCAGCTGTTTGGGTGGTGGTTGGAGAGTGTGAAGTGTGTCAGTGCATTGGAAAGCTGGACACATGGATGTGTGCAAGAATTGTAGTAGGGTGGGGATGGACATAACACATTATGAAGGTCAGCATTACCTGACTCTGATTGACTGTGGCCCTAGTCAGTTTTCCATATAGTGGCGGTTACCACATCAGGGTGCTGCCAGCATCATTTGACAGCTGGAATCGTTATTCTGCAAGAGTGGGCCATCTGCAAAGTTGCTCATCAACAATAGTCAGAAGGCATTTGCAGCGAACTGGGGCATCCAACTTTGATTCCGGTGTGCCTATCAACCATCAGGGAATGACATTGTGGAGAGATGCCATTGCACCATCTAGCGTATTGCTGCTTGGTTGGGATATTTCATTATGGAGGTATTATATTGGTATAACATGATACCAAAAGACGATGCAACAGCTTTGTCAGTACCAGCTAACTCCATATACAACTACCAAATCCACATAAAGGGTATCGATGTTGCATCACCACTTGAACACACAGATCCTGGAATCTACAGAGTAGGAGATGCAGTATGGGTAAAGACCCCCACATGGTTGATGTTCAATGCAATTCAAAAAAGGAACAGTGACAGGGTTTCATATTCCACATTCAGTTCTTATCATATCAGAGACTTCTGCCCGCATCAGAGATCTGCATCGTCAGAAGACGACAGCAGTGATAAGTCGTCCGAAAGTGACTCAAATTCACCACTGTTCTCAGTGCAGGGCTAGACTATTCATCTACGGAACCAGAGGAAACGGATGTTGAAGGAGACTATGATGATGCCAATAATGAGAGAGGCCAATCCACCTTTATGTAGAAGCACTCGAGGAAGGCAACCACCATTTCAGTGTTATATGATCAGATCAAAGAGGAGTGTAGAAGAGAAGATGACTTATCTCATGTGGCAAAGTGAGCATGTATATGCCTGGTGTGTAAAATGAGTGAAGGAAAGGAAAAAGAAATATGGCCGCCCTAATGCCATAATTTAAGAAAGACATGGTCTCAGAGATAGAATTGGCGAGATTGGTTGGATATATGCAAATTTTTTGTGATATCAGCTTGGCATAAAAACACCACACAAGAAAGAATAAACAGACGCTTGTGAATGTGGTACTGCATATATGGAGAGACTTTGTCAGTTGGGAAAGCGATTACTTGGGTCAGATTCATGCAGGTTGGTTGATATTATTTCACCGTTTTAAAAAAAAAAAAAAAAAGGAATAGCAACTCAAACACGTGTACGGAGTAAAAATGATGTTTATAATAATGGGAAATGTATATTTTAGCTTTGTACTTTGTTAAATACCAGTATATAAATTTTTTTAAAAACAAGTTTAACTACATAAACCGGGGATTATGTAGCCTGGCATTTTATGGAGTATTATAAGTTTGGGTTATTCCAAAGTAATATTAGGAATTAGATTGGAAATTTAATAGCATTTAAGGCTTATTACTTTTTAATTGAGAGTATATCTTGGTTTCTCTCTCAACATGAAATCAAATTTAATATAATTAATTTCCTCAAAGATCTTAAAAGAAATCTTCTGTAAAGCACCTGTTCTTTGGTTTTCAACAGTTTTGAGTTTTTTTTATACATTGCAATGAATGAACTAATGGTAGTAAATGGAATATTCAGGTTTTTTTCTGTTTTCTATACATATCTTGTTATGCATCTATGTACAGTTAATTATGTGAAAAGTATGTTTATTCATTAATTGCAAGTACAATAAACTAAAAATTTGTATGTGCATGAATATGTCCCTCCCCAGAGCTATATATATATATATATATATATATATATATATATATAATGTGTGTGGTGATCTGAAAGTCTTGTCACCTCAATATAATATAATTTTTGTCATTCAACGCTCTGTGGGGTATTATCAAGGAGAGATTCACATGAATATTACCAGAATACCCATCAGTAGAAGGACACTGTTCAGAAAGCCTTTGCAGCAATCAAAAAAGCACAGCTTCGGAAAATATCACACAAAATATGTCATTTTGTGCCACAAAAATGGTGTTCATATAGACCTTCCTTGATGTGTGACTATCAATGAAAGTGAATAAATTGAATCCAGTACATGTGCTTTGTATTAATTGTTCTCATTACTTTTTGGTGTGTGTGTAGGGGGGATTTTCTGGCCACTCTGTATAGTTTTTATTTTAGGTTTTGGGTATTACCTAAAACTACATCTGACAATGGTGTTTCGACTGGGAGACAGGATTAGAGTATCCCAAAAATCATCACTCTTGCAGGTAAAACTAAAGTAGATGTTTATGTATTAAGATTCAAATTTACGAGGTGTTGATTAGCTAGAATTATTTGAACCATGGAATTGGCTGATTAATTCTTTCTATGGAAAAATTGATTGTTCATCAGAGAAAAAGATTACAGCTAAAGAAACACTGATTAAACTGAAAAATAAATTCATAACTATTTTCTCAGAGGAGTTGTACAGAGGTACATTTTAAATTAAAACAAAATGTGATATCAATGTTTAAACCTAAAAGAAATAAACTTTTTGCTGTGTTAGTCTAATAATATCAAACAAAACAGGTTAGAAAACTGCAGAGTTATTGAAAAAAATAGATTACTCAGAATGAGTCACACCAGTTGTTTATATTAGAAAGAAAAATAATAAGATTTGGTTATGTTCAGATTTTTAAACTGGGTTGAATGACTGCCTCTTACCACATGCATATCCTTACTTGACTCCAGAGGATATATTTGCCAAATTAAATGGTGGTAATTTTTTTTTTTTTTTTTTAAATTGACCTGTCTGAGGCATATCTTCAATCGGAAGTGGATGAAGAATGTCAGAAGTTTTTGATTATTAATATGTATAAACGACTCTACAAGTTTAAAGGATTACCTTTTCTCCAGCAAATAATGGATAATGATGTTTGCTGGACTAGATGGTGTTGTTGCTTACATAGATACTTAAGAGTGCTATGAAAATACAGCATGTAAAACTGATTCAGGACATATTTCAGGGACTAAATGATTATGAGTTGAAAATCAGTGAACAGAAATGTCATTCTTTCTGGACAAGATTAAATATTTAGGTCAGATAATTAGCAAAAACAGGAAGAAGACCAGATCCTGTGGGAGCAAGTGCCATTAAAGACATGCCTTCTCATAACAAATTTGGTAACTCTACAGTCATTTCTTTGATTAGTGAATTATAATATTTCTGTGCTAGGGATGTATAAATTGTGAGCACTTCTGAATAATTTACCTAAAAGGGTTACAAAATGGAAATGGTTGACAGAATGTCAAAAAGCTTTAGAAAAACATTAAGAATTTCTGCAAAAGCTATGCAATTGAACATTTGACTGTCTATTTATTATCCAAGGTCGAATGCTCAAGTGGAATGATTTGTTGACACCTTCAAAAGTGCATTAACAAAAGCTAAAGGCTGGGAATCTGAAAAAATGGCATTACAAAAATTTTTTGAGTGTGTATCAAATGACATCAAATGCAAACGTCACTGCAAAAATGTCACCTGCAGAGCTTGTGTTTGCTAGAAAAGTTAGATCCATTTTTGACAAATTACTGCCAGGGAATAAGAAAGTTTTGATATTTCATCCTAACATATCATTTAAGATCAATGATAAGATTTTCTTTAAAAGCTTTAAGGCCAGAAAAGAAAACTGGCAGAAATGAAAAAATATTCAGCAGAGCTTGGTAGTATGATGTACATTGTCAAAAGTGGATGACAAGAGATATATTAATCAACTGAGGTTGAGACATGCATAGAATAAGCAACGAGTACAATTTAATGAACCAATGGACATAGTTTACGATACTTTTGAAGTACCTATTCTTACAACTGAAAGTACAATACAATGTCGGGATAAGTGAAAATGTAATCCGATTGTAATGCTGGAAGTGGACCCATGCCATGTTGACTAAGGAAAGTGCATATCTAACAAAAATAAGGGGGGGGGGGTAGAGATGGCACACCTTCCTAGAAGAGGACTTTATCTCATCGAAATACATAAATATGGATGCCAAAAATCATCAATAGAAGGATTAAACAATGTTTTATGTTCTTGTATTGGAGCCCTTCCTTCACAAGTTAAAGGCAAATTCTGTTTTACATAGAATTACTCTTCCTGGTGCAAACACTCTGGCCAGGTATTCTGACGTGTCTGTGAAAGGCAAAGCCGAGATTGACAAAGTCAGCAGGTATGAGATGGTAACAAGAGCCAAAATCAACCACAAGTTTGTTGGTTTGCAGAAGGGAGTTTCTTTTCTCAAGCCCTTCATATGGACAGAAAGGCCTCTCAAGATACACTGTGACTTGTTTCACCTCCAGTTGGAGAAGAATTGGTTGGCAGTCAGAGAAAAGGCAGAGGCTGTAGTTAGTCTTGGAGGAGGCCTTTCTTAAAGGGGAGGGTGGAAGTTTGTGCCTCACACATCTACTCCATCCTTCTTTACTGGCTCTCGGTACTTCCACTCTCATGCACTGAGCTAATTTTATTGGTTTGTCCTGTCTCACCTCTTTTGTGGGGCTGGCAGTGCTCCTAATGTACATCAGTTGGTCCGTTGACTCCACCTGTCTGAGGACAGTCTAGGAATACCTGATCTTGAGATTTGTCGAGATGTTGCGGCTCAAGTTTCTGGATTGAATATGTACACAAGATGAGGGTAATGTCCTCTTCTGGAAGGAAGACACTAAGAAAGCACTCCCGTCTTTGAGAAGTGTACATGATGGCGAGGATGAGGCCTACTGTACTTGAGCCGAGTGCTTCTATCACAAGTGTCGACTTGCTCTGAAGGACTTCACATGGGTTAAGGAAAGCCTCTCCGACACCTGACTGTTGTCTCTTAAGGCATTATATTGTATGTTAGAGTATTGGGCCATCTATATTAAGGGATGAGTTTGGTTTTACAAGTGAGGAGTTTTGCTCTCTGTGCCGATGGGCATCCAGGTGGCGATGTCTCAACAATGATGAGTCATCATTCACCTGGTTGGTGTTGCAGAAGGCACTCTGGGTTGTCAAAATGCTCTGTACAGTGGGGCTGGTAGCTATGCCAAAGTGTATACATTGTGGTGGGGCAGTTGAGTCCCTGGGGCACATCTTTCACTGTTGCATTGTGTAAACTGATTGAAGGTTACATTGTTTGCATCCTGGGTGTAAGGATTTTTGTCATCAAGGTTAGTTCCATCTATGGGAGTGTTTTGCCACAGCTGAAAACAAATGAACACTGTTCTTGTGTTTGCTTGGCATCATGAGTCATGATTTGGACAATGCAATAGATGTTTTATGTGGGGAGGAAGAGAAGTTTCTCTCTTATCAACTGATTTTGTTCTTTAAGCACCAGCTTAGTCAAAATTAGGGTGGAAAGGAGGCAACACTTCTGTAAAATTTGGTGAAAAGTGGTTGAAGGTTTTGCTTGGGGGGGGGGGCTAATTTAGAATGGCACTTAGAAATGACCTAAGGATGAGGATATTGGTCGCCTGATTTAAACTTTTGTCAGCCCAGTCCAGTGTTAGGTTAGTTTAAGTCATTTTTCTTTTTGCTTCAAGCTGCTGAATTTAACTCAAGTTGGACGTGAATGGCCATTAACCCCTTTATTTTTGCCTCCATTTTATCTTTGGTTTTATTTACCCTCCCCTTCCCCATTTAGGTGACAGGGATCGCAGTTCTCTGGTAAACTGTAGGTTGTATTCGTTTTCAAGTTATTTAATCCTACAGTATTTTTCGTTCTAATGTCTGCCATGATTAGACTATGGGAATGCCATAACTAAGACTAATTTTGTTTGGTTGTTTTGAGATATATATATATATATATATATATATATAAATTTTTTTTTACATCATGAACATTGGGGTTTTATATTGTTTAGATTCATCCCAACTCTCCACAAACATTGTACATATGGGATTTGAGTAAATGTGGTGTTTTAGTGTCTCTGTATGCCAGTGTTGTGTGGATGAAATGTTTTAGTGAAAGGAACAATGTACAAACAGTTGGGTCAGTAATTAAGGCAAGCTAAGTTAATGATAAGACAAATGAAGATCAGTCTCTCCCTGTCTCAATTTTGCCCACATGATGCATTTGTTTACTCTGGTATTTATTGTACAAGTCAAGGAGTTAGGTAGGAGGCAAATAAGCTAAATCTTTATTTCAACAAGACTACATAGACTCAAAGCACATACTACTTCTTGATTGTGTTATCTTCATTCAAGGCATGAATGGACTATAAATTGCTAAGAGAAGTCACCTTGTGTAATTTAAAAAAAAAAAAAAAAAAAAAAAAAAAAAAGAGAAAATTTTAACTGACAGATGGCACACAAGTCTATACCTTATTGGTATTAGCTGAGTTACTGCAGAGAGAGGTGTATGATGTTGAAATACCCAAAAAACCCTAATGAACTTCCTTGGCTAGAAATATCACTGATGTGTGCCAAAGCATCCAACAGATGTATTTTATGAAATACATTCTTGTATAAAGTCAGTTGATTGTTTCTTACTGGAAGACTACATATTTTGCTGCTGTGTATATTACCATATTCTATTTTGGGTAAAGTTTAACCTTCATGCTGCCAAAAAACAAAAATGGTTTCAAACGGACAATTTTTTTTTGTTGATACGCTATTACTGCGTACTAGTGTGACTCCCTCCGCAATGTTTGTTCACATATTTTTTATAATTTTGTAAATAAAGTACAATATGATGTTTATTATTTTATAAAAATTTATTTTAAAAATAGTGGAATTTGAAAAGAAAGTTTAATTAAATTTTTAAAAATCTACAATATTTTCAATTATGTAAATAAAGTACAATGCAATATTTATTATCATTTTATAAATAACTATGAAATTTTTTATTTTTTTTTTTGTTGTAATTTTATAAAAATATCTATGAACTATAGAACAATAAATTAAACATGATTGTTCTGGACATTACACATTTTCTCAAATTATTTTAATCTTGAATAACTTTGTTTGAATTTTCCAATTTTTTTTATAATCATGACCTAGTATCAACCCCCAAATTTCCAGCAATTGTAGCTTACCTCTTTCCTACATAAATTTTGAAAAACTTTTTAAATATGCTAATTTTTCTTAGAGTGCCTAGAAAATCTGTCACTAGATTCTTTACTCAAGTTTAGGGTTGATTTTTCAATCACTTGCAATTAGCAAATGCTTAGAAACTTTCAGCAAAATACTTTTTGTGATCAGTCTGAATCATGTTGGATATTATCAAAATAAATTACAAATACTAAAATGTTAATTAAAAACCGGTTTATCTTTTAATTCTTTTTTTATCTTTCTTTTAGTGTGGACATATGATGTTGAGATGACCGATACAGACGCTTCTTTACGCTGTCAACTGTTTGGGCCGTATCGTCTGCAACTGACAAAGCAAGGCTTTTTTCTCCTCACTGTTAAAGAGCGAAGAGTTCTCTATCAGTGGCCATATCATTTTATTCGACGCTTTGGCAAAAGTCAAAATACATTTACAATTCAGGCTGGCCGTAAATGTGAATCTGGAGAAGGAAGCTTTTGTTTTGCCACTAAACCAGGTGAAAGCCTTGAAATCTTTCAAAGAGTAAACCAGCTTACACTTCAGTTAAAAGCAAGTCAAAATGAACTTGCAGCTGACAACAGCCCTCTACCTCGAGGCACTGCAAAACCTGAATTCAAAAACACATTTTCTAATCCCCCAGCAGAAATCAATCATAGTCACCAAATGAACAATAATCTGCGGGTTAAAAAAGTCCTTCCTTATCAATCAGAACTGCAACACAAACTCTCTTCACATTCTGATACATATTCCAATGTGAACATTAGCTCACTGCCAAGTCCAGATGTGTCACAGGTAAAACTACCACCCATGTTTAAGCATCCTAATTTGTACAGCGATATAGAAGTGATGTCTGGAAAAATGACTAATCTTTCCACTAACCCTAACGAGGACAGTAATGTATATTCTTCACTGGAGGTAAACAACAACAACAACCACCACCACAACCAACCCCTTAGGTCTCCGAATGTACCAAACCAATCAGCAGAGGAAGATTATGACCGACTGGACTTTAATATAATCGAGACTCCTTTACAAGAAAGACAGAAAACCTTTAAACCATATATTTATGATTCTGTTAGGATAACTAACCAAGAAGAAAACCTGTATGAAGAAGCGGCACCATTTACTGATGAGAGAAATGCCTGTGGAGGAAAATTGCTTCCGGTTCCTGTAGTCATGACCCAGAAACCTTTTATGGAACCTACAACAATAGATGATGGATACAGATGACAGATTCCAAATGTAATATCCAAAAAGAAATAGAACTGGGAACATCTGTCTGTCATCATTAGAGTAATATGCACGTGTGTTCATTTAATTTTATGAATATTTCTTATTTTTCTCTAGCCAATATCAAGTTAGATAAGCCAATTTGCTCATACAAAAAAAAAGTGTTCCCAACTTGTGCGTAAAAAGTTAGACATGCCACTTAAATATAACTGTTGCAAAATCTTGAAGAAATATAAGATGGCAGACAGAAAAAAACATGTAAATTAAACTTTGGGAGTGAATTATTACAAAAGAAAAAAAAAAATGAATGCTTTTAAATTCCCAAGACTATTTAGAATTTTAAGTTTTGAAACTCAGAAATTTTGTTTTGATAAAGAAATGTTTTTTTGTCATTAAAGACATCATCATGGATAATTGTATTCAATAACTGACAATAAAATTTGAAGTTAGCAGTTCTGTTACTTTTGGAAACATATTTACCATTTTCATATTCTTTCTTGGTTTTTGTGTTTAAAAGAACAAGTTCAAAAGAATTGCAAAATAGAATAAGACATCAAGGAAAGTAAATACAATTTTGATGTGGACAAGAAATCTTTTATATAATATGGTATGAACTGAAGATATGGATTAAATAAGAAAACATAACTTTGACGTGTTTTTCTTAATTGTTTCATATTTAATTACAATGCGTAATATACAAGCTGAGTAAGTGGAAATTGCATGGCATGTTTGTAAATAACATTAATAAAATATTAATTTTGATATTTTAATAAAACAGAACCTTTTGTTTATTTGCTTTATATCCTCACTCGTTCATTATTTAGGAATTGTTTTATATCAGTTGGCCAAGCTGCAGCTCATGGAAATATGTTAACTGAGCTCCTCTTTTTCATCAGTTAATATAAAAAGAAAAATGTCAAGCTTTATAATTATTTAATGGGTATGAATTGAGACCCCATTGGATAAAAATGTATGTGTAAATTTTGTTCAAATCTTGAAGCTCTCAAACATCTGAACTTTATTGTATGTCACTCTTACATTAAACCAGTTTGGTTACCTCAGCTTATATCATGACTTATTTAGGAATTGATATGCATTTGGAAGTACGGGAGATACAATTTAACTTCGCAACATGCGTGATCTCAAAGATTTTTATAAACACTATTAACATTTTGAAAGAGGCAACAAGGTTAAATAATGATTGTAGCAAGTATAAGATATTAATTAAAATCTTTCAAAATGAATAGTATGGATGTCTGCTATCCTAGTAACTGTCTTAATAATACAAGTAAAAATGTTAACATTATGAGAATGTATTTTTCATGCCATCGGAAGTTCTAACAATAAAAAGTGCTCAATAGATAGCTATGATATTCAGACAATCAGTAAATGTTGAACAATTTTTAGTTTCACGTCGCAACCCCAATTCAAACCAGAGTTTCAATAAATTTATTGAAATAGATTAGAACAAACCAAAGAGTATAAATGAGATCTGGTAATAATTTCAAGAGTTATTGAACATCTTATTCTGCGTTTTGATGTAAAACTTTTGAAATTGGTCAATTGAACATTTATTGATTTATAATACTAGTGTCTCAATATGAAGTTAATAATGAAAATTGTTGGGTCGTTCAAGTATTCCTCCTGGTACTAGATAGGAAGCAGCATGGTTACATTATTCAGTGTGCAGCTGCTAGCAATAAATACATCAATAGTGGCTGAGATTATTTTAAAACTTTACTTTTTTCACAATCTGTAAATGGTGTTTTTTTTTTTTTTTTTTTTTTTTTTGTGCTACCCACAAGGATTGTCATTATAAAGCAGGATGCTTCTCATGGCTGTTTAAAAGGCTTGTTTTTGGCATATAGGAAAATCCAACATGGCACATAAATGAAATATTCAGCGAAAAATCTCAGTAACATTTTAAACACCTCATAGAATGTAAAGTTCTTAAAGCAAACCTATGCCAAACTGTTTTCCTGAAACCTTGATGACTTGGCTGCCCAAAAATGACATCAAGATGAAATAATGGAAACTGACTGTGAAAAACAATTATGCGCAACAAGTTTTTGATCAATCGGTAAACTTCTGGACCTTTTAGGTCGACGTTATAGGATCCAGACAGCTATTATTTGCACATGGAATTATTCACTGTTAATTAATCTTCGATTTGGCTGTGAAAAATATAACTCAGCCGTTAACATTAAGAAATTATGCCCAATTTTCTGAGGAAAATCCCTCCCCCTTTTATTCATAATAGAAAAATGTTTATTTTTGCTTCAAAATAAATAATCATTCATTTGACATGAACATCATTGAATAAAAGGAATGGCTAAATGGCCTGTTGATGGGAAATACGAAAGATATGCAATAAAAAAAAAAAAAAACGATGTTGTCTGCTAAATGTTGTCATCACCCGGGTCACAGGGTGTTAAAAACAAAACAAAATATATCAAGCCATTGTTTAAACATAGGTTATATCAAGCCCTACTAATGATGACCCCTTTTTTTTCACACTTTGCTCTAATCTGGGAGTGGTGGGTTTTATTACTTGTTCTAAATATTTATTGCTGGCTGGCTGGCTGACCTTTAACCCAGAGATGTCAAAGTCAATTTGGCTTAATTTTCCTTATTGCTGCTTGCTTCCCCCCCCCCCCCCAACAAAAACTTTTGGTTTCTGGTGATCAGGAATTGCAGATAAATATTTTGCCTTTTACTAAAGATTTCTGCAGCCGGGTGTCAATTTTTTTAAACCCCTGGCAGTCATACAATTAAAAATTACCAAAGGACTTTGTCGCATTTTCACCCCTTAGGAATGTTGATTTCCTTCAATTTTATGCCTGAAATAGTTTGATGATGATTTAGGCTTTCTGATTTTATAAAAAAGAAAAAAAAAAAATTGTTTAGAACTAGAAAAAAATGAAAAATTTTCACTATTTTTTTTCACATTTTACCCCCTGAGAAAAAAAAATTGAGTCATTTACACCAGCCAATTTTACTTTTAAATGAAAGAATATATCCTTTGCTTTCAAAAAATACCTAGTTTCATGGGGTTCAGATCAAAAGTTTCCTGGATATTTGTTTAGGTGATAAGTCATTTTTCAATATTTTACCCCTATAAAAGTATGAAAATCCATTTTTTTGAGACAAAATAAGCTGTGACAAAATGACTTGCCATTTTTGTGATGATTTTTACTTGGGATAGAAAATTTTTACCATAGGAAACCTGAATTGACTTTATTTAAGTTCAGTGGGGCTATAGGAAACCTCAAACAGCTGTGTTCTGAGATGATCAGAACCGTAATTTGGCAACTCAAACTCATTAAAAAAAAAAAAAAAACTACAGAAAACAGCTGTAGCCATATGACACTCAGAGCTTGCATGAACAAATAATTTGTGTAATAAGCATTTTAACCAATCTGTAGGGTGACTGAAAAGTAACTTCCTATTATATATGATGAACTCAACCATCTTGTAAAAATTATAGTTAGATGGGAGAGTCCATCATGCATAAAATAGGAAATTACTTTTCAGTCATCTTATATAAAAGTCTAATTACTAATATGGATTTTACAAGTATGTGTATCTACATTCACTAACAGATTGAAATGAGGTCATTTTGACAAGTTCACGTGGAAAGGCTAGATATCCAAGTTAGGCAACTTGGATTTTATTAGTATGCTAAAAATATCTCCAAGAACACATCCACTGGCTGTTGTGAGTTGAACAACAGAACCAGAAGATTAATTTGGTAATTTTAACCCTCAACCAACAATGTACAGTTTATTTGTTGTCTATCCTGAAAGTAACATTTCATTTCTTTTTTTCTCATAACTCACTTTGTTCCTGAAAATATTTCAACCAAATTTACCCAAGACCTCTTCAGGCCAAAACCAGACCTAGGTGGGAAAGATTGATTGATTGGCAGAGTAAGTCATCTAGCTGCAAAAATGGTGAAGACAGGTTAAGATTATAAAAGCTTGCAATGTCAAATCAGATATTTTCTACATAACTTTGACCAGCATCTTCCCATGTGTGCATAAGGTAGCTTTTTATGTTCAGTTTGTTTTTGTTTTTTTAATTTGGCTTAAGATTCTGAAAGCAAGATTAGATTTTCTGTACTGATTTTCTTAAATTCAGTGTTTTTTTTTTTTTCTACTTCAAATAAAACAAGATACCACAATGTTAAATTGATCGAAGCTAACCACAGTCAGAATCAATCATTGTTAACCACACAATCCTTTTATTAGTTATATAGTGTTTCACTAGTATTACATACAGTTCCTTTACCTAGACTGGTTGGCTGAAGAGTCCAGTCTACTCTATTTAAACCATAGCCGGGGGATTTGTACTTTTGCATAAAAGTGAATACAATGAAACTCAACTAGAATGCCAACTCTGTTCTGATTTCAAGCTGGTACTATCCATTACACCATGCACTGTTAAAAACCCTAAGGTCCTTCATACTATTTATTTGGTATGCTTATATATATATATATGTGTGTGTGTGTGAAATGGTATATTTGAGCAATAATTTTTTTTTTTAAATGTGTATTATTAAAACAAAACAAACAAGAGGCAATTTGTATCTTATCTTTAATGAGTTTTTGTTTTTTTTGAAACTACCATTAAATTTCTTGGCAAAATGACAAACTGAACATGCTTGAGTCAGGGGGGGAATCACAAAAGCTATGGAATTTAATTCAATTGTTTTAAAAGGTTACTTAGTGGGCAATAGATCACTACTATTTTTCTTAACTGTGCTTAGTAAACAGTAACATAGCTCCCCCTCCCCCATGTGCAAATATCCTTTTGTAAATGTGGTGGTTGTGTGTGGGTAAATTTGCCAAAATTTATGTTGTGTAGATCCAACCATTTTAATAAGGAGTCCCCCCCCTCAGGAGGTTTGTGTGAGAAAAAAATTGTTTTAAGTAGATTGTATGGTTATTTTTTGAAATCTTGAATTTAAGTTTTAAAAAAAAAAAAAAAATCTTACATTTTAGGCCTAAAATAGAAATTTAGGCATACTTAGTGAATATAATTTCCACAAAAAGCTAATGACCCAAAAATAACAATGTTTTACAGTGATACCCACATAGAAAGGAAAGAGGTGGTTTTATCTGTTTGATGGACCAGCAGATAGAAGAAGGAACTAAGGGGCACCCACTTTGATCAAATGATAAAAGGGTGGATGAAGGATCTGAGCAGATAAAGTGGCAACAAAACCAGAAATAGGCTCTATCCAAGTGCTTCTCTATATTAACAACCATGCTTGTGATCAGGTAGAGTTTTGTTATATTCTTGGCAAGAGATGGTCATGCCGTCTATGTGATTCTAAAACCTCCATTTCATTTCACTAGTCAGAATGAGTAGATGGGAAATGAGTAAGAGGTAAGAGTTGGCATAGCAGAAGTTGTCCCAAGTATCACCTACTTAGCGACCCAGACAACCACCTGAATAAAACATCTACGTATAATATGGGAAACGTCCGCCATGTTTTTATTTCATGACTTGGTGTTGGTCTTCCCTCATGTCACCTTGCGAGCATGAAGCATACTCTTCAACTTTTGGTGCAGATGATTGAGATCACAATGTAACGTGGGGAGTAAAGGATCACAGTGGGTTTTTTTTTGGGGGGGGGGTTACATACAATCTGTACCTTCAAATATTCTTTTTCAGCTATATAATCTTTGATATTCACAACACCTTCATAATTGTTACAAGTCCTACAATGTGTGTGACAATTTTTTTCAAATCTTATGCTAAAAAATTTGGTTTATTTTTAATTTGAGAAAGGACATGTGTCTGAAAATTCCAATTTTGAACATTTTTCTCATTGTGCTTATGTTTTATCTACAAGCTTAATAATAATATTCTTTCTTTTCAGCCTCTTATATTTACAATCATAAAGTCATTTCCCAAGAAAAAAGGCTTGACTTTCTAAATCTTGCTTAAAGTTTATCTTTATCATCATTGTTTCCACTAATGGCTAGAATTAGTCAAATGTTGGTGAAACCATTTAGATGTTTGGGGAAACCTGATAATTGATATGCAGAGAAACTATCTCCTAATTTGTAAGGCACCTGAAATTCATAGTGTGTTCTGAGAGTCAAAAGTTCATAGGAGCACAACTACAATTTCTTTACCAATATGTTTCTTGCTCAGAAGTCAGTATTTCTGATTATTCTTAAATAAATAAAAGACACTCTTCTAATTAAATATTATATGGGGAAGGAGGTGCTGAAAAGTTGTCAGATCCCTTTACAAAACCTGTTCAACTATTGACATTTAGTTTGGAATCCCTTGTTGGTCAGGCTATGAACTTTTCAACAACCTGCCGATACCTTTTTTTGGTCAGACTGAATTTACAAAAACTGATTAAATAATAAATATCTAAGAAAAAAATTCTTCTACCCAATTTATAGATTTGTAAAAAGGAAAGCAACCACTTTTATTTACTGTCTCATAATTAACTACTAAAACATTTTAAAAAATAAATAAATAAAATAAAAATTATAATGGTGTCCCTACAGATAAATAATCTCACCTTTTAAAGGTACTTTAAAGAAAATTGTTTATGAAAAATCCCCAATTAAATTTCTATAATTTGGCAAAATAATTGACTAATTGTGAAGTCGGTCACATATCTGCATCCTGTCATATACACTCCCCACACACAGAAAACGAATGAATCAGAATTTAAGTGTCATAAGTAATATGAAGAACAAATCCATTCTGTAATTTAAATCACAAAGCTTGATCTGCCCATTTTTTGTAATGAGATATTCTGTTGCTAAAGTAACAGGACATTATCAAAGTAATAATTCATGTTAGCATAATAGAATGTCCCATTAGTAAATAGGGAAGAACAGGTTGTTAATACATTGATTTTTTTTTTTTTTTTTTATAATTTCATGTTAGCTTTATATTTTTTATTTTAATATAAATATAAAAAAAAATTATAATTTTTGCAAAACATTGAGATTAAATATGATTTTGAGAAAGCAAAAGGAAAAATAGAGGTAAGAAAAACTTTTTTTTACTGGAAACTAAAATTTCTCACTCACTCAGATTATGTAAATATAAAAGCAGACACTGAGGTCAATACCAACCAGTGACAGTCTGTTTCATGCTTTAATGAAATCTTCATGGCTTGAAAATTGCATTGGAGCATGAAACAAACTGTCATCACTTGGTATTAACTTCAAGGTCTGCTTTTATATTTACTTACACTATCTCTGATATTGAGTACTTTATGAGGGTGTGCTGAAAACTTCTCAGCCTAACCTACTTCTCAGATACTATCTCTGTAACTGGAAAGAATATTCCATTATGTTGAAAAAGTACTAATTTGCAGGACATCTGTACTTATTTTCAAATGATTCACAGATTGAACTTAGTCCCTAGAAAGTGTGGAATTAAAGATTTTTTTTTCTTTCTTCAGAAACAATAATTTCATTAAGTGCAACACTTGAAAATTCCTTTTCAGCACCCACTAATGTCTATTTAAACAGCCATACTAGAGATCCAGAAAATCTTACTGCCTATAAAAAAAAAAGCATTGAAAATTACTACTCAAAAAGGAAAGCAAAAGCAGCCAGCAGCAGAATTGAACCCTCACCACAATTATTCT
Organism: Acanthosepion pharaonis; assembly: GCA_903632075.3. Taxonomy (NCBI): domain Eukaryota; kingdom Metazoa; phylum Mollusca; class Cephalopoda; order Sepiida; family Sepiidae; genus Acanthosepion; species Acanthosepion pharaonis. The sequence continues at coordinate 3,650,837 of CAHIKZ030004635.1, read as the reverse complement.
ATATCCAATCAGGAAATTGTAATCATAAAATAAATCAAGCCAGAGAATAAATATTAAAGATTTATTTACAAATATTAAGATGTTCCCACTTCGTCTTCATTCAATAACATATTTGGGATGCCATTTTTTATAGGGAAACTCCTTCCAGTCTCAGGACAAATTAGGCTGCCTTCTTCAATTTCAATCTAAAAAAGATATAAAAATTTTGATGATGTATAATTGAGATGATTCATAATTTTACTGGTTCTGAATATATTCATTGTTCAAAAATGCAATGTCTGTTTGTTGACATCCAAGAGTTTCGTTTGTAAAATTTTATGACCAATATTTCCTGCAAGGAAGTGAGTATTATTTAGATAAACAACCCCTCCCCACACACACACACACACACACACACACACTCCAGTAAGTGACTTGGTCAATGTTATCCAGGCTCATCATATAAAAAAACATTTAGGCAAAAGTAAAAGCAAAGTGGAGGAGGTTGGGCATTTACTTAACTCAGAACAGTTTCTTTAATATAGTTTATCAAATCATCTGCCAGCTCAAACCCTGCCATGGTACACAGCCTATTCCCAGTTGATTTCATTTATTGTAACTAACATTTTTTTTTAATTAGTTTTCCAGCAATTTACTTCCACCCCCTTTCAGTTGTAATTGACTAATTTATTTTTTGATATTCACTTGACCTCACATTGCAAACAAAGACTTTATATCACTGTGGTTCTGAGCTACCATAAGAAGCCTCTTTGGAGTGACTTACAGTAATCAACAGGTGGAAGGCCACCCCATTATTACCTGTCCTTTTGTGTATGTCAACCAATATCACAAAAGAGAAAAGAATTCTTGCAAACAAACATATATCAACAAAGAAAAACAAATTTGAAACCAAGTGATCTTTTGCAATTAATCAGTCAGATTTCCTCTTATCCTTGGAAACCAGTCTTTTCAATACAGCACCATTTACTTATTTGGCTAGAAAAATGTTACTAGCAGGCATCATTCAAATAAGCAGTTTGCTTACATTCCAGTCTTATTGCTTTATAGTAACAAATTGATATTTTTCTTATACCCATAGAATAAGCAAATTATCATATGGTTAAAAGGAAATTGTGAAGTAATTTTTGTTTCATCAAAGATGATTCTTTTTTAACCAATACGAATAGGATGCTCCGAGGATTAGGTTAGATTAATATATTATATACCTTATATCTCTAATTAATAAATGAACTATATTGAGATTCTAGAGGCCAGAACCTTTTCACGGTTTCCACAGGTGACTTGAATATTTCGTCTATAGTGGCTGTAAAACTTGTTGATACTTTGATGCGTAAAGACAAAATGAAAAATTAAATATTTCATTATGAATTAGTTTAATATTGTCTTTTTAAAAGAAATAAATGGAATGTCTAATTTTGGAAAGACATGGTATTTGGTTTGGCTTGACAAGAGATAAGTATTCAGTATTTGTGTTAGAAATTAGGGAATGACTGAACAGAAAAATTTAACATGCTTTGGTGATGTAAAGTACATTCATTTTATTTTATTTACTCATGTGGATTTACAGAATACAGACAATTTTACAAACAAGTGGAGCTTATAAGGTTTCTTTTTATTTTATTCAAGTTTTTTTTTCCAAGAGGCCTTAAGTGAAAGATAATTAAAACCATTATTAGCAAACATTGAGATAAACAGGTGTGCATCCAAATCTTATTAACATCAGCGGTTTTAATTTATTGTTCAACTTCAAATGTTTTTTTCAGAGAGAAGAAAGAAAAGAAATAATAGCAAAACTTTTTTCATAAATCTAAAAAAAAAAAATATTTTTTTTTAATAAATGATTATAAAACCCCCCAACTCAGTGTTACTCCCGTAAAACATGATACTTTAATTTTCTCTTATTGACGGCCACTATAGACAACATACTTTAATCACTTCTGGAAACATTGAATATGTTCTAATCTACAGGACCTCAATTCATCGATTAATTATAGTTGAGAAAAGAATGTAATAATAAGCTATCCTAATTCTAAGTCATATTTTAGAATACAGTTTGATTTCTTTAAGAAATTGTAGAATATTATATGGATTAATGTCATGAAAGAGTTCTTTCATTTTGGTTGGTTGATTGATTGATTTTGTTTAGTAGCATATCACCCACTAGAGGTTACTTAATGCTGAAATCCAAATATTTACTATAAAAATGTATTTTTATATTTTCATAGTGTTTTGTTTTTCTTTGGGGTCCACTATTTGTCCATAACTGGGACCCCAACAGATGCTACCACTTTGGGTTAGGGTGAACCTGGGAACAATAGCAATTAACAGGTGGTTCCACACTCCTGAAAAAAAATCTCCCAATCAGAGGCCTTCCTGCCTTATATTAGTAGTAGTAGTAGAATAGAGTTATCAATATTAACCTTTAACACACTGTAATTTTGTTTACTGAACAAAAAGTTTGTTCCACCACTGCAGATGATTTACTAAACAATTCTGTGTTTGAATTTCATGGTTGTGTTGTCTCATCCTGCTATGTCAACAAGAAAATGACTAAAATCAAGTGATAAGCTACTGCCATATACAATGGAAATGGAAGTAATACTAATGGATAATACAAAGTTAAAGTATAGAAATGATTTAAAATGTCACATCTCTGTTGGAGAAACATTTTCCTTTAATCATATCTGCATTGGAATGTGATGATCTAATATGAATAAAATAGGAAGACATATTAGTGATAACAACTTACCTCCAGAAGTGCATGATGGGCTTGTCTAAGAAACTCTTCATTGCTTTCATAATTTTCAGCCAATTCTTTAGGTAGGTTTTCACCATAACCAATCTAAACAAAAAAAAAAAAAAATTACAAGCGAATAAAGTATTTTAATATAAGTAATTGATTAAAATTTTGAGATGAAGTATGGCTATTATTCTGGTGAATTATTTGACTTGGTATCTTCATCTTTATTATTGTTGTTATTCTCTATCTTCACATTCCAGATTATGTGCTGCTTGGTTCCTCTCAAGTCTATGTTGCATTTAGCAATTCTTAACCATTATCCAATATATGTGTGTGTGTATATATATATATATATATATATAACAAAAATATAGTTTTAAGCCATATACATTGTGTTTTGACTTGACTATATGTTGGTTAGTGATGCATTATGGGTAGGTCTATAATATTATTCTAAAGATTATTGGGTGGGTTGTAATGGTTATGTTTTGAATTATTCTAGGGGTTATTGAGTGGAATTTATATATATATATATATATATATATATATATATATATATATGAAATAATAACATAAAAAGGCTCAAACACTAATATTCCATGGTTATAATCTATTATATTGGAATCAGAATCACAATCCAATTCATCAGACCTACAAACTAATAAAAAACAGAAAATATATCTTCAGGTATTAAAAACAAAAGAAAAAAATTTCAATGAAAGTGTATGCATGGGAGTGAGAAACAAGGGTGAGAGGGAAATGTATGAAAGATCTAGAGAGAAGTGTAACAGAAGAAAGAAGAACAGGAAAGGACTTAAGGTGAGGGTGAGGAATAACATTTAAAAGAAAGAAGTTAAATAACAGTTTAAATGAATGAGTTACAGATAAATATGAGTTATTATCAGTTGCATAAATCGGTAGTTGATTTATGCCACTGATAATAACTCATCTTTCTCACCCTCACCCTATATTCTTGCTCTGTCTTGTACATAGAACTCTACCTGGATATTATCCACTTGGAAATCTGACAATTATTTTAAGACATTTTTATGTTTATACATTCTTTTTACAGATACAAATATTCAAGTAAATGCTCTGTTTATAATAAACAGTATTAAACATTATGAATATACGTGAGAGATTCATGGAAGATTGAAGTTTAAATACAGTAAATTTGACCTTGCTAACCGAATGCTCCTTCGTAGCCAAATTGGCAAAGGCACGTCAAGCTAAATGACAGTTCTGTATAGGATACTGGTTTGAATCCTGTCGGAGGATGAATATTTTCTGTGAAAATTTCTTAGACATTCAGGCTGGTAAATGTTGTTTAATACTGTTTATTATAAACAGCATTTACTTAAATATTTGTATCTATAAAAAGAATGTATAAACATAAAAATGTCTTAATATATATATATATATATATATATATATATAGCTGGACCCTAACTATTAGAAGTAACAATCTTATTGCTACTGGTTGGTCAGATAAGCATGTCATGAGAAAATGATACGTTCAAATGATCACTGATAAATTGCGGCTGCTAGTCATGAGAGTTTATCAAAGAGATGAGTAAGGTTATGGAGGTATGAGCAAAGAACACATCAATGTTACACATGGTTGAATGTGACCAGACTATGTAATCTGGTCATTAGATTTATTTATATGTATGGTTATATGCTTTTAATAATGAAATCGAAAAAAATGACCAGCTGGAAACAGCTACAGAATTTGAGAATGGGAGTGAGAGTTAAAAATCTTCCCACCTTTCCATGCCATTGGAGGTGTTTAGACAAAATGTGTTCCTTATTAAGCTGAAGAAGAAACTTCATTCATGGTTTAAATTTTTATACACTCAACATTCTCAATCTGAATAAAGTGAGAATTTTTCAGAACAACTTAAGTTAAAGTTGTATTTCAACATTCCTACTATTAACACTAAGTAAAAATTTAGAAAATAATTTAAAAAGAACTTAATGTTCTGGATATTAATAGATTTCAAGTAATGCATATAGATCAATTATAACAAATTTAGTATAGAAGATAAGGAAATTGAACATAGAATAGGCTGAACTAAAGGTAGTTTTGATTCTAATACCACAAATTACTACAAAATCAAAACATCAACCTGAAAACTCAAGTCATATTCTTAACCTCACCCAATTGAAATTTTCATGTGGATATCATGTATACCTGTTAAGAAATATCTAAAATCTAAGCTGTAGTGTATACAACTATTTTTTTTTTTTAAGATCAATGGTTAAAAAATTGCTTTCAGCAAGTTGAGCCTTTGTTGGATGACAGAATAGATTGTTCAGATGAATTCAATTGTTCAAACAAAATTTGGGATATTAATGACTTTTCAAAACCAATAAAGCAATGATCACAAGATGTTCAACAATCATTTCAATATATTCCAATTGGTTTCCATAACTGACTATAAGGATTCATGTTTTTCTCAAAGACATTATTGCAAAGTGAACAAACAGATTCAACTAGAATTTGAACCAAGTTCTCCAACTTGGTTATCCCTGTAAATAACTCACCATTTTCTGCTATTTTAAACATATACAAAGTGCATTCAAATTCTATCAGACTTTATTTCTTCCCCCACCAAAACTAATGCCATGTGGGCAAAATCCTTTTAGATGAGAGACAACACAACCCTTCTTGCATATGCATGAAAATTTTCACACGGGTAGGCTATGTCAGTTGCCAGCTGTTCTGCCTAGAGTACAGTTGTGTATTGTGCTCGTTAGATTTTCATTTTCGTGTAAGACGATTGAACACATCGAGCAGAGATATTGCATCAAGTTTTGTCAAATTCTGTAACAGCTCCAACTATCCAGAAGATTCAGCATGCCTTTGGCAATGATATGATCAAAACCCAGATCAAGGAGTGGTACAACCACTTCAAAGATGACCACATCACAGTGAAGAGCAAGGCATGCTCAAGTGGACCATCCACAAGCCGAAACGAGGACCCGATTGAGAAAGTTCCATGAATAGTCATGGAAGACCATCGTGTAAAAATCCAGGAAATTGCTCACAAAGTGGGAATAAGCACAGGATCAGTGCACTCCATTTTAACAGAGGAGTGTTGGTGAAATTCATCCCCATCATGCTGACAGAGCAGCTGAAGCAAATCCACATGGAAATCGCTCAGGATGTGACCCAGACATCATGAAGACCATCATCACTGGTGATGAGACAGTTTTATGCTTATGACCCAGAAACCAATTTCCAGTACACCCAATGGAAGCATCAGTCATGACAGATTTGAAGCAATGTGAAGGTAATGTTGACTTATTTCTTTGACACCCATGGCATTGTGCATCATGAATATGCACCACATGGCCAAACAATTAATAAAGAATGCTACCTGGAGGTTATACTTTAGCCTCTGTGATGCTATATCTTGAAAGCAGCCAGACATGTCGGCAGTAAGGAATTGGCAACTTCACCACAACAATGCGCCCACCCATTCCACATAAATAATCCAAACTTTCCTGGTCAAGATAACCACAACTTATCCAACAGGCTCTCCACTCTTCCAACAAGGCACTGTGTGACTTCTGGCTCTTCTCCAATCTGAAAACCATGCTGAAAGGGAATTGAATGGAGTTGCAAGACTAGATTACGAGAAAAGTAACTGTAGAGCACCATAGCATTCTAGGTGTTATCAGCAGTGACAGGACCATTGGGAGAAGATTTTGAAGGTGATTAAAAAAAAAATTTGTGAAATGTACAAATTTGAATTTTTATGGCATGGGAAACCTTTTAAACACACCTTGTATGGTCAGAGTTTCTTTTGGTATAAGTAAGAAGCATTGACACTTGCATCTATGAATTATTTCAAGGAATGATGATAGCTGATTTTCCAACCTATCAATCCCTCTTGGGTTTATTTGTTAGGGGACATCTAATGAGGACTGAACACGACTTGGTAGTCAACCAGACTAGCCTCACTAATGATTACCTAGTACCAAGAGACCTAGGTTTTAATGGAAGCATTGGTAAAATTAAAACAGGAAAAGAAAAAAAAAATCTTCTATTTACTCAAGCTCAATATGTTATGCATTGTATTCCTGTCTCTCTAGCCTTCAATATGGCCTTGTGAGTATCAGGTTTTCCAAGCCCTCCATCTGCATTGTGCGTCCTAGAAACCTCAACAGTTAAGTATAAGTTTCCTTTTCATTTCTATGTTCTCTAAAATTTTATCATTGCTCACATTTAGGCCATGATATCCTCGGCATCCTTCTGTAGAACTACATTTTCTTCATCTTTGAGGAGATTGACCAGCACTCACTGACATAAGGAGGACAGATATCATATAACAGTTTAGTATTCTTTTCATCGTTTCTAGTTTTTCTATTTCTTAATACTCTGCTTAGCTTTTGGAATACATCTTTGGCTATCTCAATAAGCCTTCAGATTTCAGTGTCACACTTTCCGTCCTCCGTTAAAACACTTCCCAGATATTTAAATTTATGCATTTGTTTGATTTTGGTATCTCTGTTTTGCACTTTAGCATTTGAATAGATACAGCATGTACTTAAATTTACTTATAAATCTTAATTTTAAAATAAAAATATACAAAAATGCACCATCAGCGAGTCTTTTGAAACAGGTGCGACAGCAACTAATCACATTAACTCACATCTACCTTGACCCATTAATGACTACCATAAAATCCAGTATTAATTAGATTTTTTTTAAATTCCATATTAATCATGCGTTTTGAAGGCAAAATCTACTATTAAAGCAGGTGTTGGATTAATTAGTAAGATCTGTATCACTAAAACCATTATTATCTCAAAAAAAATTCTTAAAATTTAAAAATATTTTCTGGCAAGAAGTTGATAAGCTGTAGGAAACAAATCAATCTTTTCTTCTTCAGTTTTTTTCTTTGCTTGTCAAAATTCCATTTATTAGCATTATAAAGCTTAATGTTTAAGTAGCATAAAAAAAGAAATGTGATAAAAGCTGCATTAGAACAGATGAACCAAAACACAATGCAATTATATGAAGATTGGATTCATTTGGTTTGTTTTATGGCATATCAACCACAATTGAGTTATTTAATGCTGACAATTTTTATTGCTGGTAATATTATTTTTCCCTTCAAAAATGTATCACTGGTAATATTTTTTCCTTAAAAAATGCATAGCTGGTAATCCACCCCACCAAAAAAATGCATAGTTTGTTTTTTATTCATGGCATATCAACCTCAATGGGTTATTTAATGCCGACAAAATTTTTATTACTAGTAATATTTTTTTCAAAAATGTATTGCTGGTAATAATTTTTTTTTTTACAGAGTATTTCTGGTATTAAAACCTATTTTTACACTTTCATAATGTTTTGACCCAAGTTTGTGGGTTAACTATGTACCCATAGCTGGGACCCTAACAGGTGCTACCACCCCAGATCAGGGTGGACATGGGAGCATCAGCAATTAAGAGGTGGTTCCATGCTCCTCAAAACCTGATCAGAGGCTTTGCTGTATCGTCTTAACCAGGATGACAATTATATGGAATCTGAACCAAAGATTTATATTGCTTACATATCAGCTTTAGAGGTGAAGGTGGAAATAAGAATGGAATCATTAAACCAAGTTTAAACTCTAGCTGAGACAACTTGAACTTACTTAACACTAATGTTCTTGGGAAAAGGCATGAATCCACTTCTTCCCTAGAGCTATGGGGAAAATAGTAAATCAGTTATTCTTCTATATATCATTGTTCTTCATTTCCTGTCCTTTATCATGTTTAGTAGTGTCTTTTTACTTTATCTCCTAATCCTGTTCTGCCAACCATTTACACAAAATCATTAGTTTGCTTTAGTCTGTCCCTCTTGCCTTCAATCTATCCTGTGAGTGTCAAATTTTCCAAACCCTTTTTCCTCATTACATGCTCTGGAAATTTCAACTGCCTCTTTCTGATGCTACGTATAAGTGTCCTTTTTATTTCCATTTTCTCGAAAGTTTTGTTAGTGCTCACACATTCATTTCATTGTTTTTCAGTATGCTTCTGTAGAACCACATTTCTGTTGCCTCAAGTCTCTTCTTCATCTGTGAGGAGATTGTCCAGCATTCACTGCCATATAGGGAGACAGATATTACATAACAATTCAGTACTCTTTTGTTTCAAATGAAATTTATTGTTTCTTAATACTTTGTTTACCTTTTGGAATGCATCTTTTGCTACCCCAATGCACCTTCGGACTTCAGTGTTGCACATTCTGTCCTTTGTTGAAACACTTCCTAGATATTTAAATTTTTGTACTGGTTTAATTTTGGCACCTCCAATTTGTAATCAACATATTGGGATGTTCCTTTTACTGACTATACAATCTATCTTTTTACAATTGATGTTTAGTGTTCTTACTTCTAACTTTCCTGTTACCTTCTGTAGGAATTCTTGTAGTTCTTTTTCTGTGTCTGCAATCAACATTATCATCTGAGCAACTAATGTTAAGATTTTGGCCACTAATAATGAATTCTGGTAAATCTTTTAATTCTCTCAGAATCACCTCACTGTAAAGGTCACATCCTTGTCTTACATCCCCTTCTATTTTTGTATATTTAATGAATTCATTTTCTATCTGTATGCAGGCAGTTTACTCCCAATATATGTTCTGGATTATTCTAATATCCTTTCCAAATATATCAAGTTTACCTAGCAGTTCTAACATTTCTTTGTTTGTTTGTTTGTTTGTTTGTGTTTTACGACATATCGACCTCCTCAGTCATTTAATGTCAAATCAGGTTATTATTGGAATATTATTTTCCAATATAATAGACCCTTCCATTTCCACAAACGGAGAGGTTTGCCATGCTGAAAAAGGTTTTTAGAAATGAAATGGTTTGTAGAAAAAATCTGGTTCTGTCAAAAAAAAATTTTTTGTAGAGAATTATATCGTAGGAAGTTTCTTCCTTTTTTGAGAAATGGTATGCAGAAAGAATCAGATTTTGTTGAAAACATTCCTTGCAGCAAAAGTTTGCAGAAAGCTCCCAACTTTTTATGTTTTTAGATTTTTTGGTACAAATTGACTGCTTTCAGGAACGATATTATGTTATCCATGTCAGTTTTTTGGAACAGTTCCTTCATGTTACTTGCACTATAAAGCGTTTCTCTTATATGGGCTAGGTCAGTACATTCAATGAGAATGTGTTTCACTGTGTATGCGGTCTGGCATGCATAACACATTGGTTGTTGCTTTGCTTCAAGTAAGTAGGAATGTGTTGTCCTTGTATGGCCTATACGAAGTCTGGACAATATCACTTCCTCTTTTCTATTTTTCCTATAGCTCTGTTTCCATTCTCCCAATTCAGGTTTAATTTTTAGTAATTTATTATTACTATTGCTGTTCCAGCGTTGTTGTCTTTGTTGCAGTATGTATTTATTTATCTTCATTTTAAGGTCTGTATATGGTATTTTGAAATTTTTTTTCTATGGTCATATTTAGAGTAGACCTGGCTGCTTTATCTGCCTGGTCATTTCCACCGATTCCAGTGTGACCTGGGACCCAACATATCTGTATATCATTATCATTTGATAGGTGTTCTAATTTACATAGTATTTTCACTATCAATGGATTATCAAACTTCCTGTTTTTTAGTGATTCTAATACTGATAGTGAATCAGAAAAGATAATGAACTTGTTGTTCCTTGATTCTGAGATGAGGTTAAGAGCCATGTTAATTAGCAAACTTCTGCACTGAATATAGAGGTGTCATTTGGGAGATGTTTTTTAATATTTTTCTATTATATATTATGGCACATCCTGTTATTTTTCCTACTTTAGATCCATCTGTGAAGACATGTGAGTGCCTAGGATATCTCCCCTTAACTTTCTCTAATTCCTCTTGGAAAATTAGTGGGTGGGTTTTATTTTTGTAGTATTTACAGAGGGTTAAGTTTTTATGTTTGGGGTTCTTATGGTCCAAGGTGGGATATCTGGTATGATTGTTTTATGGATTTTTGTCAAATCTACATCTGCTTCTTCTATAATTGTTTCCATCCGAAGTCCAAAGGGTTTTATGGCTTTTTCATTCCTTTGGAATAATTCTTTGTATTTTGGATAGAAGGTACTATTGTACGCAGGATTTGCTGGGCATGACCCTAATTTGACATAGTACTGAAGGGCCAGTTTATGGCTTCTACTATTTGCAGGTGCTTCGTTAGCCTCAGCATATAGGCTCTCGACTGGAGATGTTCTAAAGGCTCCAGTACTAACCTCAAACCTCCATGGTAGATCGGGTCAAGCATTTTTAAATAGGATTTTCTGGCTGAACGGTATATAAAATTACTGTAATCCAATTTTGATCTAATTAGGGATCTATACAATAATAACAGAGTGTTTGATCTGCTCCCCATTTTGTGTGGGCTACCACGCCGCAGTAGTTGTAATGTTTTGTTACATTTGGTTTTTAAGTATTTCAGGTGGGGAATAAATGTTAGTTTTTGTCAAATATTACCCCAGAAACTTGTATTCATCTACAACTGGGATCTCTGAGCTGTCAAGTTTCAGCCTAGGGTCATTATGGAGTTTCCTTTTGTGACAAAAATGGACACATTTTGTTTTTTGTTTTAGAGAACTTGAATCCATTTGTTGTTGCCCATCTGCTGATTTTATTTAGACCCTGTTGCAGTTTTCGTTCGATTGTGTGGATATATTTTGATTTATAACATATCATAAGGTCATCCACATATAGTGATCCATCGGTTCCTGGTGGTATTTCCTTGATTATAGTGTTTATTTTTATGTTAAATAGTGTTACGGACAATATACTGCCTTGTGGGACACCCTCTTCCTGATTTTTCACATCTGAAAGTGTAGAGTCGACACGAACTCTTAATTTTCTTTCAGATAAGAATCCATCAATAAACTGTGGCAATCTACCCTTTATACCCAGGTTACTCAAGTCCCTCATTACTCCATATTTCCACGTCGTATCATAAGCCTTTTCTAGATCGAAAAAATATAGCTGTAAGGTGTTCCTTTTGATAAATGCTTCTCTAATATTTGTTTCAAAGGCGTATTAAGTGGTCTATTGTGCCTCTTTTTACTACGGAACCCACATTGTAAGTTGGAAATAAGATTGTTTGATTCCAAATGCCAAATCAACCTGTTGTTTATTATCCTTTCCATTGTTTTTTACACAAGCAACTGGTTAAAGAGATAGGTCGATAGTTTTGTGGGTCCAAGCCATCTCTTTTTGGTTTGGGAATTGGTATCATTGTTGTCTCTCTCCATATATCTGGGAACCTTCCTTCTGTCCATATTTTGTTAAATATTTTTAAAAGGAATTTTAGTGATTCTTCTGGTAATTTTTTTAAAACTCATAGTGGATTTCATCCGGGCCTACAGCAGAATTATGGGATTTTTTTTATAGAGTCTTTCAATTCTCTTAGTGTCAATAAACTATTATAATCTTCAAGATTTTTTGATTTAAAATTTAGTTTACATTTTTCTGCATCTTCTTTGATGGTTATGAATTCTTTTGTACCATTCAGACTGGATGAGTTTTTTTTTCCAAAGGTTTCAGCTAGCAATTCTGTTATAGCTTTTTTATCTGTTATTATGGAGTTGTCTTTTTGAGAGGTGTTTTATTGGTGTTGTTTCTTGTTTGCCCATAATTTTCTTGATCATATCCCAAATTGCCTTTGGTTTAGTTGAGCAATTCAATTTGCTGACATAATTCTGCCAGCATTCTCTTTTTTTTGCTGCTTTTATCTCTTTTCGTGCCTTTGCTCTGTTTGATTTGTATTCCATCAGATTGGATGTTATTGGTTCTTTTTGGAATTTTTTTAGTGCTTCTTTTCGCAGTTTAATTGCTTCTTGGCATTTGTTGTTGAACCAGGGTCTGTTTCGTTTATTTGGAGTTGTAGTCTTGGGAACACTGTCTACTGCTATAGAGTTCAGTGTTTCAGTGAAATACTCTATTGTGTCATTGTTTAACTCTTTGTGTATTAGTTTTTCTTTGCATTTTCTTCAAATTTTTCCCAGTTAGCTTTGTCTAGTTTCCAACGGGCATTTTTTTCCATTAGGCTTTGTGTTATTTAGAAGTATTGGGAAGTGATCACTACCACAAGTATCATCATGTACTTGCCAAGTGTAGTCCATATAGATAGATGGGTCACATATGGTTAAATCAATGGCAGAGGTATTCCCACTAAATTGGTTTATATATGTTTGAGTGCCCGTGTTGAGTATGCATAGATCGTTTTCGTTAACAATCCTTTACCTTTTTTGTTTATTTCTTTGCATCCCCATATGATGTTGTGACTGTTAAAGTCACCCAATAAAATGAATGGCCTAGGGAGTTGCTGCAACAGTTGCTCTAATTCGGTGTCGATAACCTGATCATGTGGGGGTATGTATATAGAGCATACTGTTATGGTACGATGTAAAGTGGCTGATGCAGCTACAGCTTGAAGATTTGTGTCAAGATCTATTCTGCGTTGAGGGATCTTGTTATTAATTAGTATGGATGTGCCGCCTGATATATATATATATATATTTATTTATTTTTTTTTTTTTTAATAAATGTCATTTTTTTGGAGGATAAATTGGCAATTATACTAATACACAAGTTTTTTTTTGGGGGGGGTGAGTGTTAGGGCTTGTCATGACCAGCCGATTGATCGGAGTGGGCCTCTCCGACCGCCCGTCTAGCTCAGGTAAGGGCCAAAGTGGAGTGTTGCAGTTAATGACCACTTATCACCTGGGTCATGACCTGCTCAGCCACCAGGATCCCGTCCCCAAACATCACGGGTCGCCACCCACGGCAAACAGGTGGCCCCCTTGGGGGACTTTTACCCCCTGCAGAGGTGCAGTTGGCGTATTCTGAAGCCCCGCCGACAGGGCAGACACTTCTTTGTGACATATCTAGTCAAACACTTTTTCATAATATACCAAGGCAGTTTGAGCCTCATTAAGACTTCTATTTAATGTGTTGTGCTAGCAAACTTGCCTCAACAAAAATACACTTGCTACTGAAGCTGTAACATCAATTTGTATGATTTCAAATCGTATGCCCCACAAGGAAACAGTATGAAAATTTTAAAAAAATCCAAAAGGTCTATTTTATTACTATATGTAGTCCCAAAAATTCACAAAATGAGTATTCATTATGAAAAAAATGTACCAAACTTAATAAATATGTGACACTATTTAGCTATGGTAATTGGCTAACTAATTAAGCATGGAAATTAAAAACGAGAAATACTTAAAGCGAGAAAGAGCTATAACAAAAGACATACCGAGTGACATTATTTTTTTTAACAAAGGAAAAATGGGTAGATTTTATTTTCATTTATGAAGAAAGATATTTTTTCGCAGAAGACAGAAAATTCGTAAAAGTTGCGGGCTTCAGATTCTGTCAGAATTAATGTCATGATGCGACAAGGAAAACAGAATTCTAAAAGATAACAAAACTGTGTCAAGAATGTGACTGGGAAGGAATTTCAGTGAGACCACCCAAAAAAAAGAATAGTCACTGATTATCTTTCGGAGATCTCATTTGGTTTTGGTTCTTGTGTCCAGCGAGGAGACCGATCTGTTGTATGTCCGGATCTTGACATGAGGAGATAGGGTCGAGAAGAGGAAATCATAGTTACTACCTGTTTGAACAGTTAACGACAGACTTTCTGTCGCCGAGAATGAGTATCTGAAAATGCGATAATGTTGAGACGAGAAGGACAAAAAGATTTAGTCGGCCACCCAGTCGTTCATTGGCTGAGTGGTGGCGTGAGTGATGGGCAAGGTGAACATATGAGAAAGAAGGGAAACCTGTTGACGCCCACTGAAGGGATTGGTATGAGATACCAATATGAGAAAAGAAGAGTTTAGGAGGATAATTCCCCTCAGACCTCTCCCCACAGAAGGGGGAGAACCCCTCTAAAACAGAAAGTAATTGACTTCCAAAAATGGAAATTGATAAATTTTCCTGTCTGAAGACTAAGAGAATCCTTATTGGGGATTTGGAATTATTGAAGAACCCAAACCACAACAGGCCCCGACCCGGTTTTGGTTGGTGTCCATATAAATGAACATCCCTGGGTTTTCAGAGAATAGAGTTGGGTTGGAGATTGAAGACAGATCGACAGAGAGCTGTTGATCTCGGAGACCAGCCTTACAGGAGCTGACCGAAAGATTTCCACGCATTCCGACTTAGACTTCTAGCCAAAAGCAATTTTTTTTTTTAATGAAGAATGACTTAGACTTACACCACCAAAGCAAGTTTTAATGAAATCACCTGAAGATACCCAGTTCTGAAGTTTATTGAAAAACAACTTGATATCAAGACTCGCTTAAGAAATGCAAAGTGTCACAAATCCATAGAAGCGGGTTGGGAAAAAGATGCACTCCTGTATTCATCAGACAGATATAAAGATACTTGTTATTTTTTCATCACATTTGAACCTCTTGAGTTTATTTCATTATTTTTCTTTCACATACACTTGTGCAGTATCACCTTTGCCCTGGATTCAGCTTGCACTACGGCCCGATGCCTGATTGATTTCCTCTGCCTAAGATCAAATCACAACGTGGGTAGGTTAGGCTTGAGATCAAAGCAGTTACTTCGGTAACCAGACGTTGGAGGCAGGCTGAGAATGGCAAGGCTGATATTGAATCAAACCAGATTTCCATCCAAACCAGTCAAGGGTTAGATTATCACAGATGGTGCTGCAATCAGCCCAGGGTTAGAGTGGGTCACAATTTGGGGCCTTGACTGACTGGTGGTGTCACAAATACAAAGTTTTATTGTCAGAGTCTATATTCCCTTATAGAAAAAATTCCCAAACATCAGTTTGTCAATAGTTGTCAACACCTCATAAAATCATCCACCTGTGTTAAAAAATGTTTTCTGCGTTATTTTAAACTAAAAGCAATATTTGTTTCAAATCAGATTAATTAAACTTTAAATCAGCTAATCTTCCTCAAATAAAGTTGATTTCATTTTTTGAATGATTTTTTTAATAAAATTATAAGAGAATTACGTTGTAGTGACAGATTTGTCAATATGGACGATTTTAGCGTTTTTACTACTAACAAAAAAAAAAAAAAATTTCAATAAATTTAAATTCAGGTTGAAATACAAAGTATTTTGCTTATTAGAAATATTCAATATTAGCTTGAAATTAAAACTAAAAGTTTCAAGAAGGATTTTTTATTTGTAAAAAAAAAAAAAATGCATTTTAAAAGTTTAAAAATAAGCCTTTTTTTTTTGCTGTTTGACAGCAATGAGTATTTTTTAAATAAGTAAAAAATATAAAAACAAAAAAAAAAGAACCGACTTATCAATTGTACCTCAGTAGCAGCAGCAATTAGTGCAGGCCATTCAACTCTGGGAATCATCCGAGCAATGAAATCTGCGTTGAAATCTGTCTCTTTCACTTGGATTTTTGTCGCCTACAATAAATAACGAAAATATATTTATTTATTTATTAATTTGGTATTGCAGTTTAAAAAAGTAAAGACTGAAAAAAGTTGAGACAGCGTAGAAAGGGAAATAACTTTAGTAAAGTGACGGATTTTTTTTTTATGTCCAAGAACGAAACTTTTCCAATTTCTTTGTTTTCTCTCGCCCTAGAATAAACTCCAAGAAAGAAATAACTGCAGTTCATAAGCTGTGCATTAATGACAAAAAATGATATTTTTTATAATAAAAAAAAAGAAAAAAACAGAACAAAAATAACGGATAAATTTCCTCACTAAAAACAATAACATTTCCTTACAATCAAAAGAGAAAAAAAAATAAATAAAAATCAGTTCTTTACTCCACATAAACACGAAATAATTTGAAATATAAATTAATTTTAATAATTAATTTTATTTTTCTTTAGAAAAGTTTAAGGAACTTGTAAGAAGCTCATGATTTTACCGCGCTGAGTATTTTTTTTTTTCCAAACACTGCTCAAGGGAAGTAACTCTTAGGGATTTGTGACAAGCAAAATTTATTATTTTTTTCCGTTTTCCAAAAGCAGTATTTTATTTCGCATTAAAAAAGAAAAGAAAACCTAAGCTTTAGTTAATGATTTTCTTTTCTTTTTAAATAAAAATTGACACTACTGAGTAACTATAGTTATAAAAAAAATAATTAAAAATTGACCTTTAAAAAAAAAAAATTATTTTTATTACGTTAGGATATAATTTATTTTTTAAAAAGATGAAAAGAAGAATAAGTTTATGTTGAAAATTTTTTTCCAAAATTATCATTATTATAACATCGTATTATAATGTTATGGCCAGAAAAAAATCACTTGTTGGATGGGTGGATTAAAAAAAAAACATATCGTAAAAAAATAAAGAAAGATTTTGTAATTCAATTAACTTGAATTTTATGTGGATAGTATATTTCATTTTCATGTAATTGATGGAAAGTTAATATTTATGTTGACATTTTTTGAGTGAACGAGAATTTAGTTTCTTTTTTGTTGAAGATCTTCAAAAAATTTCTTTCCAATCCAATAAGATTACGACAACTGCAAACTAACAAATACCAGAAGCAATAAATACCTGTATTCCAAGTGGGTAACCTTTCGTAACTCCCTTAATAATACAGGAAGTAAGCATATTATGAGTTAACAGTTTCATGATGAATGTCTGAATTCCACGTGCGTTAAGATTTGCTATAATTATTACCACCAAAGACTGAAGAGTTCCACAAGAAGAGCTAGCAATTTTAAACGAGACGATTTTTCGAATAATAGACATTTTATTTTGATAATATCGAAATAAAAATTTCACAAATAAATTAGAAGTATAAATAAGTGATACATGTCAGCTACGTTCTTTTTATTATCAGTGATAGGTTACTTCATAGAACGAAGGTGGTGTGAATATTGAAGAGTATCTTTTATTGAGGTTCTAGTTGGAGCTCAATCATGGAGAAAAGTTTGTAAAAGCAACTATTTAGTAATTAGTTTACATAGGGCACCATTTGAATGCCTATGCATATATCTAAAAATATGTATGTACATAAACATAGAGTGAGTCACACATTATTTAAATTGTCACCCAATGAGGACAGTCACAATAAAAAATACCAAGTAAGGCAATTGATATAAAAACCAGGTTCCACGTTATTTAGACCTTCTCTCAAAGGAGTTACTGGATGTAATGAACTTTTTTTAAAATATTAACAGTATCA
The DNA here is from genome assembly GCA_903632075.3 of Acanthosepion pharaonis. Classification (NCBI taxonomy): domain Eukaryota; kingdom Metazoa; phylum Mollusca; class Cephalopoda; order Sepiida; family Sepiidae; genus Acanthosepion; species Acanthosepion pharaonis. The sequence continues at coordinate 3,632,933 of CAHIKZ030004635.1, read as the reverse complement.
GCCTAAATTTACTGTTAATTATTTTCTATTAATGATACTGATTACCTACAATTATTTATCGTTTTATATGTTTTTTCACAGATACTGTCATATTTTTATATTTTTTTAAAATTTATTTAATAGGCAAATTTGAGAAGGCAATGAAAAACAATTCCATTTTCACAAGAATACAAGACAATTCACAGATAATAAAGAAAAGTAATCTCTGGAGAGTCATTTTCACTTATGTCATAATGGAATAAAAAATGTGCAAAATATTTTCTTGAACTTACCTGACATTAGCACAAGGCCATTTTCATGGAGCACCTTAATAAAGAATGAAATTACAGTCATTAACATGCCAGTCAAAGGTACGATTACTCAAATAGATATTCAGTAGATGGACTAATATATTCCGACTTTAAAATCTTTCCCTCTGTGCTTCAATTTAGTTAAAAGACATGTAAATAAATATAAATATATATATATATATATATATATATATATATATATAATAGATATCATCAATCTTATTACCAATATTGTTATCATTTTATTCCTCAAGTTTCATTAACATGCTTATTAAATCTCTTCTCTCTCTCTCTCTCTCTCTCTCTCTCTCTCTCTCTCTCTCTCTCTTATATATATATATATGTCATTCGCAGACAGTACTGTTTCGCTGTATCACAGCTCCTCAGTGCAACTAGACATCTGAATGCTTCAAGCCAGAACTGAAACTCGAACAATTTGGTGTCAGTCAGAGTTTCTACCACTGAGCTATCATCATTCTTGCAGAGAGAAACAGCTAATTCTAGCATATTGTTTTTACAAATGTAAACAAATGCCAATCAGTCAGAGGGCTCCAAATCATTTTACTGAAGAGCTTTGTATTAGCGCAAGTGGCTGTTGATTATAGAATCAGCTTATCTCTCAACAGTGCTCAATTGAAATATATTTTTCAAGTATACATACTGACTTGAAAAGGCACATAGATGTTTTCATTATTTTTTCCTTTAGGATTTTTACAACCAACACTTCTTCAGAAGGAAACTATTGCTATAAATAACATGAGACAAGAGATGATGTTCACAGAAAAGCAAAAAATAATGAAAGCAAAGGGGATACTGAAGAACATGACTAAAATTGTACAGTTTACCTAGGGTACATAAGGACAATGTGCCTCTTTGATCAATTTTGTCTATGATATTTGTTCTGTACAACATGAACTGGCTAAATGGTTGGTTAAGATACTTTAACATGTTTCTGATTCATTCTCCACTTACTATACCTCTATGGACTCTTCCACCACAAGCCAGTTAACCCCTGCTAGGAAATGCACTATTCCTGTTATAATTTTCACCATCACAATCTTACAAAATATATAACAAGTATTCATTGGTCAATCACCTTCAATCTAGCTTGCTGATTGATCAGTTCTGATCAATCAAACCGCCTGAACGCGACCAATCTGTTTTCCCGCTCAATATGCTTGGAGCCTCCCACATGGTACAAGACCATTATATAAACAGAACACATGTAAACTCCCTGAGTTTCTTTTCATTCATCTCTCTCTCACACGTCTCATTCCTTGCTACCAAGTACCAAGATGTAATCTTCAAGAACTCCCGTCTTAGCCATTGCGGTCAGACGTTAAAGACCATTACCAACATTCGCGCAAGTACGAACTCTGAAATCTCTTCTGAACTTTTACCAACTTTACAACTCACAATTCCAAACACGCTAAAGAAACTTTATTCTTCTAAATTACAGTTTAATATTACTTCCTTTTAATATGAACTCAGGTACAACTATTACCTAATCAAAGGGACACAACTCTGTCCTACCTTTTCAGTTCGCATGCATGTATATCAAATATTAATAAATTCAATTGTTATGTTTTTAAATCATTCCATTCAGTTTTGTATTTTATACCATGTGCTATTTATGTCAAATATAAATTGCATTGCGTCCACACATTGTCCTTAATCCCACCTTTCCTAGCCAAAAGTGAAATATTGGTAACACTGTCACTACACCTCCAACTCATTTAAGTTTTTTAATTTTATTAGAAGTTCTGAAATTCGTTCTGATAACAAACTTTTAGTGTCATTTGACATTGTGAGTTGGTATACAAACATGCCACTTCAAGACACCTTGCAAATTTGTTCTCTCTATATGTGTCACCTGGGTCCTGCTTTAATTCCAGAAGCTCTGTTTTTGGAGTTTATGCATTTCACAACAGAGGGGGTTGAGTTTAGTTTCAATAATATTATGTATGCCCAAATCGATAAGGCCTCAATGAGCAGTCCTCTGGGTCCAGTATTGGCCAACATTTTTGTTGGTTTCTACAAGAGCCTTTTGTTTGAAGAATGCCATAAGCCCCATATATATTTGTGTTATGTTGTGACACATTCTCCATCTTTGATTCTGTCAATGACATTACAACTTTTCACACACAACTCAATTCCCTTCATCTAACAATTCACTTTGGAAGTGAAGAATGATTGTACTTTACCTTTTTTGGATGTTTTTGTTGAACATAAAGATGATTTGTTTATTACCAGTGTTTATTGCAAACCTATGTTCATGGGTCTGTACACTAATTGTAATTCTTTTGTTCCTATGTCTCATAAAATTAATCTGATATCTACCTTGGTGCATCATGTGTTGATAATTTGTTCTCACTGTAGCCTTAACCAGGAACTTGAGAAAATTCATGTTTATTGATAATGGTTTTCCAACTAATGTCATCAAACGTGTTATTGAACATAAGATCAAACATTTAAATGAACCAGTAGTTTTTGGTCCCTCTCTTTGTCCCGTTTATTTGAAACTACTAAGCAGAGTCAACTACACACTGACAGGAAGTCAGTGTGTATTAAATCAGGTTTTTCAACTGTCAGATTTGGTGTTGTTTTTGAGACCTGTTCAGTGTTTCCCTCTTTCATTAAAAATTCTATCCTACTTTCAAAATAGTTCTGTGTATAAGTTTAAATGTGTGCGATATGCTGAATATGTAAGACGGACCAATCAGAGATTAGACACCAGAATTGGTTGACGTGTTCCTGCTACTATAAGATCAGGTAATCTCAGTCATTCTTCCAAAACAACCCAGTCTACACATGACTCAGCAATAAGCCAGCACCTGTTAGACAACCCTGACTGTGCTGATAAGTAGGATAATGATTTTTTCACTGTTCTACACAGGGCCCGGGCTGCTCACTATTTAAAGATTTTTGAGGCGGTTTATAATAAGATACACAAACCAGGTTTATGTAGGCAAAAAGAGTATTTTATTCATTCATTATGTTTAGTTGGAGGGTTGTGAGTAACACATTTTCCTTTTTAATACTCACTTGGAACATTTAATTCTTTTTGATTGTGAATTATTTTACTAATAAATTGTTTTTAGTCATGTTCCTAAGTATCCCCTTTGCTTTCACTATTTTTTGCTTTTCCGTGAACATCACCTCTTGTCTCATGTTATTTATAGCAATGGTTTCCTTCTGAAGAAGTGTTGGTTGTAAGTATCCTAAAGGAAAAATAATGAAAATGTCTATATGCCTTTTCAAGTCAATGTATATGTTCGGCAGTATCAAGTCTTTGTTCAAATATATATGTGTGTGTGTGTGTGTGTGTGTGTGTGTGTGTGTGTGTGTGTGTGCACACACACACACACACACACACACACAGAGAGTCAAACATGTTTTGTTGAATAATATAGACAATTTCATTTACCTGTCCTGGGTATAATGATAAACTGCATCCGCGTCCTGGGTAAGATGATAAACTACATCCAACAGTAAGGCCTCTGATCAGGAGGTTTTGATGAGCGTGGAACCACCTCTTAATTGCTGGTGTTCCCAGGTTCGCCCTGACTGGGGGTGGTAGCACCTGTTAGGGTCCCAGCTCTGGGCAAATAGTTAACCCTGAAACTGAGGTAAAAAGCATTATAAACGTGTAAAAATAGCTTTTAATACCAGAAATATTTTGTAAAAATTATTACCAAAAATAAATTTTCAGCTATACGTTTTTGAAAAAATATTTCCAACTATACATTTTTGAAAATAATATTACCGGCTATACATTTTTGAGGAAAAAAATATTACCAGAAATAGATTTTTGACAAAACAAAAATATTACCAGGAAAAGAAAGTTGTTGGCATCAAATAACCCATTGAGGTTGATATGCCGTAAAACAATACAAACCAAACCAATTTCATCTACATTCTTTTTCTTTTTCTTTCCATCACTTTTGTTGGTAAAATAGAAGTTCTGCCAGGAATGTTATAAGAGCCAGGGTGCAAATTTACTCTAGATGACCTTGTGATCAAGGCACACTCTAAACATTTTTGTCATAGGGAATTGTTTATCTCCTATTTTCTGCTATTTTTGTGTGTAGCTGTGATTAGGCCCTGGATATAGCCTTTGGTAAAATCGGAGTCATTGTGGTGATGATTTTTAATTATGTAATCTGTGATGTTATATTTTGGTATTCCAGTGGCGGAGGAATTGTAATCATGGATAAACACATTTACCAACAGAAGATGAGAGAGCTCATTAACGATGATAACATCTATGAAAAAGTAAATGAAAACAAAGCTATAAAAGAAATACAAAAATTTACAAGCGACATCAAAAACCTACTAGAAAATGAAAACTTTTGGATAAAACTTATTGAATACCATCCAAAAACACCCATATTATAGGGATTACCAAAAACACATAAACTGAACATACCAATGAGACCTATCTTATCAGGGATAGGCAGCGCCCTACATAAACTAGCCCACAGACTAAGCAGAATTTTAACACCACTTCTTGGCACTATTAGTCCATCACACATAAAAAAATTCAGGTGACCTCTTAAACAAATTAAAAAACATAGACATTAAAAACAAATATATGGCTAGTTTAGATATAAAATCTTTATACACAAACATCCCCATATAGAAATGCTTAAATCTACTAAAAAAAACACCTAAAAAAAGCAAAAATTAAATTACCTACACCTACATATAAAATCATAAAAATATGCCAGCTAAACAACAAGCAATGTTTCTTTACATTTGATAACCAACATTACAGACAAAAATTTGGTTTACCAATGGGATCTCCTCTCTGCAATGTTCTTGCTTGTCTATTTTTAGAATTTCTAGAAAGTGACCTATTCAAAAACATTCTCCCTACAAACTCTTCCTATTTCAGATACATAAACAACTCATTATTAATATATCCACAAAACACTAGTTTAACGGATCTTCTCTCCAAACTTAACGACATTGAACCTACAATAGACTTCACTTTTGAAACTGAAACCAACTGCCCTCTTCTGTTCCTAGATATCATATTACATAGAAATAATAACACACTCAATTTTGACGTCTACAGAAAGGCTACAAACAAAAATGATCTGATCAGTTTCTACTCAAACCACTCTTCTAAAATTAAATCTGGAATTATTATAGGTTTCTATCTGAGAGCATTAAGGATCTGCAATCCCCAATATTTACTTAAAGAAAAAACATCATAGAAAACATATTCAAAAACCTACAATACCCATATCATTTCATCCACAATACAAGAAGAAAGGCATACAAAATATACAACCGAAACAAAAATAATAACATAATCCACAATAATAAATTACATGGAAACAGATGCTTAATACTATCGACCAACTCTGTCATGTCTACTATTCCGAACAACCTATCCCATCTAAATAATCTTAAAATAGTCACAAACACTTCCAAAACCATTATGGATATACTCAGATCCTCAAACATTAATAGCAATAATATTTCTGAAGCAGGCATTTATAAAATAAATTGCCAATATATTGGAGAAACAAGTAGAAATTAAAAAAAAAACACATTTATGAACACAAAAGAGACCTCACAAAAAACAACTTAACTAATGCACTAGTCATACATAGAAATAAATTCAACCACAAATTTGATTTTAAAAATGCTACACTGATAAAACAAGAAAATAACTCACTCAGAAGGAAAATTCTTGAGAGTGCCACCATTGAATATTATCCAAATATTAATCTACGCCCAGGCTTTTTCCCTATTTCACCTTTCCTAACAGAATCACTACTCTCCCAAGCAAACATACACAACAGTATCAAGAAATCAAAAGAAAATGATTGAATTCATCAACACAACAATAAAAACAATATCTTCACATGTGACAATACTTGATGTAATTTTCAGTTAACAGTATGAATATAATAGTGTTATCTAAATTCTTCCAGTTGCTAAGGACATTTTGTTTTGTTATTATTAGTTACTTTGTTTAATAAATTCATTTTGTTTTGCCTTGAAAAAGTCCACATTGGATGAGATGAGTTGGCTAATATTACAGTTTTCCTATTGTCTTTTACATTTATATATAATATACCTAGTGATAAAAAATTATTTATCTTACAAAAGAAAATATTTATTTTACAAAATAATTTTCATCCTTCATGTACAGCTTTAAGTAAATACAGTGGAGGGGGGTACAAATATTCATACACATACAAATTTTTAATTTATTGTATTTCCAACTAATGAATAAATATACTTTTCATATAATTAACTGTAAACAGATTCATAATAAATAAATATGCATAAAAAACAGAAATAAATTTGATTTAATAGAAATAAATCCCATTTATCCATTTTAATGGGTGAAAAAGTATCTGTACAATGCCAATTTAAGATTTTAAAACTTTTGAATTGCATTAATACTTTAGGTTATTCAAGTGGAATATTCTACAATGTTCCAATAATGTTATTAGTGGTTATTTTTAGCTTAAAAATACAAACAGAACATTCTTTAATTAATATTCATGCAAGAAGGTTATCATCATGGCAAGAAGTAAAGAATTGACAAATTTGCAAAAAGAACTGTTTGTTAATCTTTGGAAAGAAGGTAAAAGTTACAGCAAAATCTCAGAGAACCTGAATATTCCATTTACTACCATTAATTCATTCATTACAAGGTATAAAAATCTCAAAACTGTTGAAAACCAAAGAAGAACAAGTGCTTCAAGGAAGATTTTTGCAAGATCTTCAAGGAAATTAATATGTCAAATTAAACAAAATCCAATGGTTACTTGTCAAGAGTTTCAGGATGATTTGCTTTCACCAGGAATCTGTGTCATTAAATGGATAATAAGCAATGAAATTTATAGGAACAATCTAAACTCCACTGCTATTGAAAAAAAACAGAGATGCCAGGTTAAAATTCATTCATGAACATAAGGATAAGTTAAAATTATATTGGGAGTATTATGGACAGACGAAACCAAAATTGATTTGTTTGGATGTAATTCTAGAAATCATGTATGTGAAATTTCGTGGTGGCATCATCATGGTTTGGGGATGTTTTTCTGACAAGAGGTACTGGTAACATCAGTAATAGATGGTAGAATGAATGCTGTTGCATATCAAAATATTTTGGAAGCAAATTTAATGATTTCGATTGAAAATCTTGAACTTCCTTCTGATTGGATCTTCCAACATGATAATGATTCTAAGCATACTGCAAAATCTATGAAGAAATAGCTTGCTGAAAATAATGTAAATATCCTGAAATGGCCAAGTCAGTCCCCAGTTTTAAACCCAATTGAGAATCTGTGGTATTATTTGAAAATTCAAATATAATTGTGAGCTCCAACAAACATTCCAGATACGAAGACCATATGCAAAGAAGAATGGAACAAAATACCAACTAAAATTTGCAAATCATTAATTGAGAACGACAAGAAGAGGTTGGTTGCTGTAGACGTGAATAATAGCTATTCTACAAAGTATTAAATGAAGATTATGTATTCTTTTTTGTATTGTATAAATACTTTTTTCATCCATTAAAATGGATAAATGGGATTTATTTCTATTAAATCAAATTTTTTTCAGTTTTCTATGCATATTGAGTTATTATGCATCTGTGTAAAGTTAATTATATAAAAAGTATGTTTATTCATAAGTTGGAAATAGAATAAATTAAAAATTTGTATGTGTGTTTTGTTAATCTCCTCTTTGATAGAGCTATTTCTGTTTACTGGGACTATAAAAGAACATTATACATGAACCTTGTATTCTCAGCTGAATAAAGCTCTCTTAAAGCCTACACCTGCGTACTTTTGTCATTACAATGTGTACAAATATTTGTTTCCACCCACTGTATGTGTTGAGATCTGTTCAACAATTTCCTACTTGATAGCTTTCCAATTTACACTATAAGCAAGTAAACTTATGCTTAACTTTGTCACACTGAATATATTTATTTTAGTATGAGTAGTAGTAATAGCAACACAGATACATATACATATTGTTTTATTGTAAAGCTCAGAAATAGACTCTAACAATAGAGGATGAACCACTAGGAGAAACCCAAGAATTGGCTGGAAATTATTTGTTAAAAATACAGATGTAGTAAAAAGCACCTTGCTAATATTTTTTTAAATGTAATGTGTATAATGATTGTAAAATGCGAGGTAGGACTTGTGGGCGCAAAATATGAAAATTAACAAAATCATTTGAAAATAGACACAGAAATGCAGAAAGAGAAATCCAAAGAATAACTCCAAGAGAAAGAGGTCAACATCAATCAGAATACAGACCAGGATAAAAGAAATAGAAGTAATTAAGCAACAAAAAAGCAGGTAGGCAAGTCATATAACAAGAAGAAAGGATAACATGTCAAGTAAAAGGTTGGTTGATTGTTGCCTAATAGATAGCAAAATGCTGCCTAATAAGACCAGCAAAAATGCCCAGTGAACACAGAACATTCTCATAACATTGCAGACATGTATTTTGATTGGGAGATATGTGATGGTGTGAGATGTTGGTGCAATGTTGCAGTCAGTTATTTTCCTGACCACAAAATGGCTGCCCATCCCCAACATTGTCATAAAGTTATATTAATGTTGCAAAGTAATGTAGGTGAATAATTCCACACTGGTGAATTATAACAAAAGAATACTTTTTCTCCGCATAGCAATATGTATAAAAGGTATAAGATTTATTTTCATTTTTTTTTTTTAATTGTGAACCACAAATTTAGATGATGAATGCAGGTTCAAATATCTTCCTAGAATTTTTTTCTCTTCTTTTAATCATATCACCCTATGCAAGGCAGTAAGAACACTAAGACACAAGGGCTTACTGAATGTGGATGAACAAGAAAAAAACATTATAGAATGAGAAGAATAGAAGAGTAATCTAGACTGTAGATAATGATTGATGCTGCATTTAAATTTTTGAAGATCAAAGTTGGCTGGAAAGCATAAGAGTAAAAAAAGAAACTGTTAGCATAGAACTTATGGTTACATCGAGTCAATTCAACTGTAAATTGATGAGCTCTTGTTGCCAGTCTAGTATTGCACTTAAATTTATAAAGTCTAGGTACCATAGTGAAGCGTTCATCTGGACAATTACCATAAAAGTATTTATAGAAAATATCATAGAAAAGCATTTTTTAACACAGAGGTGGGTGTTTATGAGGTATTGACAACTATCTCAATAGACTTATGTTTGGGGATTTTTTTCTACAGGGAACATATCTGTAGAAATTACTTGATGAATATAATGTAAGTGCCTTTTTTATATAATTTTTTAATTATGCAGTAATTTTTAAAAAATTAGGAAAATATTATAAGTAATCTAATATCTTATTGAATTTAAGATACTTTGGCTTTAAATTTACTATAGTTACTCCCCTTATTTCCTGATAATGTTGTATATTGATGCCTGTATTTACAAAAATTGGCACATTTATACACATACAAAAAAAATGCAAAATCTTTTTAAAATAATGTATAATTTAATAATCATATGGCACATGGTACTAGAACAGTCTACCCCAGCGAGCAAAATAAAAGGTTCAGTTCAACATTCCAACCACCTGAAGAAGGCCAGAGCATACAACAGTCAAAACGTTGTGAAAAATATGACAACAAAGATGAGGACAATAGTCTGAATAATGTAAATAATATACATAATATCTCATCTCAGAAATAGAAACAGATACAATTGATTGGTTTGTTTTTTATGACTTATCAAACCTTTGTGGCTTACTTAAGGCCAAAACATATTTTAGATTGTAAGAATAATTCTTTATTTGCATGTGAATATTATGTTAACAATTTTTTGAGAATAACACTGAATTTTACAGATACAAGTCCTACTATTTAATCCATAGGTGGGGGAAATAGATTCATACCTTTCCCAAGGGTATTTGTGTATAAGTGTATAATAGCAAACCCAATTGGAATTTGAACTTGTTTCTCTGATTTTTGTAGACCTACAAACATTTAAATTGGAGAATCATTTTTTTTTTATTTTTGAAATTTATTGGTCTGTGGAGAAATACATAAAAAAGCAGTTTCGTTTCATATATAAAGAAGAAAACATTAGTATATCCTGTACTGGTGCAATTTTAAAAAAATCAAAGTAATATTTTCCCACGTAGTCTTGCCATTGCAGAGTTGTCTTTCTTTGTTTAATGAACACTCCTTTCTCGCTATTTCAATTGCTTGGTCTTCACTTTTATTATTTCTACAACAGTGGGTCTAATTACTTTCTACTTTCTTCCTCTGTATTGTCTGCTCCTCTGTGAATATGTGTGACACATATATTTACTGACTGTGCTTAGTAAGTTTAATACTGTGTGTATTGATATGTATCATAGTTCTCCAAGTTGTCTTGACTCATATTTAACTTGGTTATTATAAACACCCTGCCATTTAAAAATAAATAAATAAATAAATTAAAATGGTTACTAGGTAGATGAAAACACATGGTAAAACTTTATAAAATAAATGAATAAAAAATACATTATAAAAGTAAATAAACAAGAACTGGAATGCATATAAGGAAATATAAGAAATATTTAAGTTGTAAAAAAAATATTTCTTTTTAAAAAAAAAAAATCATTTCATCCCAAGCATACCAATAAAATCCACAAGGATTTAGGGGGTTACTGAGAGTGAATAAACAGAGGGGACAGTAAAGATTAGGCTTCAAGAAAACAGAAGATAATGATTGACACTGAATTAAAATTTTTGAAGATTGTAGTTAACAGGACAGCAAGAAGCCGGAAGAGATTTCAACAAGGTACATATGTGAGAGAAGCTATTAGCATAAAACTTATGGTTACAACTAGCAATTTCAACATTGAAATTATGAGATTCAGCTGACAATCCAGTAATGTGCTTAAATTTGTGAAGTTGACATATGAAAAGCCCATATATAAGGATGAGGAAGATTATGTAGCATGAATCATTCAAGGAGAGTCTGTCTTTTATTTGATCTGTTTCAGCTATGGAATTAAGATTTTACTAGCATCAATTTTTTAATATTTTACTAATTTTACTTAAAGTAGTCCAATTTTCTATTTTTTTTTTAAATGCCATATCTTTTAGCTATCATGACTCTCTACAGTTTCCTTTTCTTTCTTAATATCTGTTGTTATAAAATAAAATAAGACATATCTCGGCTGATTTATAGGCAAATACTCAAGAGCGAGAACCGGATGTGAACGGGACAAAGCCCCGTCACAAAATGACCATTATCTTTCTTCACAAATGTTTCCGACACACGTGTTCCGGTCAAAAAATAAAATAATATTTAAAGTGCTCTATTTTTCGTCCAATAAAAATGCTTCCCTCCTAATTATACTCGCTTCGTTTCTCGAGCCTGTTAAGCCATAAAAAACGCTATAAAAGGGGTCACAGGGAAGTTCAGCGGCAGTCAACAGGTGGCCACGAAGGAGACTGGTCATGTTTAGCAGCTGTCAGCAGGAGAGCGTCAACCACCGTCAACATGTGTGAACTACTATGAGAGATCAACCTAGATCCGAAAGCCGGCTTATGAACTTTACCACACCAAGGTAGCTGTCCTAAACCCTTACGTTCCTGTTGAAATAAACCATGTAAATCTATTTCTACTGTTGTCGTATTTCTTTCTTGCAACCATACGCTTGTCTATAACACTGTGAATCGCCATCACTTCTCTACCATTTTGAAATCAGAGTAGTCCTTCTTCTAGATTGACTTAAGTCCAATCTGAACTCATTGCAGGGGGTGTGATAGATGGATTCTTTCCAAGGGGTCTACCGCAAAAGTAAATGCAACAAATTAGATTGGTATTTGGACAGCTTGCTGATTCCCTTCTGCACTGATAGGCTTTACGCTACCCACAGATCACCCCAGTTTGCGTAAAAGTCTTTATTTAGACGAATTCAGTTCAGGTAGGATTATACATTAAACTAAGTTATAATCTCTTTAAATGTCATATAGAAGAAGCAGGGGTGAATGTAAGTTTGGATCTTTCATATTTGTTTTATAACTGCAGATACTTTAAAGAATTCTCTTCATTTGAGTTTTAAGTGATTTTCGCAGATTTTCTAATCAGTTCATCAGATGGAGACTTTCATATAGATCTCATGAATGGTGCCAAACTTTTTCAGAAATATCTAAACTGTCAGTTGTATACAACTGCTTTCTCAGGTCATTGATTGAAAATGGTTTTGAGTGTATGAAGACTTTAGATCTTAGCGAGGGTCATTCTTCTTCAAAGATCATGAACTGGTGCTACAAAATCACAAGCAAAAAACTTTACTTAATAACGGAAACCAAATCACTTGAGGACTTTCAACAGCAGCAACAACTTAAATGGATATCACATGTAACTTGAAGAGTAAATAAAAAATAATTAAGATGTTGACATTCCACACTATTTCAAACAATACTAGAAAGATCAATAACAGCTACTGGACTTGAGAAACAATTTTCTTGAAAAATTGTTTTAATAGAAAAATATTATTAACTTCAGTTGAAAGTAACATAATCTGTTTGTTCAATGAATGCCAAATGTTTCCTTATAAGGAAACAGCTAATATTACCATTACAATTATTTTGTAATGGTCGTTTTTTTCAAGAAGCTGAGGTTTTATTCCCAACACCGCAAATTGGTACAAAACCAAAACATTAACCTAAAAACTTGAGTCATGGTCTTAAATAAACTTGTCAGATTGATACTTTCATAAGGATGTCATGTATGGTATCAAACTTGTTCAGAAACATATAAAAACTGCCAGTTGTATACAACCGTTTGGTCTTGGAAAAGATCATCCTACTTTGAACATTGTGGACTGGTGCTATAAACAAACAAAGAACTGTACCAAATAAGAGAAACCACATCATTTGAGGACTACCATCAGTATCAAGAACTAAAATGGATAGCACATGTAACTCAAAGAGAAAATGATGACATAATCAAGATGTTAACATTCCACACCATTTCAAATAAATGGTTTGGAAGGAAATCTCCATCAATACTGGAAAGTGCAATAAAAGCTACTGTACTTGAGAAACCTATTTTCCTAAAAAAATGTTTTAAGAGAAAGATTTTAGAAATTTCATCCGAAAACAGTATCGGCTGCTTGGTAAATAAATACCAAATGTTTCCTTATAGGGAAACAACTAATATCACTATTATCATTACTATTTACCACCAGGATATTATTTTTTCTGAGACAAAGAAATTTCTTGTTAACTGATCCCAAATGGTTAGTTTAAATTTATTTAATTTTTTGTATTATTATATAAATATTATTATTATATTATTATTATATAAATATGTCATTTAATATGCTTACCTATGCTGTCAGAAGATGATGGAAATATTTTGTAATTGTAATGGACTCATTTAAATGTTAAAAACTTTATGTTGCTTTGCATTTTCTTGTTTTTGCTTCAGTATTTGTTGAATGTTGAATTAAACAAAATACATTCTAGTCACCATTGAATAATTTTGATTTCTTTACAACCAAAATAATTGATGAGAATTTGTGATATGGAAAATTGTTAAAAGGTGTGCATGCATGTGCACACACACACACACACACACACATACACACACACACACACACATACACACACACATATATAAACACACACACATACAAACACACACACACACACACTAAAAAATGGTAAAAACAAATCAAAAAGATTGTTATAAACAAAAAAATCTCTACACTCACATATACACATATATAATAGTAAAAAGAAATTAAGATTATCACATCCACATATTCACACATACACAATAACAGAAACAAATTAAGATGCAACATAAGCAGAACTATCAGTTTCATGCTTGGGCGATTATCAGAAACCTGATGATTGCCCAAGCATGAAACTAACAGCTGTGTTTACATTTCTTTTTAATTTGTCATTATTATTATTGTCGTTCTGTCTGCTTCACACTGAGCACTTTTTTTTAAACCAATGCTATGTGATGAGAAATTTTTTGATATTATTAAAAACATTGTCACACTATTACCTATTAGTACTATTTAGATTGATTCTCATTGGTCAGTCATGCATCAGGTGCATTAAAACTGTAGATAATTCTATATGTATGTAAGTTTGTAAAAATTCTAGTATGTCTTTGACGAAGCTTTAATAAAAGTGAAACATGTAAAATTGATATATGTTTCCTATTTGTTCTTTATCTTATCATCCTGTCAGATTCTGTTTTGTCTTCATACCTTTAAATGAAAATAATACAATTAAGAAGTAGTATGTCACTTGGAGTCAATGTAGTCTTGATGAAATCAGTAGTAAGCAGATAAGCTAGATCTCTAACTCTCAACTTGTTTATCCCTTATACTGACGATTCTTGGTGTCTGTATTTGGATGAGTCCAAGTCCTCTTTTGGAGAGGTGTGTCATTCTCTACACACCCCACATTTTAGATACGCATTTTCTTTAGTCAATACTTTTTCCTACACTTCCAATGTTTTAGTTGGATTATGTTTATGCTTAACCTGACATTATATTGTAATTTCAGTTTTAGGAATAGGTACTGTAAAAGTATTGTTAAATATGTCCATTGGTAAAATAAATTTTACCCGTTGTTTATTATGTACATAACTTGACCTCAATTGATTTATATCACTTATGATGAAATTGTCCACCTTCGACAATTTGTACATCTCTGGCACATAAATCCTTAAATATAATACACCATATATATATATATATATATATATATATATATATATATATATATATATAGTTAGGTAATGAAAAGTTTGGTAATCTATATGAATAATCCCAAGGAGGATGTAATTCAGAGAGTTTAATGTCAAACCAGAGCAACTATTAATTTAATTAGAAAATAGACAACCCTAAGGGTCCATTGATTATATTTTATTTCCCCAGATAGGGTTTTTTTCCTGGTTCATCAGATCACATTTCCAAGGGTAAAAAAATGATTTTAAATTTATGTATTTTTATACACTTTTGAGGGGTAGTTTTAAGTTGATGTAGGGTGATAGAGAGAGGAAGAGGAGGAGTATGAAAGATATGGTCGAAATTAGAGAGGGAAGGGAGAGATAGAAATAATTTTAAATCTATTTTTATTAAGATACTTAAGAGTAAGGGAGTGGGGTAAGGACCAGACATTGACTTAGTTAATAAGTCATCTCACAGGAAATGAGACAAAGAGAAAAAAGAGAAGTGAAATTTTTTTTTGTGTAACAATTGAGGGCCAGTGTGCAAAATTTTGTCATGGGAAGCACAGAAGTCAAGATCCCCATTTACATCCACACGCAAAAATCTACCACGCTGAAAACTATAAAGAGACTGCCCTAAACGACGATGACACAGTTCACAGTAAGAACTAAATTCTATCTCTTGCATTCCCTGTTACAACTAAAAAGCATGCACACATGTACTGACTCTTTTACACAAACAATGATACACCTGCCCAAATTCAAGTTATATTTGTTTTTGAAAAGAAATAAAGAAATGTATAACAACATTTCACTGTTTTTCACATACATATAATTATATTTCTTTCTTCCCAGTTTTGGCCCTAAAAAGGAAATAAAATACAGTTAAATTCATAAAACAAATATTCAACATAGCCAATTTTGCCCGTAATTCATGTCTGTCACTCATAATTTTTATTTAACTAAAGTTCTTTTTTCTTTTCAAAAACAAATATAACTTGAATTTGGGGGTGGGTGAGTCATCATTATTTTGCACACTTCCCCTCAATTGTTACACAGAAAAAATTGTACTTGGATTAAATGAAAATTACTTACAATATAATACATATTACTTATAATACATTTGTTATAGTGGGACACACCTATTCTATAGTTAATAGACTCTCCCACCTATAATAAATAGGAGTAGTAGAAGTCGCTCAGTGAATTGGTGAGTCAGTCAATGTTGGACAACCATTAGTCGGATATTAAAGTATCAGCCACCACAACTAGATTACTGCGTCATACCTATTATATGAAGTTCCTAACGTTTTGTATGTTGAACCTGTTTTAGGACCGACTTAGTACAAATACAAGCCTCCACTGTGAAATCACTCCATATCAACATTCCTTCTTGTCATCAATTTTGATGGTATTATAATAATTCGCTAATCTGAGAAATGATTGTAGTGTTACCAAATTTGTTGTAGGAGGGCATGTCTTTAATGGCATTTGCTTGAGCTGGATCTGGTCTCTTTCCTGTTTTTGCTGATTATCTGACCTAAATATTTAATCTTGTCCAGAAAGAATTGACATTTCTGTTCACTGATTTTGAACTCATAATCATTTAGTCCCTGAAATATGTCCTGAATCAGTTTTACATGCTGTATTTTCATAGCACTCTTAAGTATCTATGTAAGCAACAACACCATCTAGTCCAGCAAACATCGTATCCATTATTTGCTGGAGAAAAGGTAATCCTTTAAACTTGTAGAGTCGTTTATACATATTAATAATCAAAAACTTCTGACATTCTTCATCCACTTCCGATTGAAGATATGCCTCAGACAGGTCAATTTAAAAAAAAAAAAAAAAAATTACCACCATTTAATTTGGCAAATATATCCTCTGGAGTCAAGTAAGGGATATGCATGTGGTAAGAGGCAGTCATTCAACCCAGTTTAAAAATCTGAACATAACCAAATCTTATTATTTTTCTTTCTAATATAAACAACTGGTGTGACTCATTCTGAGTAATCTATTTTTTCAATAACTCTGCGGTTTTCTAACCTGTTTTGTTTGATATTATTAGACTAACACAGCAAAAGGTTTATTTCTTTTAGGTTTAAACACTGATATCACATTTTGTTTTAATTTAAAATGTACCTCTGTACAACTCCTCTGAGAAAATAGTTATGAATTTATTTTTCAGTTTAATCAGTGTTTCTTTAGCTGTAATCTTTTTCTCTGATGAACAATCAATTTTTCCATAGAAAGAATTAATCAGCTAGTTCCATAGTTCAAATAATTCTAGCCAATTGACATCTAGTAAATCTGAGTTTGAATTTTTTAAATACATAAACATCTGCTTTTTTAGTTTTATGCACAAGAGTGATGTTACATGTGATTTTCCCAATAAAAATTAATTTCTTGTCTGATATTCCTCTTGCAGCTTTGTCAGTTTTTCTCAAGTTAGGCTTGCTAATTCTATTCCAAGTTTGTTTCTCAATAATTGTAATATTGCTACCAGTGCCCAACTGAAATCTCACTGTAGGATTATTTATTTGTAATTTTCTATTTAAACATTCTAGTTTTTTTGGCTGGAAGTGCTGCTTTCAGCAAGTTAATTTGTGTATTTCTTTTGCTTTTGGATTTGCAGTAGCTTGATCCGTGACCCATTTTTCCACACTTAAAACATATTTTTGTTTTTAAAGGGACAGTCCTTTCCAAGATGAAGCATACCACAGCCATACCACAAGTTTTGCAGTATTTTTATTCTGGATTTTTTTGTTTTGCGTCTACTGTCTTTTTCCAAACCATTTGTACTTCTGTCATGCCATTTTGCTTGATTTTCACTGTATCATGCTTTAAATTGACAATTTTTTGGTACTCTTCCGCAACAGTCTGTATCATTAACTTTGAATCCTGTTCAAGTTTTGTAAGTATTCAAGAGCATATTTCCGTATCGTTGCTTGATGTCAAACCTTTAATGCAAGTTAAACATTTAAATATGTCTGGGGATAATTCTTCCAGTTTAAATTTCTCACACTCATGGTTGACTTAGCCAGCATATGTTACAAAATCTTCACTTTTTGTCTTTTTGTTCATGCACTGCCAACATAAAACAGTGAATTCTTTTCCCCAAAGATTTTTTATAATATCAACACTGTTTCATGGATTATTCAGCAAAATGAAATTCAAATAATTTTCATGTTCATCAGTGCACAACTTTCATAACAGAAGGTGTACCTTCTTTTTATTTGCTCCTCCTTGACATCCTTCTCTGAAAATGGCTTTGTGCCTTCTGAAGCACAATAGGAATGTAATTAAGTTAGCAAGTGAGTCTGGCAAAAATTAAATTGACACATTGTTCCTTGCTTTCCCAGGATTGCTTTTATTTGTTCTTAATATTCAATACACTCCTGTTGCATTTGTGTAATAGTTCCTTATTAAATATCTTCAATTCTTCCATAATGTATTATTTTCATATAACTAGGAAGAAAATGTTTTTCTTCTGTGTAAATTTGAATTCTTGTCACCACTGTTATGTCTTCATTGCATTGAATGAAGATAACACAATCAAGAAGTAGTATGTCTCTTGGAGTCGATGTAGTCTTACTGAAATAGGTAGTAAGCAGATAAGAGTGAGAGTGAGCTTTTTCAGTGCTTGAAGAATACTTGGGAAGGTCTGCTATCTACTATTTTTCAAAAATTGTTGGAAAGAATGTCAAGAATTTGCAAAGAAGTAATTAAGGCAGGTGGTGGTTTTATTGATGAAAAAATATGATGCTGTTGTATGATAATTTTTTATAGTTAATTGCTTATTTTTGTCAAAATAAAAGTAAATACACTGTATTTACTGAAATTTTATCTTTTACTTAAAAAAAATATAAACATATCTCATTTTAAGGTATTTTATTTTCAGGTTGCGGAGTGTTGGATAATGTAATTTGCCTTACCACCTGATGATACCTTGCATTTGAAACCTGAGTAGTGAATAAGGTAAACATTTTATTCTTTTTATGGTATTAATGTGGTCTATACATTCCATTCTGAATGGCATATTGAGCACTTTTTAAAATATCCATTTTTGGCCTGGAATTGTTCCTGCCTACTACTACTACTACTACTACTACTATATATATTATATATTAAAGCAGGTTTGATTTAATAATTTAGGTGTATTAAGTCTATTTATTTTAGTTTTAACCCTTTCAAAAATAAATAGACATAATATATCTAAATTATTTAACCAAGCATGCTTGAATGAAAATATGGTGCCTATATATATATATACATACACACACACACATATATATATATATATATATATATATATATATATATATATATATATATATGTGTGTGTATGTATGTATATATATGGAAAAAGGGTATATAAATTTTTATATCCCAAAAGCAAATTTAGTAATACATGTGAGAAATCTACAAGGAATTTAAATAAAAAGTTATATAAACACAAAAACAACAACACTCAATGCATTAGTTACTTATCTTGGCAATAAATTTGATTTAAAAATGGTACTTTAATTAAAAGAGAAAGCAATTTACTAAAACAAAAATGTATATAAAGTGCTTTAATTGCTAGATCATTTGCAGTAAATTTATGCCCAGGTTCTTTCTTGCTAAATCTTCTATTATCACAATGTGTGACACTTAATAACAAAAGTGATAAAAACAAAGAAAAAGAAACTAAATGAAATTAGATAGCCAAAACATTATTTTAAATCTTAACTTAGACAGACTGTGTTGGTTCTTTTTAATCAAACTTGTTTATATATATATATATATATATATATATATATATATATATGAAGAAATATAATTTTAAGATGTGCTATATTTATGGGATAAAATGCTCAATATTAGAGATAGAGCATATGAAATATAAATATAAAAGTGAACATTGAAGTCAACACTCAGAGGCGACAGGCTGTTTCATACTGGACGCAATCAATTGTGTCCAGCATGAAACAACCCGTTGCTTCTGAGTTTTTTGTGGTACAGAATTTAATAATAGATAGGAAAAGACAAAATTTATAAGGCATTTTTTTATAAAAGAAAAAGCTAAAAAAAACAATAAAAAACAACCGGTTTCGTCCCAGGACTTATCAAGTTTATTTTTCTGGGAATAGAAAATTTATAAAAGCGTGTAAATTTTTTTTTTTTTTTTAATCTCTTCCAATCCATTCCATTCGTTAGTTTAATTTACACGCTTTTATAAATTTTCTATTCCCAGAAAAACTTGATATGTCCTGGGATGAAACCGTTTTTTTTTTTTTATTTCTTTTATAAAAAATGCCTTATAAATTTTGTCTTTCTATATATATATATATATATATATATATATATATATATATATATATATATAATAGTATTTCTTACAGCTACTTAATTCTTGTATTAATTCTTACAAAAAATTAATAAAAGAACGAATTTACTCTATCACTTGTAATAATTGTCCCAAGGAATGCATAAGAGAAAAGTTTAGGTTATCTTTAAATAAAAGATTACACAAAGACAAAAAAAAAACAAAAACAAACAATACACTATTGCATTAGTTGCTCACCACAATGAGTCTGACCATAATTTTGATTTAAAACATGCTACTTTAATTAAAAGAGAAAGCAATTTACTGAAAGGAAAATGTATAGTAAGTGTTGTAATCACAAGATCATCCAGAGTAAATTCATGTCTAGTTTCTTACACCATTTCACCTTTCTTGCTATATCTTCTATTATCACAATGTGGAATTTTTAATAACAAAAGTGATAAAAACATAAACAAAATAAAAAGAAATTAAATGAAATCAGCTAGACTATGTACCCAAAACACATATTTAAAAAAAAAATTTAGTTTCAGTGCTTCCTCTCCTTCATGTGTATGTATAATCATATCAACGTAAGCATCGCTTTAGTCCAATGAAGTCCTAAAGGACAAAATGTGTCACACAAAAAGATTTTTTCACTTTGCCATAGATTTTCATAAAATTATATGTATATAATATGTGTTGGAATGTTTTTTTAAAAGTTTTATTTTCTGGGGTTGGCATATAAAACTCCAACATTGTTAGAGCAACAATAGAACCGATGGTGACAGTATCCTCTGGTGATTATCATGTTGGATGTTTTTAGTTTTTGAAATAAATATGTTTAATTTTATTTTTATAGTTTTTTGTAATAAATAATAAAAGTTTATTTTTGTCACCAGTTGATATGCAGGTAGGTATTAGATTTCTTATAATATTTTCACAGTTTTTCACCTAGTTTTTCATTAAGATGTAGTCGATTCCTGATTGTTTGCTTGATTATCAACACTTTGCAGGTTATTTAAAGCCAGAAAATAATTTTAGATTATAAGAATATTTGTGTGTGGGGAGGGAGATAATAATGATTTACTGATACAAGTCCTACTAATTAACCCATAGCTGGGAGAAAAGGTGGATTCATACCTTTCCAAAGGGTATTTGTGCATAAGGGAAAATAACGAACCCAACTGGAATTGGAACTTAGCTTTCTGATTTCTCAACTGCTGAGGCTTTTATTTGCTAGATAAATGAGGGCAGGAAAATGACGAAATGTGTTATTTTTTGTTCTTTTTCCTTTGTCTTATTTTATTTGAACACTAAGTTGCCATTCTTGATGGTTAGGGAGGGTTCTTTCACTATGGCATGTCAGAATTCCCCCCTCCAAACTAACCAACTACAGTGCAGTGGTCTTTGAAATAGAGACATATTCTGTTAAAGCCAGTCACAACATTTCAGTAAATGACCGTTGATTTGAGTTTAGCAAGATTTAACATGAGGTTCCAATTGTGAGTACTAAGAATCACTCTTTCCTCGATGTTGTCTTGAAGTACCACATATTGTTTTAATAGGTGGCAATGGAACTTATACTAAGTTAAAACTTGTTTAAAAAAAAAAATTATTTTGTTCCCTCATCTTAATGGTAAGTATTCCGATCGAAATGTCGGTGATTAAGCCAACTACTCCACTCCAAGTTCTTCCAAGTGAGGCAGCTCATTAGAAAAAGCCAGTAGGACAAAAAACAAGACCTAACAAAGGTCGGAGGAACTCTCTGATTCAATAGTCAGCTAACTAGAGGTGGTGTCTCCATAAACCAACAAGGAGAAGGCAACGAGAAACTACTCCCCTATCAATCCCAAGCTATATCATGGCTAACAACACAGACAATATGAAACCTCACAGCATGAAGGGGGTTAAGCCTATGGGAATTAACTCCTTATCCGGTAAAGACAGACATGTGCAACAGGTGTCACTTGACCATCATTCAGTGACTGCTAGCATAAACAGCATAAAGGGGATAAAATTCCTCGGAACATATCCCTCACCTGGAAAGGAACAACATGCTAGACAGTATCAAGGCTCTTTGCAAATCACAAGAAGTTATCATTATCATGAGAAACCTAAATGCCAAAGTAGGCAAGGAAAAAATTAAGGTGGCAAGAGTTTCAGATAGTAGTTTTTTATACAATGATGTGGTGAAGGAGTTGCTAATGTATTCTACTAGAATGTCTAAGATGGGAGTTTATGTTTTTGACTTAGTTCATAGAGAAAGATAAGGACAGAGTTTTTTCAAATGTGGTTTTGAGATTATCTATTTCTTTTGTGTTTTTCACTAAAATAAAAATATCAGCTACATAGTGGACATGTATTTTAGGTTTACTGACCTGTTTAAATATGTTTTCTGCATGGGACATGTAGTAATTGGAGAATCACGGGTCAAGCGGATTTCCCATACTAACGCCATTAGTTTGGTTGTAGATGTTGCCATTATGGTCATAGAAAGGGACTTTGGTTGTGCATGCATGTAATAATTTTTTAAGGATATTTGGTTTGATGGGTGGAAGTCGGATAGAATTATTTGTGTGCACAGAGTTAAGGATAATGTCAATGGTTTGATCAATGGGGACATTTGTGAATAAATTTTCAACATCAAGTGACGCTAAGGTAACTTGGGTTGGTTTTATAATAATTCAATAATATTAATTATGAACATGGCCACAATGTACTGACTGTGTTCAGAAAATAAAACATCCCTATAACTCTAGATATATACACACAGCCCAGGTATCCAGTTAACAAAGAAAAATTAAAAAATATAAAAAAATTACATTATTTACCTTATTCGGACTATTGTCCTCATCTTTGTCGCCATATTTATCACAACATTTTGGAAATATAGACAGACTCTAAAAAAAATTAATAAATAAATAAATAAAATCATCCTTGATAATCACTAAAAGTATAGCCAAAAGCTGTTGGAATTACAGAACATATGAACAGTTTCTACACACTCTGTGTCCAGAAAAGAAAACACTTGTTCGAAGGCAAGAAAAATTAAATAAAAAGCTTAATCACAGTACTTTGTCTGCCATCTTTAATGAAACATGTATAAAAGAAGAATTACTGCTTAAATACACAATATATATATATATATATATATATATATATATATATATGAATAAATCATAGTGTCTTTTTACAGATATATGAATTATTATATGTGAATAATTCATATTGTCTTTTTAGAGATATATTTTATTTATATGTGGATTTTTACACACAAACATACAGACACACACACACACACACACACACACACACACACACACACACACACACACATATATATATATATATATATATATATATATACATATATAAATGTTAGTTAATAAAACAAGGACAAACAAAAGGGTACCAATATAATGAGTATACTACTGTACTGTACTGTACTGATGCGGCATTCACCCTGGGCGGATTGAGCCGGCTTCTTCCTGTTATGAGAAGAAGATTCTTGGGATAAATTACAGAAGTAGGGTACCCAGGCCTACTCGGATAACGTTCTTGCTTGCCGCGGGATTCCCACAGACAGGAACGACCAGAAGCCGCCGGTTACCGATACAGATGCTCCTTGGATTTTCACCACAGCCCTTGTTAGCCGGCGTGTGTGTCAGACCTGTCCACCTTGGGTGGCCCTACCAGGAACGAAGTTCCGGGCGGCATAGCTCTGACACTACCGTTTACACCCCCCCACCGACTGTGAGGTAAGGGTTGGACTTTGGGGGCTTACAGTACCAGGTGTTCCCAAGCGGTCCCCCATCTAAGTACTGACCTGGCTCTATGCTGCTTAACTTCGGTGATCGTACGAGAACCGGTGCTTCAGCGTGATTTGACCGTAAGCTCATATAATGAGTATGATTAACATTTATTAAATATTAATTATTAACCATGTGACAGAAATGAAGCACAAAGAGAAAGGTCTTCGGAATTTTCAGACATACTTGTCTTTCGTCAACAGAACAAGAAATAAACAGAGAAATGGGAATTACTCACTGACAGATGATTTTGTAGATGGTGTGTTTTCTGGCGGAAATTGTATTGTTAGCAAAAACCCAATCTTTGTCTGATTCCTTGATGTGTGAAACTTTTTATGAAAATAAACTTAAATTTAAAATTTTGATAGGTGTAAAAGCATTATGCAGGTCTATTATTACTCGTGTGTGTCATGGCGAGAGTGAGATTATAAACATAGATGAAGAGAGTTATAGGTTGGGGAGGGGAAAAGACGTCTCACATGTAGCAAGTTGAAGCAAAAATTGTTGGACCAAGTTGTTAAGTGTAGAAAGATGGGTTGTGGTTAGAATATGATGTGATAAAAAACTGAGGAGGAAAAAGTGGAATATATAATAATAAAATATTAAATAAAATGAAATGAAAAGAAAAAATGTAGGAACAAAAATGGATAAAAATTTGTTAACAAAAAAAAGGGGGTACAAAAAATAAAATAAGACATAAAGGAAAAACTCAGAGGAAAAATGTATACATATATAGATGCACATGTGTACATAAGTGTACATCACAGTGTGTACACAAGCCACCAAATAAACATATGAATCTCAATACACATAAAGATATAAACATATAAACAAGATTAATATGTATCTATACTAACCTTTCCTACTCCTTACATCATACTTATTATAAAACCCAGGTTGTGTGTGTTTGTGTGTCTGTACATTTATATATTGGATCAGATTTCCTACATTTTTCAACCGATTTCAACAAAACTTCACAGGACTACGTAAAATTACCTTGCAGTGGTTCTGACAACACCAAAAATTGGAAAAACACAATTGTTTTTGCACGAAATCAATTTGAAAACACGATTAAGAGGCATCGCGAGAATGAAAGGGGGACAACTCATATCGAGTTATACTTATTATAAAACCCAGGTTGTTTGTGTGTGTGTTCGTTTATATATGGGATTGTATTTCTTACATTTTTCAACCGATTTCAACAAAACTTCATTTTTTTTTTTGGCAGGTAGTGTTTCTTATTGTCTTGCACACTTTTTTTCTTTATTTTTACATTCAGAATGCTTTAAAAATTCCATTTACAAGACAATTGTTTATAATAAAATTCTATTCAATCGGTAGACTCATAACGATTGAAAACAATGTTTTTGTTTGAGTTTGGGTTTGACCAATTTGTAAAAAAAAACAAAACAAAAAAAACCTAATTAAGACATGCATGTCTGTCAACCTTAAACAATAATCTTTGTCAATTTTATTTTTCAATCTTTATGATGGTCGATACTTGATCTATCTCTTACTGTTACATCCCCGGGCAATGCTGGGCGCTACTGTTAGTAAGCTTATATGTAAATGAGTTATAGTGATAGAATCAATGATGGCATAAAAAAGGGTGACTGGAAAATAGCGCTCAGTGTACATGGCAATACTTCCATTACTGAATAGTGCATCATGAGAGAAATCATAGATGGTAAAACATAAAAATTTAGTAGGTATGTTATGGCTGTTAAAATTTAGAGTTAAAATGTGAATGGAGGGTTTACTCAACCGAGGAGTGGTGTTGCTGATAATGGGTTTCTTTGTAGAAATTGTAATCTCTGAGTAAGCCCAAATCCCTGTTTAGTCCCTCTATATGGGAAGTTACTTCTAGGGTCTACTTCATCTTCGATCTGCATCTATCCTTCCGGCTACCAAAGCAAGATGCAAAAAGCATGCACCTGACATTGTCAATGTTATGACCAGGTTGGTTGAAATGTACAGAGACTAGGAAATTGTTGTTGTTCCTGATGTTTTTCTTGTGGTTATTGAACTGTAAACAGGACTCTGTTTCGGTTTTCCCCACATAATTCCCCTTCTTGCATTTGTGACAGAAAAGTAAATATATGAGATTGGAACCATCACAGCTCAGAGCTGGTAGTTTGAATACCACGTAAGTGCCGGGGGGCGGGGAGTGAATGTTGTGAGTGATGATGTGTTTACAGATCAGGCACTGGGGTTTGTAGCAGAGGACATCCCTTGGTGAGGTGATGTGTTGCAGATTTTTGATGATGTTAAAAGTCTGAAGAGGTTGGGGGATCACCTCATGTGTAGGGATTTATCACTAAATAAATTGCTAATAGTATTGTCTAATTTTAAATGTTGGAAATCTTTAGTTAATGTGTGGGAAAGTTTATGGATGTTATAATTAAAATAAAAGACCATGGGGATTCTGGAATTCTTCTTTTTAGTTATATAGTTGAGGAGAGTGTTTCTGTTATGTTTGGAAGCTTTTGTGATGGATTCTTTGATTATTTTGAGTGGGTAATTCCTGTTAAGAAATTGATTGCAAAGTCGTCCTATGTATATGTTGCAATATACACACACACACACATTGCATATTATGTATGTGGATTATTATATGATTATTAACTCTGTTATTTACATTTAAAAAAATATCCTCATCTATATTGTTATTATCATAGAGTTTCAGCTGTTGTGTCTTCTGGTTTTCTTCTGGTGTCTGTTGATCCAGGCAACCTTCGGGCAATTTCAAATTGAACGCTTTATTTAATCTACAGAGGCTAGATTGTTCTTGTTCCACTGTGTTACATGACTTCTCTCCAACTCTGAAAAGGAAAGCTAGTAGATGTCTCAAAAGCTGTACTTACTCACAAGTCTGGCACATTATGTTGCAAGAGGTAGTGTTTTATCCACATGGCAGAGAAACATCTTCTCTTCACATCATATATCTCCAAACTGTTTTCTGTACAAACTGGTATTCACAATTTTGCTCTCCCTTTTAGAATCCATGTCTAGGGATATCTTGTTCTTTTTTTAATATTGTTCAGTTATTGCTTGCTTTGTTTCCACTGAGTCTGTGTCTATATTTTCCATCCCAGGGATTGAACTCACAATAACTATTGCATCAAATTCATACCCCAACACTGTAATCCCCTAAGTTATTTTCTGGAGGGCACAATGTCTGAAATTTATTAATAACAAAAATGAGGAGGTTAGTCTGAATGTGGATAATGATAACTTCTCATCCCAGAAATTCAGACAGATATTAACTTAATTTTTGAATGTTATTTCACAATGTAAGGTTTCAGTTAACACCAAATAATTCAGTAAGCTCATAAATTCAGTTTGTTTGTCTTGACTAAAATC
This sequence comes from Acanthosepion pharaonis, assembly GCA_903632075.3. Lineage (NCBI taxonomy): Eukaryota > Metazoa > Mollusca > Cephalopoda > Sepiida > Sepiidae > Acanthosepion > Acanthosepion pharaonis. The sequence continues at coordinate 3,605,454 of CAHIKZ030004635.1, read as the reverse complement.
TGTTCTGGTGCTGAGTATTTAGAGATTCTTAATAAAATCCAAAGAAGAACCTGCAATGCTATTGGTCCTGACCTGGCATCTCAGCTTCAGTTATTTTCCCACTGCTGCAAACGTAGATTCCCTGTGCCTTTTCTATAAATACTTTCATGATAACTGTTCTGAGGAACTTTTCTCTATGATACCTCAACTTTATGACTTTAAGTGCAGTATTAGATTGGTGGCAAGCTCTCATCATTTTACAGTTGAAATGGCTAGATGTAAATGTAAGTTCTATGCTAATAGTTTCTTCTATCACACTTCTTACTTGTGGAACTCTCTTCCAGCTTTTTAGGTTATCTTCAAAAATTTAAATGCAATGTCCATTGTTAATTCTTGTTCTTTTATTGTCTTCTCTCCTTAATAGTAGTTTTTATCATATTTTCTCAGACTCAGTAACCCCTTGCAACTTAGTGGCTTTATTGCTTGTTAGGGTGAAATGATTAAAAAAGAAAATAATGGAACTTGTTTTTTTACCAGTGGAATATGAAGGGATTGAAATTGATTTGACTGTGTACACAGGTGTGCCAGATTCGATCTGTAAATGTCAAATATATATTTGGACATTTCCCAAGAACTGCTACTTTTTGGAACAAACATGATTTCCTAATCACTATAACCTTATTCTTTTCAAATTTTGGGTCAACCATTATCTATCCTACATATCCTTATAAACTGCACTTCTTACTTCCTCCTCTTATGCCCATAAAATACAATAATCCTCTTGTGCATAAGAAATTCATTTACCTTCAAAAAGGCTGAGGATGTGCACCTGCCGATGTCATTAGCTCCATGATATAAAGAAAAACTGGGGAAGACTCATTCTGTCTTTTATAACAGAAAACAGTTGAAGGAATGCCTCTTTGTACTACCTATGGGGTTGATGGAATAACCCAGATATGCTGGCTAGAGATTAGTGTACCTTTTTTGAATGAATATAAAGTCAGTAGCAGTGAACAAGAGAAGACAAAGTCGATGAGGTAGAAGAGTGGATTTTCAGCTATTTGAACTTGCAACATTTTGCTGCACCTCTACTTTGAGTAGCTCTTGTGCCTTGTACTGGGTGAACAATAGTGTAAAAAAAAATTGGCACATTAAAGATAAGTTGTTATATAGTTTACCTTGTTCAAGTGTAACCTGTAATCCATTTGAATTTTTCCCATGTTCCTATATCACTAGTTTAGATAATTTGAGGCTTGTTGAAGAATTACTAAATACTTAATCTCTATGCAGAGGAACCATTAAGTTTCAACAAGATTTTTATGTATGTGCATCATACAATTAATTGTAAATAAATTTGTTTTTAATGATAATTGCTTTACAAAATCTCTCACGGCAAATTCAAACTTCTTTTTTTTGTTAGTATGTCCACTTATTATCATTATCGTCTATAATCATTGTTATTTTTCTTTGGTTATTTTAATTGTAATTGGAACAAATATAAAACTAAAACTTAACTTCAATAAAATGATATAAGCAATAAAAAATTTAAAAAATCATTACATTGTGTTGGATAAATAGTAATTTTATCTAATCCTTTTTTGTGGCTTCAAGCTGAGTAAATAATGTGTATGATCCAATATTATTTGCTCACTAAGTTGTACATCAAGTTTTGTGAAGATTGTTTTTCTCAAAACCTTGACCTGAAATAGATTTCTTTTTATTTGTTTATCTTATTTTTTTCTTTGTAGCATTTACAATTGCAATCATTGAACCTGTGAATTATAATTATATAGAATTGTTAAATTTTAGATAATACTAAATCATACATTTCATGTTTTCCTTGGCAAAAACTGAAGAGAAAATTCTGTTAGCAATGTAATACACAACTTTAAGGACTTGTATTAAGTGGCCAGTCACAACCTATTCCTTTACTTCTATCAAGGAGAATGTAAAAGGAATAATTAAATGTAATTAAAATGTAAAATATAATAAATGCATATAATATATAATATAAGGTAAAAGTAATTGTTGTTACCTTGTTAAGGCTAGAAATAAAGAGAGGAATTGAGTTAAACAAATATATTAACAGAAACAGTAATACAAACTTATACAAATGAGAGTGTTACAGCAAGAATGTTTGGTCTGACTGTCAAAGCTGACTGCTGGAAACTTCCCTCTCCAAAAGGCAGTACCTGCTCCTATTTATAGCTGGGAGAGTTCATGTGTGCATGGGTAAATTACCATAACAGTAATGTAATATAAAATAATAATATAATAAAAAATATGATATATAATATAATGTAATTGTGATAAAAGCAACCATAGTTGTCTCCTTCTTGAACTACTTGACTATAAAAGAAATGGTCGAACCCCACTTATGGGTAGTAGTCAAATTGCATTGAATAAAGCTTTACTGCAATCTGAAATGGTCATCTGTTTTTCTTTACAGCAATATTGTTTTTTTTTTACTTTAGTTCTCCCAATACCAATTACTAGGTGAAATTGTTGTAAAGGAGGTGGAAGGAGGAAGTAAGAAGTGCATGTTATGAAGATATGTAGGATAGATATCAGTTGACAACTAGAATTAAAGCAGTTAAGATTGTTGTGGTCTGGGAAGCAATATTTTAGGGAGTCCATTCCATAAAATAACAGTTCTAGGGAAGAAGCTGTCTAAGTGGAACTTACTGCTTGCCAAAGGAACACAAAGGGAATGAGGATGATTGCCATTATGAATGTGGCATCGCTGGTCCTAGATGTGAAGGTCTGAGCTGGTGGGACTAAGGAATGTAAATTTTTAGAATATTTGCCATAGTAATCAGGATAGAGTAGTGAGAAGCTAGCAACATTTTGTCTATGGTATAAGAATTGCAGGGTTGAACGTTGATGTAATGGAATAACATGTCACTTCCTATAGGTAGTAACTACCTATAAGTATCAGTAAGTCAACAGACTATGAAGTCTAACTGGTATCTGTTGAGTATGACTCAGACTTATGTGAGAACTACTGACCTTCCAATAGTAGTACACACAACTGGATTGACTTGCGATGATTGTGTGCATAACTGTTACCTTATTTCTTATTGTACTGGTTTGCCAGAATTGGAGATAGTTCTGGGTCAAGATTTTTGATAACAATTATAGGTATTTTTTCCAGACCAGTAGCCTTTGTAGATTCTAGATTTGATAAATCTGGAAACTTCCTGAGCTGAGATAAAGATATCACAAAACTTGTGCTCCATGAGTTGAGGGAAGTCAGGTAAGTTGTCTAATGTGAAGTTAGAGGCAAGGTTCATTACAAAGAGCTTACCATCTGTCAAGGATTTGATAACCTCAGGGTCACTGTCAGGGTCACTTAGAATGTAGGGCATTGACAGTATGATGTAAATATGAAATATAATGCAATATAGTATAAAATATGATATAATATAAAGTATAATGTAATATAGTATAAAATATGATATAATATAAAGTATAATGTAATATAGTATAAAATATGATATAATATAAAGTATAATGTAATATATCATGTAAATAAAATATGTAATATAATAGAATGCAATGTAAAATATAATATAATGTATGTAATATAATATAAATTCAATGTGCAATAAAATGTAAAATATGAAGTAATATAACATAAAATATGTAATATAATGTAAATTCAATGTGAAATATAATGTAATATAATACAATGTAAAATATAATGTAAATCTAATGTAAAATATGATGTAATATAATATGCAAAATATGATATAATGTAATATAAAATATGTAATATAATGTAAATGCAATAGGAAATATAATCTAAAATATGATGATATGGTAAATTGTAATATAATGTAAACTGTTATATGTAAATTGAATGTTAAATACAATGTAAAAATACAATGTAATATAATATGATGTAATATAATGAAAAATATCATGTAATATAAATACAATGTGAAATATAATGTAAAATATGATGTAACACTGTAATATAATATCATAATATAATTTAAAATATAATGTAATTATAATGTAAAATATAATACATTTAAAATGTAATGAAAATGTAAGCTGTATGTATAATTAATTATAGTCTTTTATATAATACTTGTCCAATGACTCTTCTTTTATCAAGCTGCTCTGCTGAGATGATCAATTTCATATTCAATTTATAGTCAGGTTAGTGTTTCTGTTTACCTTATGGGCCAAAAGTCATTTGTGTATTTTGGATATTTTTATTTAAAGAATGACTCTCTTCCTTTTAATGATTAATATTTTTATGCCTTTATTTTTTCAAAACTAGATGTCAGGATTGGAAATTAGTTTTCTTTTTCTGATTATTTTAGCCAAATCTGTGAAGTTTATTGAAAAGATACTAAATGGCAGTTCAGTTTTTTGTAGTATAATTAGTTACTGAAGAGTTATATTTGTATGGGATATGTGTTTTGCTGGTTTCTAATAAGTCCTACCAAAGGGAAACTTGTCCCTATGGAATCATGTGTGAAAAAAGAGAGAAAGAGAGCAAGTCATTTGTTGATTATACCAAGACCCTTCAGGATGTGGGCAATCATGGCTCTCCACAACATCCTATCCCTTATACCACTTTGGTCAGTTATGTGCCATGCGTGATACACACTTAGGCGATCATGTATCTTTCGATACATGACAGACGAATCAGATTTTTTTCCTGCAGCAGATTGTCATTTTTTTCTGCAGTAGACCAGTTGCCATCCAAGGCTATAGAATCCGGCCTGTCCTGCTATTTACCCATAGCTGGGGGGAGAAGAAGAGGATTCATACCTTTCCCAAGGGTATTAGCACATAAGTGAATGTAATGGATTCAACTGGAATTTGAACTCAGATCTCTGATTCCTCAATTCAAGCTGCTATCCATTACTCCATTGTGACCTTATAGCCCTTGGCAATGTTTATCCCTTTGCCAAACTTTCCATAAAATATTCACACAAGCTAGTTAGATAAGTAGCCCACTTCCTGTCTCAATTGCCCTCGATATGCCATATGATTGTCAAATTTTTTAAGCCTTCTTCCTGATTATATGTCCAAGAAATTTCAGATGTCTCTTGGATTCTAATTGTCCTTTTTGTTTCCATTTTTCATAAGACTGCTTTGTTGCTTATGCACTCCATCCATGGAATTCTCACTGTCCTTCTATAGAACCACATTTCCTATGCCTCCAGTTTTCTTATCTATTAGGAAATTGTCCAGCATTCACTGCCACAGAAGAGGACTGATATTGCATAACAATTCAGCATTCTTTTCTTTATTCTTAACAAAAAGGTTTTAGAAAAAAAGCATAGAGGAACTCTTGAGTAACAAAAATATTTTTGTATGTACTGTAGTGGGTTTGCTAGATTTTTGTTATATTATTATTTGTTGAAGAGATATATTTTCTTGTGTAGTAGGCATCATTGGGAACTAAGAAGTCTTTTAGAAGAGAAATGCAGCATGTCTTGTCTGTATGGCATCATGTAGGTAAAAAACAAAAGAATAGAGAGAATTTTTTTTTATACTGCTTTTTGGCAATGTCATCTAATGGACATTAGGAGAATTCTCCTGGCAGACAAAAGGAGTAATCCCATAATACCATTATTATTTTCTATTTACTGCAATTTCACACCCATTGTATCTGGTGGCTCACACTAGGGATCAAGTAAGAATCAGTCTCCATTGTACTTCAGTACTTCTCATAGTATTCATTTTGTTTTATTTTATTTTAGTAATTCTCTCGTCTGGCTGATTTTTCTTTTTCAGATTTACACTTCTTTCAATCTTTTTGCAAAGTTCTAGGGAACTGCTCTTAGTATTTTGCAAAGTGAGCCTCAAATCTTCTGAATCTGCTTGCAGAATTCAAAAAGCAGAAGGAAATGAAACAGTATCTGACCTTACAGCTCCAAAAATGGTTTAAGCATTTTAAGGCTAGTGACTGGTCCCTTGACCTAAAACCTAGAAATAGTTGATCAGCAGTTGTTGATTATGAATCTTTAAAATGAAAGACTTTTAGAAAAGTTAGGATGATTGTGTTGCTACACTAGTCTTCACGGCTGTCTTCAGATCAATATACCAAAGTTGCACTGTCTCTTACTGAAAATCAAATCAGCAGTCTTTTCACCAGGAAAAAATTGCTTTTTTTTTTGTCTTTAGTACTAAATAAAACAATGAATATAGTCTATATTGGCTGCTTTTATTCCCAATAGGGAAGTTTTCCCAATAACTTGTAAGTGATGGAGAGAGAGATGTGATTTAGAGAAACTTCCCAGTTGTTGCCATTTCAGACCCATATAGTTGCTACCAAGGGAAATTCTTACTGAAAGATCTTGGCGAAAGAAACTTCTTTTTATTGGGAAATATTTTCTTTTTGCTAATTACTGATTTGTTAATTCACAAACCAATGAAAAGTCACATGAGCCTACGACACCCTTTTCTTTTCCTTTTTAGGAAACTTGTGACTGTCAGGTACATTGTATTTCTGAAATAAGATATATTTCTAACAATCTGTGTAACTGTTTATTATTTAGGAGATCTTTTTTCTTTTCTTAATCCTTAATATTAAATTCTTTTCCTTTACATCAGACACACAATGTTACACAAACTACATCAGCTTTATGCATCAGACTTCATCTCACAACATCTATTTACTACAGAATTCTATATCAACATTAGATTTTGTAATGTATATCCTCTTAGTGTAGTGAGTTTTTGCTACAGCAGCAACAAGAGACACAGACAATTGGTTGTAACAAATATAGTAGCAACCTCAGTTGTGTCTTTAAGAACCTATGTTTTTAACAAGAAATGCCTTTTTTTCTTCATCCTGGGAAATTACAACTATCTAAATACATTTGTAAGCCTGTATGAGCCTAAACCAAATTTTTAAGGGACAACTTTTCCAATCTCTTCGCCAAATTTTGCCATGAGTTTATTTGCTTATCTCTTGGTCCACATGCATAATATAAATAGGGAATCAAAATCCAGTAGTAGTATACTTTGACTTGCCAGAGTAACCAAAGAAAAGGACAGATAAAAGGACTCTCTATAAATGACCAGTACTTATACTATTAGAATTCTTCAGCACTTTGACATATGTCGCCACTATTATAAATTAAAGTCAATCCACCGCAAATAACAGTTCAACCAGCTAGGATTGACTTTATATATATAAAATATATTTTATCATCTGTTTTTTCCCATTTGCCATTTTATTATGATACAAATAGAATATTATATTATTTATCATCTTGATCTATCCCACACACTATAAATATTCATGAGGTTCATTGCCGAGCCATTAATATCAACATTACTTAGAAATATTACACTGCATCAATACAGTACTTGACCTCTTGAAAACTTGGTTTGTTCCAGGATATACACTATTTATAAACCAATCTGGTAGGCCTAGTTTAGCTTTAAAAATGATAATAAAAAAAATGAACATGTTCAACTCAATACAGCAAACACAAATTTAAGCACCTTGTAGCATTTCTGCAAGGCTAAGCTTAAGTAAAATTGCAACTACCTAAGTACCTTAGTAAGCCTCTTGAAGCCTAAACAAAATAAAAGGTGAAGTCTTTGGAGAAAAATATCTTATGCTTATGCACAATCTGCTACAAGTGAAGATGGTGAAAAGATGATAATGAGAAGATATAGGTACTGAAAATAGAAGGTTGGAAGGGATAAGGGAGAAAATGAGAAGATACAGGCACTGATCCAGGTCCTAAAAAGTCCTTTAACCACTTGATATCATCTAAATTATTCAACAGTAATGTTTTGTTATATTCTTTGTGGCAGGTGTCATTATGGTTATTGATACAGAAAATACTAGCTTCAACTGAAAAGTTCATAATGTGACTAAGATACTCCCATGGAATGTGACCAAATAAGGTTTATTTTTCAATATAGTCCCCTTGTGGTTTACTTCTTTCATCAGCTTTGCAGTGCTTGGATCCTATTGGTGAAGAAGTTTTCATCCTGTTGGTTAAAAAAGTCATTAACAACAGATGTGATGTCAACTGATTCCTAACCAAGTGTTTTTTTTTCATGTTGGAGAACAGATGATAGTCAGATGGGGAAAATCAGGAGAATAGGGAGTGTGATCAACCTGTTCAAAGCCACTGTTATGCACAGTAGCCATTGAAATGAAGAACTTATATGTAGGAGTATTGTCCTGATGAAGCAAGAACCCTTTTGTCAGTTTTCTTGGTCTTGATAGCATTTCATAACTACCTCAGCATGTTGACATAGTACTCTCCATTGATGGTGTGACCCTTTTGAAGATAATCAATAAACACAATGACTTTTGCATCCCAAAAATCTAAGGCTTTCACTTCCCTGAATGACCTTGACCTTCTTTGGAGTAGGTGAGGAGGGGTGTTTCCACTGCATTGGTTACCTATTTGTCTCTGGTGATGAACCCAACACTTATCCTGGGTTAAGAAACATTCAAGGAAACCAGCTGGATCTGCCTCAAACAATTTTGGATTTTCCTGTGATGTGATAAAACTGGTGTGCTTTTGACCAGTTGCCAGAAGAGAGGCCCTCACCGAGCAGAAACCTTTGTCATACCAATTTCATTGTGCAAAATATTCTCAACTCTCATATGCTAATAGCATTGGCTATTTGATTTATAGTCAATTGCCTTTTATCTATCATAATATTTTCCTTGGTAGCGACAATTGCAGGATGTCCAGGCCTTAGGCCATCTTCAAGACTCTCCCTTCCCCTCCTAAATTCAGCTGCCCACTTTTGTACTGTTTATAAAACTGGGGCATCATCCCCTAATTTAGTAACCATGTCAGTATGAATCTAGGTTACAACCACTGTTGTAACCTAGAGAAGGTTACTAAATAGAATAATCATACAAATGTTGGTAATGAACGATAATACTTAGGACAAGTACAACATATATAAGATTCGCCAGCAGCACGTAGAAGAAGCAATCAACTGCTAGAAGTGAGTCAAGTGAATTCAACAATGAATCTCCAACTGCAGGATATCTACCAACTGTTCCACATAGTCAGATGCGGCACAAGGCTGAATTTAATATGGGGTATCCGAGCCCATAGGCTGGACCAAAAATTCCCTGTAGACCCCATATAAAACAGGGTCGAGTAGCTGCTTCCCGAGACGAGACTATGCCCTTCAACATAGCTTTGTCTCGGGATTCTCTCTGCCTTCAGACAGAGAGTTTGACCAGCACAGCTGGAGACAAATCTTCAACTGCAAACCCACATACATTATTTATTACTGTATTTATGTGAATGGGGACATACCCATTATCATCCATAGGTATGCTACAACAACCACAATGCCAAATTTTGTCATTATTTGTTCTTGATCCCATTGGTGAAGAAATTTTCATCCTGTTGATCAAAAAAGTCATCAACAACATATATGATGCCATAATCACTGCAATACAAAGTGTTTTCTCACATTGGGGAACAGATGATAGTCAGGTGAAGCCAAATCAGGAGAATAGCGAGTGTGATCAACCTGTTCAAAGCTACAGTCATGCACAGCAGTGACTGAAAGCAAGGACTTGTTTGCTGGAGGATTGTCCTGATGAAAAGACCCCCTTTTGTCAGTTTTCCTGGATGTTTGGTCTGATAGCCTTTCATAATTGCCTCAACAAGTTGACATTGTACTTTCCACATTTACACTGTTATTAAAGCTGGAGCGTCATCTCCTAACGTAGAAACCATGTCAGCATGAATGTCCTTGGGAGCTAAACACTTTTTCTGCAGATACTTGATAACACCATGATGTCAAATTTTGTCCATTTTCAAGAGAAATCACTACTAGATACGTTTGAAGTCTTTATACATCATTTTACCTGGAAAGAAAAAAAATGCAGTTCTTAATTATAGTTGAAATTTATGCATGCAAGATTTCACACCTGTGGCATCACTCTTTATAATCAGCCTATGAACTTTTCAGCCAATCCTTGTGAGACGATTGGAATGGATAAGGGAGAAAATGAGAAGATATAAGCACAGGTCCAGCATGTTAATTGAACAACTAATTGCCATTATAGATTGTTTAATATATTCTTTCAACTTTTAGGTCAACACTTGGTTTGTTGGGCTACTCCCAGTTTTAAAATTGCCTGCTTTGTGCATGCATCATTGTAACAGATTTGTGATTTTGATGCTCTGACATTTTGATATGTAAAAGATTCCATCTGAAAAGTCTGTATAACAATGTTTCTGACATTTGGCCTTTTAGGGGTTGGACTTCTTCCAAGATCGGATCATCTGATTCACCTCACTTTTGTTCCGTCTAAAGCAATACATCCAACAGATTACTAATTCTTCTTAATCTCTTGACTTAATCCCTAACTTAACTGTAATGTGTGAAGTTAATCAGTTTTATGAGCTCCTATAGTTCTCACTTGAAATCCAGTAGTGAGCCATCAAGTTACAAAGATAATCTCATGAGCAAAAGTCTTTAAAGATGATTTAGTTTCCTATTTTTACTATTTAATTTTTTACTTACAATCTCATTATTTTTGTAAATCAATGTGTAACCGTAAGCTTACAGCACCAGTTCCCAAAACCTAAACAACGACAGAAGAACGATGCTGCTATATCTATAGAACTAATTCATATCGACAAGGATGGATTAATAAGTCTATTAACTGAGACAGTTATTAACTGAAGTCTGATCCAAAATTTTCATTGTATAATATTGAATCTCAATGTTTAATATTCACCATCAAATTAAGTGCATTGACAAGGAATAAGATTATATTGAAAAAGATATAGAGATAATATTTTGTGCAAAGACAAAAAATGTTAGATCATTATTGCCAAACCTCTTAGGTATTCCCCATCTATAATTGTAAGTGTTCTATCTTTTATGAACTGAGGTACTAATTGGGTTTAAGGTTTGATGGTGATGAAGGTCTTTAAAAAAGTACACATTTAAAATTCTTTCTGACAATAAATTTCTAAGACAGAAATTTTACAACACAATGTAATAGACCAAGAAAAGTGTGAGAAGATTAAGAAATAAAACAAAAGTAACAAAAAACAAAAATAAAAACCAGGAAAGATTAAAACATGGACAGTAATATGAGAGTGGGTGGGGGTTATTTTCTGCAACATAATAAAATTTTATTTATGGAGGTGATCTTTTATTATGGGAAAGCCAAATGTAAGAAATTTAAGAATATTTGTGTCCATGTGTTTATATATGTTTTCATGTGTTTATGTGTTTTCATGTGTTTATATATTTAAGGCAAATGTTATTAAAGACAACAGACATTTTGTGTTGATTTTATTGATCAACTAGCAGTATAACCCGTCTTCGACTGAGTGTTTCATTAATGGAAATTTTTGCCGTTCAGTTGGAGCAGTTTAAGTTTAAAGTGAGCCCACCCAAAAAATCAATATTAGTAACAACAATTGGGAGTAACTTAGGCACATCCCCAAAATGTTGTGTGTGTGTGTGTGTGGATATGTTAACAATTTGAATGGGGGGGGCTGAAAAGAGCCGTTTTTGCATTCTCACTTTTGCAAGGAAGGAACCTCTTCCATGGACAATCATAATAATAATATACAATAATTTTTATTTATAATATAATTTTTTTTATAATTCTAATAATCTTTTGCATTAGATTTCAACTCTCTAAATTGATTGTATGCTGTTTTTTACAGACATTAAATTTTGCCTTTGATTTTTGTGCAAAATGTAAAAAATCAGTTTTTTCGATTTTTCACCTTTAAGGTTGTAATTTTTTCCAGCCAATTTGGACTCAAAACTGGCACTGAAGAATTATCTATCAAACAAAAAAATTTCATCAAAATCAGTTGAAAACTGTGGAAACACATATACAACATCCAATCTCTCTCTCTCTCTCTCTCTCTCTCTCTCTCACACACACACACACACACACACACGAAATGTGGTCCAAGCTTTCAATTTTCTTAAGTCCTCATCAGTGTAGGTGAGTTTTGTAGAACTGGTGAGTATGTGGGAAAAGTGTGTTGTGATGTAGGCAAAGTGTGCCACATGTGTGTGTATGTTTATTTTATTTTTTTATTTTTATTTTTTATATACATTTGAGGATGCAGGTATTTATATATATATCTACATTGAGTTGAGTTATATGTAGATGTGTTTCATTGAATGTGACAGACAAAGAAAGCTTCATAAATTTTTTATTCAGTTTTTCTAATATTCTTACAGTTTTTCTTTTATGAAGACTAAGACAGTACAGTGATTATTGTCCTAAGTGATTATTGTCCTAAGCACTTTTGGTCAATTCATTAGTCATTTTAAAGGTACCTCAACATGGAATTATTACTGCTGCCATCTAGCACACCTTAGAATTACTATTACTTCTACACAATACAACTTAGAACATAAACAAAGAAAAATATACTAACAAAGAACCTCTTGAAAATGGCTAATGAATTGGTCAAAAGTACTTGCGATAATAATCACTATAGACAGTTTGTACACTTTCATTGTCCCCAGAAAAGAAAAACTATAATAACATTAGAAAAACTGAATAAAAACTTACGAAATTTTCCTTGTTCATCACATTCAAGGAAACATGTATAAGTGAAAGACTGGTGTCAAAATATTTATATAGAGGAAGCAAATGGTTAGCAAGGTCGAATTACTGCTTTTAAATTACAAATTTGCAATAATTTGTCATTGCTAACCAGATGCTTCATCTGTAGCTAGATGGTATAACATGTCAGCTATGATGGTTCTATGTAGGATACAGGTTTGATTCTTGTCAGAGGACACATATTTTCTATGAAATTTTTCAGACATTCGGGCCAGTAAATGTTGTTAATACTGCTTATTATAAAGAGAGCATTTACTTAAATATTTGTATGTATAAAAATAATGTATAAACAATAAATATATTAAAATAATTGTCAAACTTAGTTCATTTCATAATATATATATATATATATATATATATATATATATATAGTAAAAAAAAAAAGAACAGTAAGATATATAATCTGGTGTTCTTATTGATATTTTTATTTTTACAAAATAGTGCTCAATGTAAATTTACAGAGTATAAATAGTATAAATTAACTGATTTAAAAATATGGTTCCTTTGCTACACAGGAATTTCCATGTTTCAAAAACAGAAGCTAACAACTTCAAATTTGAATTTGAAGTTGTTAGTTTTTGTTTTTGAAACATGGAAATTCCTGTGTAGCAAAGGAACCATATTTTTAAATCAGTAAATTTATATTATATATAAATATATATATATATATATATATATATGGAATGACCTGTTATGTTGGGTTATGTTGATGGATTTTAATCAATCTCTTTGGGGGGTTATTTAATAGTAAAATCATTTTTTATTATATGAGATTCTATAGGTAAGCATTGGTTGTGTTTATACTTGAGTTTATAAGCACATATTGGTCAGTTTATACTTGAATCCATAAATAAACCATGACTGGGTTTATACTTGAGTCAATAAATAAACATTGGTTTAGTTTATAACTGAGTCTATAGATAAACATTAGTCAATTTATACTTTAATCTATAGGCAAAGATTGGCTGGGTTTATACTTGGTAAACATTGGTCAGGTTTATACTTGAGTCTGTAGGTAAATATTGAGGTTGATATTTTTCTATACAAAAACTAAATTTAAGAGATTTCAGGGTATTTGTATGCATATTTTTGTATATATGTATATACTTTTATATATTTGTTGTGTAAAATAAATGCATTTTTTCATTGGGTTATGACTCACCTAAGTATTTTTCTAGAATAGATGTGACTGTTTTCTGACCTTGGTAGAGTCTTAATTGATTTAACATATACCAACACTTTAGAGTCAAGTCAATGTTATTGTTAATGTAAAGGACATTTAGTTGGCCACAGAAACTGAAACACAAATCACAAGTAAATGAACAATACAGAAGATATGAATTAGGTAACAGTTAATAGTAGATTTAATATGCAACAAGAAACATAACTGAATATACAAAGTTCAATGCTTTAATATTGTTGGTGTTAATATGAGGGAGGATGCATATGTGGCTGTAGTTATGTATAGTCAGTAAACTGAAATATTAGTAAAATAACTTTGGGATTTCCATCAACACAAAGTCAAGATGAAATAAAGTTATTAAGCTTCTATGAGGCTGAGTGAGTAAACATTTGATCTTGTAAAAATATTCAACTTATCCACAACAAAAAATGAAGTGAAAAGATAAAAAAAAGCAGATAATGTATAAATCTCAAATTTTATATTCTTGAAATTGTTGAAATGTTTTATAAAATTGTTTTTTCTTTCTTTTCTTTTAGTCCAGTTTTTTCTTATGAAGTCAGTTTTCATACAACAAGAAAAAGATAAGACATAGGAAGATTTCTTAATGAATTAAACTCACACTGTTACATCTGGCTGCTACTCAGAATTTCACATGGAATCTCACTTGAACAAAAATGCTCAGTTCTATTTGAAAGTATGTTTAAGAGTGTAAAATTTGTAACAAATTAGCTATGTATGCTTAAAAGCTGAAGCTTTGCAGATTAATAATTTGATATTTGTTTTAAATACTGTGAAATTTTTATCTTTCTCTTTAAATTATAAGTTAGTTAAACTTTATTTTAAGTTGGTATCAATCCAGTATCATATCTTATTAGTAATATTCAATAAAATATATTTTTATTTTATTGGTAACTGATTAATTAACAAAATATATTCTAATAATTTGTCCACTAAAATTTGAATCTAATTTGTTTGTTTTACAAAATCTTAATTTATATAGTGTTTTAATATTTTCTCTTTACAGGGATTACCTGGGAAAGAAAAGGGGAGAAAACTCAGAAGAAAGAAACAAAGAAAGCAAACAAGATGGAATAAAAAACAAAATATTTTGCATGTGGACAGCCCAGGAAAAAAACTGACATTTTTGTGTGTGGAATGTCTAGAAAAACTAACAGGCCTTGAATAAGACTAACTTAAATCAAGCAGTAATCAAATTAGCATGCCTTCTGCTTTTATTAGAAGATGGTGCCTCCAGACAAGACTTTTTTTTGATTTGTTTGGTTATTAGGTTTTGTTTTTGTAATATGCAAATGTAAGAGTTTGATCATTTTCATATGGATAAGAGACTCTATATAAACTTAAGTAGTCATTAGGAGAATAGATTTCAGCAGTAGTGATTGTGAGCAACTTGTGAATATTACTAGTACTAGTGTGTGTATTTATGTATTGTTGTATTAGAAACACGTGTGTAACTCCTGGTAGAATATTAAAAGATCCAACTACATGAAAATTGGCGGACTTAATTTGTCCAACCAAAGATGAAAGAAGACAAACAAGACAGATATATATCAACAAATATGTATTAAACAAATTACAAGACACATAGACATAACATTGTGTGTGTTGTTTGGTGAATGTTTGTAATGTTCATAGCGTTTTTCAGAAATGAGAAACGCTGATCTTCTAAGAGCTTACATCTTGTCACTGAAATGAAGAAGAAAAAGAGATTTACCTCACCTCCATGCAAGGTGGAATGTGGCACGAGGCCTGAGGGATAAAGAGATTGAGGCAAGAGGTCTCCCGGTATTTGTAGCATGGGGAGAGAGACCCCTGGTGAAGAATTAGGAAATTAAGGAGGAGGTAACTCCTACAATGGTGTTCCTGATAGGATTCCTATTAAATATCAAAGACCCTGATTTTGTGAATACATGGTTGAGGTGCTTCGATGTAAATACTAGAACTAAGTAATTGAAAGACAACAAAACTAAAGAGAGAAAATGAGGTTACTGACATTTTTATGGTAAATGCATGGGAGTTGTAGCTATCAGAAAAGTTCCAATAATGGTCTGTCCCCTGAAATTAGAAAACTTCACTTTTCAGGAAATAAGTCAAATAATATTAAGGAAAATGGAACCAAAAAGAGGTTGGTCATGGCCGAAGGAACAAAATTGATGTCCATGAAACAAGAACCAAGTCTAAAAGAGAGTAGTGAGTACTGTGATTTTGAAAACTTGGGAAGGAAGAACAGACCACAGAAGATGAGAATTATGGAAGGATTACACAAAGATAAGCATCCATACTTGACTGCTTGAGCAACTTTAATTAAGAAACATGTCTTTGAATGATTCAACAGCTGGAAATGACTGAGAAATTTATAGGTACATTATTATTATTATAAATAAATAAAAATAAAATATAAAATAATAACGAAAATTATAAATAAAATAAAATAAAACAATAACATAAAAATGTTGTGTAAAATAAATAAAATAAAAAAATAAGATAGTAAAATACTCCCAGCATGCAACAAAAACAGTTCCTGCTGGAAATACAGACATCCCGCCAAAAGATGTTAAATTCAATCTCTTCGCCAAGAAACTTGGTACGAGTAATGTCCAACTTCTGTCTGTGATATGGCATGTAATAACATGGAGTAATTTCTCCCTTTTATCACATGTACCATAAAACAATTGTAACCCCAAAAATACACACACCAATACATACAAAAAATATAAACAAATTGTATGAAATTAACATACAATTCATTATGCTTTTGCTGTTATTTGTGTGCATTTTATTTCCTGTCAAGTATGCTTTTATCTCCATGAACACAAAGCTAATTTCTGCTGCTATATGAGTGAACCCCCACAAATTCAACAAGTATGAAAGTCGATGGGAAGATTAAGAAATTGCCGATACATATTTATTAAAGGGAACAAAATACAAATGCCAATATTGTGTACATGAGAGAAAGAAATTGAAGTGCCCAGCATTTGGAAAAACATGTAGGAAATGTGTGAAAAAAAGCCACTTCCAATCTGTATGCAAAGTAAAAAGTAAAGATGTTGAGAGTATCCCTCAGAAGCAATTTGGAAATGAAAATGAGAGAGAAATATCTTTGCTGAAAGAAAAAGAAAAGTATAGGTTAATGTAATTTAAAATAAACAACAGCAATTTAGATCTGCAAATAGATACAGACAGTGAAGTAATGCTCATTCCCAGAAATGTTTGGGGATGACTAGGAAAGCCAAAATTACGACAGACTTATATACAACTTCAACAGTTTGATGATTCAATTATACAAACACTAGGATGCTTTGAAGGATCCCTTGAATTAGACAAAAGATTTGAAAAAGTTTTTTAATCATTTCACCCAAAACAAGGCAATAAAGACACTAAGATACAAGGCGGGTTACTGAGTGTTAAAGAATATGAAAAAAAACATTAAGGAGAGAGAACAATAAAAGAACAGGAATTGTGAAGACAGAAGATAACAACAGACATTGTACTTGAATTTTTGAAGATCAATGTTGACTAGGAAGCAAGAAGCCAGAAGAGAGTTCTACAAGTGAGAAGCATGATAGAAGAAATTATTAGCATGGTTACATCTAGGCATTTCAACTGTAAAATGATGAAACCTTGCCACAGATCTAGTACTGTGCTTAAATTCATAATGTCTAGATTTCATAGAGGAAATTTCATCAGAAGAATTATCAAGAAATTATTTATAGAAAAGACACAAGAACGTTACATTACAAGTGGTGGGAAAGTGACTGAAGCTGAGATGCCAGGTCATAATACAGTCCATTGTTGTGGACTTATTGGAAATGATGCACTCAGAGTTAATTTTACAAAGTTAATTAATGCTGTGAATACTGAAGAAACTGAAATGCTAAAATATTATAAGGCAAGTCTCAATTTAAATGAAAATATCTCCCCCTATTACTACCACACAAGGAAGTTGCTGGTACAGTTAGTTCCATTAGCAACAGGAAAACTAAGAAAATGCACAGGCTACTGCTGATTGTTGCTGGCTTTCTTTTGACAGCTGAATCAAGGAGTTTACTGCTAATTTTTTTTAGGGTAAAAGAGAAGGTGATGTTTTGGCCAACAACAGAAAAGAGAAAGAAAGAGCAAGTTATCCTTCACATGCACAAAACAAAAAATAAACAACATTTGAGCAAATTGGAATATAATTTAATAGCAACAATGATGACATTTAAGTCAAAAAGGTGTATACACAGACACATATATATATATATAGATGTATATATATGTGAGTGTATGCATATATTTACAAATAGATGTAACTCACTTGGGAAGTTTCCTTTTCTGTGGCTCATGTAGTTGGGTGTTCAGACAAGTATTTTATATTGCTTGGGTTGATCTCTCATTATGTTGTGAGTGTCTGAATAATAAGGTTTTCTTTGGCATAGTGTAAGTGGATGCACAGCTGCTGTGGATACTCTTGTGTATACTTGCTGTGAGTCATCTGGTGTGCAGTCCTGCCTGTGCTTGCTGTGAGTCCTCTGTGTAGATTTTTGTCTGTTCTTAAAATAGGCTGGAGACTCCAAGTGAAAACCAAAAATTGAATTTTGCCATGTTCCATTGGTCAAGAAGAAGTTACATGGTGTGCATACAATGAAATCTGCTTACAGGGTGACACCAAGTCTGGTTTTACATGTCTATTTTCTATTGATGAAATTGTAATTATAGAGGGGATTTGAAAATGTATTTTTATTTATTTATTTTTGTGTATTTTGGAAGTCACAACAGCTTTCTTAAAGATGTTTCACCTGGTGGCAGTCAATGGGCATCACCTATTGTAGTTTTGAGAAAGGCAAATTGAAACCAAGTATGCGGGAAATATCTTGGAAACGTTTTTATGATGATACTTATCAAGATATACAGGATCGACTGAGCTGTTTGCCAAAATGGGAGAAGACCTTAACGAAAAGCAATTGTCCAACTAAAATAAACTTTTGCCAAAAGGCTAGTAGTCAAAATATTTGATCTAACTAAAGCTATAACATTGACTACAGATTTTAGTGACCACTCAGATCATGAGAATACTATTACAGAATAATGTATCTGTCAGGAAGGTTGACAAATACTGAATTGAATTATTCAAACATTATCAAACAAGCTTTGGCAACAGTATAGATGACTACTAGAGCCTGTCAATTTTTAATTTGAAAAGAATTTCTGTTAAGATTTGATCATTGACCATTAGAATGTAAATTCTATCTGAGGAAAGAATTGTCTAAAGTCACAATTCTGAGGATTTTAATAGATTTTGGATGTCACAACAGCTTTCTTAAAGATGTTTCACCTGGTGGCAGTCAATGGGCATCACCTATTGTAGTTTTGAGAAAGGCAAATTGAAATCAAGTATGTGGGAAATATCTTGGAAATGTTTTTTATGATGATACTTATCAAGATATACAGGATTGACCGAGCTGTTTGCCAAAATGGGAGAAGACCTTAACGAAAAGCAATTGTCCAACTAAAATAAACAATGACATCCACTTACAGGGTGACACCAAGTCTGGTTTTACATGTCTATTTATAGACTTGATGAAATTGTAATTATAAAGGGGATTTGAAATTATAGAGAGAATTTGAAATTTATTTGGCTTCTGATGGCATTTGATTCTGACATAGACTATATCAAGGGTGATTCAATACCACAAGTAGATGTGCTGTCAATATTGTGATTTTATATAGAGTTAAAAGAGAACACAGTTGAAAAAATTTGAAGAGACATTCATATACTGGGTAGAAACTAGTGTTTTATCATTTCAGAGAATGGCTAATGAAACAATTTAAGATCTAGTGTTAAGTAGAATAAAATGGAGAATTAGAAAGAACAGATGAGATAATTTTTTCTCAAGCTGAAAGACCTTACAAGGAGGTAAGACACAAAATAATGGTTGAGAAGGGAGTAATTTACAATGTTAATATGGTGGTACCTCTAGAAATATGAAGAAAGATTTTAATAAAGAATGTACATGATGAGGCACATTGGAATAGTGGGTACAAAAAAAAAAAAAGAAGCAATTTTTATAATGCAAAAAAAAACTGTATACTATCCCATGCAAGATCCTGAGACAAAGATTTAAAAATGAAGCAGCAAATGTGTCATGTCCACAAAAAATAAATAAATAAAAATTAATTATAGTTTCTAAGATAATTATAATAATATAATCATAACAATTATAATTATCATTAATTCACTCATTCTAAACCAGTGAGAATTGATCCCACTTTTCTACTCTACACACACAAACATGTGAAATTCTCATAATCAGATAAGCAGTCAACACAGACAGGCCATCAACATATGCGTCAACAGAAATTTTAGCTCCTTTTCCTTTTTCAGGCCATAATAGTAAAATTTATCTTTTAGCACTCAAAAATTTGAGGTAAGAAAACTGCAGAGAATATTTTTCCATCTAAATTATCTGGACACTCATTACACACATCTATAAAAAATATATACAAGAAAGACTGTATACATTTTGTTTATTCTTTATCTTATCATTCTGTCAGTTTCTAATCCATATTTGATCTACATTTGACTCCAAACTCAAAGATTTACTTAGTATTACTGTCTCTTGTGTCAACAACACTACAATACAACCAGATAATAAATAACTTGCTGTGTCTCATTTTTATGAGTATTTTTGTATATATAAATGTTAGGGGGATTATAATTAATTACTCAGAGTTATAACTGCCTTACGGATGTCAAGGGGCATAAAGAATGACAATCACAATGAAAATGATCGAGATATGCCTATAAAGATGGAATATCAAGGTGACAAAAATCTAGATCTCCAAAACATATGTTACACTTAACAATTATATAGAAAAAAATTACGTGTATCATTTATATTTATTCTTTCACTTCATTAAACTTTTCTTTCATGTATTATGAATGACATCATTATGAATGACTTCATTATGAATGACTTCATTTGACTAAATAGTTGCATTTTATTTCAAATAATTGCAGATGTTGAATGCACACTTCTCACTTGCACATAATAATAATAATTAATTACATCTATCACATGAAATATTTTATACTTAATTAAATTAAATTGCTGAATGAAATTAAGGCAGCATAGTTTTAGTGGTAGGGATAACTTGAAGGAAAATATGACAATATGGTTAGGCAGTTGTATATAAAAGACAACAAATTCAAACAATAAATCACATGATAAATGATGTATAACAATATTTTTAAATGGAGATGAAATGGGACAGAGAAGAGAAAAAGATAATGCAATATGTGGTGTATGATTTTATGGATATTAATGAATTAATATTAATTAATGAATGCTTACAATTTATCCCTTTTAAAATGTAAAGACAATATATGAAGTGTTAAACTGTCAACCATAGAATTTCTATGGGTTCAGTTATTTTAATATAATGTGCTTAAGTCACAGGAGGATGTCTCTCCAGGCAATACCTCTCCTTTGGGTAGGGGCTATAGAGCCATTAATTGGCTCCTGAAGCATCCACAAAATGGAAAGTGTTCAGGAAGCTTAACCAATTTTTCTCCTTGGTCCATATACACATAGGCTCCTGTCCCACTTTAAACTTAACCTTATGTCACATTCTGCTTGAGTGCTTGTGTAGATAATTTTGGTAACTCTATATACTTTGAAAATTTGATATTATTTGTACTAAAACATGTTCTATTTAGTTATATTTTGTTTCATTATCCTTCCTTTGTATTTCAGATTTCTTTTTTGTATTTACTTGAACATGCTTACAATGTATTTCTTAACATAGTATAAGTATTTTAGGAGTAATTAAAAATATCCCTTGAATATTTATAAGACTATTAATAATATTATCAAGCAGAACAGTCAACATATAACTTCTTCTATGTAGCATGTTCCTTCAGGACATGGGTGATCATGGCTCTCCACAATTTCCTGTCCTTTGTATCTCTTATTAAATTTTGAGTTTTTGCTGTCTCTCTTAATCCCTGTTCTACCAATTATTTACACAAGTTCATTAGGTAGGTTATATGCTGCTTTCCTCTGTCCCTCTTGCCTTCAATATATCCTTGTGAGTGTTAAATTTTCTAAACTTTCTTTTCTCATTATGTGCCCCAGAATTTTTAACTATCTCTTTTTGATATTAAGTATATGTGTCCTTTTTGTTTCCATTTTCTCAAAAAGTTTGTTGCTGCTCACATGTTCAGTCCATTGTATTCCCATCATCCTTCTGTAGAACCACATTTCTGTTGTCTGAAGTCTCTTTTTCATCTGTGATGAATTCACTGCCATATGGGAGGACTGATATTATGTAACAATTCAGTACTCTTTTCTTTGTTCCTTGTGAACTTATGGGCAATTTGGTCATGGCTATTAACATTTAATAGGAAGAAAAGAACTTGACAAAATTTTGTGGTATTGCCCACTCACTTTCTCACTCCTCAGCCTGCTCAAGGTATGTCTTTCAACCTTTCTGTTCAGAAGTACCTTCATATATCGAGGTCTTCTGTTAGTATAAGTAGTGAGATTATATCCGTTGTTGGTTTACTAGGTCTGTCATATAGGTTACAGTGTCTGGTATTCCCCAGTAGTGACCCATATTTGTACTGACAAGGCTCATCATTGCCTAACTTTAGTAATTAGGCGAGAACCATTATTTCAATTTTATATGTCTGTAAGCACAAGATTGCCTAATTGTACAAAATTTCAATGAAGAGAAATCTGTTATATATATCAACTATGTCTATCAATTTTCTGTGCTTCATCATAATTTATGGTTTACTTAAGCCTGATGTTGAGCAGTTGTAACCATTTAGGGAACTGATGACTTCAGAGGACAAGGCTTCTTTTCATCTTATTATTGATATTGTTAATCAACGTGAAGTTGTTCCGCTTGTTCCTTCTCCATGAGTGAGGTATGATTGAGGCAGAAACACAGGGTTAGGGACAGTTGGTTACCACCACGTGATGTTAGAAGGTCGCTAAATAAATTCTCTCTCCACACACAAGTCTTGTTGGAGTCCGTTATTTAATTCACATTGGTAGCAGAGCATTTAGATCGAAAAAAAAAATGGCTTCGAGGCCTTAAACACGGACAAGTACAATACTTGGAAAAAAGAAATGCAAGTGTGGGAACTTGCCACCAGCTTGGAGATACATAGACGCGCCCCAGTGGTACTTCTATCCTTGGAAGGAAAGGCCAGGGAAGGTGTACTAGAATTGACATTGCCACCCTAAATGCCGATGATGGCATGGAAAAGTTATACCAAAAACTGGACACACTTTTCTTGGAAGACGCAAACCAGGCAGCTTTTACAGCGTATGAATCCTTTGAGCGATACACACGACAGAGCACTGATTCAATTGATGATTTTCTTATCTGCTTCAATCGTAACGTTGAAAAATTAAAGGAACACAAGATATCGCTGCCCAAACCGGTTCTCGCGTATAGGGCATTAAAAAGCGCAAATCTCACCCCAGAGAATGAACGGCTGGTGAAAGCCACGGTTAAGGAACTTAGTCTTAACGACATGTCTAAACAATTGAAGAAGATTCTGCATAGACAATATTGCGACGCTTCATCACCCACCACTCCTCCAGTCATGGTGAAAAATGAAATGGATGTTGCCTTCAGCATGGATAATCAGGAGGAGCAATCTAGTGGGACATTTTACAATCGTTCAAATAGAACTACTACCCGCTTTTCTGGTCGGCGAGGTAATGGCAGGAGGGGTCGTAACAGAAATTCAACACGCTCCACTGATAAAAATCTAAACCCACTAGGACCTGAAGGAAACACCACTAAATGTTTCACATGTGGATGCAAATTCCACTGGGCTCGCGAATGTCCATACACAGAAGATACTTCACATAAAAAGGAAGACAATGAAAATTGAAAACATACTCGTCTCCAACCTCGTGCTGATGAGTCAGCAAAAAGGGGAAGATGGCGCTAACACGTTTTTGGGTGAAACACTAGGCTCGACCATCTTGGATTCTGGTGCCTGTTTGTGAAAAGAAATGGTATGAGTGTTTTCTTGAAACTATACCAGAAAAACAAAAAAAATATATAAAAATTCGAGACGGAGTGAGAACATATAAGTTTGGTGATGGAAACAAGCTCAAATCCATCTACACAGTCACTCTACCGTGTGTCATTGCCGATGTTGAAGTTAGTATCGTAACTGACATTGTGAACTCTGACATACCACTTCTGTTAAGTAAAAATTCCATGAAAAGAGCCAGGACATGCCTCAATTTTGAGAATGACACTGTTACCATGCTGGGGAGAAAAATCCCAATGCAGTGTACTTCATCTGGTCACTACCACATCCCTATTAGCAGACCTCTACCAGACCGAGGTAAGTTCAAGCACTGGGTTGCATATTTTGGAACCCCGGGATTTATCCTCACTGACAATGGCAGAGAGTTTAATAACCAGTCATTTAGAGATATGGCGCAAAATTTAAACATTGTGGTACGTACCACTGCTGCTGAAAGTCCTTGGAGCAATGGGTTAAATGAAAGACACAATGGGATATTGGGAGAAATGGTAAAGAAAACCAAAGAAGATATCAACTGTAGTTTTGAGGTAGCACTTGCATGGGCCATAAGTGCCAAAAACACACTTCACAGTGTTCACGGATACAGTCCCAATCAACTTGTTTTTGGCAAAAATCCCAACCTACCTGTCTTTCTAAATGACAAACTTCCTGCATTAGAAGGTGTTTCCACCAGTGAAGTTGTTGCAGATAACCTAAATGCTATGCATGCTGCCAGGAAACAATTCATAGCATGTGAGTCCTCGGAGAAACTAAGACGTGCACTTCATCACCAAGTTAGAACAGGTATAGCACAAGCATACAAAAATGGTGATGCCGTCCTTTATAAAAGAAACCTGTGTGATAGATGGCTTGGTCCAGGAACTGTTATAGGGTGGGAATATAAGCAGGTGCTTGTCAAACATGGTGGCACATATGTAAGGGTACATCCATCTCGCTTAACACCCTACCCTGAGACATATCGAAGCTCTTCCAAGGACAGCATCAAGGAACCTAGTGCCTCACAGAAAAGGCTTGAAGAATCTCCAGAAGTACCAATTTCTGAAGAGTTTGATATGAACGAAGATTTGGGAACCACAAACAACAATGTCGAGCAACATCAGACTGTAGAAACAAGAGATAGACGACATAAGCAGGACTTTACTCCAAAGAAAATTGAGCTTCCTAAACCAGGACAAACTATTAAATGCAAGCTTGCCAATGACACAGATCCAGAATGAAAAAAATTAAATGTCATAAGTAGGGCAGGTAAAGCAACAGACAAAAACAAGCATTTGATGAATGTGGTTATGGAACAGGGTGAACCTTTTTGGCTGGACTTTGAGCATGGGGTATCAGAGTGACAAACAAGTGAGGTTGAGGAAACTGAACTTGAACACACTTCTTGTGACGAGGAAAATATAATGATTTCCTCCTCTAATGATGACCTGGAACTGGAAGAGGCAAGAAAGAAAGAGCTCCAAAGCTGGGTTGAAAATAAAGTGTACACCCAAGTACCTGACCAAGGTCAACCAAAAATTTCCACAAGATGGATTTACACAAATAAAAATTCCAATGGCAAGCAAACCTATAAAGCCAGACTTGTGGCAAGAGGATTGCAAGATAGAGACACTAACAACATAAGGAATGATTCTCCCACATGCTCTAAAGAAGGTTTACGCATAGCACTGGCAATAATGGCAGCTAACCAGTGGATGTGTAAATCAATGGACATAAAGACCGCATTCCTGCAGAGCAAGCAGTTGGATCGACTGGTTTATCTGGATCCTCCTAAAGAAGCCAATGTACCTCAGGGCCATATCTGGAAACTCTCAAAATGTGTATATGGCTTGACTGATGCTTCTAGGTCCTGGTACTTAACACTCAAGGAAGAATTAATGAAGTCAGGAGCAATAACTTCAAAATATGATCAAGCAATATTTACATGGCATTTTGGAAACAAACTGCAAGGTATAATTGCTGCTCATGTTGATGATTTTTGCTTTGCAGGGTCAGAGATCTTTCAAAGCAGAGTTATAGACAGGCTTCGTCATGTATTTGCAGTTAAAACCGAAGAAACTGCCGAGTTCCAATACATAGGATTAGATATAAAAAAGAATAATGAGAATATCAAACTTGGACAAAACGAGTATGTAAAGAAATTAAAATATATTCTGGTAGAAGCAGGCAGGAACCTTAAAGACACAATTTCCACAACAGAAATTACTGAAATCAGGCAAGTTATTGGTCAACTTAACTGGCTGGCCACCCAAACCAGACCTGATCTAAGTTATGATGTTAGTGCATTAAGCTCCATTCTAAAACAACAAAATGTAGAATGTATAAAACAAGCCAATAGAGTAGTTAAGAAAGCAAAAAAGGAAAAATCACAGATAGACATCCCTGACTTAGGAAACCTTAAGCATTTAAAATTGTTGCATATAGTGATGCTTCTTTCGCTAATTTGACAGATGGAGGATCACAAGGAGGCTATATACTCTTTTGGTAGGAAATAATAATAAATACATGCCCATTGCATGGCAATCCAAACGCATTAGAAGGGTGGTCAAAAGTACACTGGCTGCTGAAACTCTAGCCATGGTTGACATGTCAGAAGCCTGCCTGTTTTACAGAAAACTATTATTGGAACTACTGCAGCTAAAAGATGAAACTGAGAACATTAAGATCATATGCAAAACTGACAATTCCTGTCTCTATGACTCAGTACATTCATCAACACAGATTTTGGATAAGAGACTTCGCATTGAGATGGCCATTTTGAGAGAAATGTTGGACAGAAAGGAAATTGCAGAGTTCTCTTGGATACCAACTGATGAACAAGTTGCAGACTCCTTGACAAAGAAAGGAGTACCATCATTTAAAAATCCTTGGCTTTATATCAGAGCCCAAGGAATCATCTGTTTAATAAATTCAAAATTTTTTAATCTCTTTTCAGATGTTCATCTGAAAGAAGAAAGAAAAGAAAAAAGGGGAAGAATTGTTAATCAACGTGAAGTTGTTCCCCTTGTACCTTCTCCATGAGTGAGGTACGATTGAGGCGGAAACACAGGGGTAGGGACAGTTGGTTACCACCACTTGGTGTTGGAAGGTCGCTAAATAAATTCTCTCTCCACACACAAGTCTTGTTGGAGTCCGTTATTTAATTCACAGATATGTTTTCTTAAATTGGATTTTCTCATCCTCTGACAATATTAATCTGTAGATCATACCTGTACTGTTGTAACCTACTTGTTGCTAATACACTGTTTTCTCAATCATGAAACTATGACGCCCTTAAATAACCTCAAAGAATTGATTAGAAAGGCTGTTGTACATTTGACTGATGTGACTATTCCCTTGATAATTATTTTCCATCCTGCAATCTTTTTCTCACAAACAAAATGTTAAAGCCTTTTGCTGTTCTGTTGCTACTTCCTTGGAAAGTGTTCAGACAAACTACATTCTTTAGTCCCACCCGTTCTAATCTTCATGACTACACGCATCATAGCAAGCCACTCTTATTTTCTCCATATTCCACTGGTGAGATGTAAGTTCTACTCAAGCAGCTTCTGAGAAGAAGCTGCTTTTTTGTGGAACTGATTCCAAATGGGAATACTTCAGCATCACTACAATCTTAACCTGTTCAAGTCTAAAGTTAACTTGTTATCTTCCCCACAAACTGTGCCTCTTACTCTGTAACCCTCTACCTTGAAGGGTGACTGTGCCTTGTGTAGGGTGAACATTAGTCTGATATCTTGAATATGACTATTGCAGTTGTGTTGAATCAAGTGTGTCACTCAGCTGTCTTTTTTTTCTCCTCCACTCTCACTCAAACTATTTATTGGTGGAAAAGTAGACCTATGTTATTGTAGAGGCCATGAAAAGTTAGTCTAATTATTTGGCAGGACAATGTTTCACAACTGTTCCAGATCAATAGGCTATCAACTACATGTTCAATGTAGAGAAACTGGAAAAAATAAAAATAAAATTCAATGACGGAGGATTGTCTGGATACTATGATATATATCAGGTAAAACAACATTCCGGCTGATATGCTCTCATGAGCTGATTGTGGAGCCACTATCAGTAACAAGTTGTCACTCGTTATTGCCATCCTGGTGTGACAAGATTTGCTCATTTTAATAAACTGTCTTTATTCTGATAAGAATATATGCTGAATGTCCTGTATATGCTTAACAGAAGCCTTGATTTCACATCCAAGGTCTCATAAATGGTTGAAATCAACCCTTGGGGTTCAATGGAACAATCTAGGAGCTTGATAAATTGTGGGGGGAAGGGGTTGATAAGTACCTGTGTGTCAAAAGGGATTGATAAACCCTGAGATATTGATTAAACTTTTTAAACCAAAAACTCAAATTTGTATATTGATTGACTGATTTGTTTTCTACAGCTTATTAACTGTTTGCAGTTTATTTAAAGCCAGAAAATATTTTTAGATTGTAAGAATTTTTGGAGATAATAATAATTTAATGATATAAGTCCTACTAATAGATGGGGGGAGAAGAGTTGGAGTCATACCTTTCCTAATGGTATTTGTGCATATGTGAATATAACAAAACTGACTGGAATTGGAACTTGGCTCTCTGATTTTCAATTCTGAGCTATTATCCATTACACCACCTGCACATCCAAGCTTACAGCACCTGATATTCCCAAGTGGTCACCTATTTAGGTACTGACCAAGCTCAATGTTGCTTAACTTTAGTGATGGTATGGGAACTGGTGTTTCAACATGATATGACTGTATGCCCATATTTGTATGTCAAGAAATACAAATTTCAGACTGTGACCTAAATATATATATAAAGTACCTGGAAAAATTAAGGGAAGACTTTAAAATGTGTTTTGAGGACCTTGTGAAAATATTTGTACCTGACTGAAATATTACCCCGTTCGATTTGGAAATAGAAAATGCAGATACTGAATCTCCCTTATAAGATGAATTAATTGATATGTGGGTGGACCTCAAAGCTAAATCATTGTTAAAAAGTAAAAGCCTTAATGACTATTGGAGTAATGTAATATTAATACTTGTAAAATTAACACAAAGTGAAGAAACCCACAACTGACCTTGTGATCACCAAACTGTTGATACAAGGTCAGGGGTTGTGTATTGAACAAATATTAAAAGTGTTGAGAAAATAGACAAGCAAAAGAGTGAACAAAACAAGAAAGAAATATTTTTCTGTTGAGTGGGGTGATATCTTTTGTGTAGAGAAAATTTGAAGGAATGTCCTTAAGCATCTCTGTAAATAATGAAGGAAAGAACTGAACTTACTCTGCTGGTGAATTAGCAATTGAGTGATGGGTACTGTCTATTGCACAGAGTGCTAACTTCAGCATCCTGTCATGATGTTGGCCCTGGAAAATAGTTTCTCTAGGATAATCAATATCTTTCTATTCACACTTGCTGCTATTTGTAGTGTAAAAATTACAGTCCACTCGGTAGCATGCAGAAGCGGGGACAGAGGGTGTAACGGCCCAGGGAATCCATATTGGGAGGGCACCCAATCAAAGAATGAAATATAAATTTGGTTTATATTTAATTTGAATAAAGTGTTTATTTCATATTTCATCTGTTTTTACATATTTAAAATGTCTTTCTTTCTCCCATTTCTCAGTATTATCCCCCACCTCCCTACTTGAGTCTTATGGGCATATAATGAAGGAGTTGGCTCTGAGCATCCCCAAACCTCTGCATGTCACTGGACTCACTGGATGATCCAGATGGTAAATGGCATAATTGAGAGATTGTGCATTGTTGATGAAGTCAAGGAAGCCACAGCTAACCTTGTGGTCAGTAAACTGTTATTACTAGGTCAGAGGTCATGTGTTGAAGAAAAACTTTAGTGTCCTATCACAATGCTGAGCTGCAGTGAAAGATAACTAGCTTCTTTGGATCTACAGTATGCCTGCTCCAAGTTTTTTCTCTTTACCATTCTCAAAAACTGAAAAGGGGTTATTTCTGCTGATAGGATTTTTCATGTATGTGTCTTTTCAAAAAGGTTTAATGCTGACTTCATACTAAATACTCCTATGATTAATACAGCAGCTAAGCCATTTATACTTGCATTCCCAAGTTTGTACATGATTGAAGCTTGTTTCTACTTTTAATTAAGCAGAGGAACAGACTGAATCTGGAAGAACAGGGTAACTTATCACTAAAACTCAGCAATTTCCAATGTAATCAATGGCATTGATTGTGCATTATATCATAAAAGAAATATTTTGGTTTTAATTTGGGACACTTCTTCATATCTTGAACCTTTAGGAATTGATAGCCAGACAAGAATGGTTGTATGGTGAGAGTGTAAATGCTAGAAGCTAAGGCTTAGTCTGTGTTAACAAAACTTTTGGGCAAAAATAGGATCCTGGAAAAGGAGGCAAAAATTTATAAAAGTTGTACATCAGTTAAAGGTTATAAACTTTCAAGTTACATATTTTTAAACATGAAACACACCATGTGGTTTCAAAAAACACTTTTTAACTAATTAGAAGTGAAATAAAAATGTTTGTCAAACCTTTTGCATCTCTGAAAAGGCTATAAAAACTGGCAATTTTTACTCACTGAGGCCACACATTCAATCTGTTACAGACTATATGCCACTTAAGACTAAAAATATTGCCACCAAAACTTTTACAACCTTATTTTAAAGTTATTGAAATTTATAATTATCCCTCCCACATACACATATTATGAATGAACCTTTCTCATCCCATATTTAATAGACGCTAAGCAATCATGGAACCATGATTTGTAAAATGGTAAATAAATTAGTTTGATATTTATTTCACATATATATTTACTCTTTCCTTTTTTCTTGCCTGCTGATGAACTTCAACATGACTTTTTCTAGCAGTTTCATTTATTCTAAATTTTCCTCAGTGTTTGCCAGCCACTCAATTTTTTTAATGTCGGTGGCAGGTTGGCTGCTTTGTATCATTTATACAAGGCTACGTGTTAAGTCATACTGAAACCACAAGGTAACAGGTTCAGAAAATACAGCATATGCAGAAGAACTTATCATCCTAGCTCCATGATTATTTGTCGAATCTCATTTACAGCATGAAAACAGGTGTTATCATGAAGAAGTTTACTTCAAAGAAATTGGTAGAAACTAGGTGTTAATTTAGTAGGGATACAAAAGGCGATTATCAACTTTTGGCCTAGATGAAGTCATATGATGGCTGCTTAATGACATAACTTCATAAAGTAACAAATTGGTCTTTCCGTCCTTCAGTCAGCTTCCAGGAGTCAATCCAAGTAGTTGCTTTTTTTTTTTTGCTCAGGCTGAAGAGCCTGGGTTAAGGCTAACTCTGCACCCCAACTCCAGCAGCTTACATTGTCCTTGCTAGTGAACATAGAAGATAAATTCAGCCTACTTGAATCTGGAATCCTAAATATGGTTTCTCCAGAAACACAGAAGAATCTCCAGCAGACCTGATTTTCATTGAGAATTATTATAAGTAAGACCCTATCTTTTTATTCTTTTTTCACACTGCTTGTTGTGTAGACATGTGTTATAATTTCTCTGCATGGGACAAATGTAAATATGTATATATAATTTTGTGTATGACTTAGTTGCATAAAAGTCTCTTTGAGAACAAAGCATATTTGTCATTCCTTTCAGCTATTCCATTTCATTTGTGAAATAAGGTGTTATTATCTCATGGATATAATAATACAGATAATGGTGAAAATACAAATTGGGAGAATAAATCTTTCTTCCATAACTCACTCATTATTGGGTGATCAAGACATGATGATGTTAGTAGCCATTAATGTGATTTTTTCTTTTGCATGAAAAATTTGCCAAACTTCTGAGTAGCATCTTGTAGTCATGTGGAATAAAATCTGCAGGATTGGATGGGTAGATAGAAATAAAAAAAAGTGGA
This sequence comes from Acanthosepion pharaonis, assembly GCA_903632075.3. Lineage (NCBI taxonomy): Eukaryota > Metazoa > Mollusca > Cephalopoda > Sepiida > Sepiidae > Acanthosepion > Acanthosepion pharaonis. Next base: position 3,573,732 of record CAHIKZ030004635.1, on the reverse strand, counting down.
TAACATAAAGATGAATGATGAGAAGATGTGAACTGGTAGGAAATGCTAAAGGCAAAGAAACCCAGGATCTAGTCATCCATGCAAATTTTGTCAAGAATTGTCTTTGGTCAGTCATTTAAAATTGATCTGACAAGAGTCATTGCAGAGATTGTTGTTGGAGTGTCAAAAACAGGAAAGAAAGAGAGCAGGAAAAGAAAAAGAAAATAGTGGGCTTGGCAGTAAGTGTTAATGTATTTTCTGCCATATCTATATTGTAATTATTGGACAAGTGATGAAATTGGGTGCATAAATGTTGGAAAAATGGCTGATCTTTTTGCTTGTGTTGTTGTGTAATGAAGAGCTTTTTTTTTGTATTTTACTAAATACTGAAAATATGCACAATAATGAAATTGTCTCAGTCCAGGGCCTGGACTATATTACTACTTTTCAAAATATATATATTATTTAAAAATGAACAAACAAAAAACAGACTAACATATGATGCTGATTTAGAAGCTACTAATAATACTTACTGAAGTTGTACAATAGACATGGCAGCCAGAAATAATAATTTTTTTCAAAATCTTTTTTATAGCTCTATAGATTAAGCAATCCAGATCACAATTATCTAAAAGGAATTTTATGAAATTTTATAAAAGTTAGAATGGAGGTCCAGTTTGCTATGTAAATTCATTGTAAACCAAAACAAATATGTTTATATGATGTGATTTCTGAAAATCTAAAATTTTTTCTATTTCATAACCTAGATTACTTAATCAAAAGCAATATATAGAGAACTCCTAATTATGAATTTCAAATAGGTCTCTTGTGCAAACTAGACATATCTACTTTTTTTAACTCAAATGTAAACTGAACCTAGCTTTTTAATTCTAGTGCAAACCAGACCTATTTCTACTTTTTTGACTCATGCAAACCAAATGTATATCTACCTACCTATTTTTTATCACAATAACAAACATTGGCATTAAATAACCTGGAAAAAATTGATATGTCATAAAATAAAACAAACCAAACTATAATTAATATAACATTATTGTTACAATTTTATTATAAAATATTTAACAATAATTATACTAATGGTAATGAAAATATTAGTTATTTCCTTATAAAGAAACATTTGGTATTCTTTGACTGAGCAGCCAGTACTGAAATTTATAAAATCTTTCTCTTAAAACACTTTTTCAGAAAAATAGGTTTCTCAAGTCCAGCAGCCATTATCCTTCCTGCTATTATTGATTGGGGTTTCCTTGCTAACCTTTTATTTGAGGTAATGTGGAATGTCAACATCTTGATTATGTTATTATTTTCTCTTCAAGTTACATGTGCTATCCATTTTAGTTGTTGCTGCTATTGTTAGTCCTCAAGTGATATGGTTTCTGTTATAATTTTTTTGTTTGGGATTCTGTAGCACCAGTCCACAATCTTCAAAGAAGGATGATCTTGGTCTAGACTCTCAGGCTTCACTCACTCAAAGCCTTTTTTCACCATTGATCTTAGCTTTACATACAACTGACAGTTTAGACATTTCTAAATGGGTTTGGTACCACACATCAAAGTTATAATTATTATTTATTAAATAAATTAATTCAGTAATCAAGAATTTAATTTTTTAAAAATAAGAGATGAATTACAAAAAATACAAACATTGTTAAAAAATTTTATTTAAAATACATTTATGAGTAAATTTATTAAAATGATAATACATTGTTACAGTAGCAGTGATGTGCAGAGGTTTGGTGATGTTTGATGATGCCCAAGGTCAATTTCTTGATTGTATGACCCTAAGACTCAAGTGGGTCAGGGATCTATAAGGCCTAGTACTGAGAAATGTGAGAAAGGAAGACATTTTAAATATGTAAAAACAAATGAAACCGGAAATAAACACTTTATTTCAAATTTCAAAAACTAAATTTTTATTTCACTCTTTGATTGGATGCCCTCCTGATATGGATGCCTGGGGTAGTTACACCCTTTGCCTCCTCTTCTGTATACTTCTGTGCATGTTGAAATTGCATCATGGTCACCAAATGTTGCAGGTAAATTTCTGAGTTTGACTAAAAGAAGTGGTAACAATATCTTGCATAAGTAAATGGCAGGTGTAAAGAAACAGAATGAATTTCAACGAGGTGATATTTTGCATTTTTATTTTTATATAACTGAATAATAAATAAACTATGCAACAGAAATAAAATATTAAAAGTTAGATATTAATGTCAGTGATATATGCATGTGTAGAAAAGTTCAGTTACTAAGCGGAAAAATATCCCCATGCATGGGGAGGTCCTGGTTGACATTGTTAATTCTGTTGTATGCTAGAAGGAATTAGACAGAAAAAGAGGATGAAGACAATTCTGTTTTTACAGGTGCTTGACAGTACCACCTGATGACTTCTTGGAAAAATTGGCAAAGCTATGTGGGGATAACAATAAAAAATTTACCATTAGGCAACCATGTTGGCTGAAAGTTAACAAGGTTTATATACTTAGTGTGTATGTTTTAAGTGAAGGTGTGTGTTCAATATGTAAACAAAGAAGATAGAAGAAGCATACAAAACGTGAATCTCTGCTATGGATTTTTAGCCATTTTATGTTGACTGTATTGAAACAAAGTTAAATGTCACTTGCTTAAATAAGACTATTTTCCTTTTTGGTTCTGAAATGATTTATGGGATTAAGGATACAAATGAGTAAAGCTGGTTGAGCTCAAGCCAGCTTTGTGCTGAGTTGGGGTAACCAAACCTCTACTTCATCAGTAGGGATGCTAAAACATGTCCAACAATGTCGTTGTTAAGTAGGAAAAGTTCTGTCATCAGTGGACTGGGGAAACTAACATTTCCTAGTGGGAATTCTATTACCATGTGATTCACATCTTGAAGCCAAGAGGAGAAAGAGAAAGATTCTGTCTTTTCCAGAAGTGGAATCATAAAATTGTACATGTGATCAGAAACCCCTTCCGTTTTCTTTATAACTTGCATTATGAGAAAATTAATTAATTTTTTTTTAATCCATTATTATTATTTTATTTATTGGTTTTATTTCATTTTCCCCACAGTAGATTTGACAAAAAGAGCTAAAAATTTTATGGAGTAATGGGTTAATTTCTTCTTCTTCTTTTTCTTCAATAATAATAATAATAATAAAAATGTTGTTGTTGTTGTTGTTATTATTATTATTATTATTATTATTATTAATAATAATAATAATAATCATACTTATTATAAAACCCAGGTTGTGTCTGTTCGTTTATATATTGGATTAGATTTCCTACATTTTTCAACCGATTTCAACAAAACTTCACAGGACTACGGAAAATTACCTTGAGATGGTTCTGACAGTGCCAAAAATTGGAAAAATACAATTGTTTTTGCATGAAATCAATTTGAAAACACAATTAAGAGGCATCACTGTCACCAGAATGAAAGGGGAACAACTCATATCGAGTTATACATATTATAAAACCCAGGTTGTTTGTGTGTGTGTGTGTTCGTTTATATATGGAATCGGATTTCCTACATTTTTCAACCGATTTCAACAAAACTTCACTTTTTTTTGGCAGGTAGTGTTTTTATTGTCTTGCACACTTTTTTCTTTATTTTTACATTCAGAATGCTTTAAAAATTCCATTTACAAGACAATTGTTTATAATAAAATTCTATTCAATCTGTAGACTCATAACGATTGAAAACAATGTTTTTGTTTGAGTTTTGGTTTGACCAATTCGTAAAAAAAAAAAAAAAAAAAAAAAAAAACTAATTAAGATGTGTGTCCATCAACCTTAAACAATAATCTTTGTCAATTTTATTTTTCAGTCTTTATGATGGTCGATACGCCGGGCTCTACTGCTAGTAATAAATATGTCAAAACATTTCAGAAAGAGAAAGCCCCACTGGTCCAAACTGAACTGGTAAATTTGTTTTGGAAGAGGTGTGTAACCTTTAAATTTTAGGAGGTTGTTTTAAACTTCGTTGATTTTTGCCGACCTCTTTTAATATCAAACTTCAGAGAAAGACTTAAAAGAATTGAAAAAAGACAGATGTGTGAAAGAAAGACTTCCTCCATATTCATTCTCCTATATAGGTATATTCAGAAAATTTATTTTTCTCTATTTTATTTTCTTGAAACTTTTGGCATTTCATCATTCAATTTTGTAATGTCTTTTCTTGTATAAAGATAATTATAACTGTTGAGATAAAGTGACAGTGTCATAATGAAAATAATTGAAAAAATAATATACTGGATCTGATAAAAAGAGACAAACCTTTCACAAGACATATCTATAACTCTTCACTTGTGTTTCACATGCTTGTGTACTGTAGACCAAGAAATTAAAGTTTAATTTTCTTTTTAACATGAATGTTTAAAAAAAAATTCATGGTCTTTAACATGAATTTCAGAACAACGTAAATAGTGGCAGCCATTGCAAGACTAAAAACCATTTCTAAAGACCGGACTGTTGAGTGAATTAACCTTCTCAATCTTTCTGTACATCTGTGAATCTTGGACATTAATAGCAGAATTACAGTGAAAAATCCAAGAATTGGAAATAAGATGACACAGAATGACTTTAGACATTTCTTATACAGACTGCATTACAAATGATGCTGTACAAGTCACCATCAAACTAGAAACAGGCCCATTGGAAGACCATATAACCATCCTCAAGAACTGAAAGTTGAAATAGTATGGACATATAAGAGATAATAATCTTTGCACTGCCATCCTAGAAGGTACCACTTTAGACAAAAGAAGAGGCAGATAAAGAAAAAATAGGCTGATGTCACTAACTGGACTGTAGACCCGGATACTGGCATGCATCTGAGACATATGGAATGAGATGGTCAAGTGCTCAGTTGTGTAATGACCTTACGACAATATAACCACACCCAGTCATGGGGCTGCTGCTGCTGCTGATGATGATGATGATGATGATGATACAAAGATTGAAAATGTAACATTTGTAACTGGATAACTGGTTGAAAGAAAGAACCAGTTAAAAATCTTAATTAGAACAAATGTATGTTTGCTTGATTCATCTTCTATAGCTCAACCCTAAACATAACTAGCAAGGATCAAACACTGGTTTAATATAGCAAGATTGAGTAAATCCAGTATAACTAGAATTCACCAAATCTCTCTCTGGCTGGCCTAACCAGAGATTTTTTGGATAAAATATAAGTTGGTCAATTTAATCAACTATGTTTTTGTTTCATACTGTCCATCATTCTTATGTCAAAATTGATAGACTCTTTGAGTAATAACCATAAATGCATCAGCAGTTGACCAAGATAAGTGAAAACCATATTGTTTGTCTGATAGAAGACCCTACGAGGTGAGATGCTTAACCAATTTGGAGTTAATTATATTCTCTAGGACATTGCCAAAAAGAGATAGACAAAAAATGGGTTGATAGAAGAATCAGATGATTCACCCGAGTTATTAAAGACAGGAAGTACAGAAGAGGATTTCCAACAAGCAAGAAACAACAAGGAATCTATCGCAGAGTTTAGAGAGAACAGGAGCCATTTCAGGAACACATTCCTTTAGGACTATTGCAGAGATGCCATCATGTCTGTATGTTTTGTGGGGATCCAATTTTAAGATAATAGCATGGATGGAGTTAAATGTATATCATACAGTAGAGACTCAGTTCTAAGTGGAAAGTCAGGTAAAGATACTCCAGAGGAAATGCATGAAAACAGTCATGCATCAATGTCAAAATAAAGGGATGTTTGGGATGATCAAAGAGATCATAAAAGACATGACGGCCTATGAATGAATAAAGATACAGACAAAGTATTGACACTGCAGCAGCATATTAGCATAAAATAATATTACAAGTTTTTTCCCCTTTGATGTGTTGGCTAATCCTATCCTTATAATTAAAAAATAATTGTAGAACACTGAACAATCATTGGCTCTTTATTGATTGTGCACATGGATTTCAAAGATATTTCATTTCAGTCAGTGACAAACAAGAGGTTGAAGAATTCTCTACATTATATGACAAAACCAGGGATACACAACACACTAGACAATCTGCCAATTTGGGAATTTTTAGGGGCTGTAAAAACCACCAATATAGATCACAGGTGTAGGAATCAATATCATAGATATGATCCTTCACAAGTTCATACATTTCTTTTGGTTTATGTACCACTTTACTGCATAAAACTACTTTCTAAGATTCAATGGTGAAAAAAGGCTTTGAGCGAGTAACGCCTGACAGTTTTGGTAAAGATCATCCTTCTTTGATTGTTAGTTGGTAGATTTTATTTAGCGGTATATCAACCTCTATAGGTTATTTAATGCCAAAATCTAAATATTTTGTATGTAATTTTATACTTTCAGAGTAAAAGGTATGTTTTTTAGATATATATTTTGTAGATCATAAAATGTATTATTGGTAATTTTACTATGGAAATGTGTTATTGGTAAATTTACTATGGAAATGTATCTTTATATTTTTTACTATTGAATTGATCATCAATTTGCTATAAATATGTATTGTTGGTCATTTTATTATAAAAAAATTACTGTTGATTTTTGTTTGAGGGGCTCGCTATTTGCCCATAGCTGGGACCTTAACAGGTGCTACCACTCCAGGCTAGGGTGGACCTAGGAACAACAGCAGTTAAGAGGTGGTTAGTACATGTAACTTGGAAAGAAAATAATGGCATAATAAATAACATTCCATGCTACTTCAGATAAAAGATTAGGAAAGAAAACACCATCAGTACTGGAAAGAATGATAACAGCAACTGGACTTGAGAAACATATTTTCCTGAAAATTGTTTTAAAAAGATTAAAAAAATTTTACAAATTTCAAACAAAAGCAGAATTGGCAGCTTGGTGAATGAATGACAAATGTTTCCTTGTAGGGAAACAGCTAATATTACAATTAATAAAAATATACAATTAACAAAAAAATTACAATTAAAAAAAATATGTCAAGTTTGTGGTTTATCCTTACCTAACCTTACTAGTTTTGCCAAGAAGTCATTAGAAGGAGCTGTCAAAAACCTCTAAAAATGAAAGACTTCTGGCATGTGGTAGAAATAACTCCAATGGGACCTTGTTTCCGAGCATGGGGATATGTTTTCCTGGGTTGACTGAACTTTCACAGACATACAAGTATATCACTGACACAAGTGCTAACTTTTAATATCTTCTTTCTTTTGCATGCATACTCTTGTATTTTCTCTCTTTTTACCCAGTTATATAAAAACAGAAATATAAAATATTGCCTGTTGAAATTCATTCTGTTTTACTTACACCCATCATTCACATATATAAAATTTTGTTTGCCTCTGCTTTAGCCTAACTACAGTGTGTGATGATAAATTGTCTAAATTACACAAAAATGAAAATAATGCTGCCATCTCATTTTAACAGATATATTTACCAAAATTACACAAAAATATCTTGAAATACTAAAGAGTAAATTTATTCAATAAATTGCCATTGATCTCTACCACAGCCTCCAGCTGACTTTGAAATCTCTTGCAAACCTTCTAGAAGGTCTCCTTGTTGGTGAATGCTGCCATAATCCTTGCCTTCAGTTCATCTTTGGTGTTACAAGGAGTTTTGTTGGTCTCTCGTTCAACTGCATCCCACACATAATAATGAAGGGTGTTTCAATCTGGGGAGTTAAGTGGGAAGATGTAAGGGGTGATATGTTCACAGAAATTCTCTGACAGCCATGACTGGGTTTTCCTGCTTGTGTGGCATGGTGCAGAATTCTTCTGCCAGACATAGGGTCTTCAAGCAGCCGACGTCTTGGCTCAGGGCTGCACTATCTCCTCAAGGCACTTGATATAGGCTTCCATGTTGAGTCTGAGGTCCTGTGGGAAGATGAATGGAGGCATAATTTTGCCATCACTAGTGATCACTCCAAACACCTTCGTAATCACCATTAGACTCATACAACTCTTTTCAATTCCTCTGCACTGTGTTCAAATTGACACCCACTCTTAAATGTTTGTTTTGGAGCTTCCAGTACAAATGCCAAGCAGTACAGCATGCTATTTCCAAATTTCTGGTGGAGTGAATTGCACCATGGTGCTCTTTTTCTCACAGATGGTGCCCAACTGACCCTTCTATACTGTGCAGTCAACAAAACCAAAACAAACAATGTGTATGCATGAAATTAAAAGTATAAAATGGCCACAAATTACCCACCACACCTTGTAGAAGCTGGTTTTATCTTATCTGTTTTCTGTTTCTTGTTGACCCAAACAGACATAGAAGAGTAAATACAATGCCATGGCTTTTTAAGAGTCATGTTAGTAGTTGTGTTGGTAAACTAAGAAAAATAATGGAAGCAAGAAAAGGAATAAGAAAAGAAGAAGAAGAAAAGAATAGTAAGAAAAGGAGGTTAAAAGAAGTAGCCAGCAGTAAACCACAAAATGGAAAGTGGGAGACTTAATCAGATGCATATAGGGGGCTGAAATAAGATGTGGGATGCTAAATAAAATGTTAAAAGTGCAGGTGTAAATCTATTGTTAAGTTTTAAAAATACTTGATTCAATACAGCTTTCATTTAATCCCAATAAAGAACCCTTTTCTCCCTACTATCTGTATGTCTGATGCTAATCACTGGGAAAGCAACTCTTTGAACCTTCTTGGGATCATGTTTTCCACTGACATGAATTATACTGAATCAATTGCTAGATCTACTGCTCGGAAAATTGATCCATTGTGTTGTACCACACAATTTTTCTCACCCATCTTACATGTTTATAAATCTACCATTCGTCTGTGCATTGAATATTGCTGCCATATCTAGTGTCCCTACTATATATCTCAAGATTCTTGATAAAATCCAAAGAAGAGTTTGTAATGTAATCGATTCTAACCTGGTGTCTCAACTTTAGTCATTTTCCCACAGCCATGATGTAACTCACCTCTGTCTTTTCTACAAATATTTTCATGGCAATCATTCTGATGAGCTTTCCTCCTTGGCGCCTTGACTGTATAATTTTAAGAGTGCTACTAGATTGGCAATTAGGTCTCACCATTTTACTGTTGAATTAGCTAGATACAACTGTATGTTCTACTCTAATAGTTTCTTTTTTGAACTTCTCACCTGTGGAACAGTTTTTTAATTTCTTGCTTCACTGCCACTTACGATCTTCAAAAATTTAAATGTAATTACCATCTTCTGTCTTCCTGAAGCCTGTTCTTTTATTGTTCTTTCTCCTCACTTCCCCTCACTAAAGTTTTCTCATTCTCTTTCCCTCCCAGTAATCTTTTGCATCCTAGTGGCCTTGTAACTTTGCTTGGGGTGAAATGATTAAAAAACAAAAAAAAACTTATTTTATCTAGTGCTTTCATAAGATAAACATTTTTCTTAGATATATTATCATGCTGTAAACATTTTTTTGTTTTCATTTTAAATGCACATTTTTTTTTTCTTTTTGCTGGAACTTATTTTCTAGAATTAAACCAATAGACTTTATCTGTTAATAAGACCTATATAAAAGTTTTAGAAGCTAATGTTTTGGAGTTGTGGAGAAAATGAAAAAAAATGAAGTTTTCTTATTTATTTTAAAAATTAATGGTAGTATCGATTTCAGACAAGTGATAAAGCTTGGCTCAATAGCACTGTCATAGATTGAGGCAAAGTAGACAAATTTATCAGTCCACCTATATGGCAGTGAATGTTGGATAATCTCTTCACAGATGAAGAAGAGATGATGCAACATAAATGTGGTTCTACAAAAGGATGCTGAGAATACCATGAACTGAAGATATGTGCAATGACAAAGTTTTAGAGAAAATGGAAACAAAAAAGGATACTTATACTTAGAATTAGAAAGAGCTAGTTGAAATTTCTAGGGTAGATAATGAGGAAAGAATGCACAGAAAATTTGATACTCACAGGGCAGATTGATGGCAAGAAGGACAGAGAAAAAGAATACATAACCTACCTAGTGAGCTTGAATAAATGGATGACAGAACAGGGTTTTTAGGAGAGATAACAAGAAGACAATATTTATTAAGAGATACAAAGGACAGGGTGTTGTGGAGAGCCATGATCATCAATGTTTTGAAGGGACATGGCACATAGAAGAAGTTTAGTTCTCAGTTTCAGCAAAAGGTTGGGGGCGGAAGTAGGGGAATGAGTAGGGGAAGAAGTAGATTGAGATGAATAAAAATATGCTACTCACTAAATGATTTTAGATTGGTTTAATGAATTTCCTGTCATTATTTTTGGTTGACTGAGTTTTGAAAAAGAAATCAAAGTAATAAACCTTTTCTTCCCATGAAAACAAAAAGGGTAAAAAAAAAAAAAAAAAGAATTGAAGAAAGGAATACAAAAGTTATTGGTAGAGAATATTTCATTTATAGAGAAGCCTAATGAGACCAAAAATTAAGTTGAAGTGTGTGGTGGGTAAAGAAAATTAATGAATGAATTAATGAGCCTTTGCAATTCTTTTATATACACATAAAATGCCTCCTGGAATGCTTTACCATGGTTATTAGCTAGCATCAACAGCCTCAGCCTCCAAAATAAATTTGGAAATTGGAAAGAAAAAAAAAGAATTGAGATAAAGAAGTTCAGTTTGGGCCACTGCTTCACGGCTGTTGTAAAAGAAGCAGAAGCAAATTTCAATGAATTTTTATCAGTTACAGGATGCAAATCTGCTCTGGGCATTTTTGTGTGTTGTTTAATCATGAGAAAATAGCAGAAACCATGGCAATATGAAGAAAGAGATGTTACATGGCTTAGATGTTATAGATTTTATTTTTGGACAGCTCAGTCAGTGCTGCTACTTAACCAGAATACAGACCAGGTGGATTTAAATGACACACCAGAATAACCTCCACCAATGTCCACTTAAAAATATTATTGCAGAAGGTCATTGTTCATTTTACAAAACAAAATTTACTTCTTTTATGTGCCAAGTTTTTTCAGGACACCAGCAATAAAGACTCTAGGTAATTTCTGACTCTTTACCATCTATTTACATTGTTTTACCATCTCTTTACATCGTTTTGCCATCTCCTTACATCTTTCTACCATCTCCTTACATCTTTTTACCATCTCACCTTGTCTTTGTTCAGCTACAAATTAACACAAACAGATTAAGTAGGTTACCTGCTGTTTCATTCTGATTTCGCTTATCTTTGGGTATGTCATATATGTGTTAAATCCTTTAAACTCTCTTTGCTCATTATGTAGCCTAGAAATTTCAACTGTCTCCTTCTGATTGTAAGTATAAATTTCCTTATTGTTCCTATTTGACTTAACATTTCTTCATTGCTCATATGGAAAATGTGACACGCAAGTCTGAAGGGACATCAGATTAGCAAAAATGGTCTTCCAGAAACCAAGACGTTAATTATATTATGATATGTCATTAAAAATAAAAAATATTAATTATATTAAGATATAGGAAAATGTCATTGAAAAAAAAAAAATTTTATTAAGATATAGAAAAATATTAATTATATTAAGATAATGGAAAATAACATAAAAATAAAAAAAATTAATTATATTAAGATATAGTAGAATAAAAAATATTAATTATATTGAGATATACAGGGTGTGATGGATCAGTCATCGTCTAAATTATGCAAAATAAAAATAACACTGACATCTCATTTTAACAGATATATTTACCAAAATTACACAAAAATATCTTGAAATACTAAAGAGTTAATTTATTCAATAAAATTGCCATTGGCTTCAACAATGGCTTTCAGACAATTTTGGAATCTCTTGCAACACTTCTGGTTGGTCTCTTTGTTTAAGCTGGTGAATGCTGCCATAATCTTTGCCTTCAGGAGTACAAGGAATTTTGTTGGTCTCTTGCTCAACTGTGTCCCACACATAATAATCAAGGGGGTTTGCAGTCTGGGGAGTTATGTGTCCAGATCCAAGGGGTGATGTGGTTGCAGAAATTGTCTGACAGCCATGACTGACAGCCATGACTGGGATCTTCTGCTTGTGTGGCATGCTGCAGAGTCCTGTTGCCAAACATAGGGTCTTCCAGCAGCCACCCTCTTGGCCCAGAGAAGCACTACCTCTCTGGCTATGGACCTGATTGACTTGGAGGGATTGTTTTCGATCATGACCTGGATATTAGGTATTTTTTTCTTATCAGAACAATCAAAATTCATAGTCATCATTAGACTCATCCAACTCTTTTTGAATCCTCTGCACTGCCCTCAGACTGACACCCAAATACTCAGAAATGTTCATATAAGAGCTTCCAGTGTGAATGCCAAGCAGTACAGCATGCTGTTTTGAAATTTCTGATGGAGTGAATTGTGTCATGGTGCACTTTTTCTCAAAGATGGTGCCTAAGCAACCCTACTATACTGTGTTGTCGACAAAAACAAACAACATGCATGTATGTAATTAAAAATATAAAATGATGACAAGTTACCTGTAGTAGAATATCATAAGAATGAAAAAAATATTAATTATATTAAGATATAACAAAATATCAGAAAAATAAAAAAATTAATATTAAGGTAGAGTAAAATATTAAAAAAAGGAATGATAATCTGATATGCAATCTCCAATTTCTTATATGGCAGTGAATGCTGGATAATTTCCTCATGAAAAGAAGGCCATGATATTCTTAATGTAATATTGTATGTAAACAAGGTACTGCTATAAAAGCAGTATGCCACAACTAATACCAGTCAAGAACAATATGGCATCTCTGATAGGATCTCTAACCATGTTGGATGAACTGGAGCATGTGGAAACATGGATTAGACACTTAGCAGTGTTGGTTAGTGTAAAGAAACTGAAAGACAAGAAAGCTTCTGGAGGGGGACAATGAAATTACTGATGTATTTTTGGCTTTGGCAGGATGTGAAGCCATAAAGAAAATATCCATTATGGCGTACCCTAAAAATAGTGGAAAACTTAACATATGAGGAAATTTCTACCATTATAAAAAGAAACATGTGACCAAAAAAAAACTAGTTATTGCAGAAAGAACAAAATTTCTGGAAAATAGACAGAAACCAAATGAAACCATAATGCAATATTTACACAGGTTGAAAGAAGTATCAAGATATGAATTTGAAAAACTGAGTTTGAGAGAAATGTCTATAGAAGACAAATTGATCATTCTAAGATTAATTGAAGGAATGTATGATGTTACATACAAACATAAGATCCTAGAATGGCTATTGTAGAATTCTTGCAGCAATTAGAATTAATTAATGAAACATTCTAAAAACAATGTGGAAGCACACAACACAACTCAAATATTGCAACAAAGAGCATGAAAGAAACAAAATCAAATGTCTATCCCTAGAAAAATTATGTTTAAACTGTAAAAGAAAAGACCATTTCCAATCTGTGTGCAGATACAAAAAGAGAATAGATAGGGTAGAAAGTATAAACCCTCATACTGAAAATACAGAAGTATATTTGATAAGAACACCTGCAAAAAGTAGAGAGTAAAATTGAACGGTATAACTTTTCCCATGCAGGTTGACATGGGAAGTGATGTTATCTTGATCCCAAGGAATTTCTGGGAAAAAAATGTGTAAACTCAAATTAAGAAAAAGTAATCTTAATTGAAAACAATTTAATCATCAAAACTCTAGGCTCCTTTGAAGGAACTTTCAAGACAAAAAACGTTTTGAGATTATTCCCATCACTGCTATAGAATGCACAAAAATCATGGACTCCTAGAAATAGATGCTTTAAAAGTGGATACAGTGAAATTAATAAACTGTATAAAGTCAGAAGAACCTGACGTAGAACTATTGAAAGGATATAAAGCAAGTATTCGTCTAAAAGAAAATAGTCCCCCAATCTATTTTGAATCTCGAAAAATACCAATTCACATTCTATCCATGGTAGTTGCAAAACTAAAGGAAATGGTAAAAAAAGGCATATTGGAGAAATTTTCCCATGGTAGTAGCAGTAGGGCTTCACCCATTGTTGCAATGGCGATTTGAGGATATACAAGGATTACAAAGTAGGTGTGAAACATCAGATATGCTCTGATTCATGCGCATTACCTAAAATAGAAACAGTAAGTCATGAATTAGCAGGGATGAAATACTTTACCAAGATTGACCTGAATCAGCATATAATCAAATAGAAATTGCCGAAAAATTTAAAGAGTCACTGGAATTAATACCCTGATAGGCTTACTAAGATGGACTCATCTTCCATTTAGAGTTAAGACTGCAAGCCATATTTTTCAAAAGGCAATTGGAAAAGTTTTATTGTATGGGATAAAAAATATAATCATATATCAAGATGATATAGGCATAGGTGCTTACAGTAAAGAGGACTTAAAAAAATCTGAACAAGTCTTAAGCAAATTAAAAAATACTGGTATGACGATAAATAGCGATAAATGTGAGTTAAACTGTGACAAAATATCTCATTTGGGATGCCAAATGTCTAAAGAAAAAATTTCACCAGACAGTCAACTGATAAATAAAATATTGGAAATATCTACACCAAAAAATAAAAAAGAATTAGAAACCTTTTCAGGATTGACCAATTTTTTTATAGCAAATATCTAACTAAACAGATTAGAGCTCCCACAACAATGTCATTTTCAACAAGTGAAAGTGTTTGGTATAAAAAAGACAAAGAATCTAATCCAGAAAAGGCAAAATTTGTAGTGCAGAAAGGACATAACATAGCAATAATAACGAAAAATGAACAAAATGTACTGGCTTATGCAGATCAATTTAGAAGCAGAATAGAACCCAAGGATAGAGAAATGAAGGTGAAGAACATGAAGGGGAGGAGGCGACTAATGAATCCAGTAATGAAACTGAACAATCTATGAATGTTAATAACCAGAAATCTTACAAGGAATCAAAAGAGGAAAATGAACTCAGACCTAGGGTCCCCTATAAGAAGAAATGTAAATGAGCTCTTGCTATAAAAGCAGTATGCCATAGCAAATGCCAGTTGAGCTACCATCTGCTGATCTGACAACGTCTATTTCAGAGTGTACTCTACTTCATAACACTTAGTGTTTATAAGTAGAACCACATCTCAGTCACTTCAATTTTCTTTTTCATCTGGGAGGAAATTATCTCTCATTCATTGCCATATAGCAGATTAGATATTACATATCAGATCAGCATTCTTTTTTTTATTTCCTTGATATCTTATATCTTATTATAATTAATATCTTAGTTTCTGGAAGACATTTTTTGTTAATCTTATGTGCCTTCAGACATGTGTATCACATCTTCCATCATTTGTTAAGATAAGCTCTCATTTTAAGAATTCAGATAAAAAAAAAAAAAGCTTTATCATTACTTCTTTCTCTCCCTCACTATAACAAATACACATATATTCAGATTGTATTATAAAAAATATCTGCTTCTTCAATTGGATTACTTTCTATAATTCCTATCATAATGATTTTCTAATCAAAGCAGTAAGCATTCAGACAATTACCTTTATATTCTTTGTGTATAACAGAAAACACAGGATGTTAAAAAAAATAGAAATAGATGCAAGCAAGCAAAAGATGAATGGTTCAACAAGAAATGTGCAGCGATAGAAACACTACAGACCATAGACAGCATGCAAGCATAAAAAGATAAAAGAAATAGCAGGACAAAAAATATGCACTTTGACTGGAGGCATAAAGTCTAAAAAAAGAGTATGTTCAAAATATATAAAGAAAAGATACTTCAAGATTGAAATGAATAAGTGAAGACCTCTTTCATGATATCAGAAGAGTGAAACATACAATGCATAAAGACCTGGAAAGACCAGTGATACTAAAATCTGAAGTAAGATTGGCACTTGTCAAGATTTACCATAAACAAAGCAGCATCAGATGGTATTGTAATGGAAATGCTGTCAGCCTTTGATGATTTTAGCATTAAAAATATTGCTGAAATAATAAATGAAATACAATGATATCTTGGCTTAATTCATTTTGAGTTAAATCATTTTTGAAGATATTTTGGTTTTTCTTAAATATATGGAAAAATAAAGCTCGCCTTAGGTCATTTTACTTGAGTTTATGTCAACTGTTAAAAATACTAGAAACATCAAAACATTAAAATAACAATAAACACATATAAAATCTAAAAATAATATTATGTGTACTATATATATCATAAAATCATCACAAACAAAAAAATTAGCATAATAAAGTATATTTAGCAGATGTTCATATTTCAAATTCCTACCGACAGGTGGCATTTGTGTGTTGTTTTCCACTCCAATACTGATTTTGAATTCAGACTTGTTTACATCTGTGTTGTGCCATTGACATCCTTTCAATTACATTTCATTTGTGACTTAGAATACATTTTTGCCCATGGCTCCAAAGAAAAGTCCCAGTTCAAGTGCTAATGTTAAGTGTAAGGTTATATCGTTGGAAGATAAGGTGCCAATTAATTATTTTATTCAGAATACTGTCTGTACATATCATAAATACTGTAATAGGCAATAGGGAGAGCTTATTTGCAGTTTATAGCATGGTTATTTTAACTTAAGTCATTTTTCGACCTAAGTCGTGACCTCTGGAACCAATTAATGATGTAGGATGAAGTATACCTATATATAAAATTTAACTTTATATTGTATATGTATGGTAGAAAATACAGGAAGTTAAACAAAGACATTAGAAATAGATGCAAGTAAGCAAAAGGTGAATAACTCAATGATAAATGTGCAGAGAGAGAAACATTACAGAACATAGACATAGCATCCATGGGTAGATGTAGAATAGTATCTGAATAAAAGTGGAGATAATAAGACAATATGTATGTGTGGGCAGGGCCAGTGTAAAAGTCTCGTGTCACCCCCAATTTATGGTCCCCCCCCTACATTTTCATAAGGTAGTATTCATGTAAAATAAAAATTTTTATTGTAACTTAATTACGTACAATAATGTATTATATGAGAAAAATTAAAAATAAAATACAACATATCTAAATATAAGTTAAGGACATGTCACAATAGATCATTCCATTTTAAATAAATCAACAATGTTTTGGGACAATTTTGATATTTTTCTTGTTAAAAAGTTGAATAATTTTAAAATATTCAACATCATACTTATTATAAAACCCAGGTTGTGTGTGTGTGTGTATGTGTGTGTGTGTGTGTGTGTGTCTGTTCGTTTATATATTGGATCAGATTTCCTACATTTTTCAACCGATTTCAACAAAACTTCACAGGACTACGTAAAATTACCTTGTGGTAGTTCTGACAGTGCCAAAAATTGGAAAAACACAATTGTTTTTGCATGAAATCAATTTGAAAACATGATTAAGAGGCATTAATGAAAGGGGAACAACACATATCGAGTTATACTTATTATGAAACCCAAGTTGGTTGTTTGTGTATGCGTGCATGTGTGTGTGTGTGTGTGTGTGTGTGTGTGTGTGTGTGTGTGTGTTCGTTTATATATGGGATCAGATTTCCTACATTTTTCAACCGATTTCAACAAAACTTCACTTTTTTTTGGCAGGTAGTGTTTTTATTGTCTTGCACACTTTTTTCTTTATTTTTACATTTAGAATGCTTTAAAAATTCCATTTACAAGACAATTGTTTATAATAAAATTCTATTCAATTGGTAGACTCATAATGATTGAAAACAATGTTTTTGTTTGAGTTTGGGTTTGACCAATTCGTAAAAAAAAAGAAAAAAAAAACTAATTAAGACATGCATGTCCATCAACCTTAAAGAATAATCTTTGTCAATTTTATTTTTCAGTCTTTATGATGGTCGATACTTGATCTATCTCTTACTGTTACATCCCCGGGCAATGCTGAGCTCTACTGCTAGTTATGGATAAAAAATAGTGAATTTTATATAGTGTTTTTTTCAGACTTAACATGAGAAAAACAAATTCACAGATTGGTAAAATAAAAAGACCCCAGAATGACGTCAAAATCTGCCAAAAATTTTCATCCTTTAACAGTCAGTTGTGCTTAGGTTAATATATAATGTATATAAATGTAGGTAGAAAAAAGCAAATGTTGGTAAGATAGTAAGGGTCACAAAGCACTGCCCAAGGTTACCAATCATTAGTACACACCCTGTGTGTAGGTCAACTTTAGACCAGGTTCATAGACAATACTACCCATCATTGCAAAAGTATTATTAGTAGCACAATGCAGCATATGAACTAAGAGAGAAAAAACAGAACTTCTAGGACTGAGCTTAATTTCAAATCAAGCAGATATTGGCAGCTACAATATGAAAAAAACATCAACTCTCTGGCTACAATATCTGATAAGGATCTTTATTATCTCTTCCTCATATTCCAACACCCTTTTCTCACACATGGATTTGTCTGACATTCTAACCATATCATGCATATATAAATGATTAAAAAGAAATAGCAGGACAGAAAATATGCTCTTTTACACAATGCATAAAGACTAAAAAATAAGAAACGTTCATAACAGATAAAGAAAATATCGTATATTTCCGCATATAAGGTGACCTTTAGATAAGACAAGGTAAAAAAAATATAGCAAATTTTCATGAATTTATCCTATACCTGTAGTATAAGATGATTACTTAT
The DNA here is from genome assembly GCA_903632075.3 of Acanthosepion pharaonis. Taxonomy (NCBI): domain Eukaryota; kingdom Metazoa; phylum Mollusca; class Cephalopoda; order Sepiida; family Sepiidae; genus Acanthosepion; species Acanthosepion pharaonis. Next base: position 3,555,224 of record CAHIKZ030004635.1, on the reverse strand, counting down.
TGATGATGTTATTGGAAATGTTGTTACTTACTTTATCCTTAGAAATTCAAAATAAACAAAATAACAAAACCGATTCTATATCATGTTTTTTCTACACATGTCCCCTAAAAAGGAAACCACTGTTTTATTTACGTTTCATCATGTGATCTCTTGTGAATACTTATTCTTCTTCTTCTTCTTCCTCTTCTTTTCCTTTATCTAAACAGTTACAAACAGCCTGGTGTACTAATGGCCATTTACTTATACTTCATTGACAATCACAAAATACTGCTAATAACAGTATGATAATGTATGATAATAGTACATTCCATTGCTGTGAATGCAATCATAACTTGATGTTTACATTTCCTCAGCTGAGCTTGCATGGATACAAGTTGATTTTATTGATATGCAATTAGTCTTCGAATAAGCAATTTATTATGAAGTTATGTCAGTAATATATAATGTAGAAATGGTTTTATTACTTTTATTATCAGTTTATTTGATAATGTGAATCTTTTCATGTACGTTATTGGTTATCACACCGAGTCTGAGGTTAGCCCATTGACAAACATCATTCGGAATTTAAGGTTTATTTTTAGGATTGTAGTATAAAATGACCCCCAATTTTTAAAGGTGATTTTTGGGATTTAAAAGTCGTCTTATATGTAGAAAATATATGGTATATTTCAAGACTGAAACAAGTACAATGAAGATTTCTTCCATGATAATGAAAGAGTGAAGCATATAGTTCATAAAAACATGGAAAGACCAGTTGTACTAAAATCTGAAGTAAAAGTGGTACTAAGATGAACAGGAACCAAAAGTGTCTCTGAGCTCTTGTGAGTGACATTCTCTACCCTCCAACCTCTCCCCAACAGGTGGGATGTGGCTTGCCTCTCGCTGCTCTATCACTACTTCCATGAAAAGTGCTCAGACAAACTACATTCTTTAGTCATGCCAATTCAAACCTACATGGCAAGGACATGCCATGCCATGTCCATTGTAGCAAACCACCCACATTACCTCCATATTCCATCAGTGAGAAGTAAGTTCCACCCAAACAGCTTCTTCCTATGAACCACTGATTTGTAGAACTGACTCCAAACAGGATGTTTCCACAATCACTACACTCTTAACCTGTTCAAGTCTAGGGTTAACCATTATCTTCCACTCATATCCACATAATTTGCCTCCTAACATAACCATCTACCTCGAATGACTCCCAAACCTTTTAAAGAGTCAAACTTACTATAAAAAAACACCCCAAAAAACAATACAGCAACATCAGATGATATTGTAATAGAAATGCTGTCAGCCTTAGACAATTTCAGAATTGATAAGATTATTGAAATAATAAATGAAGTATATAATAATGGTGAAATACCAGAAAACTTCAGTAGGTCTATATTCATTGCAATGTCAAAGAAGCCAGTTGCAAATGAATATAAATTTCAGCAGTCAGCTTAATGAGCCTCATAAGCAAACTTACTGTTAAGATTCTAATGAGTAGAGTTTATAGCAAAATTAGACCAAATATAAGGAAAGAAGAAAGTAGCTTTGTTCAAGACATTGGAACAATAAATGTTGACTTTATGAGTGATCAATATAAGTGCAAAAGACCTATACATATCTTTTATAGATCATATAAAAGTGTTTGATAAGATATAACATTGTGGGTTATCACCACATAGTTTTGCCAAGTCATTAGGTGGTGCTGTCAAGCATCTATAAAAATGGGACATTTCCTGTCTTCAATCTTTTCTTTCTCTTTTCCACCCAGTGTACTGTAGTGATGACATACACAGGACCTTGTTCCTGAGTATGGGGATATTTTTCTCAGTCACTTAACTTTATTCACACACACACACACACAATTTTTAATGTTTTCTTTGTTTTGTATGCATACTAGTGTATTTTCATCCTCTTTTTACTCAGTTATATAAAAACAAATATAAACTATTGCCTTGTTGAAATTCATCCATTTTCTTACATCTGTCATTTACTTGTGCAAAATATTGTAGTCACTGTTTTTAGTCTAACTCAGTGTTTCTCAACTGAAGTTTCTCAGAACTTTAAGGTTCTTCAAAATGCCCCTGATGATTCCACGAGAACAGGTGAGATAAGCTAATGCACTTTTGAATTTTTATTTAATTTCATATTCATAATATTACTAAACACTCACGATATATTCTTCGTTATTGTAATATAGACATCATCCTATCTAACCTATTATGTTATTAAAAAAAAGAAGTATTAATTTTTCCTTAAACCAGTTATTCAAATATATATACTATGATATTTATCATGTGAACTACGATGAAAATGAAATGAGAAAGATATGGTATATAATTTTGTTTTTGCACAGGGGTTCCTTGAGACATGTAATTTATTTTAATGGTTATGCAAGAGTAAAAAGGTTGAGAAACGCTGGTCTAACTAGATGTGCCTGTAATATTTGGTGACCATCACGTGATTTCAACATGCTCCTGCTGCAAAACTTGGTGACTCTGACATGATCTGAATATACACATGCTGCAACAGTTTGGTGACCAAAATATGATTTCAACATGCACCTAGTGCAACAAAATAAAGACCTTCTTGTAATACCAGGAAAGCTTGATTTGAATGGGTAAAATATTTGAGTAATTCATAACCTATACTGAGGACAAGCAGCTTGCATGTGGGTAGAGAATAAATTCAGTAAATACACAAAAATAGAAAGAGAAGTGAGATAAGAATGCATTTTCTCATTAGATTTATTCAACCTACATAGCCAGACAATCCTAAGAGAACTAGATTTACCAGAATTTATTATTGACAGACATAATCTTAACATAGGATACATGAATGACACTGTGTTGATGGAAGACCCAGAAAGGAAACAGAAAAAAATGCTCTTGGCCAAAGTAGTAAGGAAAAATAATAAGAAAAGACTTTTATAGTTAAAAATATTTTCTTTTTGTTTTCCAGAATGTGTGGTTGTCAGCAAAAGAGACAGCCCTATGTATGAGTTACATATTGTGGATGTCATAAGTAAGCAGGTATAGATATTTAATTGAGTAGTGTAGTAACAAACAATGAAAACTGTGACACACAAATCAAAAGGTGCATATTATTAGTAAAATTTGTTTTCCAGAAAATAAGCAGCGTATTAAGACACAGGAAAATCTCATTAGAAACAAGGAAAAGAGTGCTGAACTGATCTGTAATATTTAGTCTACTATCTGGCAGTGAATAAAAGAAAAAAAAATAATGAACAGATAGTGTAAGTGGTGCACAAACCCAAAGGCAAATAGGATTTGTGAAAGATATCTTCCAGAAACTAAATAATAAGACAATAAAAATAGCCACAAATCCTTTAGTGTAAATATGGTGTTTGAAGTTTTGAGTCTTTATGTTTTTTCTTAATGTTATTTCCTATATAGTATTTATTTTTATGCTAGGAGTACTAAGGAAGTTATTAGAGCCTAACATATATGCTATTTCTTTTAGTCACCTTATCCTCCAATGTTGTTCTTTATTATTCTGAGCTTGATCACCTCCCATTTTTCCACCACACATAATCAGCTTCCTCTGGATTATGGCTTTCCAATGTGTTTCTCTAGCTTTATTTTTGGGGGGGCAGCTTGGCTCATCTTCTTTGCCACAACTGTATAAAATAGAATATATACAATTCTAAGAGAGGCTTGTTTTGCGAAATGTGTTGCCAAAGGATGGAAGTTTTTTTTAATACTATTGCTCACCCAATACATGGCTCAAGACACACTCAAAGTAGAGGGTTACTGAATTAGATTGTTGTAAGGACATAAAAGGAGGAGGAAGAGGTGTGTATTATGGAGGTATGTAGGATAGATAATGTTTGACTCTAGACTTGAAGAGGTTAAGATTGTTGTGGCTGGGAAAGCATCCTCTTGGAGGTTTGTTCCACAAAGTGACAGTTCTGGGGAAAAATCTTACCTCTTTACCAAAGAGATGTGAAGGGAATGAGGATGATTTGACACCATGTACATGGCATAGTGAGTTCTAGCTGTGAAAGTCTGAACTGGTGGAACTAAGGAATGTAGCATGTCTGGACATTTGCCCTGGAAATAGTGACAGATTAGTGAGAGACCAGCAACATTTTGTTAGTGGGAAAGGGGTAGTAGGGTGGAAAATAATTCATCACTCACAAGGCCATGTTATCAGTTTTTACCCCTGTCAAGTCTGGACAGTGAGGACTGGGTAGCACCAACTCAGATATGGTAGCAATACTCCATTTTTGATCTGATCTGACTTGTGTAATGATAGAGCACAGCAGTAGGATTTAGGTACTTTCTGGAGCAGTACAAAGTCATTCTCCCAGCATCTTTAATGTTGGTATGAATATACATTACATTTGAAGTCTGGAGTGAGCTTCTGTCCTGTCGTGTCCATAAAAATTAATTATAGTGTCAAAAATAATTATAACAATTATAATTATCATTAATATGCTCGTTCTAAACCAATGAGAATCAACTTCACTTTTCTCTTTTACACACACAAACATGTGACATTCTCACTATTGGACAAGCACTTCACATGGACAGGTCATTAACATGCACATCAACAAAAATTTCATCTTTTTTTCTTTTTTCTGGCCATAATAGTAACATTTATCTTTTAGCACTCAGCAAATATTCAACGTAAGAAAACCTCAGACACTTGTATTTTTTCAACAAAATTGTCTGGACACTCATTATTCACATCTATAAAAAAAAATACAAGAAAGACCATATACACGTTACTTATTCTTTATCTTATCATTCTGTCAGATTCTTATTCATATTTGATTTACATTTGACTCCAAACTCACAATTTCACTTTGTATTACCCACTCTCATGTCTCCAACAGCACAATACAAACAGATAATAGATAATACTTGTTTTGTTGTTTCCACCTCTTGCTGTTTCTAATTTTTACGAGTATTTTTGTATATATAAATGTTAGGGTGATTATAATTATTTACTCAAAGCTATAACTCCCCTACAGTGCCAATATACATTTGAGACAAGGAGTCTTATTGAGAGTACAACTATTCATCAGGACCTTTGAATACTCTCCTTATGTTGTATGAACAATATATTTTCTGAAGTGGATTTTATGTCTTCTAAATATTTTCTGAAGTGGGTGTCTAAAAGTTGAATGTCTTTATCAGGCAAGTCCCAACCCATGTCAAGTTAATAGTGTTAATTATACAAATTGTTTGTATATTGGGCATTAAAGACAAAAAAAAATCTTATGGCTCATTTTTACTTGTAGGTTTAAAGATGTGTAAAGTGATCATAAAACTATTGTTTGTTTTTTTTTTACCACAAGTCTCTTTAGTAACTTTTTTCTTTTGTAATGAGAACATTCTATAAAAAAATTGTCAGAATTTTGAGTGTTTATCTTTTCACTATTATACATTTTAACAAGTGATATTTGCAGAAATACATGATAACCTAATCTAGAGATGGAATTTGATAGGCTTTACTTTACAAATGTGCACATGATTGTTCCCTAAACTTAAACCTGATCCTGATAGTAAATGAACCCACATAAAAAAAAAAAATCAACCATGACTCATATTACTTGAATTTATATTATTTTGTATGCTTCATAGACTTCACAAATGCAATATCATATTTAAAATACAATAACACACAAAAAACTTTTTTTTTTATTTATACTGATTTTTTTTTAATTTAAACTAAAAAAAAGAAAGTATCGACCTATCAGATGAGCCACGGCCTCACTTTTTGGTTCTTCTATTTTTACAATATTTTAATTGCCAGAGGTTATGCTGCAGTTGTTAACGTGTGTAAACATTCGTGTATTTTATTCTAAGTTCGAACCATTTTCCGGTAATAACAGTAATATCATATGTACTAAATGAGCCAAGCACTATACCCCCAGAAGTAGTCGAGGTGTGGACTGTAAATGAGTTGTGCGGCGATTCAGGGATGGAGTCCCGAATGACGTCATAATGCCAAATGACATGCGCCGTGGAAACAAAGATGGCGAATAGCGGAGCAATATGGCTACTGTAAAGAACTTCGGCTGCATCGAAAGTAACTTATAAATAATGTTGGAACCAAGCTGGACTATCGTTTATTGTACAAATTATCCAACATTTGGCCGATAGTTGCCTTCTTTCAGGATGATTTAACGCTTCCGCGTCGAGATTTCGGCAGGAAAGAAAAAATTCTTTTAGTTTATTTTTTTTTGTTTTGTGTTGGTTGCTTTGGCGTGAGTTGTGGAGAGTTACGTTGATTAAAACTAAAAGGACGTACCCTACCCACAAGTTGAAAGAGAAAAAAATAAGGAATATGTATATACCAAAAGACCGTTTTATTTATAAATATTGTTGAAAAAAATTACGCGTACAGATACTCTTCGTTTACTTTTTGGAGAATTTACATCCATACAAAAAAAAGTACAACTTTTTTTTTCCTTTTTTTTTTTTACAGGGGACCTCATTGCTTCTTTCTGAGGTAGAACCATGTATGTGAATTTGATTTATATCTATGTTACAGGTTACATAAATTATCAGTCCGATATATGTATATAATGCTGATCATAATACAAACCTTATGGACTCCTTTATGAGGTGTTTAAATCCACCAAAAAGATATAAATAAAATAAAAAAAAGTTTGGTCTGTCGTCACCCCACTTCTAACTTGATTGAAAACAAAGTAAAACTGAGACTGTATATCCGCTAAACAAACGTGTGTGTGTATATATATATATATATATATATATATATATATAAAAATATATTTACAGCACTTTATAGATATATATACACATACACACACACGCACCAGTTTCTTGTTTGGATTTTGTATCCATGTGTATAAGCATACCTTTTTGTGACAGATCAAATAATTATCAATGTCCTCACATTCCATCATCAGAGGTAAATACTAGTGACCAGAAGAAAACATCCATCCAAGTATTATTATTTTTTTGTTTACAATATTTGTACAACTCGACTCTTACGAGGACATAATGTCTTTCTTTAACAACATCAAAAAGATCTTCCGTCTGAGTGGAGCCGATGAAGATCTTAAGAAAAAGAAAAACATCCATAGTTGTATAAAACGTGATGTCGACCCTAACGTATCTTGGGACATTATAGGCGAATTAGGAGATGGCGCTTTCGGTAAAGTCTACAAGGTTAGTACTCTAAATAAAATATGTTTTTATTATTGTTATTATTATTAATAATAATAATAGTACCTATTAATTAATAAGTGTGTACTTAACTATTGAGAGCGTATTTGTTGTATTGGTGAATCTTGATTCCTTTAGTGAGTTTAAAAATATGAACTCTGTTGCAGTTTTGCGGCTTTGCCCCATATAATTTTTAATTTATCCAATATTGTCTTTTAAAAAAGTCATTTCTGCAGTTATTTTTTTATTTGCAAAATGAAGATTGAAGAATATATTAATGTCGAAATTGCATGTTACTGAGTTACTATAAAAAAAAAAAAACATGTTAAGAAAAATGAAAACAAAGCCATCTTATTCCGTCGCATCCTGTTTTTGAAATTTTAGTTCAGTACATTAATTTTTTACTGAATCTTTTTTTTTAAATGTCATTTATGATTTAAAACAGAAACTCGTTCTCCAGTTTTTAAATAGGTAAACAACAATCACTAAAATACCCATGATGCACACTTCTAAATTGCTTTTCAGCGCTATGACATTTAAAATACTTTTTAGTACGAGAATAATAGACATTGTTTAATTATTTTTTTGTGTATTGTGAGGGAAATGTAGGCTTTCTAATTTCATTGGAAGAATAAGGACTGTTTGAAATATTGAAATTATATTCTATAGTTGCACCTTTTGCAAGAAATCACTGACTGGCTTGTGTCTGCTACCATGTGACCTGATGATGTGATCACATTTTTAAAATTCTCTTCATTTATTTATATTTTGTTTAGATAATATTTATTTTCTATTTTTGAAAAAAAACAAAACACGTACTTCCAAGTTGTCCGCTTAATCTTATTGCCACAAATAAATAAAATGCAATAAGCCACCAAGATAAAATGTTTTTTTTTCTTCTAACACCTGATCATAGAGATTCATTTCAATTCTTTCCTAAAATTATTTCTTTTGAAGCTGTGTCATCTGTCTTGTCTTTCAACCAAATACCTTCATTGTTTTTTAGTCAAGTAGTAGTAGTAGATCTGTGCAAAGCATGCAAGTAACTTTGTAAACTTACATTGTTCATCAGTCATCGTGTTGTACACTGTGTGCATGATTACACACAGTAAATATTTTTTTAAGGGATTCCTATTTTGGTCTAGCTTTGAAAATGTGGTACTTTTTTTTTTTAATTTCGACTAATGGATTCAAAAATGAAAAAGAAACAACTATAATGAATGTTTAATACTGGCATGACAAGAAAAATAAAAAGCTGAATAAAAAAAAAAAGTATGGTTTTATTATTCCTCTAGTTAAAAAGAAGTTATTTTTTGGATTGGAATAATAGCCCGGGAAGATTACTAACTAACCAAACAGGGTAGGAATATCGTGTTGCACTTGTTTTTAAAAATCATTTATTTGTAACACTGGCTTTTTCCTGGATTTGAACATCGAAAAATGGCTCCAATAAGAAATACTCGTTCAAGCACGACCTAAGCCATCATTCATTTCAGTGGATAGTAGTTGCTTAAAAAAAAGCGTGTGATTGAATGTTGAGTCAATGATTGCCAAATATAATAAAAAAAGTTGAATGATGTGTTTTTTGTTTGACTTAAAGGTAAACCGCGTATATAGCCACACCTTTCTTGTAGAAAAAAAAATCAGGTTGTTTTTCTTCTAGCGTCTCCCAAGTTCTTTATTTTTTTATTTAGGTAATTTTTTTTTATTTTCATTAATAATAAAAATGATTCTTTCTCGTCTCGTGAATACAAAAAAATTCAAACGCTCATGGATCTGATGGTCATCAGTTCTAACGTTACCGTTGACTAAAAAAAAAAAAGTTAAAAGAAAAAAAAAAAAAAAACAAACCTTTATGATTTATTTTTAACAGGTAAAAAAATATGTAAAAAAAAAATTGCAAATATTCAGTCAACACGATTCGAAGTGACGATGACCAAGAATTGCCAACACTAATTGTTTGAAGTGAAAATTGCTCGGTTACGGTAGTAAATTTATTTTCATGGCATATTTATTATTGAAAATGAAGCGCAGATGTTAAAAACGTACACAACAAAATAATAATGACAACTGGTAGACACACCTGTATTTCTCGTCTACATTTTGGGTCATCATTGTCAACTGAGATGATTAAAAAAAATATTCTACCTGGCTGATCTCGTCATCTAAGTTGTGGGGAATATTTTTTTTTCTTACTGAGTTAATGAAAAATAAGTCTCTCTCATGGTTTAGGGGAAAATATTTCATTTTTTATTTCACTTCCTAGTGTTTGCAAAAAATAAAAAATATATTGTAATTTTATTTTAATTTACTAATGTTTGACAGTTAAAACAACAACAACAAAAAAACACGTTTATGTACCCCCCACACCAACCATCTCTGTTGAAATTTTTAAAAATAATTAAATAACCAATTTGATTTAATCAAGGAAGAAATAAAACTCGAAGTGCACTGGCAAAAAGCAAATTTCTACGTGCATTACGGATATGTCAGGATTGGGGCAGAATTTAGAAAAAAACGTGACAATTATTTTCAAACAACTCTAGATTCGATGTTTTGTTGTTTTTATGGACAGTGAGAAAAACTAAAAGCTATCCTTAACTAATTATAGAGGAAGTTCTCTCTATTGTACACACACACACACACACATGGGACAACACAGATTTGAAATCGCTATCCTGTTCAGTTATGAGTGCGTCGAGCACGCAACTCCGACTCATCTAGCAATCGTGATGAATTAAAAATACATTCTCACAAGGGAAATGAGTGGGAAATGATGACTTTGTTGCTCTTGTACTGACCACTTGACAACTTTGTTCTGAATATGACAGTGGGTTGGTTTAGAAAAGGGTTCTCGTTTTAAGGAAGCAACTCTTTTTCAATTACAAATCATCTCTACAAGAGAAGTATTTAGGCTTATTAGTGAGTGACTCAGGAAAAACAAAAATACGATTTATATTGTTTGCATAATTTCATTCATCTTAATTTCTGTTGCCTTTTGTCGGATCTTTGAGCAACGAGTGTTCGACATAAAGAATAAGCCTTCAGCGAGAGTTGAACTCTGATACTTTATCTTCAGGAGCCTACTTTTCCGTGGTGGTACCTTACCGATTTTAGGTTCTGAAGGCCAACCAATAGGAGTCATTAAATTTAGCACTATTTAATTCTCTGAACACTTCACGCCACCATCTTTTGTTTATTGTTTACATTTTACATTAAAAATGTAAGCGTTCAAATATCTTGAAGCATTATTGTCAATTATTAATTTTTGACTGGTATTTTTCCTCTTAATTTCTGTTGAATTTTCTCGCAATGTCCAGATTGTATTTCTGTAAGTAAACCGCTCTAATTGGAAATAGCAAACACTAGTGTGATGTATGGTTCCAGGTTATTGTAAATTTCACTTGACAAAAATATGTGTTATTAATCATATAGTTTAATTATAGTTTAGCCAAAACTTGATATACTATGAGATTTTGTTTGCATAGAAATTCCCTAAATTAAAAAAAATTGCAAGAGGTCTGTTCATTTTGTTGTATGCATTGTTTTGTCAAAAATAGGAAGACCAAGTATTATGAAAATGTTAAAACTTGCATTGCAATCATATGGCATAACTTCATTTAAACTGACATTGTTGTCTTTAGATCCTTACTCATCATTAAAGTGGTGCTCTCTGCCAGTCAACAGGACATTTGTACCATTTAAAAGATGATGCACACATGAAACTGCTTTAAGGAAAACATGTAATGTTTCTTGACTCGGCAGTAAATGTAAAGGGCATTGCCATCACACTGATTACAGTTAAACAATTTTTATCATTCTTTCATAAAAAATGTGAAGAAAGAAAATCCATTCATTGTTTCTTACAGTAGAAAGCTTTTTTATTCAAACATTGAAATTCTCATTTCACTTCCTTATTTCATGTGTTGATTAATATTTGATATGCTTCTTTAGTCATTATTGATTTTGTTTGTCATGGTTGGTTAGTTGTAGGTTGGAGAATTAGAAAGTTAGTTACTTACCAATTACTATTAGCACAAACCATTCTATTCAACACTTTTTTCCTCCATCTGTAAACAAAGCAGTCTTCCTTCCTCCATTATAGCTTCAAGCCTAAAAAAATAATCTGTTCAGAGAGGATTAGTTTAGCCACCATGATTACCTTTTTGTTTTTAAAGCAATCATTATAGACTTTGTTTTGTTATCTTATGTTGTTTTGCTTTATTGTCATATTTACTTTGTTCTTGATATGTAATCGAGTATTTCTGAGACATTCAGAGTAGGTTATTTGGAGGAAAACTGAAACTCAATTTATAAGCTTACTAAAATATATTCATTAAATTATGAACAGTAAAAAGGAATCTTTCAAAAGGATTTATCTTTTATTATTCAATCAAGTGAAATGAAATGTATGTCATGAGTCTGCCTTGCATCATTTTTTTTAATATTGTATGATTTTAGTTATTTCTTGCAAAGCTATTTACTTCTAATAGTAATAATAAGGTAATAATATTTCTGTCATTTCTCTGCATAAAATCTTTTGTTCATTTCATCTATTTAGATGTATCAGAGGATGCCAAGAAATTCTTGGCACAACCCAATTCCCAAAATCTGACCAAATATCATAAAAGTTGTTTTTCTATTCTTCACAAATCTTTTTTCGGTTGGGCCAAGAACCTTTCAGCACTCCTTTGTATTATAGCTGGTTCAATAGCTTGTTGATCTCTCTTCATATGAAGTTTATTATTTGCATTCTATACATCCTAAAACTAATGCTCACAGCTTTATTTATTGCAAATCAGGAATCTCCGCTGGAAGATTAAACAGAACTGTGGTTCAAATAATCAAACTTCTATGTGTAGAAACCCTTGAAGGAATAATTTTTACATATATATTTTTTCTCATCAAAGTATAAGGCTCATAACTTTGGAATATGTGTTGGTTATTTTTACTGTTAAACTTTTCAGATGTTCATCAAATAAGACTAATTATTTTCTGTAAACTGAACAAAAATAGACTCATACTTGATGTTTTTTATTTTTTGAACTTCTTTTTCTCACAATTTATCCACTTGCTTTTCCACTCAATGTTAAGATTGATATTTTAGGGATGGGAATATTTCATAATTTTTTTACATGATAATGTTCTGATATGAAACTTTACTCTTTGAATTCTTTATTCTACATGTTTTCATATTTTTTGCTATAAGATTTATAAGAATATAAAATTTATACTTGTCTTTTAGGTAAAAGAAATCTATGAAAGTGGGAATTTAAATCTAGTTTAATTGTAACTTCCTTAGTTGTAAAATATTTAATCTTAATATTTTGGTAGTCTTTTAAAACTTTTGTTAGCATGAACTGAGCTGGCCAATTTTGAATTAAGAAAAACACATTATCATGTGATAATAGATTCTGTGCAGGGTTGCCTAATTTGGTTATAAATAGCAACTTGTACTACAATTGAAAACTCTGTGCTACTAAATTTTGAATTAACTTTCTTTTCATTACTACTAGTCCAATTTCCTTTTGAATTTGTAAACTCTTTGCAGAGCATTGGCCCATAACAACACTATACTAGATGCTACTGCTGTGATTTCAGTATCAAGTAAATTTTACAGGGTGGAGTTGCTTTCCCTACACTCAGCTTATTAGAATTTAGAATGGGTTGCCAACCAAGGCTAGAAAGCTTGGTCTACACTACTATTTTACTAATAGCTAGGGGAGAAGTGATTGATTCATTACTTTCCATGGAGCATCAGGGTAAAGCAAATGCAACTGACTCTTGTAATTTGAACTTGGCTTGCTGATTTCATTTTCTGTACGGATAACCATTAGACTACCTACATAATCAGTATTCCAATTTAATCCAGCTTATTTTAAAAATAGCAAAATTAAAATTTTAGCATCACTAGACTTTCAAATGTAGCTCAACCTGGTAATCTTTTATTTATGGTCATAGTTAAAGAATTTGTAACATTCTACTTCATATTAAAAACGATTTAGTGCTGGTCTTTGATCATTCATAACACTTAACAGCAAATACAAATTTTATGGTTCCCATATGATCACTGAAGTTAAGCAAGATCAAGCCTAGTATCTAGATAGGTGACTGCTTAGGAATACCAGTTGCTGTAAGCTTTGATGTGCAGGTGTAGTGTAATCGATAATGGCTTGAAATTGTTAATCAGAGCTGAGTTCCAATTTCAGTTGGGTTCGTTATATTCACTTATGCACAAATACCCTTGGGAAAGGTAGGAATCCAGCTCTTCTTCACCTTAGCTATGGGTTAATTAGTAGGAATTGTATCAGTAAAACCATTATTATCTCAAAAACTAAAATAAAATTGTGTACAAAATATTTAGAATAAGCAAAATTAACCAACCAACAAATTTTATATAGTTCTAAAGATAAAATAAAAAGACTTATCATTATCCTTAACATTTGCATACTATTATTTTGTAAAGTATATTTATATAGTGGTGGACTCTCTTGTTGTGGATGGAAAATGAGGGCTCAGTAAAATAAAGGTGTGCTCAATTTCTATGGATATGCATGTGTCTCCTGTGGCCTGCAGGTGTGTTTACTGAACAACTTGCACATGGCTTGTTTATAGTTGTCATTGCTTGTGCAGCAAAATGCACACTCTCTCCATCAAAACAGCAAAACCTGTACTGTTGCATGGTTTGCCACCTGTCAAGTGCTGAAGTGATTGCAGGTTTTATATCAGAATTTTCCTTCTCCTAGCGAGATGTCCTAACAAGGACTAAGGAATCTCTTTCTCCCAGTGGTTTAACTGTGCACTTTGATACCAACCCAGGTTTTTCTGTGCCCCTGTGATACACACAATGTGATATGGTTATTTCTGCTTGCAATTCAAGGTCCTATTCACTTCTGGAGTTTATTAATGATATTAGCAAGATCTATTAACAGAATAATTTTGAACTATTACTAATTATATACATGTCATTAAGAATGGTATTAATATAGAATTTTCAAATCTCTCTCTCTCTCTCTCTCTGTCTCTCTCTCTCTGTCTCTCTCTCTCTCTCTCTCTATATATATATATATATATATATATATATATATATAATAGTAATTTTTTAATCTGGCATTATTTCTTATTACTGCATACATTATTTTTACTGGGTACATGTGTTTGAATTGCTATCTGTTTTTTTTTTATTATTTTTCTTAAAGAGTGAAAATTAATAACAACTGGCCTTGATCGAGAAGTTCTGCTAAAGAGAAATTATGCTTCCTGCTAGGAATCAAAGCTGTATCTCTTTTTCCATCAGGGAAACTATCAGGAATAGCAACTTCAACAACATGTACCCACTAAAAATAATAACAAATAATGCTGGTTAAGAAATCCACCAAAAAGGTGACTTGTTTACATTTTGGATACAAAACTTACTAAAGAGTAAATTTATTCAATAAAATTGCCATTGGCTCCAACCACTTCTTCCAGACAACTTTGGAATTAAGTTGGTGAATGCTGCCATAATCCTTGCCTTCAGTTCATCTTTGGTGTTACAAGGAATTTTGTTGGTTTCTTGTTCAACTGCATCCCACACAATAATGAAGGGGGTTGCAATCTGGGGAGTTAAATGGCCAGATGTAAGGGGTTATGTAGTCTCAGAAATTGTCTGACAGCCATGACTGTGTTCTGCTTGTGTGGCATAATGCAGAGTCCTGTTGCCAGACATAGGGTCTTCCAGCAGCCACCCTCTTGACCCAGGGAAGCACTACTTTTATAGGGACTTGATATAGGCCTCTGAGTCTGTTGCCCTCCCCAACAAATTTGGGAGTTCTTTTCTTAGCAGAATAATCATAGTGAGTTTTCCAAGTTGCCATACTTTTGTAATCACCATTAGACTCTACCAACTCTTTTTGAATCCTCTTCACTGTCCTAAGATTGACACTCAAACACTCTGAAATGGCATGCTGTACATGCAGTACAGCATGCCATTTCTAAATTTCTGGCAGCGTGAATTGTGTCAAAGACAATGCCCAGCTGACCCTACAGTTGACAAAAACAAATAACATGTATGCACAAAATTAAAATATAAAATGGCGACAATTTACACATGGTACCCTGCATATACACGAAAAAATGTTTATAGTAAGAAAAAAATATACTGTGAGGATAATGTTAGGTTCAAAATTAAAATAACTGCTGTAAATTACCAAAGGGCTATGAAGTATTAAGGGAGAAATAAAAAAAATATGTAAAGTGAATGGTGTAAATAATTGGGCAGTCTCACCAAATTGCACAGCCTATAAGTCACATGGAATGTCACTGACACAGAAAGTACTGCTTAAAATCAGTTTCATGATTAAAATAAATGTGGATGAATTGAGAAATATTGACTTTATCAGCTTGAGTCTGTCTCTAAAAAACATCCAGATTTCAACATAAGGATAATTGAATATAAAATTAATTGTTTCTGATCTTGTCTAAAAATGATTCTGAATTAATTAACCTGAAAGACAAAACCATGGCAAACAAAAATGTCCTTTATGACTTTATAATATTTCTCATCTTCCATACACTCAAAATAGCTGTAGCATTTTGAAATTTGATTGTATAATACCATGGCTGTAAAGCTAGATAAAATTTTTCACATGGATGTATGCAATTCAGTGTTTATTATTTTCTTTCTCATGTGATCTTCTTTAATATTACAATTTGGGGCAACTGAGTAGACAAGGAAAAAATTTATTTGTTAACTTATTTTAAAATAGACTCTGTGGGGTTTAATACTGAGCAAAAAGAGTTTAAAAATTTTAATTTACTGAACAAAAGTAATTGACTTGAACACATTGCAACTATCTTGAAAACTTATTCCCACAGTGAACTGTTTACATGATTCTGTTTTCTTATGACTCTTCGTACATGCACAGGTTCATTTCTTTCATTTTATTTATTTCTCACCTGACTATGCATGTATAATAAGCATTATATCTATATAAAATCTCGGTCCCACCAACTTGTGATCTTGAAAGTTTGAAAACAGGTTTTCCTTGAGGCTGGAAGATATAGAAAGGGTATTTCTGATTTTTGTAAAACTCTGCAGTCATGCTTTTAGTTTAGAATCTAATGTGGTGTTGATATTTTGCACTTATCATAAGCAGGATTGAAAGTGGGAGGAGACTGTTGATTAATCTTTTGACTTTGGAGGGTTAGTTAGCAGTAAGGCTATATCATATCAAGGAGACATTTGGCCTTAATTACTGAAGGTTAATCTGCTTTACAGTAATGGATGTTGTAATTCAGTGATTTATTAAAAAAAAACAAAAAAACTGGTAGCACCTTTTTGTTTGATTAAGAGTAAATGGGACATAACTATTTTGGTTAATTTGACCCAGATTGGCAAATATGTTGGTAGGACATGAGATAATTGTAATGAATGCAATATGAGATGAGCAATAACTGTCAAATAATCACTGTCTCATTTTTAAATCTCTAATTTTTAGGATAGTGCATTGTCTATTTTCTGCTTACCTTTCTCTGTTATATTCTTTTTTATATTTTAAGAGTCTTTGTGTTTGTTAAACCCTCATCTCCAAGGAGAACATAGTTGGCTTTGAGTTTCTTGTACAGAATTCGTTTGCCACAAAAAGCCTTATCCATTGTGACTTTTGTAGATGCATTGCCCATTAAATCCGGTGCCCTTTTTAAGGTTATAAAAAGGGACAAATAATTGAACAATGACACTGAACATTTGTCTAATTCTTTAATTACTAATTGCTGAAGAGACACTTTAAAAAAAAAACATGAATATCATTTACTTTTCTATTATGATCATCAGATTCAAATTTAATAGTTTCACTCTTGCCCATGAGAGAATCTACACAGATATTCTGTGAGTCTTTATATTGTTAGCATCTATTTTTTCTTTTACATACATGCTAAAATGTTTTATTCCGTGTTGTTCTTAAGATGAATGACATTTATTATCTTGCAGACAAGACATCGCTTCCATAATCTTCACTTAGCCTGAATGACCATTTGAAAAAAAATCAGGTCTTCAAATAAAAAAAACTTTGCTTTCAGAAAACAAGCTATTCTTAAGTGTTGAACATTGGTTATTTCAAGGTTTTCATCATTTTTCTGTTAATGAATAGATAGAAAAATGTGTAAGAATGATTTTAAGGTTTTTGTTATTATATTCTCTCAAAGTTAGGCATGTATTCTTTTTAATTTACTAAACTATTTCTTGAATTAATTCAAGTTCTCTGCATTAACATTAGGGATTTAAATAAATATAATTAATTTTTCTCCTTGTCAGTTTGAATAGTTTTCTATTTGTTCATATCTCGAAGGATTTCTTTGTATTGAAAATAAATTGATCCCTTTGCCTTATTAATGTTTGCATGAACATTTCTTTAGTGCAATTGCCAATGGCAAGACTTTTTGCATTGTTACTTATTATTGTTGTTTGTGAAACAAAAAATACATTGACAAGAACGTCTGTTTCATTACACTGACTTTAACAAAAAATTGTATACTTATTGAAGAATTAAGCTCATTGAGTGAAAAGAATTAATTAAATACTAAATGGTGAAAATGTTGAAAGGGAAGCAAATTTTATCTCAATGTGTTTTAGATGTTAGAAAACTATTCAGATTTATTTCATCAAATTTGATTTTTGTCAAAACTTCTGCTTATTTTTGTAATATGGGGGGTGTCAACTGAACAAATTGTTTTAAAAAGTAATTTCTCTAATTTGTTTTTTTATTGTTGAATATGTGTATCTTAGCATTTGATAAGTTTTGAAAACTTTTTATTTTATTTAACTCTGTCATATACTGGCAGTATTTTTCTAATTTAAATGTATGAATGACGAGCTATGTGAATAACACAAATTTATTTATGGCACATAGTTTTTTTTGTGTGGCACATACTGTCTTAACCCCATTATCTCTCATATTCTATTTCTGTATCTGATTAGTCTCAGGTTTGGCAGTTGACTGATGTTTAGATAAATATTTCATATTATTTATAAAGGTCAAAGTTTGTGTGAGTCTACTAGAAAATTAAATATTCACCTGAAAATTAAATATTGGGTTGTAACAAAAGTTTATAGCATTTTTCTTTTTTCTTCAATAGGTGATATTTGAACACTTGATTTCATTACACATGACTGATATATATATATATATATATATATATATATATATATATATATATATATATATATATATATATTGAAAGGTAACATTTCAGTGTGTTCTATGATTGTGAATTTTGAATGTTTTTACATGAAAAGTGAAAGTAGAAGAAAATAAGATGTGTACCATTTATGGATATGCTATACATGGGGCATTGCAGAGATACTCCACATGTGATATAAGCATTGTAAGTCATTTAAAAACACTTGAATATGTAAATTATGGTTTTGGGTGCTTCACAATTTAACAGAAAATAATTTAGTAAACTACATTTTCATTTGTGATTTTCTGGTCAAATGCAACAAAATTACCCATTTTTGTAAAGAACAATAATAGAATGGTAAAAAAAGGGATTGTTTACAAAATGTAGAGCCAAAAAGTCCTTGGGGGAAATGAATTGAGTTACTATTAACCATTCTAAAAGCTAGTGTGCATCTGAAGAATCTGTCTCTCTGGTGAGATTGGAAGAGCATTATGTATTACAGCTTCCTTCTGTAAAAATCAAACATTGAATTCATTTAAGTACTATTTTGAATTGGATTGATTAAAGACAAAAATCGATAAAAAACAATCAGAGTTGATCAATCAGAAGGGTAGTCTTCCATCAAGACAATGACCAATTTTATATAATGTTGCAGATCTAGCAGAAATCAGTACAGCTTGGTTGGGATGTCCTATTATATCTGTCATATCACCTGACTTTTCACCTTTGGATTACCACTTATTTTGATCTTTAGAAAATTCTCTTAAAGGGGAGAACTTCAATTCTCTGGAAGCTTGTAAAAACCACTTAGATTACTTTGTTGCCTAGAAAGATGCAAATTCTGAAGCTGTCCCAAAAGTATTGTAAAATACTGGAACAAAATGGCACATATGTGGCTGAATAAACCTATGTAGAAATATCTAAATAATTCACTTTAAAAAATGCTACAAATTTTTGTTCTAATCTAATATTGTGCATGTGTGTAAAAAAAAAAAAAAAAAAAATTCTGTAAAGCTGATATGAAATAAAACCAGTTTTATCATTTATAGCTCTATCTTGGCCAGATTATCCATTCTTGTTTTTGAAGATAAATAATTTGCATATTCATCTTTTAAAAATGAAAGTTTTAAAATAACTAAAATTTTCCAGTCTGGTCTTTTGTGATTTTTTTGTTGTTTTTGTTGATATCTTTTATGATTAAATTGCTTAGTTATTCAAATAAAGCCATTTTATACCCTGAAATTAGTAATGACTGTAACATTTAGATCGCAGCTTCAAGTGAAGTCATGTTAAAGGAAGTAATCAATGTTGACATTTTTAATAATATATTTTATCTAACAAATGTAAATTTCAATTTTTGAAATATTTATTTCTTTAAAGTTTTTCTAATAAAAAAATAAAATGTTTTGCTTAATAATGGATTTGTTTATCTTTGTATTTATTTGAAGCAAAAGCAAATATTTCATAGCTGAAAATATGAATCTGCATTTTGTGCATAAAAACCTGAATATAAAAATTGAATTTTCTATTTTTTTAAAAATTTAATATTATTAATGATATCTGGCATTGTACAGATGAAGTTATTCTTCCTTTGCTGTATTTTGCTCTACAGTCATTTCTTGGTCATGAGATTTATGTGTGCCACAAAATAGTATTATTAGTGAAATTGTTGTAATTAAAGCAATTTAATAGGTTTAAAGCACTTTGGGATTAATTTATTTTATATATGGCATGTAGGTGTCATGGTACAATGCCAATCAAGATGGCATAGTAATCAAAAAAAGACTTTAAATTTCTTAGAAGTTTTAGTGGAAGAAAAGTATAGAAGTAAGATTGATATATGCGATCACTCTCTCTCCCAGTTAATAATATTCTAAATCTTTATTGAATATACTTGCTTTTGTTTCTTAAATTTGAAGGTTAATAGTTATTTATGTTATGGCAAATTCTTTGAGCATCTGTGTTCACTGTGTTAAGTATGTGAGGCTGGTAAAATATGATCTTTAAAGATTTGAATTTTGTTCTTGGAATTGCTCATCACAATAAGTTATGTACAGCCTGAATATACATATGGTGTAGCTGTTGGAAAAGTAGTTCAACCATTAATTGATTGTTATCCTGATAGAGAAAATGATCTCTGATGTAATCTTGTCTTTAGAAATTGTAAATTTTATGAGGTTGTGAAAATTTTGTCGACTTTATTTTTCCAATACTTAAACTTTAGAAACATTTAGGCCATCTCCATGAATTTCCATGGGAAATAAACAGTAGTGCATTTCCTCTTTGGAGTTGCATGTTGCAATACATAATCCTGTAGAAATTTAAAAACATTGTAGCCAAAATTTGGTATGTATTGATTAGAAATAGATTATAGAATCTAAAGAGAGTTGAAATCTGTTTATGAAAAAATTAATTTATCTTTTTATCCAGATGAAATCTGAATGACTAAACAGTAAAGAATTTTTCTTCACTATACTTTGATATGAATATATTCTTTTTTTTAATTAATGATTTATAAAACCAAATCTTAGCTTTTTTTAAGATTAAACTCTTGAAAGTGACTGGAATAAATGGGACAAAAATGGGTACTTTCTCCTCTGCTTACCTGATATTGCTAGATTTATTGAATTAATATTTGATGTTATTATTGGGCATTCTATTAGTCAATAATTTAAAGGTTATCTGTTGATTTTCATTTAGTCAAGTAATATTTTCAATAAACAAAGAGTACATACTGCTCCATTTTCTCATTATGTAATGTATTTGTTGATGGCAAAAATAAAATTCACCTTCTGTTTTGAAAGATGATTCTGCAAAACTATTAAAATTGCTTGTTATTTTATAAGCCAATTATTAGTGACAAATCAGTAAGTGTAATTGATGTGAATGTATCTGAAAACAGTTTTCTTTGTTTGCATTGTTCTTGCTACATGGAAGTAATTGTTTTTGTTTGCTCAAAAGTGCTTTGCATTTTTAATCTTTATTTTAACTAATAGTTTTGCATTTTTAATCTTTATTTTAACTAATAGTTTTGCATTGTTGCATAGAAGAGATACAAGAATGGATGATCCTATATTGTCCAACAATTTCTAAGAGCTGTTCAGAAAGATAATCTTGTTCTATATTAGCAAAAGAATTTTACATGATATCTATAACTGTTGATATGTCCCCATGATACCACATAGTACTTTGGTGCTCATATTGCAGTATTTAAATCTTCATGTGGCATTTTTTTCTGTATCTGTGCAGTACAGAATGTATATATGCATATGTTTTGTGGTTGAGGTAGCTTGAATTTGTTGGAATATTTCCAGAATATTGCTGTACAGACAAAAAGTCAATTGTTGATTTGTGAATACTTCTTAATATGCACTTGATTGGCCACAGAATCTTGCAAATGACCATTGAATGTTTATTAATGTTTATCTTTTTTTTTTCCTCTCAATATATTCAGAATGAAAATATCATAAATATGATTTGACTCTTATATTCCAATACATGGTATCTTGAACCTGGTTGTAAATGTTCAGTTACCAGAAACTCTTTTTTTATATTACCTTTTTGTTCAATTTGTGAATAAAAGATGAAATTAAAGGCTACCAAATCTGCAATTCTGTATTATCTAGGGTTGAATTAAAAAAATTATCATTTGTCTAGGGACCACTGATTTCACTGTAATTAACTCTTGGACTTATAAACTTTTCTAAGTGGTATAAATAACAAATTTTTATTTATTTTTCACACATACTTTGTGCATGTTCATGCATGAATAAACTTTCTTTATGTACAAGTGGATGTGTGGGCGTTGTAATGGTTGGAATGAGAAATCAGTCAAGTTTGAATTCCAGTTAGGGTTATTATGTTCATTTATGCACAAATACCCTTGGAAACGATATGAATCTATCTCCCACCCTTTCAACTATAGGTTTTATAGTAGGATTTGTATCTGGAAAAATCATTATTATTCTAAAAACAAATAGTTAACACAACATTCCCTCATAAATAACTGATTATTCTTACAATCCAAGATATGTTTTGACTTTAAATAATCCATAAAGTGTTGATAAGCCATAAAAACAAATCAGTCTATATCCATGCCACATATGCCACTTTAAAAAAAGTATTTTTTTTACCTTTTACAAAATAATGAGAAAATTGCTTTTACTGTTTTCTTTCCTTTCAAACAAATTACAAGGTGTGTGTTAGTATTTTTAGTTCTTTCTTACTAAAACTGCAGCTTACTATTTTGTGCCATTAGGTGTAAAATAGTCAATGATCAAAATCCTGTTTACATGAATTGGAATAAGAAAGGGTGTGTGACTAAAATTTATGCTCTATAGAGTTTGCTTTTTTTGTTTCTTCTAACTTGAGGTCTTTACAATTTTAGTTTTATATGAAATTATAGTAATCTAAGATTATGTTACATTGTGGAATTGGTTATTTTGTGAGTTGATTCTTCACTATATTCTGACAATTGCTTCACATTAATGATCAGTTTTGTCTTTTTATATATTTGTTATTTTGCATAAAATGACTCTGTATTCTAACATACTTTTTATAAGTTTTGTTTTATGAGTTATTGGCAACAATTTTTTAAATGTATGTTTTTAAGATCAACTGTCAAGAATGTGTTTGTAAAGTAAATAGAACTACATCATTTTAACACATGCCAATTACAAATTTCTTGTGATTATGATAACCTCTATAATAAAATCAGCAGCTATTTATTTATTCCTGAAATAAGAATTACAAATATTTATAAAAAAACCTGTATTTAATCAGATCAAAGTAAGAGCAATATAAACATGTTAAATTTAAAAAAGAACCTGAGAATTTTAATGGCCATTAAGTTGTAACTAAAAAGCATTTGTTTGTCTCCAGGCAAACAGGTTTTTTAATTTTAGCATTTGAAAGTTATTGCAAATTAGTATTCTGGCTCTAGAGGGATCAATGCATATCTTCATTGTTGATAAATATAAATTTTTAGCATGATGATATGATTTTCCTATGAATTACTGCTATCAGTGAAATATTTTATTTGCTCATGTGCAATTCAGTGCTGTAGTTGAGCTTCCAGTCGATTGATCCAGACTGTGAGACCATGTACTACATGTTGAACCTCGCTATTATGTAGGCATTTGTGTAATAAAAAACAAGTTATATTGTTGTACTTAAATATTTAATAATATCAAAAGATAAAAAATAAATTTCATTTTTAGGCTTTAACAACATTTAGCATGAGAATTTGATGATTAACTTTTTTCCAAGTTATTGAAATTATCAGCCTTCAAATTATCTCAAAAAATATCAATTTTTTTTGCAATTGCTGATTTACATTTGACCTCTAGTAATATGTGATTTCTGTCTCTGACCAGATTTTTAAAATACTAATTTCTAAATCACCTATAGTAGAAACATTTGAGAAAAATCAAATGCTAATAAAATAGAATGTGCTTTGTGCAATTTCTATTGAATTGCTTAGTAAAAGTGAAATACAGTGTAATTGTTAAGCATATTTTAATTGACATTTGTGGATGATGAAATTGTTTAAACAGGTGCTACTACTAAGTTTGAAAGTGTAGAACATTTGGTACTATTATAAGCTAATATCATCAGATTTGTTGATAAAGCTGTATTATGATAACAAATATATATGATATACAAAGGAGGTTTAGAAATGCCTCTGTGCCCAAGAAAGCCTTTAAATACTGGTTGGTTAGATTTTGGGAAGTGGGTTGCTTCGAGAATTTTCCAACATCCCTCATAGTTAAAACTGAGCACAATTTGTGGTATGGTGACAAGAGCTAATCATCTTATCTGTAAAATGATTATTCATAATTTGAAATATCAATGTGTAATTGTAGCATTTTTATTTTGTAACTATGGATCTTCTAACTTAGCCTTTTATAAAAAAAGGCAAATTTTTCTTTGATTTTGTTGTTAGATGGCATTTAATAGTTTTATATATAACTTCAAACATTGCTTTTGATTGTGATATCCACGTACTTTTTAAAGAAAATCATTACAATTTACACTATTTACATCTTTTGGACTGTTGTCCTCATCTTTATTGTCATATTCACAAGTTTCAGCTGTTGTACGCTCTGGCCTTTATGAGGTGATATATATTGGAATTTTGAACTGAACCTTTTATTTAGACTATGGGGGTAGATTGTTCTAATTCCACATCCCATGCCTTTTCTGGATATCTCAATTTCAGTTAATTCCCTTTAGTAACTCAATTCTCCAAGTTTTTGTTCCTTCTGATGTGGCCAGGTATTGAACTCACAAATCTTTGGGTCAAGTAAGTTTTTGGATTATTTCAATCAATGCTTTTATCCATTGGACCATTTTTTAGCATATTTTTGTTATTTACACTAAAGATGGGACAAAATAAAAATATTTTTGGCATATTACACTTTATTATTGTAAGAAAGGTGAGAATGTAGCTAAAATGCATAAAAAAGATTTGTACAGTGAAATGAACCATCACTTAGCAAAAGATGTCTTCATTCAAAAAAAGTGATGTATTAATATATGGGAGGATTGTTTTACTGTGAACTCCTTTTGAAGAACCAAATGATTTGAACAAGTACTGTTACCATTTAGACTAGTTGAGCACAGCAATCAAGGAAAAAATGTTTGGGATGATTTAAGAGAAAAGGTGTAACATTCCATCACCATGTCTGATTGTCAATTTTATTTAATCAATCAAAGAATTTTTTGGACCAACCCAATAATGAGTTATTAGCTTTGAGTAAATGTAAAAACCCTGATGACATAAACAAATAAAAAAAAAAAAACCCAGAAAACTCCCCTACATTCATATTCTTTCACAAAATGGGGCTCACTGGCAAAGGAAAACAAAAAAGGATTTTTTTCTTTTTTTTAAACCTACCTTGATAAATGTCACTCAGTTTTAGTGACCAAGGGAAAGGAAAACAAATTTTGAAACACTGAAAAAAAAATCAACTACACTTGATCAGTTATATTAAAATATGTTGCCTTTTTATGCAAACTCACTTATACAGTATGGTGTCACTTCCTTCTCTCATCTTCTGCTGATACACCATATTCAAGAATCATTTTTCAAGTATTCATCAGTCATTTCCCTTTTGCCAACCTAAAAATCACTGCACTCATTAATAAACTGAGAGAAAAGAAAAAAAAAATAGAGATAATGTAAACAACAAATATCCATTTCTATTTTCACCTTTATATAATTAACTAAACCAGCTGAACCAGACATGAAATTTTATATTTGTTTGTCCACTTACGTGAATGTTGGTGTCTTGCTTCCCTTTTTGTGAGTCTAGAGTACCTCTATATCCTTTCACTTATGAACTACATCATCTGATGGTCCTATGAATATCCAGAAAATAACAAGCCATGCTGAGATATGATTCTGAAATGCTACTTTTTCTGCAATTTCCCTCCTGTCCCCATGGGACATATAGTGTATACTTTAAAGCTCTATCTACGCATCATCCCCAATCTGGATAGGTCTAAGTCTTTTTTCTTTTCCAATAGCCATAAGTAATGTGCATAAAATGTCTTCATTCATATTTAAATACTGATCTCTACCTGCCTTGATTTTAGTCATATATTGTCCCAAATATTTCTTCAGTCTGTGAGAGATGCTCATTTTCAGCCTTAATTGTTCAGTAATCTCTACAATTCCATTAGTCTATATGCTGCTCTTAAAAAATCATTTGACATTTTCCCTATCAAATATCACTTTCACCAATTCTGAATGAAAAGGTATACTAGGTATCCCAAATTAAAATTTTATTTTCAATATATCTAAAACCCTTTAATACAGGCATAGAGAACTTGATAAAACATAAAAAATGGTACAAATTTATCTTGGTAGTTTAATTAGGAATAAAGTCAGACTATCTAAAGTTTGTCAGTTTTCTGTCGCATTTGC
The DNA here is from genome assembly GCA_903632075.3 of Acanthosepion pharaonis. Lineage (NCBI taxonomy): Eukaryota > Metazoa > Mollusca > Cephalopoda > Sepiida > Sepiidae > Acanthosepion > Acanthosepion pharaonis. Next base: position 3,528,977 of record CAHIKZ030004635.1, on the reverse strand, counting down.
TATTGGGCCAGAAGCTAATTTCTTTTTATAAGTGAAGATGCAAGATTCAGACTAGTTAAAAATCACAAATGTAATGTCATATAGGGTAGTGTTGAAGTAAAATAAATATAATACTAATGGAATCAATAATTATTAGATCAGAACAGCCTAATCATTGGGAAAAAATGTATTCTCAAAAACAAAATTTTAACTTATAAAGAAAAGTAATGACTACAAAATTTAGAAATTTGTTTCATTAAATGAATCATTGGTCAATCCTTGTAACAAATGCTTATTGTAAAGCTTTAAACTCATTTAACTTCAAACTAAAAAAGAACTGAAATGTATAAAACTACATTTATTGGAAGTGACGAAAAATATTTTCTGGACAGTTAGAATGATCCTCCGCCTCTGCATTTCCTCTTCTAATGATGATTTGCAGTCTGAATCTTATCTTACTTATTATAAAATGCAGATTGTGTGTGTGTGTGTGTCTGTACGTTTATATATTGGATCGGATTTCCTACATTTTTCAACCGATTTCAACAAAACTTCACAGGACTATGTAAAATTACCTTGCAGTGGTTCTGACAGTGCCAAAAATGGGAAAAACACAATTGTTTTTGCATGAAATCAATTTGAAAACACGATAAAATACAATTCTGAATGAAAGGGAGACAACTCATATCGAGTTATACTTATTATAAAACCCAGGTTGTTTGTGTGTGTGTGTGTGTGTGTGTGTGTGTGTGTGTGTGTGTTCCTTTATATGTGGGATCGGATTTCCTACATTTTTCAACCGATTTCAACAAAAATTCACTTTTTTTTTTTTTTTTTGGCAGGTAGTGTTTCTTATTGTCTTGCACACTTTTTTCTTTATTTTTACATTCAGAATGCTTTAAAAATTCCCTTTACAAGACAATTGTTTATAATAAAATTCTATTCAATCGATAGACTCAACAATTGAAAACAATGTTTTTGTGAGTTTGGGTTTGACCAATTCGTAAACCAAAAAAAACTAATTAAGACATGCATGTCCGTCAACCTTAAACAATAATCTTTGTCAATTTTATTTTTCAGTCTTTATAATAATCGATACTTGATCTATCTCTTACTGTTACATCCCCGGGCAACGCCGGGCTCTACTGCTAGTTTGTTTATAAGCCTCTGTGATAGCCAGTAATACTGGAACACTTCATATCCTATCAACTCTTGAAAGTGGTATTATATCAGAGTCCCATCTAAAGACATGTTGATGTTATTTGTGTAATATTATCCAAAGAAGACCATCAGAAATAATAATTTTTGCCTTTGGTTGGAACTAAAATTTTGATTACAGCACTGGATGGTGAGGTAATATTAATGATTTGGTCAATATAAAAGTTGGAGTAATAATATACTGTAACCCATTTGAAGTGATTCTATTTCATCATAAATGCTTCTTGATGAGTTGTTTCCTCTTTCCTTTGTTCCTTTAAAGGTGGAGATGAAGTTCCATTAAAAATTATGTCATTGAAATCTTTATTCCTTTCATCACAGGTTTTTAACTTTATCAGCATACATTGCAAGGAATTTGGGGGTCTTTGGTGGGACTATTTTGATATGTGTAGGGAGACACAACTCCAAGTGCAACAAGTTTTAAAAACAATACTATAAAATTGTCAACTTCAAAAATTCAAAAAAAGTACCAGATGTCATTGAAATAAGGATATAATTTAAAGAGACATGAAATAAAAATTCATCTGACATGAGAAAGAATTTAATCTTTAGAAAGAGAAAAGATTAAATTTTGTTTACGTGCCAATTAATCAAAATATCCTCAAAAATAAATGTGATATCAGCAGTTGAAATGGAAGGCAATTTTACTATTTTGGCATGTGTTTGCACTGTAAACTAGGGCAGTTTGGGATACCTCCTGTTACCTTTTAACATCTCATCCATTGAGACCTACACCAAAAATATCCTGTTTAATACCCCAGCAATTTCAACTGCAGTCTCTTCCATAATCTACATCTCTCTATGGTTACTTGTCTTGGTTCACAATCAATATAACCTCTGCCAGTGTCAACATCCAATCTTTTTTAGTTGTCTTCCACCTGAATTTCTCCTTTTTTCATATATACATCTCATAGGTTACCATTTGCTGAACAACCTCTGGAGTTGTATCTAAATCAGCCTTCCTGTTTAAAAATGGTCATATCTATCTTCAAATGATTCAGGTCTTCACTGCTGCCACTCTCCTCTCTAAGTCCTCTGGCACCTTAACCATTCTTTCCACATCCTGGTTAGAGCATTCACAATTCTTCTCTGAGGGAATGAACATTACATGCAGCTTTAGGCTAAATTCAATAATTAACTCTCCTAGGATTCTCACACGTTGCTTAATATTCCTCTCTGCTGCTCCTTTTGTTTGGTACCAATCAACATGGCATGCAATTTAGTTACATTAATATGATTGCAATCATCTTTTCTTTTTTTTTTTTCTTTAGCCATTCCATATCCTCTGTCTTCACACCACCTATCTCTAAAACAATGTCGGTTGACACACTACTAGCATCACACCTTAACTCCTTTTTCCAATTTAGGCACATGGCAGCTCCCACTCACTGGATCATCTTCTCTACAATATTTCTCATTTTCTCATTACAGCAATTGTCCTTTTTCTCTATTTTATCTCCTCGGTTCATTCTTTCAGCTTTTCTTTTAACATAATTGCATGCAATTCAGAGTCATCCAAAAATTGCCTAACACATAGAGAAAACAAAAAAAAAGACATCTTACATTGCTTCAATTGAGCCTGAACCTGTTTTTCTTTCCAATGACTTGTATTCAACCCAAATTTCTTTAAGTGATTCATATCTCAGCTGTTGTCACCAGTCTTATCCACCAATATATTATCTATGTTGGAGTTAGTGGCCTTTTTTCATTCTATTCACCAATCTCAATATTATCTACAGGACATTTGCTATGATTTTTGTTACAGATTTAAGTTCAGATCCCAACCAAGTTAGACAATGTATTGCACTTATATACTAGCTGGTATTTCCAGTTTTTCAGCTACATGAAGTTGTAGGTGGGCTGAGGTCATATCAACAATTGAAGTCCCTATTATTTATATCCACTCTTACAAGGTTTCCAAATGAAATACCATGTGGCTATTCAATACTTGGAAGTCCAACACTAGCTGGAACTTTTTTCCCGTTGACTTAACTAGCACCATTTGCAGAAACACTTGTCTTCTCTCCCCAGGGAATGAGAATACTTTCTTAAATCTACCTGTGCCACTTTTCTGAAAATTCAACTTTTATCTTTCCACTTTAAAGCTTATCGTATTCTTCAATATGGGAGGGTCTCCCTTCTGGAAGTATTTCACTATTGCTTGCTGTTAAACTATCACATCCCTACCCATTACTATGTTAATTCTATCAACTCTTTTGTCAAGTATATTAAACCTGATATTTTAATCACATCTCATTCACCATTAACTCTACTCTCCACTGGTGTCTCTACTCTGAATTTCTCTTATAATGACCACGTTTTTGGCTCATTCCACTCCAGCATTTCAAAACAATCAATGTTGTTGTGCTACCTGTACCCACTACTAGAACTTTCACCATTGGTAATAAATATGAGAGTGCCTTGACTTGACTGAAGGGGTTGCTATCTGCACAGTACTCCTCCCCCAGCTGTTTCTTTAAATACATGGCTACAATATGACCTGTCTCATTACATTAGTAACAAATCAACTCATGCTTAAATTCTTTACAGTTTTTACCTAACACCCAAAACATTATCACTTTATAGTTTTCCCTTTCTTGATTCTTTGTTATTCAAAGCTTGTCATCTTGTTATGCTAGATATTATTGTGGCCACTGTTGCAAGATCTTGGGTTTTGCTTAACAACAATTCTCTAGTCCTGGTTACTAAATTTCCCATGCACATACTTTCAATGTCTGATAACTGCTGCCCTAATGAAATGTACTCAGGGAAACTAGTCTCAAACCAGAGTTTAACCACTCCTAATCTCCCTCCAATAAATCCAGCCAATCTCCTGATCTTATTAGCATATCTGTCCACTTGTCCCTCTCCTCATCCATTTCACCCTCCTGAGATTGCTATGGGCCATAAGTGTTCCATATATAAAAGCCTCTTTCAGGCCAATCTCTGTCCAGCATCTAACTGAGCAACTTTTTGTCTTTTTCCTATATAGAGCTTGATACAAAAGTAGAAAGGTCACAATATCTTGTCTCTTCTGTCATTTTGATACTAATCTTGCTTTTTTTTTTTTTTTTTTTTTAGCTGCTCAACCCTGTCATTATCTCATTCTCAATTCCATGTTATGGCACTGAATACTGAAATAGCTAGCTGTTAAATAGGAAAAAGAAAACTGATTTGACCAATGGTCTTCTTTCACTGAGAATGATTCACTCAGCAAATGCATGTAAAGAATAAATAAAAAAGGAATTTTTTAAACCAACCGAGATTTTGATGACATAAAAATTCCACTGTTCTATTCGCCAAAACAAAAGGGAAACATTTTCAGTACACTGGAAAAGCAACGACTCCATATAAGATTTTTTGAGCCCACATGCAAACTCACATCCCTTAATACATATATATGACATTATTTTCCTCTCTCCTGCTTGTGTGTTATATTCACTAATCATTTCACATTTATTAATCATTAACCTGATCTTTTAATAGAACCAAAATGGTTAACTTTTCAAATCTAATCTGATGCTGAGGTCCTTCATTTTTTTAATAATTTTAATGCATGATAAGAAATGAGGTTGATAATTGTTCTAAACCATTTGTAGCCCCTAGCAACTTGTTCTGTCAAGAACAGTGGAAACTATTAGAATCTAATTAAAAACTGTAAAATCTTGATTTGACACAGATTTTTGAGTTTGTTTAGGGTTTATCTTCTATTAAAAAAATAGCAATGATTCAGATGAGATACCATCATAATGCATATATATTAACTCTTGTATAGAACATTTTACTCATTGAGAAAATATTGTTGATATTAAGTGAAGACTGTTTTGAATTTCCATAATGTCTTTATTAATTAAACAAGTGCTAAAGGTTGTGCTTGCCCTCTAACATAAGGCTTGATAATTTATCATACTTTTAGATCGGTAGGTTTCTACTATGAATACTTTCAATAAAGGGTTAATTTTTGGGTGGATCTATATTAGTTATGGAAACTTATCTTAGGTTCTTGTTTGGTCTGTTGATGTTTGATCTGTATTTCCTGGCTAGTGATTCAAATGATAACATTAAGTGATTATAGCTGGTCATCCGATCTTATTTTCAATTTCTCTTTTTATAGGTCACTTACTTGAACACTTAGAGATTTTAGGAAAGGTTCTTAAATCTGCTGATATGTTATATTCTATCTATGTTTTCAACTTCAGATTGTGAATAATCAGCTTCAAATTGAGAAAATTTACATATGAACCAGTCTATTCCTCTCTTATCTGTACCATGGCAAGTTCAACTGCCCATGATTGCTTGGTGGTGGTATTTGGTTAGCTGGGGCTAGGCATCACTTGGCTCTGCTATCTATGCTGTTGGCTATCTCCATGGTATTGGTGTTTTCAGTGCCAATCTCTACCTCTCACATAGCACTACTGTTGATGACCATCTCTGGAGTTTCATGGTTGTGCTCTGACCTGGTATACTTGGCCTGCCTCTGCTGCTGCCTGTCTCCACCATTTTCATCATCATATCTGTATTTGGTGACCCCATGAAAGGCCTTATGCTGCCTTGTGTGTGTATATATGTATGTTTGGCCAGTGAAAGATCAACAATTGTTGTTACCACCACCTGTTGCCAGCAGGCAGTGACTTCATGATGGTGCTTTGGCCTGCTCTGTTGGCTGTCTTTGCTGTTTTCTTCAGTGGGTATGACAATAAACTACAAGGTATGGCCTTTGATTGAGAGATTGGAGATTTTGAGGAATGTGGAACCACTTCTTAATTGCTGTTGTTCCCAGGTCCACCCTGACCTAGTGTGGTAGCACCTTTTAGGGTCCCAGCTATGGACAAATAGTGAACCCGAAACAAAAACAAAACACTATAAAAATATAAAATACATTTTTATATTAAAAATACCAGTAACACCTTTTTATAGTAGAATTACCAACAATACATTTTATCTGTGGTTGAAGGCATACAATTGCATTCAAAATATTTAGATTTCTGCATTAAATAATCAATAGAGGTTGATATGCCGCTAAACAAAATCAACCAATCAACAGTTTTCTTCCAAATTTTGTATGTCAGACAGAAGGACTTGTACAACCTAGTATGTCTGTCTGCTTGACCAGTGAGTGGCTTGATCACCAGTTAGAGGTGGCAATTTAATGCATTTGTTTGTAGCCAGTGGTATGAGACAAGTTGTTTAAAAAATCATTAAAAAAGTAGAAGTTGCTACATGAGTTGGGCATGCTGACTAGTGTTGTGCAGTAGTATCTGTCCATACAACAATCTTCAGTGCCATGATTGGAGGTATTTGCTGGTAGCTGATTGTATGATATGATTTATTTTGAAATTGTTGAAAAGAGCAAAACTCATTTTCTTATACACCTCAGCTCAGCTTGTTTGCTGATAGCTGATTTAAGTGATTGCAACCTCATACTGGCATTTGCTGTAGGTGTTTGGTGATAACTGATTGCATGACTCTATTTTAGCATAAAATGTCTTTGCTTTCTGATTGGTGCTTTTATAAAAGTTTTCAATTTGAAGTTGACCAGGTATAGATGACTTTGTTTTGAACTTTGTTGAAAGCTAAATCATTGCCTTTTTCTTATCAGTTTTGATAGCAATTATATTGACAAAAGCTTCTCTTTTTTTTTTTTTTTTTTTTTTTTTTTTAAACAACCTTACCACTGCATTACACTTCATTCTATCATTTAATGATAGAAGACTATTTTTGAGATTGTATTTAAAAAAAAGTAAACTTGTTTCAAAATGACTTTGAGAAACACATTTTTTCCTGGTTGTTGTCAGTATTACTAAGATAGTCATGTAATCAAACATAGATAAGTTTTTTTGTAGTAGTCTTTCAGGTTCTATTAGATTAATGCATGTTTAAATGAGAATTCTGTTGTATTTGTAGTCACCAATAAAATGGAGTACATTTTAAAGCTTTATATACTTCAAATAGCACTTAAATTGTTTTTAAATGCCATGTCTCTTCAAGATGTAGGTTATCATAGCTCTCCACAGATTCCTTTTCTTTCTTATCTGTAAATTACCACAATTTCTTGGGAAAGAAAATGGTCTGGTTTTCCCTTGGCTTCTACTCAGTTTTGAATTCAGACAGCTCCATTCCTAGACTGGCTACCACCCAAGGCTAGAGAGTCTCATACAATCCTATGATTGGAAAAGAAGGGATAGCTCCATGTCTTTTCCTGAGGACACTAGTGAGAATAGTAGACTAAACTGGAATTTGAACACTGTTCACCACTTTCACTTTGTGCTGATAAGTGTTACATAACCTGCAAATCCATTTATTTATTTGTCTTTAATTAAAAAGCTTATACAAAAACTTATGTTTATCTGATCTTTGCTTAAACACACATTTTGTAACTTTATACAATATATAATAATTGATCCAACTTTAATTCTTTCCTTTCCCACACATTTTGATTTATCCCTCACAACATATTTCCCACAAAGTTGTTGAAATTTACATTTGGCATTCTTGATATGACTTTGGATATATTTATACTTTAACAGTTAATTAACTATTTAACAATATAGCTAGTTTAAGCCTAAAGCTTCACTCTTAACTTTATTCACCTCCAAATTGAAGTATGACTTAGATGGAGTTTGTTCCAGAATCAGTGTTAAAATATGGTATCAACTTAGACTAAACATAACATAGCTTCCCCCACCTTTCCTTTAGATTTTAGATCTCTTGAATTTTGCCTTTGATTTCTATCAACAGAGAGGAGAATCAACTTTATACACTTTTGTATAAAATCCAATATTAAATTTATGATTATTTGAAAACATTAGACAGTGTCAATAAAATTAGTAACTAATAGCGCTAGTGTTGTTTTTTGTAATATAGTTGTGGATTTAATGCAAACATTTCTGTATTTTACCATTCAAGGAGAGGCTTTTTATTCTTTTTTTTTTTAAATCTGATTCACCACACCAGTAAATTCAGATATGGTTTTTAATATTTACTTTGTATTCTTTTAGTCAACACTACAATTCTTTCTTGTTGGTTTTTCTTCAAAGTTGTCCATTTTTGGAGCTATTGTTGTCATTTATCGGCTAGGTTAGGTTAACCTCTTGTTTATTCAGTTGTACAAACATATAGTGTTTTTTAACTGGTAATATTTACAGTCAAAGTAAAGTGAGCCACATTGTTATTGACTGAATTGTCATTCATTGCATAGTAATTTTAATGAAAATTTTAAATCAATTACTCAGTGTAGATACAAACAATAATTTCAATTTTAAAAATTATTTTTTTTTATTTCCACATAATTTTGGGATGGTTTGATAACATTTCTTTTTTTATCTGCTTAGGTTTTAAAGCATTTTTCCTTTTGTTGTTTTTTTATTAAAATGGCCTCTGCTTGAGTCCTTTTGATATTTTAAACCCAGGATCTTCTATGTAAACAATAGATGATTGGAAAAAAAGCAAGTCTCAGTTAAGATTTGTAGACCTACAAATATTTGTTTCATAAAATTTGAATTAGAGCAGACAAATACAACTTTAGAATTAAGACTAAAGAAACTCTTAATTTTGAAAAAGAATTCTCTCACATTTCATTTCATAAAAGTATTGGGAATTTTAGCCAAAAAAAACTTACTGAAAAATATAAAGTGTATTGTAATAAATATGTTATAGAAAAGTGATACCCATTTGTGAAGATCAAATAAAAGTGAATATTATATTTTTCATTATGTCTTAATGTCTCTTTTTCAGTTAATAATCATTAAATAGCTGCAGGAAATTTGTTTTGGCTTTGAATATTTTTTTTCTGGATTTGTAAGGTACTTGTTTATTTGAATTCAGAAGACTACATTATTTACATTCACTCTAATGTTCAACTGCAAATAATAACTCCCCATTCAAAAATTCAGTTAAGAAGACTATCTTGGATTATTTTCACACAACTGTAGATTTCTCATCCTAGATTTGAACTTTATCAATGTGTTTATCAGAAGAGCAAGGTTAAGTAAAATTTAATACTGGCTGTGAGTATATCTAACCAGGATTGAGCTTTAGACTTTTAACAAATCCCACATTGAATCTTTGTGTGTATTAAATATCTTGTTGTTGCTAAAAGCTTGATTCAAATGGAATGGTTGGCGTCTCTCTTCAGATGATTGAGTTCTTTGCTGGTCATTCATCCATCATTAGTGATGTATCTTAGTCACAGAACAAAAACCTGGTTTCTGTTCTGTAAGTCAAGAGTTCTTCACAAGCACATCCTTTCAAAAATGTTTTGTCCACTCACTTGTAACCTGAACTGAGCTGGATATATCAAGTAGTTCATTGACAACAGACAAATATGGAGATTATTATGTCAACTAATTGTGTATTAAAAACAAATGAACTTCAGTGCCTGTATCTAAGCTGTAAACTTGTAGTAAGAACTGAAATAGTAATAGTTAGTCACTTTAAAGCCACCATAGGAATTCTACAAAGAAAATCAAAACAATGTCTTACTTTTTATAACTTATTAGTATAACTTTCATTGTACAGTATTTTACCAGTAAGGGTGTCGGCTAAGTAGCATGATCATTTGTTTATTAGTAATCTGCATTTCAGTTTCTGTTTTTAGTACAAAGTAATGTTTGTATAAGATAACAAGTGAACTATAAAAAGGAAAAATATATTAATATTTTCTATGAATATTTTGTAATATATTCAAAAGTAGAAAGATGCCAACAACACAGTTTACTTTTCATATAAAAGAGTGATATCTTATAAACTGATTAATCTTCATGGGGAAAAGATATTAAAGATTGAACAAAAATACTGTTGACAACTAATGATGTTAAAAAAAAAATGTCATCTATATATCTATCTCTAGCTATCCATCTATCCCTATCTATAATTACCTCTATTTCTAACTATATCTATCATCTATATCTGTCTATATCTAAAATCATAGTCTTGTGTATACTGATAAACTGCATCTGGCAGCAAGGCCTCTGATCAGGAGACTGGAAGTTTTGAGAAGCATGGAACTCTCTCTCAATTGCTATGGTTCTCAGGTTTACTCTGACCCATGGTGGTAGCATCTGTTAGGGTCCCAGCTATGGGCAAATAGTGAACTCCTAAACAAAAATTAAAACACTAGGAAAGTATAAAAATACCAGCAATATATTTTTATAGAAAAAATTACCAGCAATACATTTTTTATTAAAAAAAAATATATATGACCAACAATACATTTTATAGTAAAATTTGGAGACATGGCATACATTGTCAAAAAAAAAAAAAACTTGCTATGATTAATCTCATTATTTACACCGTTTGAATTTTTGTCCTAATCTTTATTGCATCGTACACTCTGGCCTTCTTCATGTGATTGGAATTTTGAACTGAACCCATTATTTCTTCCACCAGGGTAGATTGTTATAGTTTCACATGCCATACCTCTTCTGGCTCTCAGTTATCTCCCTTTAACTCTCCAAGATTTTGTTCACCACTGCAGTAGCTGAAAACTTGGAGAGTCACATTAAAGGGAGATAAGTGAGACATCTGGAAGAGGCATGACATGTGGAGCTAGAACAATCTACCCCGGTGGAGGAAATAAATGGTTCAGTTCGAAATTCCAATCACCTGAAAAGGTCCAGAGTGTACAATACAATGACCAAAATGTCAGTAAAGATGAGGACGACAATCTGAACGATGTAAATAATTACAATATCTCATCTCAGAAATATAGACAGATATAATTAATCTCATTTCTTTTAAATTTTCACTCCTTGTTTGATTTTGTCAGATTTTTTGGTTAAAAAAAATGCAATTCAGTAATTATAATTTAATCATGAATTAAAGTTATTATCTTGAATTAAGTTTGAATTCTCATATTTAGATTTCAGCATTAAGTAATCCATAGAGGTGTTGATATGCCACTAAACAAAAACAACCAAATCAGTTTATCTAAAACCATTGGCTTTCAATGCATGTCAATATTGTTATAATATTAATACATATTTTAAAACTATTTTGGATTTTTATTTTTTATGAAATATAGATAAAAATTTGAAAAAATTTTAGAAATAAACTAATCATTTTATAATTCTAATTTGACTGTTTTGAAATCAAAAGTTGATTTACTTTTAGCCACAGTTACCGGAAAGGAATGAAAATATTTCAACAGGATTAGAATTTATTTTTTCTTCTCTATTTTTTTTAAGCTAATGTTTGTGCAATATATACACACACCAGCATGTAGGTATAGTAATAAATCTGCAGCATGAATGAAAATTAAAAGCATTATTTTACATGAGAAATATTTTCCAATATAGCCTCCTTCCTTGTTAATGCACTTAATTCAGTAGTTGAATATTAACCACATAGACCTAACATTTATACAGTGTAAATTTCAGATCAAAATTCATGTCAGGCTATGAAATTATTTTTCTTAATAATTGTCTTAGCATTATTGTCAATTTTAATTCATTAAATATAATTTTTTTTTTTTTTTTTTACTTTGAATATCTAGTGTATTACAATTTTTTTTTTGTTGTATATTTTGTGTGTGATTTGGATTCCATTTTGAATTTCTTTATAATCAAACTTTTAGCCAGGTATCTTATTGAACATTTTTGCAGCAACTGTCATGACATTTTATATCCTGGAAGTTTGTCAGCAGACAAAGTTCACCAATTTGTAGGAATGCTATTTTTTCCACCTATTGGATGATGTCTTACTTTTGAGCAGTGCATTTTCTTTTGTTTCTATTTTTAAAACAAATTTCTTGGAATTTTTGATGAAAAATATTATCCTAACTGTTGGTACCAGTGATTTGGTTACTTCATCTGTTTCCAAATTGCTGTCATAGAGCAAACCAATAGGATAAGAGACTTTGGGTAGAGTGTGTCTGGTGTAACTAACTTACGATTCTCTCTGGAGGAATGTGGTTGATTAGCACAGATGGTACCATTGATAAATTTGCTTAGTAACTGTGGTACAGACTAATTTGCATAAGATTGGTGACATTTGCTTTTTGACCCATCATAGCAAATCTATGGTTATGACATTGCATATTGAGAAGGCAACAAAGGTGTTACATTTTGCTGTCAGGTATGAACAACTCTTTGTCAGTGCAATGCAAAAGCACTATCAGGTGATTGTAACTTCTAATACTGTTGCTTTTTAATCCAACAATCATCTTACAATTTTTGATATTCTCACATTAAAATTTTAGTTTTTTTTTAATATACTCAATATCTTTGTGAAAAAATATTTGTTGTATAATTTTGCTTGAAGTAGTACTGGAATTTAAATTTCTAGCATTAAGAATAAACATTTTTTTGTCTAATAGTCTGAAATAGTTTTCAGAACTGATGAGACCAATCTAGTAGACAGTGAACTAGTGTGAACTTGAAAAATTAAGTGAGGAAGCATTTAACTTCCTTTAGCTAGTTCATATATCCATCTTTGCAGATAATGTAAATAACAAAAATAAAAATATTAAACAGAATAAACCTGTAAGTTGTCTCGGGTTATAAATGTTATTTGAAGCTTAACTCATGAAATATAAGCAATGTTAGAAATAATGAATGTGAAGTTGATGTCAGAAGAGTCTCTTGAGTTATTAATTATTACTTGTAATGAAATCATCTTTTATCCAAAGTATCTTCTGCTTGTCTGCCATTTCCTCATGACCTCCAGCTATAAGCTGATCAGGGAAGTTTTCTTTTCACCATAGAAACCATAGCAGCTTAATGTCCTTTGTCCTAAATATATCCGAGGATATTAATTTTATTTTTACTGTACTTTTTTAATGACAAATTTATTGTGCTGAAATATATTTGAAAACTGGGAGTTGTGATTATCTTTAGATAAGCCCAGATCAAAACTGGACGAACAACTGGTTAGTCATTATGATGTAATAGTTTGGTCTATTGTTTTCTTTTACTTTTATTTCAGATTTGCAATTATCTTGATAGTAATGATTGTTTTTAAAAATGTTTTTAAAGTATGTTCTTTAGCTATTTTCATAATGGATTAAAGATGCTTCTTTTGGGAGGTTTTAAACATTGTAGGATTTTATAGATAAAAATCCCTTCACTGATAATATTTAATGTGCTTTTCAGTAACAGTTTCACAAGTGCATAATTGTATGTGTTGATTGCATTAGTAATAACTATAAAATACTTACTAAAGCAGGAGAGAACCTGGTACCAAAATCCAAGACATTATGAGGTTTAGTAATGTGGTGGTGTCTATTAAAATTTTGAAAGTATTTTGGTACATATGTACTAAAATACCCAAATTTTCCATATTTTTAATTTTTGCTGTTTATCTATCAAAGAAAATAAATTTTATAAAAACAATCAAATAAAAAGAAGTCAAGGTTTTCTTTGTGGAAGGGAGTAGGCAAAATTGGGTGAAAAGAAAGGTAACACCATATCAGGCACTATATACCATGGGGGGCAAAATCATACATTTGTAAGCAGAAAATGCATTTTCTGTTTTAGAATTATTTAAATATTCCCTGATTGGTCTGTGCTTTTACTCCACATTAATTGCTTCTGGAATGTTCTATTAAGTTTTTATACTTTTGAGGTTGAAAATCACATCTGAAAATTAACCTTTTTGATGTACAAGTACTGTATTTTGGCTTTTACAAAACACACAGAAAAAGGAAGTACCTTCTGTACTTTAGTGAAAAAGTTAAAAAAAAATAAAAAATAAAAAAAGACCCACCATTACAGTATCACTCTCCTGATCTAAGAATTTGATAAAAATAATAAAATTTAAGTGTAGACTAGGAAATTGGTACATGGGTACTTAGTCAAAATAGATGAAACACTATTTGGTATCACCATTTTAGTATTCTAGTACTTAGTATAATTTCAGAACCATTCACTGACCAGGAGTTTGGTACCTTACCTGGTACCCCACTGAGTATGAGCTTATTTGCTTAAAGGATTGTCCCAAGTACAACAGCTGTATGATTCATGCTCATAAAGCAGGCATTATAGACATGATAATACAACCAATTAAAGTGCATAGTCAGTAAAATAGACCCCCGAAATATTTTAGTACAGGTGTACAAAAATATCAAATTTCCAGACAGGGTGGTGGTACCATGAAGTTTCTTCAAAAGTACTATGGTATTCATTATATCTTGGATTTTTTTATTTTTCTACCCACTTCATCTCGAGTATAAAAAAAATATTCTGATTTTTTAATCAGATTAGTATTCTCATTTTTCCTATGATAACTAATACTCCCCACCCCTTAATTTTGTTTCACTCTACTGAAAGCTGAGCTTTCTCAAATGACTAATAAAACCTGTTATCTGTGATAGAATGATTTTCTGCTAAGGAAAAAAATATACAGAATATATCTATAAAAGATATAATTTTAATCCATCATGATGACATTGTCTTTCATTCCAGATAGTGTCAGCAAAGATAAATTAAAAAAAATAAATGTTTTTTCTTCTTTAGTTATATCTTTTAAAAATTTAATTTTCCATTATAATTTCAATTCAGCTTGAATAAAAAATAAAATAAAAAAAAATCTGTTTTTTCTGTTCTACTTGTGTACAAGGTGTCATAAATTTAATTTTTTCTATTTATTTTTTATTTTCTTTTATTGGATATCTAAGCAGTGATAGTCAAGATCCTATAAGTATTTGGGGTTTTCAATATCAGAAACTTATATACATTAATATAATCTGAAACTAAAGCCTGCACTTAAATAGACCAAAAGATGTAATTGTGTTCTTGGTGCTAGGAACTTTGGAACCGTACTCGTTTAGTAATTTATTTTTTTATTTGCCAATGGCAAGATGACTAAATTTCAATGTTAAATTGTTTGTTCATTTAAAATACTTGATGTATTTTTTTCAGTTCAGTTTAAAAAATACATAAGGAGTCATAAGAATATCTTCAAAGAATTGGCTTATACTCTTTTCTTGTTACCAGGAGGTTGTTCGCAGACAGAATGGGAAATTAGTCCTTATAACACAGATGTCCATTTCAGTTTCATTCAAATTCTGTATGTATGGTTGCATTGCATTTACACATTTATATTTTAATTCAATGTCAAACCAAAAAATATTTTAACAAAATTTTTAAAAAATAAATAAAATGCTTTAAAAAATATAATTCTATTTAGTCATGAATAAATTCCCCAATTCTTTTTTAAGGTTTAAAAAAAATAAAACTGGAGACAATATTTTTTTTTCTCTCTAGCTATGATTTTATTGTTCAGTTTAGGATAAAGGTTGACCAGGTTGAGTCTGAGGCAAATGTATTATTCTAATTTCTTATTTCACACTCATTCAAATTTTACATGTGTGTATTTATTAAATGACACACACACACACATGTAAGTTTCTTGCATGCAACACTGGTATATATATCAATATATGCATATGCAAAGTTATACACAGAGTGTGTGTGACGGACAGAGAATCAGCTCTCCTATAATAATATAGATTTTGTTTTTGGTTGTTAAGCCAAATACTTAATTCTGGCTTTGCTTGTTAAAACTAGAAATAATCATTCTCAATTTTTTTTTTTTTTTGTTTTGTTTTTGTTTGACACCTGGCATTGAAGGTGAAGTTGTCCTGCATATCTTGCTCAAAACTCAAATTCCACTAGGAGCAAAGATTTTTAATTTCAGTTTGTGTTTGCAGTAGTTTGCTGATACAGTAGGCCTAGGAAATTTTTGCATTTTACATTTGTAATAACTTTAGCTTCTTTAAGATTTATTTATTTTATTTACTTTGGATTTGCTATATTATTTAATGTTTTCATTGCAAAAACAAACTTTTTTGTGTAAAATTCACTAAAAAAAAAAAATGTAATTTATGAAATTTGGTCTTGCTACTTGGAAATTAATTTAATATTTTTCACTTAAAGTTGATTTAATCTTCTCTATAAAATTTTTATTCATAAAAGTAAAAGCAAATACACTGATGAGCAATTTAATTTTTGCAGAATCTGTATTTCTGTTTCTAACAGATTAAAAAAGTATGTTGAATTTTTACCTTGCTTCTTTACCAAAATGTAACATTTTTACTTGATTTTCTAGTTTTTGTTCTTACAAATGTTACAAAGTTTCATCAAAGAATTTTAAGATTTTTAAAATTTTTAACAGACTTTTCTTCGGGAGACTTTTTTTATACTGCAAAATCTATTTAAAGATGCTATTATTTGTTACATAAAGTTAATTTAATATTTTTTTCTATAATAGTGTTATTTATAACAACAAATATTGATAAAATTTTATGAATGATTTGTGTTTTTCTTTCTAAAAGGTATTTAAAAAAAGAAAAAGAATGTATGTTGAATTTTACCATTGATATAAAACAGGAGTAAACCTGATATTTTATGCTAGCTTGCCACTAAACCACTCGTTTTTAAGTTGATTTTTTTCTAGGTACTTCTATAATCATAAAATTAAAAGTAAAATAAAATAAATAAGCATGACAATAGTTTATTTCTAAACAATAAAATAAAAAACTTACCCTCATGTCTTTGTTTCATGTCATATTTTTCTTCCAGAATTCATAGTTCCAATATTATTTTTGTTTCATTAAAATTGTTATGACATTGGTAATTAATTTAAAGATTAAAATGAATATAATATTTTGTACATCTTTGTTAATAGGGTGGGAATTGATAAATCCAATCCCCTGATGAATTATATATTAATTGTAATAAGAAAAATATACTAAGATAAAGAGGATTAACTTTTCCAGTAACATTAATTATGCTCTTAGTATCTTTTTTTCTTTGAATTTCTTAAGCTGACTACAGCAGTGAACTAACCCAAACTGAAACTAAAAATCTTGGATCCTAATGGAATGATGAGATTTGAAATAGGCTTTCAGTTCTGTGTGACATATGCACAGAGACTTGACCTTTTTAATAAAGAACACCATGGGTTTTTCAAATGTGTGTAGATGAATAAAATTTAGTTAAAGGAAAATTAATAGTTTATGTAACTAGTAATTGTGGTGATGGCAGTTTGATATGATGTTTGATATTACTTTTAGACTACAGTGTTCCATTTTCTGTCATTATTTGACAATTTGGTAGGATTGTTATTTGCTTTCACCTCTGTTCAAATTTATTTCTCTATCTCTTTTCGTTAAGCCAGTTGCATCTTTTCATATATAATGTTAATATTTTCTTTAAATCTAATTATAGCTTTACATTTTGACTTATGAGCGGCAGATTTTTTTTTGTAAAAATTTGTGTTTTTATGTGATGTTCCTTTTTGTTATGTGGTTTTTTTTAAGCCATCATTGATATACAAGACATTTTTATTCAATATGAATATTCTGCTATAAATGAAATCTACAATAATTTTTCCCCTCAGAATTATCTTTTATATATTTCTTTTTACCTCCAAATTATAGCTTTCTCAAATTTTAGAAAATCGGGTCAAGCATTAACCATGATATATCTCTGGATTTGTATTCTGAAATTATATTTATCAGTTTTGGTACCTTTCAAAAGCAACCCCTTAATATAATATGTGCCTATAAGAATAATCTAGAAGACAAAATATCTAATATTGTTTTTAAAGTGTCAAATAGAAAACAGACATTTTTGATGTGATTACAACTTTGCTGTACTGGTCATGTTGTGTGTATGTGTAATGAAAGCAAAATGGAAAAATTCTCATGTACAGCCAACTTCATGATTGTTCTCGGAAAGTAGGAAGACCCCTGTTGACGTAAAAGGATAAACTTAAGCAAAACTTAAATTCTATTGACATCCCTCTGTTGTCGTTTGAGGAAGTGGCTTCTAATCGTGTCAAGTGGAGGTGTGTGTGTACGTGCACACATAAAAGGCATAACTATTGTGAGGGTACTGTTCCTTGTCCAATATGAGGAATGCTGTGTGGGTCTCAAATTTGGTCTTAAGTCATTGAACAGGCCTACAATGGTGGAATGTGTTGTTGAATCCTCATACATTAAAAATAATGGGATAGTCACTTATAGAATAAAATAAATTTCATTCTATAGGTTTCAAAAACAATGACTGTCCTGATTTTTTTGACCCTCTCTAATCTTCTTCCAAGACAGATTAACAAACTTTGCTAAAAAAAAAGTTTCTTTTAAGAATTAAAGATGAACCATATTTAATGGTTATTAATGAAAGGATGAAAGAAGAGGAAGCTGTATAGGATTCTCTTAGTTTTATTTTAGTGACATTTCCTTTCATGATTTGGTAACTATTAATTTATTCAATTTAAAAATTTAAAACTTTATTGTTTTAACCTGATAGCATCCACCTCTTTCTCTAATTTGTTATTAGATATTTGTAAAACTAAGTTAAAAAAAAAAAACATTACCTATTTTGGCTTTGGAATTTCAAATTATGACTAATAAATCACATCAGTTTTTTTTAATTTAAAATTTTTTTTATTGACTCATCTACTTTATTGCTCTTCAGTTCATTTCAATCTTTATTTATATCCAGATGATGAGAAAATGCATTCTAAGAGAGAACCAAAGTTTATGTAGGCTTTTTTGTTCTCAACTCTGTATGTTTGTCTCTTTTGGTTGATATTTGGTTGGAAGCAAATCTTAATCAGTAGTGGATTGGCCTGTTACTTCTGTTAGCATCAGGTGACTAAAGTATAAATCTCTCATCCAATGAGGCAACATCAATTGTGTGAAGATAATGATGCATCAGAAATTTGTAAAATAACATTCAGCTTTGTAGTTAAGTATCTTAACCACTCTTATAACTAATATCAGCCACTATTTGGTTGGATTAAAATTGATATAATTAATAGCATCCTTACTAGAATATTTAACACTAACAAAGCATAGATAATACAGAAACATTGACATGTTGTAACCATATAAAAAATCTGCAAAAATATTTTGTAAAAGTTAATTTTAAAAATGTGTAGATTTATATCTGTGATTCTCAACATGGGTAATAATGTCCACTTGGGTATACTATGAACTCTCAAGGGGACAGTAAGTGTTTGGAGGAATTATGGAGACACTATAATTTTAACAGGACAGATGATTTAACTTTTTGAAGCCTGATTGGAATACGTCATAGCATTTTATATGCACATTTATCTTTTTGCCTATATATTTACATTTTAAACATTTATCTGCAGTTAGAAATTTTTTTCTATAATGTTCACCCTGTTCAAGGCCCAAGAGCCACTCAAGGTAGAGAGTTACAGAGTAAGAGGTAAGGGACACAGTTTATGAGGATATGTGGGGAAGATAACAGTTAATCTGAGATTTGAACAGGTTTATGGAGCAAAAAAGTTTCAAGCTGAAGTCTGTAGTGAATATCGCTTGCTTGTTGCCACTCTGATTTCTGGTGATTGGTGCTATTATCATGCAACTAAACCATCCTGGGTAAGACGATAAACAACGTCCAACTGCAAGGCTTCTGATCAGGATCAGAAGGTTTTGAGGAGTGAGGAACCATCTCTTAATTGCTGGTCTTCCCAGGTCCACCCTGATCCGGGTTGGTAGCACCTGTTAGGGTCCCAGCTATGGGTAGTTAACCCTCAAACTAAAGTCAAAACAATATAAAAGTGTAAAAATAGGTTTTGATACCAGAAATACTTTGTAAAAAATTATTACCAGCAATAAATTTTTGAAGAAAAATTATTACCAGCAATACATTTTTGAAAAAAAAAATATTACCAGCAATAAAAATCTTGTCGGCATTAAATAACCAATTGAGGTTGGTATGCCTTAAAACAAACCAACCCACCCTGCAGTCGCCATTAACTGAGAAACAAATGCAAATAATGAAATTATTCAGAAACTGTTATTTTCTTATGCATATTTCTCCAGTTTATAAAATTTGATAGTTAAAAGATAAGTTTTGATAAGTTTTGTTTTCAAAGCATTTGTTAAGCTTCACTTTTCCATTGATGTAAAGGTTCCTCTCTTTTCTTTTCTATAAATACTTTCATGGTAATTGTTCAGATGAGCTCTTCGTTATAGTACCAATATTTAGCTGTCCCCCCACGTGGGGTCGCATGTGGCACAAGGCTGAGTTTTACGTGGTCACCCGAGCCCGTAGGCCCAGCCAAAAATATAGCCTTCGACTCGCCTAGGCGAGTTCGAGAGCTGTCATAACCTCCCCGAATGAAACCTTGCCCTTTGGCAAAGCTTCGTCCGGGTTCCTCTCTGCTAACGCAGAGAGTTTGACAGACGGCAGTCACTGTAACTTAATACAGCTACCTTAATACAACTCTTCGTTATAGTACCTAGACATTTTTTTAATTTAAGCATAGTACTAGATCAAGATCTCATCAATTTACAGTTGAGCTGGCTAGATGTAGCTATAAGTTCTATGCTAACAGTTTCTTCTCTCACACTTCTTGCTTGTTGAACTCCCTTCTGGCTCCATACTTTCCATCCAACTTTAATCTGCAAAAATTTTAATGCAATGTCAATTGCTATCTACTGTTCTCCTGATTACTCTTTTCTTTTCCTGTTCATTATTAATGTTTCAGTTCCTAATTCTTTCATATCCTGTAACCCCTTGTGTCTTAGTGGCTTTACGGACTTTCATGGGGTGATACTAAAAAAAAAAAAAAGAAAAGTATTCTTCATAAGTCTTAACATTTTACATTTTATTTATTCATATAATTTTAAGAACATTATAAGCAAGCAGGAAGAGATAGTTTTTATACTATATACTTATCTGCTTAGATAAAGTCTTTTTGTTTGTTTTTGTTTTGTTTTTTTTTAAAGGAAAGAGTTCCATCATACTGTATTAGGAAGTAGATGCTTAGTGTGAATGTTTATACATGGAACATAATTCTTTGCAGAAAAAAGTGCAAGGATAAGTAAATATAATGAGAAAATTTAGTTGAAAGTTTTTTACCTAAAGATTTGTAAGATGAAAGCTATGGTCAGATTGGGTGAGTCATCTGTAAGTTTAAATGTATGAGATTATTGCATTCAGTTGTTCAGAAAGTAATGTCACATTTTAAGAGGTGACAAGATTATGGATGAAATACAACTCAAGTTTTATTAATAACCTAATTGCTGTCATTAGCAATTACAGTAGCTTAATAGAAAAGAAAACCTTTTTATTTAATGATAGTAAAATTTTGATAAAAAAAAATGGAGAGATGTGAATTGATACCTTGGTTATTTTTTAATATTCTGGCACCAAGAAAAATGTTTAAGTGATAGTATTTTGTTTCTGTGTCTGAGAAGTAGGGAGGATTACCTTAAACATCTGGGTTTTTTAGCAAAGTGAGATTTTACATTGTTATGCTGTAGGATGACACCCTTTCTGTTCACCAAAGCTGTACATTTCTGGTTTAATGCATTATTGTCAGCCTTGAATTATTGACTTTGCAGGTCTGTGGTTCTGCTTTCTTCATTATTTAGTTAATCATAACAGGAATATCTGTCATGTTCTACTAGATGCATAAGAAAACCTGTAGGTCATTTTTTATTTTCTATGTTGGAATCCATTTGACTGGCTGATACCATTTTTTTTGCATTTGTTAACATACAATTACTATCTGTAACAATGGTATAGAAAAAAAGAGTTTGCTTCCTACTCAGCAAATAGTTTAAAATGGTTGAACATTAAATTTGAGTTTCTGCTGAGTTTTTGGGAACCTATATTTCTTCCTTAGGTTTCTTTCCAATTTGCTTGATATTGTTTATAACTGAACAGACTGTGTTGTCTCTTTTGATAAATTTCTTGTACTTCTGTCAGGGATCTACTTCAAAAGAGCTATGTAAAAAGTTGTTATCCAAAGTTGTTGGTCTTTCAGAATGGGGAAATCAAAAAAGATCATATATCCTTTTCAAACTTGCTAAACCATGATTGGCATTTACAGTCTTTCCACCTGGGTACACAGCACAAATATTGTTCTTTGTCTGTGTTGCATTATTACCTTTATGAAATTGCCATTTTTTCGCATTTTTGAAATTCATGTGTTGGACATGACACTCAGTAAAAACTTTGCCTACCATAGAATTAAATGTTATAAACTATAAGCAGTATATGGCCTGACTGGACAAATATTAAACTAAACCTTGATCTGATTCTCTTGTATTTAATTTTGGTTTCAAAGTAGTTGGTTCCAGATTTATATATTTTCAATCCAACTTTATTTTCTGAATAACCTCATCATAAAGTTATTTAGAAAATTTAAATAACAATAATATTTATACATCAGTATATAGTAATAGATAATTTGTTCAGAATTAATTGCAGTGTGGGCAAATGTCTCTTTTCTTATTTCAAATTAGAATTATTGATCTTGCAAAAATAAAAAAAATTCTAAATTTTAAGATTTTGACACTGATTATAACATTGAATATTTTTGTACTTTTAATATTTTTATCATATCATGGCCACAAAACTATTTTCCACATTTTCTGTCATATTTTTAATTATAGATTGACACGCACAATTATGTTAACATCAGAATAATATCAATAATAATCCATGGTCTTTGATTTGCTTTGGTAATATATTTATTAAATTTTAATTTTTTTTATTTCATCCAAGGGATTATTTTATCTCACTATTGTCTATAATTTCTGTGATAAGATAAACATTTGTGTATTTGTGAAAGCACAGGTTCTGATAACAATCATGAAAATGATTTTATTGTTACCTTAGTAAAAATCAAGCTTTGTCAAACTCTAGGACATTATTTCACAATATAAGCAATATGTGTTTATTGACTAGATGCTAGTTTAGCTTTATAAATAACATATTCCTCTTTGTGATTCTAGTTAAAGAAGTTAACACTTTATGCCGAATAGGTGTATGAATATACAAATGATGCATTCAGTCATGAAAATGTTCATAATGTGTCTTTTATTTTATTTATAGTTCTTTTTGTATAAAAATGCCCAATATTATAAATATCATTTGCTGGAAATAATATTGTAACAAAATTGTTAAATTACTTAAACAAATTAATTTTTTAATTTATAATATAAGCTATTGTGTCTATTGTAAATTTTTTTTAGATGTCTAGGGAATATAAATAAAATTGTTAGTACTGTCCTTTGTAGTATTATTAGCTCTATTATCACATGAGTCCCATAACCCATTAGTCATCGATGCACCAGCTCACCAGTAAGATTTATACAGAAATATTTTGAATTGTTAAAATATTTTTGAACTGTGCATTTTTTCTTGTTTCGTATTTTCTATGTCTTGATTGGTATTTTTTATTTTGTTTAAGTTTTAGTTATGATAAGAATGATGATTTCCATTTTCAATAAAAGGAATACAGAAATTGAAAGCAATTAGTATAAAATTATCACTTAAATCATTGAGAATGAAGCAAAACAAAAGCATTATATAATTCAAATAAGAAAATTTGGGCAACAATCACTTTTTGGTTTTTGAAAAATCAATATAAACACAGCATATACTTGTCTTGTATATTTTACAAAGTTACATTGGGGTAGAAAATTTTTTCTTGGAATTTCCCAAACTTTTTAGATATTTCCTCTCAGCTGTAAATGTAAGGAACATAACAAACATGTTTGGGACATACTAGCAGGGTCAGAACTAAGAATATATAAACGGATATATTATCCGGATACAGCAGGAATATTCACACAATAGAATGGGCTGTTATGAATTCATGTAAACACCACTTGACACAAATTAAACCTCCCAGAATCTTGTCTCTTTTGGTAGTGGGAAGATAGAAAGATTCATGTCAATGATCTCATCTCTTTTCATTTTTTTTTCGTAAATTGAAAATGTATTTGATACTCTTGAAAATTTGTTGAAATGTCAGGCTTTTTAGATAAAAGAATGAGTCAAGGAACTGATTTAAGAAAATGCAAAAGTTCAATGTTCTGGGAGTTTTTGTTTCAGGTGCTATCCAAACTGGTGTCATTAGAGATCATTTTCTAGTATAAAGGGCAATTTTGTTTAATGTTTCTTGTTTACTCTTTAAGGAAGAAACCGACAAATTTCATGAAGAGTAGTTGTCTGTCACTCCTTTACAAAGGAAACAATTTTTTTTATCAATATTATTAATAGGTTTTACATAGTGATATCATTTAAGTGGTCAGTACTAGAGTGGCATCAATTAATCAATTGTTATACTCTGTCATCTATGTTTATTAAATCCCAGAAATTTCATGCTTGACTTAACTTACACACAGAATGAATTTAAATTATATTCTGATAATTTTCCATTTATCTTTTTTGCTAATCTTTATTGAGGGTGCTGGAATAATCAGTTATAAACTGGTTGATTGGTGAAACCCTAGTCAGTACATAAAATCTATAAAGTCTGTAGTTTAACATATTTTATTATGACTTTGTTTTCCCAATGAAGTTAGTAAATAACTAACTGATGTTAATAACATTTTCAGGATATATTCATATATTGCATGGGTTTCAGTTTATAATATCTATCCTTAATAAAAATATTGATAATTTGGAGCAGCGTGTCTGGTTTTATTAGGCAAACAAAAAAAAAAGGAAGTGAAACATAAATGTTTACTTACAAATCCTAGTACTTGGGATAAATTAGCTCTGTGTTTATTGAAAATGTATAGTAGAGAAGTTCTTTTTTAAGTATGAAGAATAACTTTTTCAATTAAAGAGTATTAATTTAGAATATTTAAATTCTTAGCTATAGTTCATACACAAAGTTGTAAGCTAAGGGTTTCAGAGAGATTTGACTATGAAAAAATTTGATGTAAACTATTAAATGTGTTAATGTTTAAATGCCTCCACATTTGGGCAATTAAATCTACCTAAAATTTTCATACCCAAATCTTATTAACACTCTTTACATTCACAACTGTGCAATTTTAAATACACAAAGTGAATTTTATCAATTTGAAATTTTTTTTCAAATTCAGAATTAAATTATTGCTGTTTTATCTGAAAGAATTTCATATTCCAGGTACCGATGCATATTTTTGTACAAATGATTCTTATTCATTTTTTTAAAAAAAAAAATCTTTATGAAATTCTGTAGATTTCAGTTTTACACTCTTAATATACTTTTGATCTTATTCTCCTATATTTATTTCTATAAACGTTTTTTTTTGAGTGGACATGTACATGTTTATTTTTTTTTAAACTGTTTGTCCTATCAGCCTAGACATAAAAAGTCTTAAAGAAAATTTACATGTTAGCAAGGACCAAACCCACATTCCCTTATACTGTGAAACCACCTGTTAGCTATATGTTAATTACCGTTTTGACTGTGGATGTCTCTATAGCACTCCATTACTTCTTTTTATGAAATGTACATCTGTCATTGGGACTTTTCAATCTCCATACCTGTTAACTTACTGTTTAGTGTTTACATTGTAGGTAAAGTATTAATTTAAACAATGGATTTTAATTTGGTTCTTGGTCAAGAGGTACATTTTCTTCAATAAGACTTTCTGTCTATACTAATGAACATTAATTTCACTGTAAAAATCCAAATGTGGATGTTTGCTCAAACATGTTTATACACTAAAATAATGTTTATAGCAATAAAAAATGTTAAAATATAATCAAAATTAGGTCTGATGCTGGGAAGTAGATTGAGCTGAGAACTTTTTTGTACCCTTTCATGTGTATCTTATTTGTAAAATTTTACATGACAAGTGTTATTCCTTCAATTTCTTTATGCTGATTATATTCTTAGAATAGCTTCTAATCTCCAACCTCAAAAGACCTACAGCATTTCCTGATTATTACTGATGTGAGATCTATGTTGTTCTTTTGTTACAAAGAGGAAACCTAGTGGCTAATTAGATTCTATAATTTCCAATTGTCAGGATATGTTAAGGTTGGTGCAAATGTATTCGTTATATAAAGGGCAATTGTTGACTTATTATTTTTTTTCATTTTTGTATCTATTTTTTATTTACTTTCTATTCACTTGTCTCCTATTCTCTAGCTTCTTGCATATCAATATAAAAACTAATTAACATTTTTCTCTAGTAGTTAACAGAGGACATTGATCATCACCTCCCCGCCTTTGAAATGCATACCTTGTTTTATGTTTGCCCTCAGTATACTTGTACCTGTTTTTTAGGGATGCAATTTGATTTCTGGGGAATTTTCATTATTTTATTCTTGGCCCACAAAATGTTGGTAGGGAAAATGTTAACATATCCACTTTGTTCAGATGGCAAAATTATTTTTTGTGGTCTATAATATTTAATCAACAAGTTAATTAAACATGCTTGATAATATATAATGCTTACTTGCTAAGGTCATATAACTATTGAAACTTGGTTAAATTAAAGTAGATTTTAGGATAACTTGTTATTGAGGAATTGCACAAATAAAAATATTTTTTCTTTGGAATGCAACAAAGAAATTCTTGTGCATTACAGAAGTTGAAACATTTTTTTTTTTAATTTAATGAAATTTAGATTGCCTATTATAGTTTGTCTTAGTTGCTATATTTGATAAATAAACAAAATTAACCAGATTGAATGTTATTTCTGATAATTTATTGGCTAAATTTAAATGCATGTTTTTACTTTTTTTTTTTTTCTTTTTTTTTTCTAAAATCAGAAAAAATAAAATTACTGAAATAATTGTTTTTATGCAAAGAAAAAATTCTTGAAATTGTTTTTGCTTGAATTCCAAACAACATAATTCATTTTTAATTAATTTTTCTTTACTTGGTCTTTTTATGTTTTATTCTTTCAACTTTTAATGATAGAATATGAATTTTCTTTTTTTCATATTAAATGTCCAAAATGGAATTATCCTCTAAGCAAGAATAATTCCATTTTGGACATTTAATATGAAAATGTGCTGAAGATAATTGGAATCCATGAATAGAAACAGTAGCAACAAAAACATTTACCTGAGAATAAATGAGTAATAATTAGTGATGTTTAATTAGGCTCTTTCCCTCAAAAAAATATTAGGGATAAATTTTTCTTTTTGTATGGTAGTAGTTTTACAAAATTTGAGGAAATGCTTCAAGTTAAATTATTTTTTGCATCAAAAGGGTAAATATTTTTGTTTTGTATAAAGCTTAGGTTGAAGTTTCACTTGAACTCTTGGTGATTGTCAAGAAAAAAATCAACTTTGACAATTAATTTCAGATAATGGAGTTGTTTAATTGAGGAGGGAAAAGCCTTTGAAACAATATCTTGTAGTTACATCCATATTTTATTTGATGGTGAAACTTGAAAAGGCATATTAAGTGATTTGTAGGCTAAATATCATTTTGTATTATTTACACTGATATTTGTTTTTATTTCAGGCCCAGAATAAAGAGAGTGGTGAATATGCGGCTTTGAAACAAGTGGAAATTAAAACAGAAGAAGATTTGGAAGATTTTACTGTTGAAATTGAGATCCTGTATGACTGTCAACATAAAAATGTGGTTGGACTTCATGAAGCTTATTTCTATGGTGATATGCTGTGGGTAAGGATATTTACTTTCTGGTTTGTATTCATAAGATAAGCATCTGAAAACCTATTCACACTCTGTCATGAACTCTTGTAAGTAATTCTTAAAAAATAATAGTTATCTTCTGAAGACATTACAAGAATGTACAAGTGGACAGGATTTTGCTCCATCTCATCCAGACTAGTTCAAATTCATGCAAAAAAGTTGATGTCTCTTTTAAAGATTTGATCTTTGGTTATAAAGTTTTCTAGATTATGACAAATTTCTTTGTCAATAGGATTGTTTTCATATAGCTAGTTGTATTCCTGATACATATTTTTTTTATTTGTGTATTCTCTACCTTTCATTTCAAGAGGATATATTCTGATAGGCAATAGAAAGGAAACTTTGTTTTATATATATATATATATATATATATATATATATATATATATAATATATATAAAAAAAGCACTAATATTCCATGGTTATAATTTATTACATTGGAATCATAATCATGATCCAATTCATCAAACCTACAAATTCAAATATATATATATATATATATATATATATAAAATGCGCTTGAATGACTTCATCAGTCTAAAGTCCTTAAAAATGTCGGTACCTTCAACAATGAATCAATGCTGAAAAAAAAAAAAATCTTCACTGTGAGGTCATACATTGAAGATGTAAGACTCTGCTGTTTGATGAGTGGGCCTCTGTACATCATAACAGAAGAGTGCTGTAAAATAAATACAAGGATTTCATTACTGCAAATAGGTAGTTCAGACTGTTAACTGGCTATCTTGGCTCCACAAGATTTTCCAGCTGACCACCCTCACTGAATCCAACCATTAGGAGAGCAGGTAGAATTGTAAACTTAGTGTGCCCTTGAGCCATTAATCTTGCCCCTGTTACAACAGCATTAAAATTTGTCGATCCCACACAGATCTTACCAATCACTGGCAGTCCTATAACAGACATGTGTAACTCATATCTGCTCTCTTCTCCTCTTTTCTTCCTCAGTTGCTAAGTCTGTTAATATTTATTGAGTGATACTGAACTTACAGGTCATCAGGCTTTCTTTTCCCTCCTTGGTCTGGGTTGGTGTGCTGTCCCGATAAGGTTGATTTGGGTTTCCCAAAATCTTATGGTATTGGTATTGATGGCGAAGACAAGTGTAAACCCCTCTATGTACATTATGTACCATAGTTAAGAAGGAATAATTCTCAACTTACAGTAACTTTTGGTAACTTTTGTCCCTTTGTGTCCATGGACTACTTTGAGAATTGGGGCTGGAATAAAAACTCCTTCAATAAAATGCACAACCCTGTTGATAACTCTAACAAAAGATTTATTGAACTGGGTTAATAAAATGTATATTATTTACGGCAAAATCAAGTTCTCTACTATTGAATGGTGATTTGAGAAATCTAATAGGAAACACTAAAATAATAACCATCCACTCAACTCTCACTCATATTCATCTGTCATGTATGTGGCTGTGTTTTTGCTCTGACCACAGGAATTGTGAATGTGTTCTTTAGTGATGGCTGTCTTACAATGCAATCCCAGGCAACTCCAAACCAACTTCCTGTTGGGCCTGTCCCTGTGTGTGTCTGTATTTGCTCCAATATATACTTGTTGGACAGTATAATGCAAACTAACCTCCAACCCCAGGAATTAAACAAAAGCAGATGTATTTCTTTGTCTAGAAGAATTTGGGTCACTCCTTTTCTGTAAGAATACAAATGTTTGTAAAGAAACCCCTAAATTTAATTTCTCAGCAGCAAAAAAATTTGAACAACACATTAATCATGTCGTGTTCTTATTGGTATGAAGTGGATAGGGTGGCAAACCTTGGTTTTCTTCTATTTTACTAAATCTTGGCTAGTTAATTCTGGGTTTAATTCTCCTTTGAATTGTTCTTAAGTTAATTTTATTATTTTAAAACATAATTTTTAACCAGTTTTTTTCCTTTCTTTATTTTTTTTCATTTCATTTTCTCAACCATTCAACCTATTCACCTGAGAATTTTAATAATTATTATCCAATTAGTAGTCCCTCCAAATCCCCATCCTACAATTTCATGCAATTGTTTAAATGGGGTTAATGCCCTGATACACATGGAGTCTCATCAAGAATCTTTGTTCATGAGACAAAGCTATTATATATATTACATTTTAAATTGTGGATTAATAAGTTTTTAATAGAATTTCAATTGTTGGAGTTTTCCTTTTTTTAGAAACCCCAACTTCAGTGATGTATAATTGGAATAGTATGTAAAGAGCCTGCTAGGAGTCTTTGTACTTAAAATGGCTTAATTTTTGTAGTCATTTTTTTTCTTTTTTCTTCACTTTTTTGTATTTGCTTAAAGGTGTGTGTGTGTGCACACAATTATATAATATGATTAACCTTGTACACTTGAGTGCTTTTATCCTCTTTATTTTTCTTCAATATTTGGAGTGTCAGGTGAACTAAAATCAAACTGAGGCACTAATAGCTGCAAAATATACTGTTTAGCTTTTCAATTGTCATGTAATTAAAAATTTGAATCATTTACTAAAATTATTAACTATGATAATGTCTGAAAAATTTTAATTTAGTATTTGTTTCTAATCCATCTAAATAAAAAATTTATTTTCTGAGTAGTAATAAGAAAGAATTTGTATAGTGTCAAAATTTAATAAATAATGATTGTTTTTTTGTTTGTTTGTTTGTTCTTAATGATTTGTATGTCTGCTGAAAAGGGCATTGTCACATTTAAGCAGTAATTCTTATTTGTTTAGACATTTAACTTTCATTTGTTGGAATGTAAACCTGAAAAAAAATGATTTTTATCCATTACCCTTTATTGGGAGTAGGGATAGTTACTGTAGTCAAGAGACATCATCATAAAGTTATTAAAGTTATTACTAGAAACTTACAGTGACTAATTGTCTTTTATCTGTAAGTATTTTATATTAGAAATAAAGTCAAGCTGTTGCATAATTCTTTTTAAAATTTTGTTTCTATTAATGGGGTAAATAGTTATTTATTGAATATTTGATTATTTATTGCTAGTACAGGACATCTATACACTATATGTAGAAATATTCTATATCTCTATAAGATTAGTAAATGTTTAATCTTGGCGTTTAGTGCCATTAAAATAGATTCGATGAAGCTTGCATAACATGAGCTATTGCTAATAAAAACTTTAATTTTGCTTTATGTTAAAGTTTACTTCATAAATAATCAAATGTGCATGGAAATTATCTGGCTTCAATAAAATTATAGAAAAGTATTTTGAGTTTCTTAGCTTTTTTTAAAACATTTAATAAAAAGGAAACTGAAACTAATCTGAACTAAATATATTCTTTTCAGATGTTCATTGAGTTTTGTGGTGGAGGAGCCTTGGATACAATCATGTTGGACCTAGAAAAGCCTTTGACTGAAGAACAAATTCGTTATGTATGCCATGAAATGTGTCAAGCCCTGGACTTCCTTCATAACTCTAAAATCATCCACAGAGATTTAAAGGCAGGCAATGTTCTACTAACAATGGACGGCCAAGTCAAATTGGGTAAGTTTCTTTGTTTGTTATCAGCTTTTGTCCTTCATGAGTATTATTAGCTAGTGTTGCTTTCATCTTAATTTCAGCTGCATTTTATTGCTGTCATTCTATGTCTGTTAGTCAACAGTTCAAATTAGAAATAAACATTAAGCTTCCTTTTCCCTTGAGCAACCTGTTTTGGCACAACTGCTGCCTTACTTCCAGGAGAGGAAAAAAATGAAAGGCAGAATATCAAACAATTAAAAAAAGAAAAAAAGAAAATAAAACTAGTTAATTTTTTGAGAAACCAAAAAAACTGGATGTGAGATTAATGAAGCCAAGCAACAACATGTGTTAAAATGTGGAGAAAAGCGAAAAATCACATTCATACTATCAAAACCTCCACCAATGTTCTGGTCTCAAAAAAATTTTGAATCGCATTTCAACCCTGACCACACTAAAGATGCCCACAGAAATAGAACATATACCAATATTCATCCAATCATTACAAACTTTGTCTCCATAGAGAAACAATAATGAATCTACTGTTGAGGAAATTAAGAAAGCTAATAAAAAAAAAAAAAAATCTAAGGAATAATAAAGCATCACTTGTCATTGAAGCTGAATTTTTGAAAATATCTTACCCCCCACATATGAATTCAATAATAAGTTTCTCTATTTTATGAAAGAAGTTCAGAATTTGATGTTGGGCACATTCCAAATGAATCTACCAATAGAAGAAAACAATCCTGCTTTCTCTCTCTCTCAAGGTTAATGTATTGAAGGGGGCTATGCTGATGACATAAGTATTCCTAGTTGGAATAAGAATGCTCTTGATCAGAAAATCAACATCCTCTATCAAGTGTTCAAAGAAATGGGACTCAAGATAAACCTTTTCAAAACAGAAATTATGATCTGGAATTGAAATCAGTGAAAGCACATACCCTGATTCCATCATAAAAATTCAGGCTGTGGAATTAGTAAATACTAAACAGTTCAAATACCTCGGTTTATGGATGAGTTAGAACAGATTTAGTATAGGAGAAAAGGAAATTGAACATGGAATATGCTGCGCCAGAGATAGTTTAGCCCAGCACTGCAAATTTTTACAAAATCAAAACATCAACCTGAAAAGTGAGTCATGTTGTTAAATAGCCTTGTCAGATTGAGACTTTCACATGGATGTCAAACATGGTGCCAAACTCATTCACAAATATATAAAATGTCAGCTGTGTACAACCACTTTCTAAGGTCAATGGTTAAAAATGGCTTTGAGTGAGGTCTGAGGATTTTGGCAAAAATCATCCTTTGAAAATTGTGGATTGGTACTACAGAATCACAAAGAACTATACCAAATAATAGAAATCCCATCACTTGAGGACTACCAACACTAGCAACAACTAAAATGGATATCACATGTAACTCAAAGAGTAAATAGCATAATGTTGACATTCACACTACTTCAAGTAAAATGTTAGGACAGAAATTCCCATCAATACTGAAAAGAGCAATAACAGCTACTTGACTTGAAAAACCCATTTTTATGAAAAATTGTTTTAAGAGAATTTTATAAACTTCAACTGAAAGCAGTATTGACTACTCAGTCAATGAATACTAAATGTTTCCTTGTAGGGAAACAGCTTATCTTACCATTACCATATAAAGGCTGGTCAAATCATATAGCTTTCTTTTGTTATTCATTTTCTTTGAATACTTGATTTGATATCAAATTTAATATTTACTTAAATACACTAGTGAAAGTTGTAATATTATTAGTAGTAGTAGTAATAAACTGGTAAGTCAAGAGATTATTATTATTTTCAGTCCATACTAAGGAGTTGCTATAATTAAAATTTATTATTTATGTGATAGTTCCCCTTTGTAACTTTATCCTGTCACAGTACCTGTTTTGGCTGATTTTTTTTTCTTATTTGTTTATATGTAAATTAGCTTAGTAAATTTTTTAATCATGCACTTCAGTAAATAAATAAACAATTCAGCCTTATTTCTATATCTTATTCTAACCACATAAAATAATTATATATTTAATGATACATAACATAATAATTTGTTGACTAAGTGAAATGGAAACTTAAGATAGGAGCTGGGTGAAGAATTTGTCTAAAGGGAAGCTACTCTTTAAATTTTAAATGACATATTTCAAAGTGCAGGTAAACAGCTGTTCAAAATTTTCATTCTTTTCTCACTTTATACAATTTATTTTAATTGTAATGGACCTATAAAATTGATTTATATGCCATTAATGCTGAATTTAAAATATACTTCTAATGTGTTATTTAGTGAAGTTGTAAAACATCATATTTTTCTGTGAACACTAAGAATTTGATGATGGTCTTTTTTTCCTGCATATAAAATTTATATTTTTTCTTTTACTCGTGCAGTTACATATTATTATTATAAAAGTAATATTTTAAAGTTACTGTTAGAGTAAATTAAAAGAATATAATTGAAAAGGAAAAAAGAAATTGTCCATGTACTTTGATATAACCAAGTTTATTTTTTTTTTAATATATATTTTGTTTTGGCTTGTCTTAGATTAGTGACATTGTTATTTTTCAGAAATTAAAATGAAAAAGTGTATAAAATGGTTGAGGAAGAATTATTTAAACAACATTCAATTCCTACATATTCTCCATATTATTTTACATTATTTTTTAATAATTTTCATCTGATATAAAACTGTTATTGATAAGTAAATTTAAATGATTAAGGTTTTTTTTAAAAACGTTTCAAATGAATAAAATTAATTGCTGGCAAACTTTTTGTTAAAAAAATGTTTATATATTTTATTTTTATTTTAGCTGATTTTGGGGTATCGGCCAAGAATACTAAAACTAACCAACGTAGAGATTCTTTCATTGGCACCCCTTATTGGTAAGTAAATATGATGTTGTATATAGTTTTAATTGAATAAGAAAAATGCAAACACATTACTTGTGTATAGGAACTTCATTTAATATTAAACACAAGATCTGTAGCTTTTTTTTTTCTTTCAGTCTGCATGAACTTGAATTAAACTGTTTAGTTGAAATTATTTTTTTCTAATTTAATTTTTGTAATAAATCTTTTATAGTGATAAAATATTCAAATACTTAGGAAATAAATTTGTGAATAATGATTTGTAAGGCCTTTCATATATGTTCTTTATCAAAGGGATTTACTTTCAAAACAATGCAGTTACTGGCCAAGCCATAAGCAATTATTCTCATAAAGTGGTAGGCATTTACTGTCTTTTTTAAGGCCATTCTTTTGATAAACTATAAAAAAAAAAAGCAATGTATGTTAAAAAAATTGTTCAGATTAAAAAAGGAGCTTCAATTTGTTGTAATCACTTTGTCACTCCTCTTTCTATAAAGCATTTTCATTGTCAAAGATTATCTGTATTTTTAGTTATTTTAATTCCATCTCTCTTCTTAATTAAAGGACCAGTGTATTATATCTTTGATACAATTATATTCTCTCTCTCTCTCTCTCTCTCTCTATATATATATATATATATATATATATATATATACACACACACGACAGTGGGTAAACCTAATCTGACAATAGTAGTAGTATTTTAGTATCTGTCATCTTTAAAGAGTTTACCTAAAATAGATTTTTGTTTTACTGCATAAGTAATTTTTGCAAACTTTTTAAAACTGCTTTAAAAATTAGAATATTTAAAAGCTCATCTCATTGGTATTTAAAATTCTGTAAGTTAATTTAAAAAAAAAAACAAACTTTAATTTGCAAGATGCATTAAGCAATTATTAATAATGTTGTCAAATGTATGTTTATTCATAGAAAAATTTTCATATTTAAAAATTAATCCTTTTATTTATTTATTTATTATTTTTTTTTTAGTTATTTATAATTGATTATTTGCAAAGAAATAAAATCAAAATGGAAAATATTTGGTTTCAAAAGTCATATTTGATTAATAGAAATAAGGGCCTAAATTTTTCGATCAGTAATGTTATGGGATATGGAAATGCTTTAGAAACTAATATTTCTAATAATAAAAATTATGTTTTAGAGTAATATCAAAGCTACTGTATCCTGCATTCCTGTGGTTTTGTTCTATTAAACTTTGATCTCGATTCACTCAATGGTAAATGTTATTATTTTCTGTCAAATTCAATTCCAGATTTTTATCGCTGGGGTGCATGCTTATATTTGAAGTGTGTGTCTTTACTTGAAATAAAGCTATTCATTTATTTCATGTGATACATTAAGCCATATACTGAAACAAAACAAAGGATAAATATCTTTAACAAAAGAAAGTCATCAAAGGAACATTTTTCTCTCAACAAAACTTCATAACAAAATTGTGCGAATCAGTAAAAAGAAATCCCAAAATGGACTTAATGATTAGAATGTCCTTCAAATCCCAACATATATACAGCATAACCTTCTTCAGATGCAGACCAGCTTTTGGAGTGGCTAATGCTGATTAATTTCGTTTTTTACTCCACATTTTTGTATAGTATCCATTTTTCATTACCTGTGATTGTTCTTTTAAAAATGCATTGTTCTTGTGTTTGAGTGGAGAATAACAGATGGAAAAGCAGTCCATTAAATTTTTTTCATTAAACTGCAAGGAACCATCAAATGCCTCACATTGGTCATATGAAAGATGTGAAAGATTTCTGTAATGTCCTGTGTTGTATTACATGGATTATTTTTAATCAGCATTTCTATTTGGTCATTATCAATGACTGCAGGCCTGCAAATTAAATTTTGATGTATTTTCTATTAAAAAAAAAAGTTTCCCCTTTTGCAAATGCGTGAAATTGCCAATTATTGTTAAACAAAATAAATTGATAAACATCTATAGAAAATAATTATTCAACCAAAATATTTCCTCATAGCCAAAAGAATTCTTCATTCTGATAAATTCATTGAAAGCTAATTCAATTTGATCCTGATTTGAGAGCTTCTTTCTTCTGAGGAAGCTGTTTAAATAAATAATTGTAAGCCAAGAGAGAGATGTTGAGTGGATAGGATGTAATAAAGTTTGTTTTCAATTGATTCAGCTTTAGTAATGTGAATCGGTGCTAGGTAATCTAATTACATTTCTTTTACCAAATTGGATAATATATGTTTATATAGTTTTCAATGCCTGAACTAAATTTCTTTGTACATATTAAACTGACTATTTTGAAGGAAGTTTATAATGTATGAACCATTTTTGCTCACAATAATCTACAGAAATCTTGCATGAATGGTTGTGTAGTTTTGGTTAATGTTTCAGTTTCTCTACTGCATTTTGCTGTTGTACAGATCTTCTTCTTTGGTTATTGATATAGAATCCCTCCCTCTCCAGTGATAACTCATTACACAATGGGAACATAGATTGATAAATGCAAATGTATTTTTCCTCATTTCATTTAAGTGAAACCTATTTAATTAGGCTTCTTTTTTGTTTTCTTCTTGTCTTTTAACCCCTCTACAATTATTTAAAATTGTTTTGAGTCATTCAAGTTTGATGCTTGTGCTTTGAGGTTTTGGGATCAGTTTCCACCACAACCATCAAAATTTCCATTGATTAATTTTAATGACTGATTTTTCTCTTAGTGTTTTCTTTTTTCTGAATTCTCTCTTTGCAAATTTAGGAAAATTCATTCATTTTGAGAAATAAGAGAGCTGATTTTGAGTTCCAGCCAAATTCATTATATTCACTTGCACATAAATACCCTTGGAAAAGGCATGAATCCATCTCTTCTCTCCCACTAGCTATGGGTTCAATAGCAGGATAGAATGGGTTCTATAGCCTTGGTTGGCAAC
This sequence comes from Acanthosepion pharaonis, assembly GCA_903632075.3. Classification (NCBI taxonomy): domain Eukaryota; kingdom Metazoa; phylum Mollusca; class Cephalopoda; order Sepiida; family Sepiidae; genus Acanthosepion; species Acanthosepion pharaonis. The sequence goes on along the minus strand of CAHIKZ030004635.1, from coordinate 3,492,121 downwards.
CTTTCTGGAGATGATGACAATAAAATCACCCATCCCTCAGCAAGCCTGGGTCACCTGTGGGGTGCATCAGCCCAGGTGCAGCACACTGACTGAAATTCTTCAGTTGTATGAATTGCACATTTTGTTGCATGCAGAGAAAGCATTTACTTTTTTCCTGCTTATAACATAGTCTCCAAATACAGCATTTATATTCTTTGCAGCATCAGTTGCATTATGGCACAGATTGTCAAATTAGTCATGGAAAATAATTTTCAGAATTTTCTATGATAGTGCTTTAACAGTAGTAAAAAAAAAAAAAAAATCAGTTCCTCTCAATTCTGGAAATATTAATAACTAGCTTAAAAGCTGCCCTATCAGGTAGCATTGAAGCTAGCTCCTGCAGAGGGCTCTTGATTGGGCCTTCATCACAATAGGTAGAAAGGAGTAGATGAGATAGGCAACAATAAACTACAGAAGAACTCAAAATTAGTTGCTGCATTTAAGTAATGCATTGATATTTAAGCTTACCTTTTAAAAAAAGTCAATGATAATTCTGCCACCATTTAATTTAAAGATAATTTGATGTACATAGGTCCTTACTTTTTGGACAATCTATTTTTATTTTATGAGTGACTTTTGCTCAATTTTGCAATCAATTTTGATTATTCCCAAATTTATTTCCAAGTTAAAAATATTAATCGTAAAAAAATCACCGAAAACTATCGCAGTAATGAAAACTTGAGAATCCAAAATATTAGGATCATGGGTTTGGATCAGGCCTGAAATGTTTTTAATTTGCTCATGGAGTTGGCCTGATTCCCATGGATGGAGTGAGTAATCAACAAGGAAGTCTTAAAGATAATGGCATCTGAAAGAACACTTCTACTCAGAAGCAGGAAAAAACAGCTGAAATTCCTTGGATACATAATGAGGAAGAAGGGCTTGGAAAACTTAACCATCACAGAGCATTTTGAGTGTAAGAGGAATAGTGAAAGGCAGTGAGCCATTTACCTGACAAGATTGTATGAATGTATAGTGGAATTAATGGAGGGGCTCTTAGCAAAAGGAGAAAGACTGCTTAGAGCCACATGAAATAGGCGATCAAGGCTCTCCACAACTTCCTATATCCTGAAGGAATGTGGCATATAGAAATTTATCAAATAAGAATAAATTTTAAATTTATAAAATTTTAGTTTTTGATTAGTTTCTATTTCTTTAAAACTTTAAATCAATTTTGACTACTGAGTGATTCTATATTTTTTTAAATTCTTGTTTAAATAAAATTTTTCTACATGTATTGTATATGCCTTTTTAAATAAAAAAAGTAACTTTTAAAGAAAACATAATCATAAATCCATGAAAGATTTTGATATCAAAAAGTTGAATCATTAAATGGATGTGAAAAAAAAATAGCTTTATTGTTATTTAATCAAATTACTGCTGTCAGTTGGGTAAAAACAACAAAAATAATGGTGAGATATCTTATTTTTTATGTAAAAATAAAAAATGCCCTGTTCAGTATAGAAATAAACTGTTTAAACATCTATCACAGAATGATATACCATTTCAAAGTACTCAAGTAGATGAAAAAAAAAACTTACTGTATAGTTTTTACCTCAGAGGTCAACTAAAAAAGTTGACTTTGAACTTTGCCTTTAACCTTTTGTAGTTCATTTGGCTAATCAACCAATTTTCTTTTCTAAATTTGACAAACTGGTCTGGCCTGTCCTTTGGTATATGTAGAAAATTTCATTGTAGAGAACAAATGAGAACTTAGCTTGCAAGGATTTTATTGAACTAAGGTGCAATATTTAAGATCCTAACTTAAAAAGGAAGAAATTTTTTTCGGATTACTTCCCTTTAATTGATTACTTACGTTAATTATATAAACAATGTATATTAAACAGGATATAAAAGGTAAATGGCAAAAGTAGTTAATATGGAATGAAAAATTGATTGTATGGATTAAACTCTGAACTTTTAAATTTTGATTGTTTTTAAATTAATGTAGGAGTCCCAGAAATAAAACAAGATGACACATAAGCAGGTTTGATATAGAAATTATGTTGTACTGTTATTTAAACAATTAGTACAGTTCTCAGGTAAAATGCCAGTTATTTGTTGCTATGTTAGAAATATATTGTACATGTTATTTTAGTATAAGTAACTAAACATATTACTTTATTAAATTAACATTTTTTTTGAAGAAAGCCTAGGGAAATAATTTTGTAACAGTTTGTTTTAGTCTGTTGGCCTTACTCAGTTCAGTTGACAAACTCGAAACTCACTTCTGTTTGACTTAGAAAAAGTACTTAATTTATTTTTTATTTTTCTTAATACATTTTTTTTTAAATAACTAAAGTATAATTTTAAAAACAGTAAGTGCCCTTAGATTTGTATTGATATTTATCTTTGCTGATATTTATGCTGTTAAATATTAATAGCTTTTAGTATTTTTCATTCAATATTTGAACCTGATAACAGCTACTTTTGATTTGTACTTCTCTCTTAAATATTAGAGGACTATATCATTTTTAGATGCTAATATTTTGCCAAGGTGGTTCTGAGGAGGTTGCATTTGCTAGCAGATCAAGTCTGCATTTAGTCCCAATATGACCAGGACAGAGATCCACTATTGACATGATCTTCTCATTCAGGTAGTTACAAGAACCAGACACAGAGGAAGCCCTTTATACAGTGCCTTTGTCAATCTTTCCAAGGCCTTCAACCTAGTTAGGTGACTAGGTTTCTTTGTACTTCTGACGTAAATTAGATCTCACCCAAAACTGTTGAATTTTATCTTTTTTCTTTTCATGTGATGGACAGAACAACTTGATGGTTCATATTTGTTTTATTTCACATTCCTGGTTTTTGTATTTATTTTCTCAAATCTGTAGGATCTAAATGACTTAAATATGCACATTGTGGCTTTTATTTGAACATGAGAAGTTTGATAGCCTCAGAAAATAAGAACCTTCTAAGCTTCATTTCTTACTGATCAAGCAACTGGAATCATGAAAAAATCAGTCTATAATCAAAATGTAATGCTTCATTTCTTTATAAACATATATATGCTACAGTATTTTTTTTTTTTTAAATTATACAAATTTTCTGCTAATGAGCATAATGTGGGTTGGTCAAAATCTGGCTTCTTTTTCCTTTCAACAAAAATGTTTCCGTTGAAGAAATAATAATTAGCCTTAACATTTCATATGAAATATACTTCAAGAAAGCAGCTTTTTTTCTTGTATGAAGTGTTCAAAAGTTATTTCTAATCAAGCTTGAAATAAAAACTAAGCCTTTTCACCTGTTGCACAGTGCCTGCCTGTTAGTAGTTGAAAAGTAATCTATACTCTTTAGGGACATCCTGACATTTTACTGGTATGTCAGAATACTCCTGGGTAGTAATAAATCTTAAGTTTGTTTTAACATCAAGTATAAATACAATCAGCTGTCATAGATATTTTTTATTTTTTGCACATTATTGTCAGCCAAAGCTGTATATAAGTTGCTACTAAAGAGCTAAACAGTAAATAACCTGGTAAATGTAATTAATAGTGTTTATTTAAAAAACAAAGCATCTACTTAAATTGTATCTATTAAAAATAATGTATAAACAGAAAATGTGTTATGAATTTGCAACGCATAGAGATATAAATCCCAAGTTCAAAAAAAAAGAAAAGATGGGTTTGCTCAGATGGGAACGCATAAACAACAAACACAAGTTGAATATTTGTAAATAACTTTATATAACAAAAACAACAGAACATGGATAACAGATGTAAAATCAATAAAAGACACTTATCTGATGCTTGGTGTTCAAGCATTCTTGTTTCATGACTTTTGTCAGTTCAAATGTTCATAGTGGCAAATAAACAGAATCTCTTTTAAATGTCCATATAAAAGTCTGTAGTTCTTTTTTTCTGTAATATAAGTTGGATACCTCTGGAATGGTACGAGTACCTCATTTCCCTTCCAGTAATTGAATTACATCCAAGATGAAATTGGGACAATTTTTCAGAGTGTAATATTCTTTTATTCTCTATGCATCAAATAGTTGAATAAATCCATGGTCTTCGGGAATAATATCTTTTTTTTATTCACTACACATCAAGTAGTTAAATAAATCCAAGATCATTGGGAATAATCTTTTTATTCCTTACACAATAGGTAATAGAATAAGTTCATAGGTGCATCTCTCCTGAGTTCATGATGCGTCTATTTTCTCATGACCTATTGTGGTCAGAGATTATTGGCGGGGAGGGACTGAAATTACAATTCAAAAATCCCGTGTGGTGGTGCATGTCATGTGTGTTTGGGTGACCAACTTTTACTTACCTGTTTGGAGGTCAATCGTGTCTAGTTGCCAAGTGGCACAGATTCCTTCCCGCCATTTTTCAGTTGAGACTCAGTCCAGCCAGGAAATAAAAGAAAGAAAGAAGAGAAGAGGAAACAGTAAGAAAGCGTGTCCCTTAATAAATTGATCATATATCTAATTTAACATTCAACATTAAGGGTCATGTCACAATATAAAATATATATATATATATATATATATATATATATATATATATATATATATATATAAAAATTGAGTGAACAAAACAGGAAACATGTAATCTAGGTAATTGGTTTATTTGTAGGAACATAGTAAATTTCAGTGGTGAATAGAATATATTTTCGGTTCTAATAGTTTGTTGATACCTATTTTGATTCAGTCTTTATAACTGCTCAGCATTTCTGAATTTTTCACTTTAACCAACATTGCTTCTTGAAACTTGTATGTTTTTCTGTTAAGCAATCAATTTATTGTTCCATGATGTAAGAGAAAATTTATCAGTCAGCAGATTTTGAGATACATTAAAAATTACAAAATATTTAGTTATATGAAAAATTAGTAATGTTTCTATGTTTTGCTACTTAGAGCTGCTTGGTATGATTTTTAAAGCTGAATAGTTTGGTCAAAAAATATATAGTGTGATGGCATGTATTAGCATAAACCCAAGATTAGAAATGATGAATTTAAAAAAAAAAATTATTCAAAATCAAAATATTTGGAATTTAGAATAGCTAGGTTTGTAAGATTTTCTCAACACTGGTATCTTATATCTATTTTTTTTTTTGTGATAGAATAAGTGTTTCATGTTTTTTTTTTTATGCTTTTCTTTATTTGTTTAGGATGGCTCCTGAAGTTATCCTTTGTGAAGCCATCAAAGATAGCCCTTACAATTACAAGGCTGACATTTGGTCACTGGGTAAGTTGAAAATTAGTATTTTATTATTAATATTAATTATGTTACATTAAATGTTTAGAAAACTTTCTCTGTCTTCATGAGAGTTTAATAATTATTTTATAATTTTGAATTAGGACACTTTTAAAACCATTCCTCTTACTTTCCAAAGAATTTATTAAAGCCATTGCTAAATGATTTTAATGCTGTTTGAAATTCTAGCAAAACGTGTGCTCATATCATAAGTTGAGGTTAACAGATGTACCTGTTTTATCAATATTAAATCGGACTGTTGTAAAAAGAAATGAAGTTTTCCTAGTAATAAATTGCTCAACACTTAAAATAATTGTGTTTGTGTGTTTTTTTTTTAAATTAGTTTTTAGTATTAGCACTATTGCATATACCAAGTATTTTTTTTATTATAGGCCATGTAACATGACTGACATGCCCAAAAGTTTCATCTGGATGAATTCCATGGACATACCTTTTCTTAATATTTGAATTCTTATGGCAAAGTTTATCATTCACCAATTAATTTTCTCAAAAAGAATTTGAAAATTGAATAGGATTAGATAACATTTTAGTTATACACAGGTTATGATCCAAGTCAATATTTTCACAATAAAATTGGTATTAACCAACTGATATTAAAATTTTCAGGATATATGCATATTGATATGAGGAATACATCCTGTGAGTTTCAGCTTGTAATGTCATTCTTTATTAAAAACAATATTGATAACAACTTGTTTTGCAGATACCAGGTTTTATTATACAAAGTGCAATTATAAATATATTCAAAAGATATAGACCATAGAAACACATTCAGTTTTTCTTCCATTGATTTCGTTAATTTTTCTATTGTTTCAGCTTTAACATTACTTGCAGCAATTTTCATTACTTCTCATATTTTGTTTGCTTGAATGTTGTTTTCTATTCTCATATCTTTTAATGATGGACTATGTTTTTTTTTTTTTTTTTTTTTATTCGATTAATATATAGAATGTGGGCATTCTATTAATTTGGTATTTTTGTCACTTTTGGTGGGGGAAGGGGCCAAGGTGGGCAATCATCAGCTGTGCAGAATGTGATGGTGCATTGTCTTTTATGAATATACTCTTGAGGATTTAATGTTCTTGGTTGTGCTCTGGGCCACTAAAAAATCATCTTGATAAGAACTTATAGTAATTATTTGCATTTCTCTTTAGCCCTCATCAACTGTGAAGGGACCTATAATTTTACTGCTTACAGTGCTAACCCCAGACAGTAATCTGTCTCTCACCCTGTTGCCTTATTTGTGCTGGTCACTGAAGGGACTGACCTTAAGCCAAGCTATCAGATCTATCCAATGTAGCTCTACATTCATCACTAAAATGACTTTTTAGAAATTACTTTTCTTATACTTATTTGCCAAACTTACATCTTTGCAATTTTTATTTAAATGTGGCATTTTGGTTGCTTTTATTATTCTGTATCTTTTCTGTTGAAGTTTGTAACACCATAATATATTTTCTGATTGGTTAATATACTTTTTTTTACTTTTTAGCCTTTTAATTTTTCTCAAATCTTTTTGTGGCATTATTAAAGCTCTTTTTTTCTTATTTTCATCTTGACAATTTTTTCAATTTCTTTCTTCTCTGAGTTATATTCAAATTTTTTGGAATTTCTAACCTTGTGCTCTCTCTCTCTCTCTCTATATATATATATATATATATATATATATATATAATAAAATTGACTCAGTCTGACAATTATTTTAATATATTTTCTGTTTATATGTTATTTTTATAGATACAAATATTTAAGTAAATTCTCTGTTTATAATAAACTGTATTAACTACATTTAGCGGACGAAATGTCCAAGAAATATCATAGAAAATATGTTTGACAAGAATTGAACCTGTATCCTACATGGAACCATTATATAGCCTGATATGCTATACCATTTAGCTACAGAGTGAGTGTCTGGTTAGCAAAGTCATATTTCTGTTTTTAAACAACAAATTTCCCAACGGTTCATAATATATGGTGTCATTTATTTATGTTAAGATATGCTTCGAGCAGATATTATCATTTGAGAGAAATCATGGGAAATTTGTTGTTTACATTTACTTAAATATTTGTATCTATAAAAATGATGTATAAACAGAATATATATATATATATATATATATATATATATATATATATATATATATCTCAGGTCATCCCATAAGTTCTGTCCGAATTTTACCTTTTTTTAAAATGAATGAAATTTAAAGAGTATTTTATAATTTCTAATGGAGCTGAACATTATTTTTATGTTTAGATGCATTTAAACTGATCAAATTTTATTTTAGACAACAATAAAATTAAATTTTGTTTGATTAAAACCCTGCTAACATGGAAGTACCCAAGAATCATTTGAGGCACATAATGCTTTATGAGTTCAAGAAAGGAAACTCAGCAGCCGAAGTGGCTAGAAACATTCACTCAGTTTATGGAGAGGAATGTGCGAATGAAAGAACTTGCAGAAGATGGTTTGCAAAATTCAGAGGTGGAGATTTCACCTTTGAAGATTGAACCAGGCGTCCAATTGAGTTTGATGAAAAGCTTCTTGAAGCAGCCCTTGAAGAAAATCCTGCTTTATCAGTTGAGGAATTGGCAGTGGTTCTCAGTTCAAACCATACAACTGTTCATCGTCATCTTCAACAACTTGGAAAAGTTCCTAAACTTGGAAAATGGGTGCCTCATGAATTGTCTGAAAACAACCTCAAATCCTGAGTTGACATCTGCTCTTCTCTCCATTCTCGCCAACTTGTTTCACCTTTTTTGGATAGACTTGTGACGAAAAATGGATCTTTTATCGAAATGTTAAGCGTCGTAGACAGTGGCTTGGTAAAGGGGAAGGACCTCAACCACAGCCGAGAAGGGAACTTCATGGGCAAAAGGTTCTTCATTCAATCTGGTGGGATTGCCAAGGAATAATCCACTTTAAATTCTTACCACCTAATGCAACAATTAATGCTCAAATATACTGTCAGCAATTAGAGTGTTTGAACCAAGCTTTGAGGAAAAAAAGACGTGCTCTAGTGAATTGAAAAGAGGTGATGTTTCATCAGGACAATGCATGACCCCACACAGCAAGAATAACGTCACAAAAGATCAAAGAACTTGGTTGGGAGAAAATTCCTCATCCACCTTATTCTCCCGATCTTGCTCCTTCAAACTACCATTTGTTTCGTAGCTTACAGAATCATTTGGAAGAAACAGCTTTTGTAACAGAGGAAGAGGTTAAAACTGCCATTTGTGAGTTCTTTGAATCAAAGCCAAAAGAATTTTACAGTAATGGAATAGTAAGCTTGTTAATAGATGGAAGGAAGTCCTAGATAATCATGGAAAATACATTGTTGATTGAATCTGTAATTAAATATAACATTTGGTCACTTGTTTTCTTTATTCAAAATTCGGACAGAACTTATGGGATGACCTTATATATATATATATATATATATATATATATAATATCAATAAGTATGTTATCACAAATATTTATTATATAATGAATAATCATTGAGTTATATAATGAAATCTCATCTGCATCAAATATTGCAAATATTTCTAATCAAAACAGATATTTTTAAGTGAAATTTGCAGGGTTAAGTATATCCTGAAAAATGTTATGTTATAAACATCAGTTGGTTAATAATTTTATTGTGAAAAAAATGCCTTGTATATTAAAATTGGCTGTAGTGCCTGAAAACAAGATATTCATTAAACTCGTGTTATCATTTTCCTTTTCAACATTATTTGTGAATATGTAACAAAATTTGGTTTTAAGCTATAAACACATTGCTTGTAATTATATTTTATTTATCACCATTTTTACTCCTTTTAATGTGATTTACTATTTGTTATAATGAAATTGATAATGAACTGTTTTAGGTCCTTCCACTTGAGTAGTGAAAATTATTCTTTAAAGTTGATGGTATTGGTTGAAAATGTTAGATACTTTTTGGTGACTTATTGCAAAATAACCTATTTTGCTTGTTTAAGAAAGAGTTCAGAATTCTAACCTTAAAAGGAGTGTGGGTAGTGCTGAAAGATGAAATTCTTTGATATTGCCATAATGATGTGTCACTCTTGAGGGAGCAGTATCAGTGACCTTATTGCCTACTTGAGCTTCAAGTTTTCTGACTTTGGGTTCTATTGAAAGTTGCATGAAGCCAAATGGACAAAATGACATCATAGGGTTTGTATGTATGGAAATGTTGAAGTGTACTGACTGCTGCTTTTCTACCTACTAAATTCTCAGGCCACTTTTGGCAGCCAAATAAGCAGCTGTTTTGATTCAGCCTTCTCATGACTGCACAGCATTTCAGAGGTTTTCACTCTGACCTACAAGTGACTCTTCAGACACATTGTTTTTTTTCTATTAAGCAATACATTCATTGTGCCATGGCAAAGTTGGATGTGTTTGTATAAGATGAATAATTTGGGTAAATATGATATTTATTTTTCATGATTTCACTTTCATAGATTTCTGATTACCCAAATATCTGCTTCTGGTGCAAAGGCATTTTATTATTAGTTACTTAACATCTTGTGCTCTATATTGACAGAAAATATGGTTTCTGTAATAGATGTTTGTTTTGAGATTGTGCATTATTTCTATTGTGGAAATTTTGTTTACTATTTGCCAGAATGGCAGATTGAGAATGATTGGATTATTATGTTACTAAACAAACAGTTAATTAGTGGATAGATTTTTATTTTATACGGAAAAGTATTTTTGCTATTTTTTTTGTTTGATGTATTCTTAATGCTTCATACTGTAGCCTTGTATGTTTTAAGAAATATCTGCTCTATTCTGCCTCTAACTTAATGTTTCCGTTTAATCATATCCAAACAAATCTTGAACTCTGATGTTTTCTTTTTATAAATTCATGGCTTGATAAAAACAACTTGTTTTTAACTGAATAATAATTTTATTGCTTTACGGTACTGCAAGTGTTTTGGCTCAACCAAAAGGCTTTCTCACACCTTAAAATAAAAAATAAAAAAAAAAGCTGATGTTTTGGTTATTTGGTCAGGGAATCTGACTGAAAATATTTAGCACTCCATATTTCTGATAACTCATTCATTTTTATTGAATTTGGAAAATCTTCTTCAATTTGTAAAATTAACCATACCATTCATTTAATTTAGAACTGGACATTTAAGTAGTTTGTAGAATATGAAATATTGAAGTTCAAAGTCTTTCTTAATTGTTCCTTTGTTGCCTATTTCATATTAGTACCTGTTTTTATGGGGCAAGGATTCCATTTGGCTTACAGGTAACTTTGTGACTGATATCTTAAATTTTTTTTTTAAATATATATTTGGTAAATTTCAATTAATATTTTAAGTAAAATATCAAAGAACTCTAAGATATTGTTGGATGAGATTAATTAATGTTTAATAAATTATCTGAGAAAATTAATGTTTATTGACCACTGCATTTATCTTAATGTTGAAAGTAAAAACAAAATGGTATACATGCGAAACAAAATAAAATGGCCCAGTCATTTGTTATCTTGTTTGTTTTCTTATTATAATTTGCATTTTATATCCACCATGTTGAGAAGGCCATAGTTATCAAAGCCTTCAAAGCTTTATTGGCAGTGACAGTTATCTTACAAATGCTCATCATTGAGTATCAAACTCCTTTATTCATTTCTTTACAGTATTAAATCCAAATTGTAAATTCTCTATTTTAGCTTGAATTTATAATAAAAGGTCCTCACTTTCATTTTATTTACTTTTTAGAGCAGAAGACAGGGATATGTAAAGTTGATTATTTATCTTGTTAATATATTTTTGAACAGGTTTCTAATTTCTGAAAATTAAGGTAGTTTTAATAACATCTCCTCCTTCTCTCTCATATAATAAATCTATAATTCTCAGTACAAAAATGTAAAATCTTTTTTTATTACATTATTGTAGAAATGCCCCCAGTCTTGTGCTTTGATAATAAGTAAATATTTTCAATATCAATGACAACATAAACTTGATATCTTTGGAATTTATGGCCCATTATTTGATATCTTTTCTTGAAAACATCACAAATATTTGAAACCTGATGTCCTGGTGCACGTTCTTGGCAGACTCCTTTTTTTTTTTACCTTATGAACCAGTAGAAATAAATGGATGTTCAAATTTAACTCCATCTTGTCTTTTCCTGTTTTTTTTTTTTTTAGCATCTTTATCTTCTGCTAAAATAATTTCATTTAGAATTAGTTTTTGAAAATGTTAATATTTAGTTCATGTACTTTGTCTAATGAATATGAAAGTTAACTATATTAAAGAATATTTAATAAAATATGTTTGAGTATGAACCATTATGTTTTGTACACACTGGCCTATTAGGGTTTGGGAAATGTGTCTGTGTTAGCAAATTCTGTTTCTTTCTAATATTACTGAATGTTTTTTTTTTTGCCTTGCAGGTATCACCCTCATTGAATTTGCCCAAATAGAACCCCCAAACAACGATATGCATCCAATGAGAGTCTTGATTAAAATCCAAAAGTCAGATCCCCCTACTTTAGATCACCCCTCTAGATGGTAAGTATTACTTGAAAAAAAAAGAACCAGTCATATTCTATTTTTCTTTTTATTGTTTTCATCCACTTCATTTTTTTATCTTTTTGTATCTTCAATTTATCATCTGCATTTTTTTTCTCCATACTCTTTCCTGATACATTTGTCTTTTATTGTTGTTTCTCTATAATTCTTGCACGTTGTCATTTTTCAATTCAAAATAATCTTTTGGCACAAACCTATTTGCATCTATTTCTTTGTTTTGAAATTTCAGGTCAAATTTGTTCAGCAATTTTATCAGCAGGTGCCTTGTCAAAGATCCTGAATTACGTCCAACTGCCGCTGAACTTTTGGAGGTAAGACAACTTGTTAGGTACAAAAAATCAACCTCTACCACACATGAACACATACTCACTCTTACCACTACTATTGCTGTTTTTATCGTTTAGCTTGTGTGTGTGCGTTATCTAATAAACTCAGTTTGGTATTAACCAGACCAAAATATTGCTACTACTGAATATCAGCTCAACAAAGTAACTACTATTAGAGGTTTTTGTGTATGAAGCTTAAGATTTAATGCTTGTAGTCATCTATTTAACTGAAATGTAATGTAATTCTTATGGCACTCATCTACAATGGAATCAAAGAAGGTATTTAGAATTATTCATTTTGTATTTTAATGTAATTATTTTGCAATAAAAAAACATTTTCAAATCATTGTTTATTTTTAGGAGACTATTTTGAATAATAAAAAAAAAATAATACAGGTATTTTTAAAAAAAAGGTAAAAATGTGATAGCAAATTAATTTCACTGAAAATTTGTTGAACTGTAAATCTATTTTCTATGGAATGAACATTTCATAAGCAACAAGTACAGTTTTTACTAAAAAATAAATAATTCTGAATTTCATTGTTAGATTTTGGTTTTGCTGGTTAATTTAATTAGTATTTGTTGTTTTTATGTGAGACAAGTTGTGAAATATTTGTATGCAATTTGTTAATTATATTTGATCAACTGGTATACAATTTGTTTATTATATTTGATCAATAATGCCTTAGTCAATTTTTGTTCATTTATTATAAAAAACAAATCTGTTTGTTAACTTTTGGTTTTCCTCATTTTTATTTAGTTTATTCAAAAGAAACTTTGAAAACTGATTTTGTTGATTCTGTGGAAACTTTCTAGATTTGGCAAAATGTAGATCATGTACAAAAGACCTACATGGATAGAAAATAAAATTGCAGCACCCTGAGTATATACTTCAATTTATTCATGATTAAACATTTAATATAGCTGAATTATAGTAAATAATTACATATACAGCTCAATATGTTCTAGTAGTTCCAAAATGAGGGATGTATCAACAGTATTCAAACCTCCATATTATACACTATATATCCTCCTTGAATTGATATACAGATGGGGAATAAGATCTTGATGCATTATTCCATACCTCATGCTCTTGTTGACACAATAGAGCAAGACCTGTAGGTATGTGTGGTTGAAAATAAAAATAAAATGTACTGCCCAGTGCAGAGATTGAGCTCACAACCATTTTAGACTTTAGCTTTTATTAGAGATGTCACCTCTGTTGACTGGAATAAGATCACCTAGTGGAGCTCTGTAAAAACCAAGTTTTTGTGTGTAGCCTAGAGTACCTTTATCACTCAGATTTAACCCCACTCAGAATTTTTGCCAGTTGGTCAACTGCTGAGAAAGTCAATTGGAGAGTGGAAGAGAAAAAAAAAGAGAAGGTTATGAAGTCAAAACAAGCAGATGCTATAAGAATAAAGATTGTAATTTAAACTGGGTTAACTGACTGAATTAGGCAGCATACCATCATGATCCATGAATGACTGATATGTCAGTAATGCCAACATCATGTTGACAGGTATTATCATGCTGGAATAACACATTGCTTTTTGTCTTGCTGGAAAGACAGCAGAATGAGTTAAACAATGTCTATGACACTGTTCAGCATTCCCTTCATAAACATTAAAAGCAAGCAAGACCCTGATGCTAGATGCTAAGGCCTGTGTCATGAGGAAATACACTCTTGAAAGATGTCACTACCGATATTTATGTTGCACATGAAACCAACCATCACTTATCTGAATGTTGAACATACACCTCATCACTGAACACTACAGAGGACCATTTGACTATTCCCCCACCCGCTGTTGTTATGAACCACTCTTGACTCTATTGGAGATATGTGCAACAGTGTTGTGGCACAAATGAAAGTTTGGTTAGTGTCATACTTGCCTCTTGTCCTACTGCAGGTAATTGATTTTCAATTGTCTGTGTTAACATTCTTGGGGTCACATGTGCTTTGATTTGTGCCATTTGCCATTACAATATGTCTGTTTTAGCAAGCATCTTTACCAGACTGTGAATGTGAGAATGTTCATTGAACCTCTGTTATCAACATCAATGCACCAGAAACCTGTCACCTTTAATATCATAGTGATTCTCCGAAATAATCTTCCAGTCTCTCAAATGTCTACCATCCAACACCTCTCAAATGAATAAAAGGACTATGTGTGTGTGTCTCTGTGGCATGGCACCTGCTTTCATTGTACTCTTTGACCACTCTGAAACTTATCACTACTTCATGCTTTACTGTCTAAAGTGAAGACCTAGACATTGCATTGGTATAAGATGGATAGAAGAATTTGAAAATTCCATCAGAATATCTATAACTCCTTATTATGCACATAATGTCCAAAGGTTGAAATTGGCAACATTCTTCAAAGTAGGGCAATTTTATTTTCCATAAGTATATATTGAAAAGCGCAACTAAAACAATGATTATGGCAAGAATAAAAGTATAAGCAGTTTGTCATTGGGAGAATTAGGATCCTTACCATAATAAAAATTATGACTGTTTGTAGCAAATTTGGATAAAAAATATCCGTGAACAAAAAAATCACACAAGTCCAGTGCTGCTAAATTGTCCAGTCAAAACATTTTTCTAAGCAAACCCATCCAACACTGATAACCTGTCCAGCCACAATTTCTACTGAGCAAAGAATCACATAGGTGAATCTCAAAGACTGTTTTTTTCCAGTTGTATATTGAAACTGACCATCAAGATGTGCTTTATCACTGGTCACTGCTAGGTGGCATATGCCTTGTTACTTCTTCTCTTAGCACATCCCTTCCTTTTCTGTTTGGTGATTCTTTGTGGTGGTGGGAATCCACATGGTGTGTTTCTTTCACTCTGCCAAGACCATGCTCATCATCAACGGCATCACTTGCATCTGACGCTTCCAGAAATGTTATCAAGTTTAGCAGGATGACATCCTTCTCACTTGCTGGGGAGGCATTGTTGATATCCTCCAACATATTTGACAAGGATTAAATATCATTGACATGGTATGGGACTCGATCAATCTTACTGGATTGTGGGCTGATGATCAGTAATCCTGCAAAATCCAAATTCTGATGTGCATATATTCTACCTCAACTTGGGCCCCAATGAAGGTAGTGTTAATGCCTTTCAACTGAAGCTTGCATTTGTGGATTACAGAACAGCACAAATCAGTAGTGTTCCTTTCTTGAAACATTTTCGAAAATAGTTAAATGTTTCATGAGCAGGTGTTTGCAGATATGCTTTCCTGGTGTTGATGCAATGTTTTTAAATTGCTGTCACCATACCCTCATCTCATTCATACAGATATCCACACAGGCCTTATAACACATTTATTCAACTTTCAATAGTCCATTACAAAGTGCACCTTTACTTTGTTCTTCTGCACAATAGTCATTAGAGTTTGGCAGGTTCAAATTTATTTTCCTTGTTGATGTACATATGAATCTCTTGTTTATATTCTTCCCTAATCTTTGCAGACATGGGGTACTGTTGAGTTGTTGAGAGTGTTCCCGTGTGTGTGTATTCGAATAAAGACAAACACAGTTGTAGGGATAAATACTGGTATATTTGTAAGAGGTAATTAACAACAGAGTGATTAGTAATAAGGAACGCCAGTTAGTAAGTAACAATAGCAAAAGTCTACAGTCCAATGGTATGTAATGGTAGCCTGATCTCGACTGCTGTCGCTGAAACCTGATCCTTCACACAACACCACTACTCTCTCTAGCACTGACTTATATCGTAGAGGGATAAGTCCATTATCAGTCAGAAGGTGGGTGCGACCCCCCCGGTTTTTATATTGTGAAAAAAAAAAAAATTTTTTTTTCAATATTTTTTCCTTTTCGGTCCATTATGAATTTTTTGCATCGCTTTTTGGTTTTCTACCAGATCTGCGCTGTTTTTGCTCTGTCTGTGGTACTTGTAAATCAAAAGTATCGTATAAATCGTATAATTAATCTTCTTGGGAGTTTCTTCCGATTCTTGATTACTCCTTTTTTTTTTTTTTTTTTTAGCTGGTTGATGTGCCTTTTATGGGTAAATTTTTTCCCTTGTACAATGTACACCATATTCCCAATCCGCTTTTGTATGACTCCTGGTTCCCACGATGTCGCATTATTTTTATAATTTTTGAAAAAACTTTCATTTATGTGAAATTTTCACTTAGGAACCATAGCGACTGGTGTGTGTACCTTATTTTCAGGTATCAACTTGTCAAATACAGGTCTGATCTTCCTTGCAAACATTAGCTCTGCAGGTGATAGGCTTGATGGGGCAGATTTATTCAGAATAATGCGGTATACTTGCAGGAATAGCTGTAACGCCTTTCTAGTCGGGGTACCTGTTGCTTTTCTCAGAGCCCATTTTAACGTATCGACGAACCTTTCGGCTAGTCTGTTGCTGCATGGGTGATACGGAGGAATCCTCACATGATCAACTTGGAAATTTTGGCAGAATTCTGCAAATTCTTTGCTCGTGAATTGAGTACCGTCGTCACTAACTACAGTATCTACCACTCCAAACGTTGCAAATAGTTCACGCAATTTATTAATTGTATTTTGAGATGTTGGCCTCTTCATTTGGAAAACTTCGGGCCATTTACTAAAGCTGTCAACTACGACCACATAATGCCACCCGTCAATTGGACCCGCAAAATCAATATGAATCCTTGACCATGGCCTGTCGGTTTTTGGCCATGGCTTCTGTAGAATTTGTGGTGATTTTGATGCCGAAATGCAGCCTTTACATCTGCCGACCATAGACGTGATGTCGTCCATACCTGGCCAGTTGACGTATGCTCTCATGAGGCTCTTCATTCTATTTATGCCCGGGTGACCAGCATGAAAATCTTTTAATATTCTTTTTTGGAGTGTACTAGGGATTACTACCCTTTCACTGTATATTAGTACATTATCACACAGAGAGAATGTCTCTTGAATTTTTTCGTCTTTACTAGCTAGCTTATCTTTTATTTCTATTATATATTTGTCCTTTTCTGCTTCTTTTTTGATGTCCTTGAGCGATACTGGTAATTCTCGAATTGCGTTCGTCAGATTTTCTTCTGCTCTGAGGGATGCGATTACCGTATCCTCTAAAGGTTCTGTTGCTTTTGGAATGAGTCTTGAGAGACTGTCAGCGTGACCAATTTTGTGGGTGGACAGATATTGTATCCTAAAATTATAATTTAACAAAATTGTTTCCCCACCTAAGCAATCTATTTTATGTGTGTAGGTTGGCAACCCTTTTTTTTTAACCGAATATCGTTACCAGATGCTTGTGGCCTGTCTGTAGCGTAAGATACCGTCCATGTATGTATCTATGGAATTTTGTTACAGCGAAGATAATCGCCAATGCCTCTTTTTCAATTTGTGAATAGTTTCGTTCAGCAGGTAGTAGCAATCTGCTTGCATGAGCGATCGGTCGAACTTTACCATCCTTCCACTTGTGCAATATGCACGCACCTATGCTGTGTGTACTGGCATCGCTCGCCACGATGATATCTACCTTTGGATCAAAATGTACCAGAAATAAATCTGATGTCAATTTTTCTTTTATATACTTAAATGCTTGCTCGCATTCTTTTATCCAAATCCAAGGTTTTTCGTTTTTTAGTAGATCGTTAAGGGGAGCTCGTAGAATGTGGATGTCTGGGATAAAATCTTGGTAATATGACACCAAGCCTAAAAAACTTTGTAGGGATTTAATATCCTTTGGCTCAGGCATATTTTTTATTGCTGATGCTCGACTTTTATCTGGCTTTTTCCCTTCTTTATTCACTATATGTCCCAGATACTTGATCTCCTCCAGGAGAAAATCGCATTTATTTTCTTTCACTCTAAATCCATAGCTTCTCAACCTTTCAAAAACTTTGCGTAAATGGTGTTTGTGTTCATCCACCGATTCACCTTTCACAAGTATATCGTTGAGATATGCTATCATGTAGTCTAACCCAGATAACATAGTATTCATAATTTTCTGGAATATTGCGGGTGCTGTCTTCACCCCGAACGGTAAACGTTCGTATCTGAACAAGCCTTTATGCGTGTTAATGCATAGCAACTTTGTGCTTTCGTTATCCATGGGTACTTGCAAGTATGCCTCGCTAAGATCTATTTTCGAAAAGATTTTTCCACCATTTAAATTTGCAAACACTTCTTCGGGACTTGGTAGTGGATAGTGATACTCTTCTATTGCGTCGTTTAGTCTGGTTGAAAAATCGGCGCAGACGCGAATTTCGCCGGACTTCTTCTTTACGTAGACAGCTGGAGCTGCCCAGTCACTGTATTCCGTTTTCGAGATCACACCAATTCTCGTTAGTCTTTCGAGTTCTTGGTCAGTTTTTTCTAATGCAGCAAAAGGGATGCTACGCTTTTTTAAAAATTGTTTGAATATTTTTCTTCAGCTGTATTTTTGCTGATGCTTCTGTGCAATGTCCAAGTCCTTCAGCGAAGACTTTGCGGAATGTTATTTTCAATTCTGTTTTTAAATTGCTTTCACTAATGTTGTTACAAAAAGAACTAATGGGCACGTCCCATAGATTGAACTTAGTGATTGCGTCAGTCCCAAACAGGTTGTTGGTGTTTTTTTCATCACAAAAATTTTCATTTTAAAGTCTTGCTGTTGAAAGTTATATTCACCCATATTTCACCTTCAAATTTTATCTTTTTTCCAGTTACCGTCCTGGCTATTTTGTTGGACTTTAGCAGCGTTGGCTTTCCTAGATTTTTCCATGTTTGTGTGTTAATAATGGAAATGTCAGATCCTGAATCTAGTTGCATTTTTACCTTCTTGTTGTACATTTTTACATGTAGGTATTTTCGAATATTCAGGTCTTGATCTTCGTCTGACTTAGTAACTTTTACTCGACTTCTGTTTAATTTTCTACACTTGGACATCTTATGTCCTACTTTCTTGCAATTTCTGCAAGCTTTATTTTTATATGGGCAATCATTGTACCAATGCCACTGGCCGCATCCATAACATGCACTCGGAGGGAGTTTTTTCTATAGTCTCTGTTTATTCTTGTAGTGGGATACCACTTCTGTTCAGGCGATGGAGAACGGAAACGAGTCTTCCAATATACTTTCTTCACATTTGCGATAGCAGTTTCTTCTATTTTCTCTGAATCTTGCTTAATGCTTACGCATTGCTGACAGTACTCGGCTAGCTTTTGTAGTGTCATGTTTTGGTCATTTTCTAGCTTTGCTAAAATGCGTCTTTGCATTTCGCTATCTTTTTTGGACACTAAGCCTAGCACGAATATTAGACACTTGGAATTGTTCGCCGATAATTCGGACAAGCAAAAATCGTCACACGTTTATTTACGATTGACGCGAACGTCGTGTAGTCTTCCTGCTCGCTTTTTTGAATATTAAGGCATTTCCACCTTTTATGAAATAATAATAATCTGGGATTGAAGAGCTCTTTTAGTAATTCAATTGCTTCGTCGAATTTTAAATCTCTTGTCTTTTTGGGTAATATAAAGTCTGTAAACTTATTATGTTCTGCTGTTCCCAGTTTTCGTAGTAATAATCTTATCTTTTTCTCGCCTGTCCATGTTTGGCAATCGACTTCATAAAAGTCCTGATATCTATGGTAATATCTTTCGAAAGTCTTTTCCTCTTCTGGGTTATAGGTAAAACTTTCGATCGTCGTCATTATATTGTGTCTTGAGAAAAGTACTTTCATCCAGTCTTTCTGCTTAGACAGTATAGCTTTATTTACAAGTTCAGTCATTGCTAACTGTTTCTTTTCATTTTCTTCTTGTATTTTCTGAAAATTCAATAGTTTTTCCTGAAAACGTTCTTCACTCTCTTGTTGTCTTTGCATCTGATACTTAATGAGTTCCAGCATAGATGATTGAAATTGCTCCATGATTATGTATGTGTAGAGAAAAAAGAAAGCAAAATTATGTGTGTATTTTTTTTTTCTCTCTGAGGGGGGCCAAAAAATTAATCAAATTCTCTGGCACAACATTTTTTTTTTTTTTTTTTTTTTTTTTTTAGCACAAAAAATTGGTTATTAAAGATTACAGTTTAATCAATAAGTTAATGTCTAACTTACAGTTTTTTCTTTTTGTCAAACTTTTCAATCCTTTGCTGTGAAAAAATGCTTGAACTCTTTTGAATTTTTCTGAGTTGAAAATTGTTTCTTTCGCTGTTGTGATATTTATTTTTCAACATAGGTTCTTTTTATCCGTTCGAAGCCTCATTGCCACTGTTGAGTTGTTGAGTGTTCCCGTGTGTGTGTATTCGAATAAAGACAAACACAGTTGTAGGGATAAATACTGGTATATTTGTAAGAGGTAATTAACAACAGAGTGATTAGTAATAAGGAACGCCGGTTAGTAAGTAACAATAGCAAAAGTCTACAGTCCAACGGTATGTAATGGTAACCTGATCTCGACTGCTGTCGCTGAACCTGATCCTTCACACAACACCACTACTCTCCCTAGTACTGACTTATATCATAGAGGGATAAGTCCATTATCAGTCAGAAGGTGGGTGCGTCCCAACAGGTACCCTGAAACCTTATTCTTTAGCTTCTTGAGCTGCCAATTACCTAAGCATTTCCATATTAAGATTCAGGCTGATATCTTTATCCTTGTGTGATCTCTTCAACCCATGAACTTATCCATATGTTTAAAAGAGCTGTAAATTTGACACTACCAATCTTCTACAGCAATGTCCTCTGGCTCAGGTGAGGTGCAATAATCATGAGGTGCCATGGTGTTAGTTTATTGATCAACAAGAGTACCATTACTATCACAACTTGTGGAATGTGGTGTATACTGTACAGTGTATTGAGTGGTGCCAACATTGAATTATGAGTTGATGCAATGCTCCCCTTTGTTGAGTGGTTACCTTCCTTGTCAGTTGTCAGAGCTCTGATTCTTGTATCACCTGTGGGTACTCAAAGTTCATGTGCCGTTGATGTCTATTTAGGATTCACATATTCTTGGCATTAAATCATGCCTGTGTCCCATGGCTGCCACAGATATATTTAGGTTATATATAACATCTGACAAAGTATATTCTATAAGTGGGGGAGGGCAAAACCATCCAGTGGACTTTTTTTTTTTTTTGTACTTGGGTTTATACATTTATTGCTTATAGTATTGCCAACTATTAATCAATAATAATTAATACAGAACAAATGCTATATAATTATGATTTATATTATGATTTTCTCTGTCTGAAATGTTTGCTATTCATTTTGATGTGAAGCCTTATAAATCTGAATGTGTAAATGATTAACCAAACTGAGGTAGTATGTTAACATTTTATTAATTTATTGTATGGCTTTGAATAAAGTTTATTTTATGCCAATAACTTTTCATTGTCTTTTTTTTCTTCAGCATCCATTTATTAAAGATTTTACCAACAATAAATGCATACTGAATTTGTTGAGTGAGGCAAAAGCAGAAGTTGAGGAAATTGTCCAAGACATTGATGAGGAAGAGGAAATAAAACAAATGAAGGTAAAGATAATTTTTGATTACATCATCATTGTTTATATTTTCTTTCTTTGCAGATTCAACACTAATATTATTTTTTTACTCTATATTTAAAGTGGATATTGATTGTAAATCTGGGAATGTTGCCATCTGTGGGAAAGCAGTTGGAAAAGCTTAGCAATATTTAAAAAAAAAAATTTACAATTTTTATTAATCCAAGGATGAAATATTAAAAATATTTCAACTGGCATTTTAAACTATTTTTTTTTTTTTTTTTTTTTTCAATTTTAGATTCCTTGTCTACTTCATTATTTCAATAATTAAATACTGTCCTTCCCACTGAAAGAATAATATTTTTTGTAATAATCTACCTAAAAATAATTTCAGCAGTCCAGCTTTAGATTACTAAACATAAATTGGTTTCAATTTTTCTGTTTTTTATCTATTTCTATGAAATAATACTCGTTTCAGGGTTTAAAAGAAATAATGCAAAAATTAGTTATCTTTTATTCTCTACTCTGTTTCAAGTTTCATAGCTTTGGACAGTATGCAAACAGTATTTAAGCTTTTCTTTTCCATATTCTTAATTACACATTAAATTCATATGCATTTTTATTGAAAGTTAAATTTTCTAAATTGCTTTTTTCATATTTATCTAGCATTATTTAGATTTTGACTGTTAAAGAAAATAATAATATTTAATAATTTGATGATAGGACATTGCTACTTACTGCCTTTTTTAATACTGTCATTGCAATTTATCTTAATTCCCAATAATACAATTTTATTCATTTTTAGTGTTTTAAATTGTTTTCTCATTTAAAGATGCTTACAGATTTGCTTGTTTCATGTTAAGATGCAACCAGTACAAATGTTGGTAATCAATGGTTACCAGTAAGATTTGTATTTGGCTTATGAGTAAAAAGACCACATAAATCATCAATGTAAACTGATGATCAATGAAGGCAATAATAATTTAATCCAGATTCAATTTTATTTTGAAAAACATTTAAAAATTGACAACTGATAAAACAAAAAGCAGAAAGTAATTTATTTCTAGTGCTCATAAGATTGGAAGCATCTCTATGAAACAAATTAGAAATTATTTAGAATTCTGAAAATGAAGTGAGAAGTCATTTTCATAAAAATTTAAGTATTTAAAATTACTGAAATAGTGCTATAGAAATGCACTTAGAAATGTTTCTAGATGTAGTTAAATTAAAAATATATTTTCAGTTTCTTACAGTTTTCTCCCTTGTCCTCTTGGGCGTTTTCTAAGTTTACAGAAAAGTCTCATTCAGGCCTCATTTAGTGAGAATGAATTAATGATAACATGATGGGAGAAACATCATCAGCAGAGAAGATTCTTGAAAAACACTTTCACTGAATGCATGAATGACTGTATCTATTGAAAGACATTTTTTTTAGTGTATATGTTTAAATTTTCAACAGAGCATTCCAGAGCATGATGAATCCATTGAACTGGACAGGATATCAAATTTGAATGTGGATGAAGCAGAAAAGTCAGATGAAACTAAGATTAGTAAAAATGAAATGATTGTAAGTATGAGTCCTGCCATGATCTGCTCTAAGCCAATATCGCTTCTTGACTCTCTGTCTGGTTTCTCTTTACTTATAAGGAACTTCAGACTCCATTATTCAGGTTAGAATAGTCTGCTTTTTTCATGTTTTTTTTTTTCTCATTTTCTTTTTTCTTCCAATCCTTTTATGTCATTTCTCTCTGATAGAGAAACATATTTTTATATAGCATAAAAATAGGTATTGGTGCCAAAACTGCTGTCTCTGCTCTTTTACAGTTTACAATTGTTCTCATCAAAATAGAATATGTTAATTTGTAGCTGATAAAGCCATTTGAAAATAGTTTTAGTTTTAATAAAATCTAATTAGATAGAATGAAATTTTATAACACGCTACACTACAAAGATTATTTGATTTGTATTAGAGATTAGTTTGCAATAATTTCAGTTAATAAATCTATTTCCATCCTGAAATGATAATATACAATTTCTGGTAGATTTTTTTATTCATTAAATAATGTAGTTTTGGTATTGATTAGTGAGAAGTAATTAGTAATCTGTAAAAAAGTTTGAAAAGTTATAAAGATGATTTACTGATGTCAAGTTACTTGGATAAGTGAAATGGATCCCAAAATTGCTTTAGACTCATCTACATAAAATTGAACCCCCTGAACCAGATTTAACAAATGAGTATACAATCAAAATAAGTTATAAGTTCTGTGGATGTGAATTTGGTGCTCTATATTGCTTTGATTGATTAACATTTATTGTTTTTTGCTTTTTCTTATTCTTTTCTGAGATGAAAAAGTAATAAACATTTAAAAAAAACAAAAAAAAAAACAACAAAAACACAATATCTTTTTTTTGTCATTATTTATATTTTATGCACTACAATACTGTTTACTGCTTGGATATTTGCGTCTGCTTTTTCCAATATTTTTTTCCTCTTTGTATTCCACTACTCAGCTGGAAACCAGCCAACTTGTCTATGTGACTTTTCTATTTATTTCTTGCTTATATTTTCAGAACAAGATTAAGCATCACACACACACACACACACACACACACACACACACACACACACACACACAAATGAATGAATATTATTCCATTGCTATAAATCTACATTTTCAGCTTCCCTCCCTACACATTTTTATTTTTAATTTTTTTTTGTATCTTTTGGTACTTTTTTCTTTTCTAATTTATTACTTATCAACTTTTAAAAATCAAATAATGGAGATAACTGATAAATGTAACAATCTTTTTTCATTTTAATTCTTAGTTTAGAATGATTATTATTATTTCTTAACATAGTACAAATTTTCCTCTTTATAAAGATTAAATTTGTTTTTAAAGAACAAATACCAACAACTTAAAATTGTTTAGCATTTCAGATTATGGCTATTATTTGATAGCACTGCTTTCAGTGGGTTAATTGACTATTCCCTTTATAATGATCTAGTAACAGCATCTTTCATCTGTTTATATTTTTACATTGTTAGGCGTCATATTGTCTGTAGCAGAAGAGATAGGGACAGAAAATGCATGACTATAATATCAGTGTACATTTTCATTCAATGTTATGTAAAGAGAGAGAAAAATAAAAAAGAGAGGAAAAGCAAGTGTCCAAAACTCTTAATTAGGGAATGAATTTGTCTTGGTCACCTGGGAAATAAAACCCCAAGTATTAGTGGCAGTTCCCTTTCTTCCATATTTCATTGTGTGTCTTGAGTAAACAAACAGAACAAGTATCCATTGCACATGAAATGACCTTGGTTGTTTCACATCTGGATGTTACCACAAACTGAACCATTTCACTTGGAGGGCTCTCTGTTTTTAGCCTACCTACCTACTGGAAGCTTCAATTCCTAACTGCCAATTTTAGTTTTTCTTCTCTGCTACTAAATCTGTGTTACACTCTCATTTCGTTAGCTAAGCAGCTTCTAGTTTAAAAGGAAAATATTAGTGCTTTCTGGTAAGGGAGCAGGATGTATGTGTCATATGCAAATTTATAGATACATCAGCAACAGTCAACAGAAGCATGAAATTTACACATATCGCCTCAGCTTTGTCTATAAAGCTTGAACTAAAGTTGATTTTTTTTTTTTCTTTTAACATACTGCACATATTAATTTATTGCTTTAGGTGTGGTGTTTGGTATCATAGTTATTCTCAGAAAATGTCTGTAGGATTCAAAAATTGTTTATTTTAGAGTAGATTAAGTATCTTTGAGCTTTTTTGCTCTGGCACATCCATATTTTGTAATACGGTATGCAGGTGATTCCTTTCATCATATATTGATGAAAGGTTGTATCTAATTTTTCTTGCAATTTTGACAATTTTTGTGAAAACTTTCAGTGAAATGTTTTTGTTATTCCTTTCAGTATTAAAGAAGAGTTAAGTTCATATATTTGAAATATCACACACACACACATCTTTAAAAGTCTGAAAGTAACACATGATGGAATCTTAAAAATATATGCTGATATGTGTTATGTTTCTTGTAACATGGTGGAATGAAAACTATTTACATATAAGTAAACTTTCATACATGAACATGAGTATCATGGTATATAAGAAGTAATATTAAAACATAGATATGGAGATTTTTTTTTATTTCAGAGTTTAATTAGAATTAAAACAGTTTTGATGAATTTCATTTTAGATTATTAAATTTACTTAGATAATAGAATAAAAGCAAAAAAAACAAACTCCTTTGTTATTTTAATGTTTAATTTTATTAATTTAAAAATTTTGGCCTTAATTGAATTACTGTTATGTCATTGTATTTTTAATTACTGAAAATAACTAATGAAAACCAGTTTGCATGTGCTTATTGATATTCATATATAAATAAAAATGCTTCTATTTCAATATTAAAGAAATTAGTGTAGATATTCTTTGTCATTTTGTTACAGTGACAATTCCATTTATAGAAATATAGATTATCTCATAAACTTGTCACTTGTGTTAATCATAATATCATCGAATTATTATGTCTAACATGTCACTAGAAACTGATTTTTTGGAATAACACAAAATGTTAAAATAAGCAACAAATTTTATGAATAAAGTAAATCCTTAATTGTTTTTTGTTTTTTTTAATGATTTGTAAAGAACTGATATGTCATTGATAAATCATGTTTGTATATTGGAATTGTGAAACTTATCCTGTTAGATGTATGTTCTGTTATTAATCTTTAACTTCTATGAAAATGTCCAGAATGCAATATGCAGATCTTTGATTCTCTTGCATAAATATTTTCAGTGTAATGATTACATTCATTGAAAATATTTGAATCTCTTGCATAAAATGAGGTCCTTGGACAAAAAACAGGGCAATGATTGCAGGCAAATTTTCTTTTCTAAATAATTTGAACTTTCTCCCTTTATAAAAACATTTTACTATGTGTATAAACTGTGTATTTAACTGGATATATTCCACTAACACAACTTCTTTTATTTTGGTTTCTCATTTCTGAATGTGCTTGTACCTTTTATTGATACTGGTTATGTGGTTTGTCTCTGTCCATGGGCACTTTATTGGACATTTATTGGGAATATGTGATTTAAGGGCATCAGAACATGTGCAGTATTTTAAGAACAAGTCACATAATATAGATGCAAATTGCACCAACATTAAGAACAATCTCAAGCTGCCTTAACTGAAATGAAATTCACTGCAAGACATTACTCAAGCTAAATATTTTTTTATTTTTATTTTTTTTTGCTGATAAATTTCTCAAGCATCCAGGAAATATGGAAGCCTGACTGTACTCATATCATGTTGCTTGCATTCCTTTACACGCATTAAAAACAGCATTAGCTGAAATGCACGTTCACAAAAACCTATTCCAACAGCATGTGTTGGTTTTCCTTTTTAAAGTCACATCTACATTTGTGTTGTTATTTTCCATCAGCAGATTAACACTGATAAAGATACTCTGCCAGCACCTCCAGATTCCAGCACTTCTCAACCTGTGCCTCCCAGTGTTGCTGATAAAAGCTTACCAATGAAAGAGAAAACAATCTCTGATTCTAACAGTGTTTCACAAGATGCAGATGAAGTTATTGCACAAGCTGAGCCTGTAGCTGAGATTCTCGAACTTGTTGCACAAAAACCATCCACATTGCCTGTCACCCCCACTGCTGATGTTAACAATGATCAAAAAGCACCAGATCACACAGAGGACCTTGACCGGTCATCTGATGAGGGGCTTGGGCCAAGTGGAGATGAAAAGTCTGATGCTAGTCCGGTAATGTTCTCTCCCAATTCATCTTAGCCCCTTGCTTCTTGCACTTTGCTTCCTTTTTTTTTTTTTTTTTTTTTTTATTTTTTTTTTTATAGAATAAACTTTGATAAACTCAAGTGGTTAATTATAAGCAAGTACAAGAAATTATTGATGATAATTTCTTTTTAAACTGAGTAAAGATTCATGAAGTAATATAAACTCTTAAAATTAGCAATGCATTTAGTTAGCAATATTTGATTTAGAAAAAGATATTTATTTTGTGTATTGTCTTTTAATTATGCATGTATATATTGGATATGTGATAGAATTAATGTAATAATATTTGACAATTATTGTACTATATTTCTTGTTATGCTTTCTCTCATGGCTTTTTATCATTTCATTTGCTATGTTCTAAAAAATAGTCTTACAAAGATGCAAAACTATATTTCAATAATTTAGCATCTGCTTTTTAGTTAGAACATTTCTTTTATGCTAACAATGTCATTTTTATATTATCACAATGAATATTTTTTGTTTGTTTTTGTACAGGGTTTGCTTTTGTTAGAATTCATTGTGGATAACTAAATATTTTAAGATCAGTCAAAGATTTTTCTGAATTTGTTAAACCCTTTTTATATTTACTGACCTGGATTATCATCCTATACAACATTTATGACAGCTTATGGCCATATCACTTTGAAACACCTGTTCCTGTAGGATCAAAGAAATTAAGCAACATCAAGCTTGGTCAGTACCTAGATGGGTGACTGCTTAGGAATACCAAGTACAATAAGTTTGGATGTTCAGGTGCTGATAATGGCTCGGAATTTTTAATCGAAGAGCAGTATTCAAATTTCAGTTGGGTTCTTTATATTCACTTACACACAAATATCCATGGGAAAAGTATGAATTCACCTATTCTCTCCCCAGATATGGGTTAATTAGTAAGACTTGTATCACTAAACCATTATCTCAAAAAAAATTTCTTATAACCTATACATATTTCCTGGCTTTAAATAACCTGCAAAGGTTTGATAAACCTTATAAAATGAATCAAGTAAAAAAAAAAAAAAAAAAAAAAAATCAACCAACTTATGGCACCTGTATTTATTACTGTTACTTTCTGGTCCATTAGGATATTATTCTGGTGTTACAGAAACATTTTACATTTTTTAAGTATTTCATGAGTCCAAATTAAGAGAAATCAACTGCTGACGATAATTGCTGTACTTGATGCTCATATACCAATTGTCTTGTATTGAGTCATGCAAATCTATGAAAAAGAAAGGAAATGATAGCAATAGTCTATACAGAATGATAAAAATGAGTTATTGTTACATAAAAACTTTTCTCAGTTTTTAATATCCTGTTTGTTCAGTTATTGATATTCACAACCAATGGTACCTAGCCAAGTTTTCTATTCAGCCCATTATTTGCTTCATCATTTCAGAGTTGTTTTATTTTTCTTTAATTATAGTTTTTCTTGGCTTTTAATATTACATTTGATGGGAGACAAACTTTCCAACTAGCTAATTTATTAACCTCTTAAAAGCTTATGACTGGGCAGAAATATATTAGTTATAATATCAATGAATTTTTGGATGAGAATATTTTGCAGAAGCTTTGCCATTTTATTTAAATGAACTTCTTTTCAGTGTTTGAATTCCATATCAATGACTTTTAAACTAAATCAAAACCTCTTTTTCTCTGTTGACCAATATTACACATTATACAAATATATTAAATATTCTAAATAAAATTTAAATAACTTTGGTATCAGTAGATTTCAACTTTCAGACTGTTGTATGAATTCAGCATTTTATCATATTTTGTAAAATAGGTTTTATTATGGAATTTGACAGTGCATTGATGTTGTTCATTTTTGTTAGTATGCAAATAAGAAAATATGTTGACTGTCATTAATGCCATGAAAAGATGCTTCTTTATGGCTCAATCGGCATACTTCTTACTTTGATTTCTCTTTAAATTAATTGATTTCTTGGTGATATGTGGAATAATACATTGTCTTTTAATTTAACTTGTGCTTTAAGAGCCACAAGGATAATCTTCTTTTTTATTTTATGTGCCATGTCCATTTAGGATGATTGGTGATCATGGCTCATCACAATTCCCTACCCTTTGTAGCTCTTAATAATTTTTGTCTTTTTGACATCTCTCCCAAACTTTGCTTTGTCATCCATTTGCTCAAGCTCACCTGCTAGGTTGTGCATTACTTTCTTTTGGTCCTCTTACCTTCAATCTGTCATGTGAGTATCAAATTTTCCAAGCCTTCTTTCCTCATTATGTGCCTTAGAAATTTCAACTGCCTCTTCCTGATGTCTTTTTTGTGTCATTGTCTTTAGAACCTTGTTGTTGCTCACATGTTCGGTCTATTGTATCCTCAATGTCTTGCTGTAGAACCACGTTTCTGTTGCTTGAAGTCTTCTTATTGAGGAGATTGTCTAGCATTCACTGCCATATAGGAGGACTAATACTAACAGTTCAGTACTCTTCTTTGTTTTTAATGATATTTTTCTGTTTCTTAATACTTTGCTCAGCTTGTGGAAGGCATCTTTTGCTTATCCTAATATGCTTTTGGATTTCTGTGTTGCACTTACTGTCCTCTGTTAATATTCAGGGTTCATACAGGTCCTGGAAACCTTGAAAAGCCCTGGAAAACAGCAATAGCCCAAAAGCTACTTGAAAAGTCTTGGAATTTTCTAAATTGGGTTGCTTACACATCATTGTTTTCAATTAATGAAAGTCAAAATGTGCAATCTCAGAAATCTGGCTTTTTTACAAGCTAAAATTGTTCTTTACAAAATGTTTTTTAGTCATCAGTAATATTTGGCAATTATTGCGAATGGTGGTTTTTTATTAGAACAAGTTCATGACCTCGTAGTTACTTTTGTATTTTCCCCGTCTAGGTGATGAGAAAGAAAGGGCAAAAGAATATGAAGACCTGTTTTCAAGCTGCTATCCTCACTCTACAAGAAAAGGGGGAAAAGAAAAGATAAGACATCAGTGACAAGTAAACTAAACATCTGTTGAAGATAAATTAATTCACACTCATTGAATTTGTAGTTGAAAGGAAAATAATAAATTATTTTACAGTAATAAAATACATTTTAGTAGAATCTTGAAAGATTTATCAGTGTTTTTTAAAATTTGAACAATTGAAGAAATTTTATTCACATGTCAATTTCAAAAATAAAAAGCCTTTCGATCTCTAGTCATCAATAGATGAATTCATGCTGAAAAAAATAGATATTTTACGCGTCATGTGTCAATGTGTATCTATGTGTAAACTATTTGTCTAAATTGTTGCCAAAAGTAACAAGTTTGAGAATCAAATTTGACTCAAAGAAAATGTTGTTGGGAAGGATGATATAATAGAAAATGTGTCTTTGAGAGAGAATGCGTCCGTGAAAAAATAAATTATTGCACCTGTTTGATTTCATTATCTCCAATCTGTAATTTGCATGTTGGCCTGTACCTTTTGCTAACAACCATGCATTCAGTCTTCTTGCAGTTGATGCTTAATCCTTTCTTCTCACTTTCTTTCACTACCTTCTGTAGGAGTTCTTGTAGATTCCTTTCTGTATCTGCTATCAACACTGTCATCAGCATATCTTATGTTAAGATTGTGGTTACCAATAATGAATCTTGGTAGGACTTCTAATTCTCTTGGAATGAAATATAGGGATTATTACTAAAGCTTGATTAATGCCTTAGAAATCGTCTCTGTAATTAGTGTTGTTCACTCTATTGAAAATTCTCTAGTATTAAAAAGAATGCTTGAATAAGTAAACTTAAATATTTTAAAAACTGTAAAATGATGATCATCTTTTCAATTGTTTTTGCTTTCTTAATTTTTAGAGCCCAGCTAAGACAAAAGAAGAAAAACCTGCCAGTCCAGTTATTCCTTCAGCTCCCATGATTCCAATCTCAACAGAAAAACAGGAAGAATTAGCTAAAGCAGCAATGGCTTACCAAATCTTGGATGACATCATTGATGATGTGATAAAATCCACAACTGTTCAACCATCTATTCCAGCTGTTGTGTATGATACTGTTAGTGATGTGGTGGAGGAAGCTCGTGACCTAGAGGACCAGTTGAGTCCAGTTGAGGAGGTCACTTGGGATGCAGACATAGATAAAGATATTTCAGTTGCTAGGAAACAAGATATCTACTTGCCAGACAGTGCCTTAGAGAAGATGGAAGTGCAGGAGGTGAAGGTGGATATTTCTGATGAGACAGAAGAAAACAAAGTGCCTGAGATGCACAAGGATGTGAATTCTGTGATTACAATTAATGGACAGATGGTGCCAGAATTGGTGGCCAATGGCCATGTACCAGGAATTGACAAATCTATTTCTGGTCAGACCAACATATCTGAATCAAAACCACAGCCAGTTCAACACACAGACTTAGACACATTTGAGACTAAGACAGAAATTTCAAATCCAGATGATGAAGAACACTTAAAGGATTCTGAAACCATGACTTCAATCAGTAGTTATGATAGAGATGAAAGGAAGCCTGATGGAGGTCATGTTTTACGATATAAGCAGAAGAATAAAGTGGTAAGTGATGTTTTTTTCCCCATTGTTTTTTGTATGATTGTGTGGAGGAAATTTTTGCCTTTTTCATCTAATTTTGTGTGGAAAAATACCCTGAAAGAATTATAAGGAGTGTTATCTCCAAAATGAAGAATAAATACAATTTATTTATACTATTCCTTTTTTATAACATAATTTATACAAATGTACAGCTAAATCTGAATTGGGACAATTTCTTGAAGGCTATTACAATTTGAATGAAGAATGTTTGAAATGTCTTTTGTTTTACGTCTTAATATTGTTCTTAAAAGAAAAAAATATTTTTAAATAATTTTTTTTTATTTTGAAAGAGAAAGTAATTGATGCTCACTTTGACTTAGAAGTTGACTTTAAATCTTGGAATATGTTAGATGAAAATGAACATAGAAACCTTTGCAAATGTACCAAATAGATGAATTGGAAATATTTCAGATCTTAAGCTGTTGCCTATCATTGTTTTATTCAGTGAAGAGGCTTAAGGCCATATCACATTGAAACACTAGTTCTTGTACAATCACTGAAGTTAAGCAATGTCAAACCTAGTCAGTACCTAGATGAGTGACCACTTGGGTTATATTCACTTACATGCAAATATCCTTGAGAAAGGTATGAATCCACCTCTTCTCCTCCCAGCTATTTGTTAAGTAGTAGGACTTGTCAGTAAATCATTATTATCTTAAAAAATAATTCTTATGCTCTAAAAATATTTTCTGACTTTAAATAACCTGCAAAAGGTTGATAAGCCATAAGAAACAAATCAATCAGTTAAAAGAATGATAACGGCCACCAAAAGGGAGGAGTAAAAATAAGGAAAGCAGCAAATATCTGATTTTTGTTTTTAATCTTTTTAAGTTTTATTCTTTCTTTACATGACACTTATGTACAGTAAGTATTTACTATTGTCATTCATGCAGCTTTATGATATTTCTAGTATAAAATGTTTTTTCTGATTCAAAATTGTGCTAGGAAAAAGATTTTAAGATTGTTTTTGAGCTCTCAGAATGCTAATCTAAAATGTCTTGAAAATATTATACATTGATTTGCTCAAACTAATGTGTCCTCATCTTGGCTGTTGTATTTGTTGGCCTTTTTCAGGTGTTTGCCATAGTTGGCAACTTTCTGACGATCTTGAAATATACTTTATTCAATCCACAGGAGTAGATATAAAATGTCCTCTAGCATGGTCAGCAGAATGAGAATTGTCTATGTTAGCCGCCTGAAAGATGCCATAGAATACAATAGCTCAAAAGTTGCAATGATAACAACCAAAATGAGGACAATAGTCCAAGAAAATCAGTGTATAAAAATTAATTCATCTTCAACATAAAAATAAGACAAAAAATGTCTCGTAAATATTTGTCTAGATTTATTTCTATATAAGGGAAAAAAAAAGAAAACTTTGCCAAAAATCACTATCCAATTTGTAACTGCTTTGATCTTTTGAACATATGACTTCATAATTTAATCTTAGAGATGACTACTGATACCCCAGAAATTTATGATGATTAAATATGTCTTTCTAAAATTACCCTCTACTCAGAAAAAAATAGTTAATTGGTTTTGGCTGGTGTGATTTTTTTTTTCCAATGTTGCTTCAGTTGTTTCTACAAAAACTACTCTCTCAAAAATGTGGTCAACAAAAATTTATCACTTGGGTGATTGTGCAAGGTTATCTTTTATTTATTTAGTAATGGATTTGCAAACTGGTTGAGTTTCTGAATCTGCCTAGCAACCCTGGAGCCATGTTTCTGCAAAAGTTTGATGGAAAAATCTATTTTCAAGTTGGGTGAACAGCCAATTTAGTGAAGAACTTCCATTTTATGAGTGAATTCAGTTGTATTGGATCTTCATTGCTGTGTAATATTCTATCAACCTATTGCTTGGATAAAATTCTGTCTAGAATTTTCAATCAATAACTAAAGACCAAGTGATTGACATTGTCTTCATGCTTATTTTAATTCAAACTCTGCAAATAATAAACATTTTAGTATGAAACTGCTGTAAGCTTTATTGAAATGTCACTGTCATTTGTTGAACATATTACTACGTAGTGCACTCTTAATGTGATATTAGACTATGAAATAGATTTTTAGCAGCCAGGAATACCTATGCTGGTTTGAACAGAATGATTGTCTATAGTAGTCATTTTGATATTTTAGCAGAGGAAAAGTATTTAATGAGATTGCAAAAAGAAAATTTTGTTCAACATCCAGGTATTGTTGATACTCAGTTTTATTTTGAATATAAATATTTCCTATCTCTTTCTGTTCTTAACAAAAGTCAGAATTTTTTTTTTTTTTTTTTAACTAATCTAAAAAGTGTAGAAGAGAAACCATTTAATGAAGGTAAGCAGTAATTTATGATTAAAAAATTTGATTTTTGGTTAAAATATAACTTAAGATCTTAGAGGATACTCTGAATTATATAACTTAAAATCAAGTGTAAGGAAATCACAGTGATTTATAGTAATTGAGGTATACAATTGTGAAGTGTGGTTACAGAATTTGCCTGCAGCAGGAAAGGCTTTTATCAACTTGCTCATCACTGATTGTATAGATTGTACTCTAATCCTTGAGGACGAGATTATCTGTAGCTGATCAAAGCTGACTGCATCTGCTTGGTTAACTGTGAGAAATGTTTGTTAATCTCCAAAGGCTTCAACATCCATTGGGAATTAACTTTTCTCAATATTCTCAAACCAAAGTCTTTTTAATATCTCTATTGGAATTATACAGTCCAATAAACTGGACCATAAATTGCTTCTGAATATTTATGAGAGATCTTAGAGAAAGAAAGATTTTAGGTCAAGAGGAAGCCAGCTCATGTATATTCTGTACTCTTAGGATTATTTTAAATGATTTGTTATTGCTTCTATGATTGTTATGAGATTTTGTACAGTCTGAATTTGTGGATACAAGAAATATAGTAAAAACATGTCAATTGTTCTTGGATTTAGAAAGATAGGGATGAAAAGTAATCTCTTTGATGTTATAGTTAGTGCTTTAAATTTAGCTATATAGATTTTTAAAAAGTTTTCATTAAAAAAAGCAACAAATTTGAAATGTATAGATATTTAGAAGGAAGCAATATTTCTTAATTTACAACCTTTGAAAAAATTATGTTTTTCTATGGAATGATCAGAAATATTTGTAAAACTGATCAGCTGTAATAATAATTGGCTGTTTTGTTAAATCATATGTGTTCTTTTAACTCTGTAATTGCAGCAGACATTTTTATTATTTGTAGTTGAGCCATAGAACTGCAGTGATGGAAATTCCCATCACCTGTAGTTAATATAAAGTTGTGTTGAAGTGAATAATTGTAAACAAATGATAATTTGACTAAAATTGTGAAAGTTTTGAGATGAGGAATTATCATTATAGGATTTGTCTTTCTATTCAGACCAGCATGCTCATCTTGGTTGTTACATTCATAACATTTTAGTAGCTACATTCTTCAGCCTTCTCCAGGTCTTTGTCTTGGAATTTTGAACTGTGTCCTTTAGTCTATCCATGGTGGTAGATTGTTCTCATTCTACTTTCTATATTTAGAGGTATCTCATATGAGTTAATTTTTATCTAATCTAGTCTATAGAAAAGGATGGTTATGGAGATTGAAAGAATCAGCAGACATTATACTCTGACAACCCTCTCAGTAGACCTAGCATAGATATGAACACTATCTAGGCACCTCTGATTCAGAAAGACTCTGCATCATCATCTTAGTGTAGATATTAATTTTATCTCCAAAATTGTTATTGGATTGTCCCCAAAATACATGGCCTAGAGGATTAAAAGTATATCTGTTTTCATGGCAGTTGTGAGTTCAATCTTTAGGTCAAGTGCAGAATCTTTGGTTCACTTGAAGAAACAGACACATGACACAAAGATGAATACAGGAATTAATGGATACAAGATATTCCTTAAATATGGAAAGTGGAATGAGAACAATCTATCCCTGTGGATTGAATAAAGGGTTTCATTTTTGAGAAGATTACCAAACAAACACCTGAAGAAGGGGTGGTCAACAGCAGAAACATGAATATAATAATAAAGATGAGCATACTGATCTGATCAGAAAGGCATAAAATAATGAGCAGTTAAAACTGGGAGGAAAAATGACCATGAAATTTAATTTTCATATCATTTATAATTGTCATCTCTCAGCTGTGTCACAAAAGGAGTCTGAAAAATGATTCATTTGAGATGGAGTTGAAAAAACTAGCAAGGATGAGAATATTTTGTAGAATGAAGACATTTTTTTGTTGCTTCATTGAAATGACATGAATAGAAGGAATTATTTTATGTTAAAAAAAAAAATTTGTTGTATTTTTTTTCTTAATTCATGTAGGTTAAGTCTAATCACAGATTTTTTATAAGTTTTCTATTTGTCTTTAATCCACCAAAAAATTGATTTATAAAAATCTATATATTGGTAAAAATGTTGGACATGAATTTAATATTCAGAATGTTGTTAACTGGGATACTGGTTTGCATAGCAGTTATAGCATGCAAAACTGAATTGACAAATTGAGCTTGAATTTCCGTTGAGGTTACGTATTTCTGCTTTGCACTAATGTTATTGGGAAAAGGCATACGTTCATTTATCCCTGGCCTCTGTCTATATCTACATACCATGACAAAATTTCATTGTTTATTTTATCTATTTTTAAAAAGTTCCTGTGTCATTTTCTGCTGGCATATTTAATTTTTTTTTTCTGTTCAAACTTAATGTAATAATTTATAAGAGAACTTTTAAAAAGTAAAAGAAAAATTACACTGTTTTTGTTCTTTCTACTTATTACATCTTATGGTGGTTAGCTTTTGATTTTGTTACTAAACCTGAATAATTTACTGTAAGTATCACCAACCTTTTCTGTTGAGAGATGCCAAAACATCAGAGATTCTTAGAAATGTGTTACTTCATTCTCTACCATATTTGATTCATTTCTTATTAACATCTATAAAATAAATTACTTTATTTCTTCTTAGTCTATTTCTATTTTCTTGACTATTTCATTTCATATTGTTGGTGATACTTGACTTGAATTCTAATAAAATAAAATTTAAAAGTCCCAAGAATTCTCATGAGGATTATAAAATTACAGATGTCCAAATCGGCAAAGAAATGTAAATATTAATTTTAGCTCTCTCTCCTCTACCAACTAAGAGATTGGTTGGCAATGAAGTTGAGCTGTTATTGTAGAAGTTAATGGTACTTGTGTATTTGTTAAGAAAATAGTTAACATTTTCATATTGCTATTTTACAGTATATGTGTGATAAAAATAGGATTTAGACTTAATAATTTGGTATACTAAGTAAAATTGTTTTGAGACAGTACTTAGCTATTTTTACTACTATTATGTTGTGACTATATTCCCATAATGGAAATCATATACTATATGACATGATTTTGTTCAACAGACCAAATACTGAAAACAGTATCAGTCAAGCTAAGTAGAATTTAATATCAAGCACAAAATAAAGTGCATTCATCAACCGACCAATCAGTTTGCATTGATTCTAAACACTTTACAGGAAATTTTCAAATGCCAATACAGATACTGACTGTAACCTTGAGTACAGTCATTAACATTCCCAGATTTGCTCAGATAATTGAGCTCATTGTATTGTTGATGTTATCACAATATTTTTCTTCAGGAGTATAATCTGTAAAGAAAAAAAAAACTAGTGAACAGAAACTGGTAGAAACAAGTTTGGCTCATTGCATCACTGTGTAGCATACACAGATGATACAATTCATAACCATTCATGTAATACAGATGATTCTAATTTATACATTCCGAGCAAAGAAAACCACACTGTATTGAAATTGAAATCTACACTGGCCTGACTTGCACAACTAGCCTGCAAGCCAATATATACTGTTTCTTTCAATTTCTTCACTTTTCACTAGTGTTCTCCCTCAATTATTTGAGTCTTGTTTCAGAGAGGGTAATGTGAGTCGTCATATCTCCAAATATGATCTGCCATAACAGAATTTTCTATTTCCCTTTTGTATACGGCTTTCTTATATTGCTATCATATGACTTCAAAGAGACAAAATGTTTCTTCCTTATATTCTTTTCTGTATTTACATGGAATATTATAAATGTAATCTTTTGTCAACTGCTTCATTCATGATAGACATTCTAATAAGAAGGTTATAAAAAATGGTTTTACTATTGAAAACCAATGTAATGTTGTAATGTCCACAGATTCTTTGTACCTATTCAACTGCATCTTTTACATTTGATATACTTGTTGTAGTGACATCATTACTGACTCTTACATTCAACTTCCTCATTCTCATTTTAGAAACAACAAGGACGGTTGAATAGTGCTAGTTTTGTTTCTTAATTCTTTCAGTTTTCAGCCACAGTGCTGATTACTTTTGCATAGTATCGAAGGCAATAAACTCATTCTTTCTTAACACAAAAGTTAGAACCAAAATTTAGATAACACTCTTGATTGATCTAGCCAATATCTAAATCTCTATATATAAATTAAAATCACTTGTGCACTAATATTGCTTTTGGCATTGTGCAGTGTAACTTTTCCATATTTACTAAGTGGCAAATAAATTTGATATTGATGAATCTTAAACCTTTTTCATCTTCTCTGTCCTTAAACAAACTGCAGTATAGTACTAACTTGATGTCTGTATATACCTACTTTTGATTCTGTAGAAAAACTGTCAATACTGTTCAAATTTGTCCAAAAAAAGTTAATATTTTCTTAACTGAGAAATTAGCAATCTTCAAATATCTTTGCCAGATCTTAAGTGAAATACATTGTAATTTGCTTGATTTTTGTGTTTTTTTTGTGCTAAGACTTTCAGATTGAGGTGCAACCTATGGTAGAATGAGATACATGGTGTAGTTGATTATCATCATTTAACTCCAGAATCCTGTCTACTGCAAGGCCATGATTCTTTCCTTAAAAGAATCCTTCATAAAATTGCACATATAGTTATATCTAGCTACATTAAACCATAAATTTAATTTGGCTGCCACCAGTGAAAAGGTCGGTTTTAATAGTTGCTTAGGCAAGAAGCATTCAATCCATTTTAAGTATTGCTGTTTTTAGTTAGTTTTTTTTTTTTTGTTGTTAAAAAGGCTTAATGAAAGCACTAAACTCGGCAACATTAATCAAATACTGGCCAATGTGAAACTACTTCACCAACAAGATTTAAAATATGTGCTAAATGCAATACATGGTAACTGTTAGTAAACAGATTTGTCATTTTTCTATGAGCCTTTTAACTGCTGAATCTGATACAAATGCAGTATCAACATGAATCACAACCCAGATGCATACCTGACTCGGTTTGATGGTTGTATTTTGTCATGGTTACAGCATCAATAAAAAAAAATGACTCCACATTAATATTTGCAATCACATTCAAAATACAATCTTCACAAAACAGATAAAATTCCTAATGCAGATTGCATTCAGAATTTCATTTTAAAATATTTGAGACAATTTTCATTAAGTCCAGGCAGCCTTCCCTGTGTAAACAGGAGGAATGGCTGCTAGGACAATGCAATCTGCATATAAATATTCAGTTTTAGTCAAGTATATTACTAATGCAGTGTATTTGTATTTTCCTTTTTAGTCAGTATACTTTTATTATATTCAATCAAGTTTTGATAAGTGAGGAGTGAAACCGGTTAACTCCTAATAATTTTTTTTCTGTATTAAATGCCAGTTCCTACTTGGTTTTAACTCCATTTCAATTATGTCCATTTTCTTTGCCATCATTAAATTTTGTACTGCTAATAAAATCTTTAATTTTTGTTTGTATACACTTTTGTCAAACTTAGCAGAATGAATAATTTTATTTTTTATATGACATTAGAAGTATTTTTTCTTTAGTTAAATGATGCTTTTGTGTTTAATACATTGCTTTTATTTTTTAATTATTTTTTTACCTGTTTGAAGTCATAAAATATTTAATTGCACCCAACATTCTGAATTTAAAAAAAAATATTAAAATATTGAAATTTCTACTAACAAAAAAGAAAAACAAAAAAAACTTGAGATTTCTTGAACTGATAGTAGCAATTAGTTATTTTCATTTTCATTTCTTTCAGACTTAATTGCCATAAGAATTTATAGATACCTGAACGTCATGCAAACTTTAAAAAAAATGAAAAATAGTCAATATTTATTAAATAAACAAGAAAACACAGACATAAAAATACACTCGTACTGAGGGATTGGAAAACACAAAACTAAGAACAATAGAGATTAGCTTGATATTAGATTAATATCATATTGCATATTCAATGGGGAAGATTAGTCAATGTAGATAATTTAGAATTATTTCCTTTTTGAACTTTCATGCTAAAAATAATCTGTTATGAATATAATAAATAGAATTAAAATTCTTTTAAAAGTATTTCTGATGTGAAAATGACATTAAATTTTACAGTAAAATTAATTAATTGTATTGCATGTTCTTGGACATTTATGAGTGGTATAAGTTATAACCCAGAATCTTTAAGCTAAAGAGTCTATTCATGTAAGAAATGCTCTTTCATATTCTGTAAAGTAAAAAGGAAAACAATATTCCAGTAAAAATTATTTCTGGGAAGTGATAAAAACTGCAAGTAATGTTAAAAGTTAAAATCAATAGAAGAAAGGCTGATGAACATTGTTGCATATGTAGGAGCCCATGTCAGTATGTGAAATAATGATTTGTGTTAATCAATGTTTCTGAGGCTGATACCTTTTGGATTTATTTATATATGAAAAATTATTTTCTAGTTTGTTTGCCTAATAAAACCTGATTACCCTCCAAACAAGTTATGAATATTTTTTTTAATAAGGATAACAATTATAACCTGAGACTCAAATGATATATTGCTCATATAAATATATGATGAAAAATTTTAAGAACTGTGGTTGGTTAAATCAATTTTATTGTGAAAACATTGACTTGTATAATGAATTCTGATATAGAATTTATTCACCGACTCAAATATTAGCTGGTATTTTATTTTCATTTCTTTTTCTGCTGATAGAATCATTAGTTTAGTGAAGATGCATTCACTAAATTGAAATTTTCTAGAGTTGCAGTTACATTTGGCTTTTTAAAAGTGAATTGATGAGACTAAGTTATTTTAGAGGAGTATATTTGACTTGTTGAAAGTCTTTGTTTTTGTCTCTCCTGATATGAAAATAGCTAATATCAAAGCTGTTTCTGTTCAGTATACAATTCTCATGTGATAAGAACATTTTCAGAGTTTCTAGTCTTTTTAAAAAAATGAATTTCATTTTTCAAATTTAATGTAATTGCACTACAGTAATTATCTGAACGTTTTTATATGACATCTTAAATTTGGCAATTTTCTCTCTGTTAAAGAGTTTATAATAACTAAATTATTTTAGTGGCTGAATGAATATTTATTCTGTAATGTGACAAGTTAAATCACTGATGTCAAAACAAGAATAGTCTGATTTAACTGAATCAGATTTACATTTAAAATTTCATTGTTGGCAAAGATCTATTAATCTTCATGAATTATTTAAAGGCATTCATTAAATTTGTCTCCTTCTGTAGCAAAAATAATCTCTATAATTGTTATGCAGATAATTTCTATGTTCCAATTGTTACAAGTAAAATTAGATGGTAATTAAGAAAATCACTGGTACTTTGTGGGGGGGATCCACTAATTACCTGATAAAAGAAATTATTTCCAGATTTGATTTTTTCATTTCAGTAGAAAATAGGTTTTTGATTTTTCTTTTTAATTACATATTCCAGAAAAAGCAGACAAGGCTCTTATTAATGATTGTGTAAATTTTGTTGTCAGTGAAAATAGTTAATATTAAGAATGACTTTAAACTTCTAATATATTTCTACTGTCGTGTTTCTGTAAAATACATAATATTTAAGTATAAATATCCATCCTGATTTGTTGGGATATTGAGATTTTGTGTTTTAACTATAATACAGACTGTTTACTCCCAGTCTGTATTATAGTTAAAACATAAAATCTCAATATCCCCAAATATATGTGTGTGTGTGCGTGGAATGAGCAGGGGTATTCGACTGGATATGAAAATTTGGGTTTACAGAGCTGTTGTACTTGCCATCCTTTGTATGGCTCAGAGTCGTGGACTCCCATACAGGTACCATATACGCCAGCTACATGTTTTCCATAAAAGCTGTCTGCGTGCAATCTGTGGAGTTAAGCTTCAAGATAGGACATCTAACATAGACCTGTTTAATAGGTGTAATATTGGAGGAATCAAGACTTTTATCATACAGTCTCAGTTACGGTGGACTGGTCATGTCTTGAGAATGTCTGATGACAGGATACCCAAGATCCTAATGTACAGCCAGTTAGATCAAGGCTACAGGAATGTAGGACGCCCATGGCTAAGATACAAAGACAAGCTGAAAAGCAACTTGTCAGCAGTTAATATACCACATAACACCCTTGAGCACTTAGCTTTGGAGCAGGTAGAATGGAGATCAACGTGTTTTCAATCTGCTTGTCTGAATCATCTTCAAGAAGTGAGAGCAAGATCTAAAAGGTCAACCAATCTAACAGTGATCTCATCTCACAATCCTCCCACTTGCTCCATATGCGGCCTCCTTTGTAAATCACTAGCGGGTCTTAAATGCCACTTAAGATTAGCGTATAAACTTTCATAACTGAATCAATAAGCTGGCAGATCCTCATACGTCGAAACCGACGGGAGAATATATATATATATATATATATATATATATATATATATATATATATATATATATATTTTTTTTTTTTAATTTTACTTAATGTAATTAAGTTTAGATATTTTTTTAATATTTACATAATATTATTAAAAATAAGTTTATAAAAAAATCACCTAATGTTTATAATTTTTGGGTTTCTATTTCACTGCATGTACTCATTTTGTTTTATAAAAAATATATTAGTTGGAAAAGTTATAGAAAACATTTTTTTAAGGTTGATGCATCAATCAAAGAAATAACATGTAAATAAATTAGGTTTTAATTTATATTAACCTATTAAAGTATAATCAAGTATTTACATGATTTCCTTTCATTAGACATATTCTAGGTCTTTAATAGATATTTGTCTTGTATTAAAATTCTGTTTAAATAAGATTCTGAATCAACACATTTCAAGATAATTTTATCGAAACAAATGAATTTTACAAAATTTTATCACTAGTCATATCTGATTAATATTGAATTTGACTTGATGCACTTCATGAGGTTTTTTTCTTTTTTTAAGACGTTTTAGTTGGGAATAAAATCATTTGGATCATATCTAATGTTTTAGTTGATTTATCAATTTGAAATGATTTGTTTTTGATTTTCCCTTAGCATACATAAAAATCTGTTGTGAGTGTTTTATGGTTATTGTAATCTCCTAGGAAAGAAGTGACATTGTTATTCTGACAAAACTCATTTTGTAGTTTTTATTCTTCCTCCTATTCTTTTCAATTTATTTTCAAATTGCCACATTAGAATTACACAAAAAGTAATTATTGTACTTGCTTATGTATCAGATTTATTGGCTTCTGGTTGTTTATATTGTAGCATTTGTTAGTTTTTTTTGTTTTTTTTATTTATTGGTATTGAAATTAAGAAATGGAAAAGGTATTTAACCCTTTGCTACTTTAAAAATGTTCCATACCATTTTCTTTGAGATACTTTTTTACAGATTAAAATTGGGTAGGGGATTGAAATCTGGTGAATATTTTCAAATTCTTTGATAAATATTTTTTATTGCTTTACTCGCTAATCATTTTATAGATTTTGAATTTAATTTACTTTTATGTATTTTTGCAAATCTAATTGAATAAACTGTAGCAAGTTTTTCTTTTTCATTTTTTCTAATTACTCTTTAATCTAAAATAGAATAAGTAATTAGATATGAAATGATAAT
Source organism: Acanthosepion pharaonis (assembly GCA_903632075.3). NCBI lineage: Eukaryota > Metazoa > Mollusca > Cephalopoda > Sepiida > Sepiidae > Acanthosepion > Acanthosepion pharaonis. The sequence continues at coordinate 3,448,231 of CAHIKZ030004635.1, read as the reverse complement.
TGTTTGGAAACTAAAGTGTCCGATCATTTGCTTGTTAAATATATAATGACGTTTTGTTGAAACCTGGAAATAATCATTGTATTTAGATGTGGTAAGAAACAGTGTTGAGCAAGAGATTGTACTCTGATTTTACTTTTATCCATTCTTCTTCATGTTATCTGCAACTTAATTCAAACAATCCTGTTATCTATTTTTACCATTAACTCAACCAAAATGAGTGCTTTAGTTTGTTTAATCTTTTCTTAGAGTAGGCTCTGCACATGTATAAACACAGGTGTGAAGAAATGGGCTTTGATCATTTAAACATTTTGTACCACGTCCCAACAAATTTATTGCTAGAAAACAGCGCTCCTGCCTTCTCCTTGAAGGACGGTATATATCAATACACTTGCCTTCAAGGAGAAGATGAGTGGTTATGCTGATGACATTTATATTCGTAGTTGGCATAAGAATGATCTTGAACAAAAAAAAAATCATTCAAAAAAAATAAAACTTACAATAAACCTTTCCCAAACAGAAACTATGATCTGGAATTGGAATGAGAGTAGTGATGGCACATACTCTGAATCCATCATAAAAATTCAGAATTTCGAATTAATAAACTCTAAACACTTCAAATATCTCAGTGTGTGGATCAGTTATAACAAATTTAGTATAGTGGATAAGGAAATTGAACACACAATAATCTGTGCTTGGAGTAGTTTTGTCCAACATCACAAGATGCAACACAATCTATTAACCTAAGAACTTGAATCTAGTTTTTAAATAGCCTCATCAAATTTAGACTCTTGTATAAATGTCATGCATTGTATCCAACTTGTTCAGATTTGTCTAAACTATCAGCTATATCCAAGCATTTTCAATGATTAAAAATGACTTTAAGTAAATGAATCACTAAAGGAATATTTTTGGTGATTTTTTATTATTTTTTATTTTTGTGTATTAAAAAAAAAATTTTTTTTCAAATGATGATGATTATGATAAGCTTGGCATAATGGCAAACAAGCTTGCATCAAGCAAATGTTAATTGCTCTCATTGGAAAGCAAAGCAGGTGTCAGTATTGTGGTATTGATCATCATTGTTTGGTAGTGGAAAGCAGTAACCTTCAACCAGCTGCTTTGTTGTGTTAAGAGGTTCGCAACAAAGATCTACAGGAAGATAGTTGTCATTCTCTGCTTCAAACTGAATTAATTGAATCTGTTAATGATCTCATCACAAAAGCAAAAATCCATCAATGACTTTTGTTGCAGAGCTTTCTGATTCCCTAAAACTTAAGTGATATTTCTTTAGGCAATGAATTCACTTTGACAATTTTTACTTTTGTTCTATTCAATATTACACTTAACTTTAGTAATAGCAAACTGCAGTAAGCAAATTGTAGATCTAGTTCTTGGCTGTGGAAAGAAAACAACATTTCTCAGATATTTCACTGTTCCTTTTAATTGAATCATTTTTTCACTTTTTATCTTCTAGGAGAGCAAGAGCCATTACAGAACAATTACAAAAACTAGGAAATTTATGAAGGATGGTGTTCTAGTGACTAGTACTACATCTAAAGTTATTGCAATGGGTGAGGAGAACAAAGTAAAGGAGGACCATATTCTCAGGTAAGTTCACTTTAATTTCTTTTTCCAATACTGATGCCTTACGGACACTTTACAATAATAAAAATTGCAAGAATTAAATATTTTTATTTTTTTTACATACCTAAAAAGATAATTTGATGAGAATATTTTTGTAATTATTTACTCAAAACTTAGTGGCCGTGCTGTTTATCTTGGGTTAAATATAGTTTGTTAACATTTACTTAATACAATTAAGGAAATCTTTAATATTCTTATCACAAATGAAAAATAAGCACAATCAATCTTTATCAGTTTTTAAATCCTTTGGCCAATTGAAGTAACTGTTTTTTTTTGTTTTTTTTTTTGTTTTTTTTTTTATAACAATTATTTTTGGTAGTAAATCATAGATACATTTTACTTAACCTTCAAACTAAGCATTTTACTGCTCTGCTGTGGCAGCATAAAACATTGTTACAACATAGTTTTATTTTATTAATTATGCCCTTAAAAGAAAATACCTTCTGTATTAATTTTCATTCTCCAGAAAATTTTCAGTATTGGATTATTGTGTTTTTCCTTTCATTCATTTTGCCAAAAGAAAAAATATAAATTGATATCTGTTTCTATTTTGATTTATTACACTTTTTGGAATCTAAAAGCACCTCTCAAAACAAAAATGATGCAGAATAAATCGTTAATTTTTAAAGATTTAAAAAATAAACTCAGAACTGGTTTACTTAAAATTTGTTGGATATTCAAGTTTGATAGGATATTTGGAATGTAATTCTTTTTGATTTTAACTGACATTCTGAATGCAATGACCTGAACAAATGAAGAATTAGATTGTGGAAACATGGATCTGCTTATCCTATTCAGACTCACTGAATAACATGTAAATCAGTGAGATATTTTTTTTTGTTTTGTTTTTTTTTTGTTTTTGACAATGTATTTAGCTACAAAAGCATACACACATGTAGGGATATTTATACTAATCTTGAGAAAATAATCTGCTGAAGAATATAAAAGGAATGAAATCTAAAAATGGTTTTAGCTATGCATAGTAAAATCTGCTAGTCTTGGCTAGTATTTCACTTATCAACAGTTCAGTTTGTTTGAACCTGCAGTTGTTTGTGAATATCTATGCTGATGATAGAGCAGTATATGGGTGCACTGCCAAAGCTCTAAATGACCAGAGATTGGCAACTGATCTTACCTCCTCTCTAGCTCTAACATCTCAGTGGTAGAAAAACTGGCTGGTTACCTTCAATAGTTTGAAAGCCAAATTGAACCGATTGAACCCAGAACTACCACCAGTTATGATGAATGTATGTTCCCTTAGGGAGGCCCCATGCCTTGAGTGACTAATGGGCCTTAAACCCAACCTGGAACTCAAGTGGAACTTGTACATATGATCTATCATTAAAGAGGCTGGAAAAATGGTTGGTTCCCTGTACTGCTCCTGTAAGTACCTGACTTCTCATGCTATCCTTTACAAGAACCAGATCAGGCCAAAAATGGAGTACTGTTGTCATATTTGGGTAGGAGCTGCCCTATCCTCACTTTCCAGTCTTGATAGTTTGAAAGAGTTTCTGTATCCTTGTGGGTGACAAATTATTTTCTACCCCACAACTCCTCTCTCACAGATGAGATGTAGCAAACCTCTAAGTTCCACTAGTACTAACCTTCATGGCTAAGGCCCGCCATGTTACACACATTGTAGTAAAGCACACTCATTCCCTCTTTATTCCATTGGTGAGAAGTATGTTCCATTCGAGCAGCTTCTTCCCATGAACCACTGCCCTGTGGAACTGACTCCAAGAAGATGATTTCTCGATCGCTACAATCTTAACCTGTTTAAGTCTAGAGTTAATCATTATCTTCCCCACATATCTGCATAAACTCTGCCTCTTACTCTGTAACCCTCTACCTCAAGTGGCCTCCAGGCCTTGTACAGGGTAAACCTCATTGTTAAAAAAGAGAGAGAGAGAGAAAGAATGGTATATTAAACTCAAGATTTTTTATAATTGTAAGCATGTTGCAAGTGAATGTCTCTCTTTTGATGTGTTGGAGAGATTTTGTCTGTCTTTTTAATTGCTGTCCTGGGTATGATGATAAACTATATCTGTGTCCTGGGTAAGACGATAAACTACGTCCAACAGCAAGGCCTCTGCTCAGGAGGTTTTGAGGAGCATGGAACCACCTCTTAATTGCTGGTGTTCCTAAATCCACCCTGACTCGGTGGTAGCACCTGTTAGGTTCCCAGCTTGGGGCAAATAGTTAACCCACAAATTGGAGTCAAAATGCTATGAAAGTGTAAAAATAGGTTATAATACTAGAAATACAAAAAAATTATTAACCAGCAATGCATTTTTTGGAAAAAAACAAAACAAAATTACCAGAAATAGATTTTTGAAAGAAAAAAAATATTACTGGCAATAAAAATTGTCTGCATTAAATAACCCATTGAGGTTGATATGCTGTAAAACAAACCAAACCAAACTTTTTAATTGTTATACACATAAATGCATTTTTATAGTTTTGTGCCTGTCATAATGATTATAATGCTAATATGAAATGCATGCAGTTGTCACCTTGGTGGTTTTAATCATAAAGAGATATAAAATAGGTATCTTTCAATTCATATCATGAAGCTCTATAAGTGTACCAAATTTGAAAAAAAAATCTGTCAGTGATGGTTAGACCCTTGTTGATTTGACATGGAATAACTCATTTGCTTAACAACCAAATATGAGTATAAATTCTTTGTGCAAAATTGTTTGTTGGGTTTTTATAAATTGGAGAAAAAACAATTATTTCAGACAAAGTAGATAGAAAATTAAAAGAAATATTTCAATCTATTGAATGCACATGTATCAATATAATCAAATATCTTGTATACCTTTCTTGATTAAAGAAAGCTTAAAGATGAAAGATATTACTTATTGTGTTTTGCTGTTTAATGCCATTTTGAAGCAAAAATGTTAAGTTTGGGGATTTCATTTTTCTTTTTTTTTTCTTTTTTTATCATTATAGAATCAATGTTTTATATTGTTTTTTTTTTTTTTCTTCCTCTCTCCAGGACTGGAGTTTTTAGAGTTTAATTGTAATTATTTTTTCTTGCAAATGGTATTTTATTAGCATTAGTACGTCTATCTAGTATATCCTTTAATACCATTCATGTTCAGTATCATTACTTTTTTTCAAGTGATTTATTGGTATTACATGGAAAGAACTATAGAGAAGATATATCAACAACATTTTGAAGTCTGTTTATTTTATATAGTGTTATAATGGGGGATGATCAGTACTTTGCTTAGTTCAAAGTTCATAGAATGGAACAGAATTTTTATTTTAGGAAATTATTGATGTTTTTTGATGTTGCCTATGCAGTAATCATTCATTCATTGCTGTAAAATTCTTTTTCAAAGCCCAAAGTTCCTCTTGGTTATTAGGTTTCTTTAGATTCACATGAATCCAACCGAGTAACTGCATATGCCATGTTCCATGTGTCCTTAGAAAAAAAGTATTTGTTTCTATTTGCTCATGGATCATATACAGGTCAAATTTCCGGTTTGTTTAATTACATTTTGATTTTATAAACTTTTGTAGCTCTTGTTGAGAACATTACTCTTTAATTTTCTTCAAGCATTGATTGGCAATAATTACTATTGGCTCATCCTATTGGCTGTTCCAAAAACTGAAAAAAAATTAAGAAATGGTAATCTGTAGAATTGTTCTATTGATTTTTATGATGCTCTGTCCAATTGGTAAATTTCCTTCTTGGAATTATCTTGATTCTTATCATGAACAGATGGAAGAAGAATTGAAATGTTGTGTAGAGTTTTTTTTTCTTTTTAATATAAAGAATATTTTATTTTTAGAAAAATCTAACAGTAAAATGACAAAAGGTAGTTGTTGGTCAGTGTAAGATATTTTAGAATAGTCTTGTTGATCTAAATTTTGTTTAAAATACAAGCAATCCTGCTCCTGTACAATGTTAGCTTTCCCCTCAATCATTTCCTGTTCTTAATTACTATATGCTGAGATTGATAATTCACATTTATAATTACATCTGAATGAGGATGCTTGGTACATTTGTGATTGCATTTAATAAATGGGCACAAAAGTTTGTAACATCCTCTTTTTGAAAACTAGAAACCTGAATATACAGCTGAAAACTGTTTTTGTTTTTTTTGTATACAGTGTTTATTTATCCTTGTTGAGAATAGGAGTGGTGGTTGTATGGGGTGGGGCTGCAGTAAAATGGTGGCAGTCAAGATACACTTGCAGTATTGTATATTGTTCCTTTTCATATTAGGCAAGAAGCAAGCAACATTAATGAAGTTTATAGAGATGGTTTAGTTGGAAGTACTAAATGTAAAGTTTTGTGAAATTCAAGATGAATTTGATTTAGAGAATAATCCTTGAAGTGGTAGACCACAAGAATTAGAAAGAGATGATTTTCAACCTATGATGATGGTTTTGCACAATTGATGTTGGGATTAACTGAAAAACTGTGTCAGTTGCTCAAGACATTTGCGGACCCCCCCCAAAAAAAAAAACAAAAATAAATTCCCACATGGTCAGAGCAAAGCATTGGCCAGTAATTTTTTTTCCTGCATTTTTCTTTTTATCATACATGAATTTTTTTTTTTTTTTTGAGATAAAAAGTGAATTCATTATAGTAAATCAAAGTGTCAAAAATCATGAGTCGGTTCAGGACAGCCTGCTCTACAGATGTACTGTATTATTAACTGTATTGAAAACCTAGTGAAACTTATTGCGGAATATTATATTTGTTAACTTTAATATATGAGAGCTGCAATTGAAGAAAGGATGTTCTTTGAAATGGAAACTGGAAAATCATATTGCTATATGGCAATACTAATCCACACTTTATTGACCCAACAAACCATAATGGAATTAAAATAAAAAATGCTTCCTTATTCACCAGGCTTCATACCATTAGATTATCATTTGTTTTCATCAGTTCAGTTTCCTTTATCTAGTCCAAAATTTTAAACCAATTAAAATTTTGTGTTGAAGCTAAGGTTGTTTTATAAAGATGAAATATGGAAGCTTTTAGAACATTAGCATAAGGTTATAGAAAATCAAGGAGAATAATATAAGCATTAATATATATATATATATATATATATATATATATATATATATATATATATATATATATATATACACACACACATACATGGTGCGATGGATAATTTGTCTAAATTATGCAAAAATGAAAATAACACTGATATGTCATTTTAATAGATATATTTACCAAGATTACACAATAATATTTTGAAATACTAAATAATAGAGTAAATTTATTCAATAAAATTACTATCAACTCTTTTGGACGGTCTCTTTGTTTAATTTAGTGAATGCTGCCATAATCCTTGCTTTCAGTTTATCTTTGGTGTTACATGCAGTTTTGTTGGTCTTGTGCTCAACTTCACCCCAACACATAATAATCAAGGGGTTTGCAGTCTGGGGAGTTAGGTGCCCAGCTGTAAGGGTTAATGTGGTCAAAGAAATTGTCTGACAGCCATAACTGGGTTTGCCTGCTTGTGTGGCATGGTGCAGAGTCCTGTTGCCAGAGTTAGGGTCTTTCAGCAGCCACCCTCTTGATCCAGGGCACCTACTTAAAGCACTTGTAGTCCTCTCTGTTGAGTCTGAGTCCCTGCAGGAAGAGGAATGGAGTCATAACATCACGATTACTAGTGATCACTCCAAACACCATGATGTTGATTGGATATATCATCTAACTCTTTCAGAATCCTCTGCATTGTCCTCAGATTGACACCCAATCACTCTGAAATGTTTGTATTGGAGCTTCTGGCATGAATGGCAAGCAGTACAACATGCCGTTTCCAATTTTCTGGCAGAGTGAATTGCATTATGGTTCTCTTTTTCTCACAGTGCCCAACTAACTCTAATAAACTGTGTAGTCGACAAAATCAAAATAAACAATGCACATGCATGAAATTCAAAATATAAAATGGCAACAATTTACTCATTATGTATCTTGTAAATAGGTATTAATTAAGAAATTTTGGAAAATTTTGTAGAAATGAAATACAGAAAAGCCATTCCTATTCACAAGAATTGAAAACTGCATATTGATTGGGATTCATTTCATGACTTTATTTGAAATGCCTCTTGGATTGATATTCTTAAACCTCCTATTGAGAATTGTGCCACAGAGGTTTCTTCTTTGGTTAAAGCTGCCATTAATGCTTTTGTATCTCCTTGTAAATACCATATGAAACCACAATATTCTCCTTGTTCTTTTATTGTTCTCTCTCCTTAATTGTGTTTTTTTTTCTTTTCATATTCTCTAACACTTAGTAACCCCTTGCATCTTAGTGGTTTTATTGCCTTACTTGTAGAGAAATGATTAAAAAAAAATCAAACATTTACCTGAAGCAGATGTTTAATATTAACAACAAAAAAGTTAATGCTTTAGTCCTTTGAAATTTTGCTGTTGTATTGTGCTCTCCTTAATTTTGTCCATAATCTGAAATCTTCTTCTATTCTTAGCTTTTGGATGATGCAATGTCTTATCAACAAACCTTTGCCTGATTATATGTAGAGAAAGGGCATTTGAGATACTTAATAAAAAAATTTTGTGTATGTGTCATTTGCTATTTAAATGTAACAAAAATGTTTAATTTTGTGATGGCTGATTCTTTACAATATTGAAGACAAGAGATTGTGGGACAAGCAAAATAAACTACCAATAACCATATTAAAGATGTCTTCATCCTAACAATGTGATACCACATAAATTTGTGTGTGTGTTTGAATTGGAAAGAAATATTCTCTTTTCAGAAAACAAGTTTTCATTCATTTAGTATCTTTTGACACAAGGAACTGAAAGACACTTAACTGCAAGGAAAGAGGAAAAAGTACATATTATGAGAATAAGTAGGATAGATATCTGTTGACCTTAGACTTGAAGATGTTAAGATTTTAGTGGTTGGGGAAGCATCCTCTCAGTAGTTAGTTTCTAAAAACTGACAGTTCCAAAGAAGAAGCTGTTTGAGTGGAATTTCCTCCTTTTACCAATGGAATCATTGACACCTGATACCATATACTTGGCATGTTAGATCCTAGCTATGAAAAAATTAGGAATTGCTTAGAAAAAGTCACATGACTGTTGACATTGCTACCATCTTACTAAGTGACTTTGTTCCAATCTTTTAGCAGGACAACATATCTCTCTTTATAATTTGCACAAATCTGTTATTTGATAGCATATTAATCTAAAATAAAAAAAAATTTGAATGCATATAATGACTTAGAATTTATTTTGATATTTTCAGTTTGACATAAAATATATACAGTTGAAATTAATTTCTTAAATATACCAACATTTCATTTTTGTATACTTAATTTCAGTTTTTCATTTCTTTTGTACTTTTTGGTTTCATCTTATGTAAAATTTATAACATTTTTTAGCCACATTGAAATTAGTCATTGTGAAGTATTGAAATAACATTTGTTACCTTTTGAGAGTAAAAAAAAAAATCTCTTTGTGAGATCTGTTTATTTTACTAAGTATTGTTTTTAAATTGGTCCTGAAATTACGTTGTGTTGTATGTATTAGGAAATGGATTAAATCTGACATTTTTGTTTTTTAATTTATTTTGTTTAAATGTTATTTTTGATGGCTACTTATATTCAAGTAGATGTTCTGATTTTTAATTAAACAGTATTTTTTATCCAACTACATATACCAGCCTTGTCAGAAAAATATGAGTTAGGCAGGTCAAAATTAATGACAGTTCCTCATAGGTGATGCAGGTTTGAATCCTGCCAGAGGATGCATATTTTTCTGACAACATTTCTTGAATATTCAGGCCGGGTGATGTAGTTGAATAAAAATACCTTTTAATTAAAAAACTCAAATATGAGTATCCATCAAAAATAATGTTTAAACAAAATAAATTAAAAAATAAAAATATACATGCATTTTTAATGTTTTTTTTTTTTTTTTTTAACTGTTTCCATTATGATTGATCAAGTATTTGTAATTGGAATATAGTATTCATTAGTGTTACTAGTTGATTTTGTTGGATAGCAATGACAAATTGCTCAATTTTGAAATTGAAATAATCAAGAAAAAGTCGAATACTTTAAATGTAGTGTTCTTACTCTATGAATTTTTATAATCTTGTTTCACTTTGGTATCTGCTCTCATTGTATTTCTAATTTTCATGTTTAGTCAATCAAAATTATTGTCTATTTATATTATCTATTTAGTCAATCAAATTTTTTATTGTCTTATGAAGTAGCCTGTGTTTGTTTCTTATTTAAGTAATGGCAAGTGTTATTTACTTGTAATGTAACCAATAACAAATTTTTATTTTTTTTTAGTAAAAACTAAATTTTCTAATATTTTGTATATTAATTCTTCTTATAAAGTAAGATAATTTTTCAAAATTAGAATTGAATAATTATTTAATTCCTCTCACATCTCAAGCTTTTTCATCAGCAAAATCAATTTTCATTTGTGTGTGTGTGTGTGTGTGTGTGTGTGTGTATATATATATATATATATATATATATATATATATATATATATATATAATTATGTAATTCAGTATCTGATTTGTACTTAGTATAAAACCAAAAATGAGTTTAAAATAATACCTTTTAAAAAGTTATTAAAAAAAATAATCCTCCAAAATATGTGTAAATTTAACTGAGATAATCTGAGGAAATTAGCATTTGTACCTATCCAGTAATTCTCCTTCTATGTTTAGGGGTTGTAAATATCATAAATACATGTATGGAGTAATTAATAAGTCAACCTTTAGCATTTTATGACAATAATTCTTTTTGCTAATTACCCATGAGTAATGCTTTCATTTCAAAGCTCTTTATGGTTTTGTTCCGCTAATAAGCAAGAGTATTTTAAATATTTTCCCTTTTTTCCTAATTCTTCTATATTGTGCTTTAATGAGGTTAATGCAGTTAAATGTAACATTTCTCAGCAGCTTAAGCAGATTTGTTTATTTCATTGCTTTGTGTTGGAAAATCCTTGTTGAAATTTACTGGAGAGAACGGAGAAAGGGATTCTGATGGACTTTTTTATTACTATATATTATAGTGACAAAGATTAGCCTTAATGAGATTAAAAAATTTTTTCATTGCTATCTAGTTTAGACACTTTAGTGAGAGTTATTAACTATCAAAGTAGATGACTTTTCCTGACATCAATTCTTTAAAGCTTTTGTCCCTATGCACATAGATTTTTGACTATTGTTCTACCTTATTCTCTTTCTAATAAATGATTAACTTATTTCTACAAGAAGTGATTAGCAATTTGAAATCACTTCATCTAACTTTAAAAATGTTAGATTGTCATTTTAGTGAGAAATCTACTTACAACCACCTAATAGAAATACAACATTACCTGACTGTAAATTACTTGCACAAAAAACATTTTTTATAATTCATTGCAAATCCATTGTGTAATAAGATATTTCCTTCCTAAGATGATTTGATTTTTCTCCTGATAGGTTTTCTATTCTGCATAAACAGCTTGAATTTTTTATTTTTTGCAATTTATTTCTATTCATTCTTGGATGTTTTGTATGACTTGTGATGCTATCACTTGTAAATTTGTCACGAGATGAGGGCACAAATTGCTTCTTGTTAATAATTTGCTGATTATGATCTGTAGGTTTTATTAATATAAGCATTTATTATAGAAATTTTTTCTTTTGTATTTTAATTGCTTGATTTGATGTTGAAATATTGAACAAATTGTACTGGTAGTGTAACAAATTAATATCATTATGACTGCATTTTGTGTTAAAAGAAAGACTGTTGAAAAAATCTTAAGACTGAACTTGTATAAAGAGTAATTTGGGAATTTTTATAAAGTTTATAAGAGGTCTCATTTTGAATACATTTAACATTTTCATTTTTGTTTTTTAACAGACATTATATTAATCTAGGTACCTCCGTAGATTTGCAATACCTAAGATTTAAAAAGAATTTTTAAAGATGAAAAATCTTTCTTCAAGCTTTTTGGCTTTAACTTCAAATTTAATATTTCCCATAAGCAAAATACTTTGCTGTATTTCAAAACTAATTTAAATTGACTGGTAGGAGTTTTCATTTTGAAATTGCTAAAATTAGCCATCTTTCATCACAATGTAATTCTCTTTATTAAAAAAATCTTTCAAAAATAAAATATACATTTCTAAAACTTGACTGACAGTGGGAAGTTTATCTAATTTTTTTTTTCTATGGTGGACATATCTGTAAAATTTACTTGAGGAATATAACGTGAGTGCCTTTTTTTATTTAATCTGTAATCTAATGTTTTATCAAATTTTACTTTAGTTTTAAATTTACTATAATTATTGCTCTTATTGTCTGATAATGTCTTCTGTATTTACAAAAATCAGCATGTTTATAAAAACAAAAAATATTTCAAAATTCTTTTTAAAATATTCGTGGTCAATGAATTGTAAGCTTTTCCATTTATGATTAGTAAATATAGTTTTTACTTAATAACAGTATCACCTGACTGGCACAAAGTAATACAAAAATTTAAAACTATAAATTATTCTAATTAAAATTAAAAAAAAAAAAAAAATGAAAACAGTTCTTGTAAAAAAATTTTTTCTTACAGCAATAGTGTCCATAATTTATCTTATTCATAAAAGTAATTAAAAGTTTTTCTGATTAAATGTCTTAGTCTAATTGTATTTTTTATTTTACAATTCAGAACAAATCTTTGGTAACTGGTGGTCCTGTTTTACAAAAAGCAATTGATTTAAATTCTGCTTTTAACTACCCTACATGCAAGCTGTTAGTGGCCTGCTAGCAACGCCAGTAATCCTCTGGTAGCAGCCACTCGTAGGCATTTAGCGGTCTGCCAGTGGTAACATTGCTGAGATGAACACACTGGCAGTCTGACAGCGGACCACCAGCAGTAAACACTAGTGGCATGCCACCGGCTTGCATGTAGGGTAATATAAACATTAAGCAGCATAAAATTTAAGTTCTTGAAATTTCATAAAGTTGAATAAGTAGGGTCCCAGATATAAAAAAAAATAAATAAATAAATAAATATTTTTAACAAGATTACCAAAAAAAGAAAAGAAAAAAAGAAGTCATTTCTAAAATAATTTCATTTATTTGTAAATAAGTCCTGAAAGTTTCATTAAAATCCGACAATTTGATTTTTGCAAGAATTTCCAAATTTATGTTTTTGACTTTAAAAAAGATGCTAAAATTTCCTATACTAACCTTTGGTTTACCCTCCACACACACACACACACACCCTCACTGACATACACACAAAAAAGATTTTTAACCAAAATTTCAATTTTGAAAGATATAAATTATTAATCAAAAATTCCTTTGGTCTTGTAATAATAACATAAATATTTTCATGATAAAACTTTGTTGTTTATTAAGTTTGGGCATTTTTTTCATCATGCTAATTTTTAAGTGAATCCGTGGAAGTACCTTTAGTAAAAAAAAATATGAAAAAATATGATTATACAAACAGTTTTCATATAGAGCTTACTGTGATTAGAAAGGTCAGAACTAAAATGTTGGACCAGCAAGTCTGTACCAGTTTTGGTGATAAAGATTAGCCACATAATCCTACTCCAAATCTTTTTAGTAATGGTCACTGTGTGTATTAATAGAAGCTTTGGTATCTTTTTGATCTCAGATACGTAAAAGAATGAAATAGAATAAATTGGCCATTTCCTCATGTTTGTAATCTATATTATAAAAACAAAAAAAAGAACTGATTCTCTGTGCACCACACACTGTCTAAATGTGACTTTGCTTGTATGGAATGTATATGAGTATATCTGTGTTGTGCTTGAGTGTAATGTACATACTGGCACAAGGCACACACAATCAATTTTACTAAGTTTAAAATAAGACATTGGAATAATACATTCCCCTCTCACTCTGAGTGGATAATCTCTACTCCCCTCGCACAGTAAAATCATAAAGTTGGAAACAAAAACCTTATCAGCAGCTTCATTGCCAAAGTCTTTACTTCTATGTGTGTATGGATGTGAAGTAAACTAAAAATAATCATCTTTTTTTTTTTTTCTTAACTACATTGAGTGTGTTTTAATATCTTACCGATAATTAATCCACTCTGTTCCTATCTGTCTATATCAGTCTATTCCTATCTGTTTCAATTTATTCATATCTATCAAATATCAATATATCCATATTTTTTAGCACCTAGAATCTGATAGCATAGAGCTAGCTACAAAAAATGTCCATTTTATAATAAAGTGAATTTAGGTTTAACTTAAAAATAAAATAATGGCCACAAAAAGTGAATTCAGGTAAAAATGACACAAGTGAAATGAGAAGAAAAAATTGTCTAATTTCTCTGCAAAAACCTGTTAATTTTTTAAACCCTAAAAACCAGATAATTATCATTTTATTGTACTTTTCAGAAATTATTTGGTAATAAATAAAATTATTAAAAATTTTTTGTAAAATTTTACAGAAATATTTTTAGGTTTATTATTGAAATAAAATACACATATACACATACAAATGTACATATGAATGCAATTTGAATGAAATTGAAATGGACATCTGTGTTACAAGGGTTAGTTTCCCTTTTCATCTGTCAAGAATACTTGGGTAACAAGAAAATAATATAAACAAAAAAGTGTGACCCTTTGAAGCTATTTTTATGATTCCTCCTTTATTTAAAATGAATATATTTTCTAATAAGTGTAGTATTTTTAATGAGCAAACAATTTAGATTGGAAGTTTGATCATATTGCCATCAGTGAAGAATGTCTACTGAACTAGTAGTACTTGATATCACTATCTTGATAAATATCATATAAAGGATGATTTCTCAACAAGTCTAGTGTGAATTTAATAAAATGAACAAACTATACTGATTATTATTACAAGAATATTATTTATTTATATAAAGACAATTTTTATTTTTATTTCATTATTATGTTGATTTTATTTATTTATTAAGAGAAATTTGAACATGCTGGAAAATCTTTGGCCTGACCTACTTAAAAAATCTGACCAAATAGAATTTAAAATTTAAAAAAATTCCTTTTCAAGTCTATAAAATACTTTTTAACATTGAATAATCAATATAAAAATGATAATATACCATGTTATTTGTACCAGCATAATCATCTTGGTGGTTATATTGACAATGTTTCAGCTCTTGTACTCTTAACCTTCTTCAGGTCTCTCTTGTTATACTTTGTAACCTTAGAATTTTGAACTGAAGCATTGGTTAAACAAATGTTCAATCCTTCAGTCTAGTAGTACTGAAAAGTCACATTGGTCTGAATAACAAAACACATCATAATGATAATATCTCATTTGAAATATTCTGACATAAATTATAAAAAAATGAATATTCAATTTGTACTATATCTTAATTTATTTCAAACATTGTTTTATTCTTTATGATTCACCTAAAATTCTGCTGTTTGAATTCTGATATATTTACTCAGTTTTTTCTATTTTGAACACTGCTAAATCTCTTCTCTTTAGCTAATTGCCAATTATTATTATTATGATTACAGATTTTAGTAAATAAACATCACAACTTTACACTCTTTTATTCATAAGTTGAAGTATTAACTGAGATTTTTAAATATAGTTGTTTCTTTTAATGAAGTTGGAGTATTATTAGTTTTGATAGTTACTTTTCTTATATATTTCATATTTTGTCGTTTCTATTTTACTTCAATCTCTTGTGCATTTTTAGTTGGGTCTTATACATTTGTTTCTTCATTTAAATGTAATTATTTGATTAGATTTAAATATATATATAGATTATATATCATTGATAGTACTGATTATGATAGTATCAAATATAGTCCAATGATGATCTGTATATATCTTGTATGATGTATAATCACATCAGGATGTAAAATTCCATTGTATCATTTAGTGTTAGGACCAAAGTAGGAAATGATGATTAAATAAGTTTAAAAATTAATGAGGATATTCATTTATTTCTAGTCTGTACAGTTGCACAATAAAGCCTGTCACCAGATTGCTTGGGAAATTAAAGATTCCATTATAAGACATCCATATAGTGAGCAGCATATCAAAGTAGTTGGTGATGCTGTTTAATGTGGACATTATTTCACTTTCTGTATAATTCTATTAGAATATTCATTTATTTCTATAAGGAATCAGGCTATGAAAGATTTATGGTTTCATGCTGATGCCAAAAACTGATAAGAGGTTATAATACAATGATCTGCTCCTCATTAAAATTAATTTTGCTGGTCTTTTGTGATTATCACCTTTTATTTTACTTTTGTGAGTCCCTTGCATCTCAATAATCAGTGCATATCATATATCATTATGTCACAATTTATATTCATTCTTTTGTCTAATTAACTCCCCCCCCCCACAATGAAAATATATAAATTATTTTAGAAAAAATTTGAAGATTCATTTTAAACTAAACTAATAGAAAGCTTTTATTTTTTCTTAAAAATCATTTTTTTTTTTTTTAGTTTTAGAAGAATGTGGTACATTAAATTAAATTGTGCTGGCAGTTACTTTTGACTTTTAAAAGCAAAGAAATATTCAGTTGATAATCTGGGTAGTAAATTTAGAGAAATATCATAAATTGTTACTTTTTCAAGCAGTCAAAAGTATAAATGTTTTTTTTTTATTAATACTTAAGATGAATGTATGAAGTTGCATATATTTTCATTGCATGTGAATGATCATATAATGATTTCAAAAGAAAGGATATTAAATTAGTTAGTCTTTGCTATTGTTAACTATTGATAAAGATATTAGAAACATTGTCAGTGTCATGTGTACAAGAAGAATGGAGAAATATGGATAATTTTGGATTCAACTGATGGCTAATCTCACAATGGTCAAGTGACAAATTCACAAGTAGTTTGAACTAATATTCACATTATTGTCTACTTCTGTCAGAAAATCAATTTGACCCTTTTTAGAACTTTACTCTTCATCAGCCAGTCATCTGTCTGTAGAAGATTAATTTCAATAAGGGATTTACTTGACCTTTTAACTATAGATGGGATAATGCTCTTATCAATAAAAGCCTCACAATTTCTGAAAACTGCTATTGCTTTCATTTTAATGAGTGAACAGTATCTATTTTCTTATATTGTTTTTGTGATTAAAACAATGTACTTAAAAATATTACTGAAATGAATCAATAACTTTGTGTGTGGTGAGAAAAAACAATGTAAGAAAGTAAACAAAAACTATTGTCATATTCTTGATAGTGTTATGCAAGTGGTTAAGGGAAAAGCAATAATTTTTATATTTATAATAAGCATCCAGTTCACTGTATAAAATTGGATGATTAGGTATCTGTTAATTATTGAATAGTCAGTGATTGGTAGAATTAAAACCAAGTCGCTTGTTGAATATTCAAGAGATTCTATAGTTGATGATGATAATAATAATCATTTTAAATAATAGCAGTTGAATCTGTCTCACTGCTACTGATGACGACTTAGTCATAAGCCATTGTAAAATGTACAGGGAAAAGAGAAAAATAGAGAGAGATAGAGGGATATGTTATAGATTCTCTATCAAGCAATGTCACACTCTCACTTAGATTTCTAACAGTGAAACAAGAAATAAAGCATTAGTCAATTTTGCTCTCCTTCCTCTTTCCTTACTCTCCTTTTCTGACTACTGTACACACGCACACATGGCTGCCATTAGAGACTTGTCTCCCAGTACCACTATATGGATCAATACAAAACTAGCTGGCCCAAGCATTGAATTGAGATGTTCTCAGTTGGTGTGTACATCTTTTTGCCTGCCTCCAGTTTGTGTGGGTCTGGCTCTTACTAGCTCTGTTCATCTAGTGTCATTGTCATGAGGGTTAAGAGAAGCCACAGCATTCCGTAAGTCTTTCTCTCTTTATCACTCAGCCCACCAGCCAGACAGCCAGAGAGCAACACGCATGCACACACACACACATGCAAGCAGTCAGGCAGCAACTTCCATGCAGACAGCAAACTACACCCTCTGCTAGATTTATTATGCTTTGAGTAAGCACAGTTTGAACCACTGCTATGGATGAAAAATATTTCTAAAGAAATGGTCGATTGACCAGAGAAATATAATGCACATCTAAAAGAGAAAGAACAAAGAAAACAAGAGTGGGAGGAAGAGAGAAACGATTTTGTTGAAAGTAGACGACCTTCTCCAAGACGTGAGTAGAAGGACAATTTAGCACCATGCTGGACTACTGGAATCACAATTTTCCTCTATTTCCTTAGTTCCACATCAGAGATGTGTTGACTCAATTGTGGACTGCAAACAGTGTCTTCAGGCCACCTGTTTCTCTCAGTCCATTCTCTTTATCCATTGGAACTTTCTCTTGGTGGTGTTGTGGCCCTCTTTGGCTGTGATCATTCCACAGATGGCACTTGGAATACTTGTCGCTTCTAAGGCATCTGCTACGTCTTCTACACTTTTGCAACGGAGCAGTGCTGCCCTTCGAAAAGCCAGTTATCGCAGGAACAGCAGTAATAGCAACAGCAGTGGCAGCAGTCCATCTGTGGGTACATGGGATCGGTCAGATACTGATGGATCCACTGTACGTTCTAGCTGGGTTTATGTGGAAATGGACAATGTTGAGGAAGAAGTTCCACTGCATCCCTTCTATCCTCAGGCTCTGTCACTGGAAACCAAAATTGACCTTTTTCGATGGCGCTCAAAACGCTGCTCAGTGTCATCATGTGAGTCGTCTTGCACAGACACTCGCAGTTTGACACACAGTCTTAGCCGTTTGTCTTTCATAGATACTGTCAGCAACGAGTTGTGGAAAGAGAACCCAGACAGGGACAGCTACAACACTTTCTCTGTTTCAGAGGAGGAACTTACACGGATTATAAAATACCTGGAATCTCAGCTGGATGGTGGTCAGTGCATTACTCAAACATCAGAAACATCAGCAGACCCTATCATTAATTGCAACAACAATGACCTGAAGGAAGTTGTATCTCCTACCGTTACTTTTATTCTTGATACTTATTGCAATATGTATTTATTTGGGTGAGTTTTTCTTTTCTTCTTTCTTCCTTGTACAAATGGAATGGAAAGGATTCTTTTCTTTTTTTTTTTCTTTCTCGATATAAATAAACCCAACAATTTCCTGTTTGCATTCAAATCAATTCTTTTAAATGAATAAAATTAGGCAAAAATTAATCTAATTTCAGGAATGTGAAAGTCAGTATCAAAATATAATATTGGTGTTTTTCTTTTAATTTGCAAGATATTTCATGCTTTAAAATCATAACTTAGCCCTGAGTTGAGAATGCTAAATGTAATTTACATGAAAATGTATTAATTGTAATTTAAGCTTGTTTTTGTTTGCTTAGCTTTGTAGAGTTTTTTTTTCTTTTAGATGTAATTATGTAAGCAATTATTGTAATAGCACTAAAAAAAATGATAATAAATACAAAGCTAATGTGATAAGGGATCTAGAAATAGTTCCTGTTTAGTTTATTTAAGTTCAATTCCTAGTGATCGTTGAAAGAAAAAAAAATCGACCACTTTGTATTTTTGTGTTTGGATCTTGAATCATCAGCTATATTTATTTTCCTGGGTTATCAGCTATTCTATAAGATATTACTGTCCTCCATTATCTTTACCAGACTTTTCTTTACTACTCAGTCTCTCATTTTTTTTTTTTTTTTTCCGATAAAAAAAAAAAAAATCTTTAGAAGTAGACTTGTTTTTCCTCAACTTTAAAGATTGGGAAAAGTAAGAAATCGACTATAAAATTATTGAATTAACTCTCTTTAGTTTATCATTCCTATTATTAATGCATGGTCAGTTATTTAAATTAATATTAAAAATTACAAGACAAGGATACATATTTTCTGAGTGAAATATGTCATATTTGAAAATGTTTTATCTTAAACGAATTCATATCTTGCATCTTTTCCCTTAATTTGTGTCCGTACGGTAAAAAAAAGAAGACCTCGTTAATAATACTCTTCCTTAACACTTGATCTGAAAAATAATTCTTATGAAAATTGAACTTAGGAATGAAACACTGCGGCCTTTTTTTAACTGATTTTTCATAGCAATTTATTCCTAAATTAAATACACAGGTATATTCGCACAATGTATTGCGCACGCAACACTGGTATTGCCTCTATATAACCCTTAAATTTAAAAAAATATTTATATTTACATAATGTTTGTGGTTTACCGACGTCTGGAATAACATCATCGTCATCATATTGTCTACACTGCTAGAATAGTTCCTTACTTGAGCAAGGTTGCCTTAGTAACAGTTAATGCAGACACCGATATAGTTGAATCAAAATTAGCTCGATTTTTATTTCTTTATGAAATTAGTTCTTTTGCAAAAAAATAAAAAAGAAAAGAAGCTTTTTGTGAACACCGTTGACTTGTAACCTCTGCCAATGTTTGCAATCAAAAATCCTCTACTACTTTCTCTTCTTATTTCCATGTGATTCTCTTCTTTTCCCCCTGCTGCTGCTATCAATGCGGCTCCCACACAATATCATCCCCTCTAAATTTCTTTCTATCTCCTCCTCCCTCACACCCACCCACTCTCTCTCTCTCTCAACCACCCACCCACCTACACACACACTCTCTCTCTCTTAAGCATTCCCACTAAACGACACCTGTTAAGTTTTTAGCATTTCGTATTCAGTAGTTGTTCGCCGATTGTCTTTAATTTAAGGTGGGGAAAAAGAGCGAAATTCATATTTAATTCTTTAAGTACAAGGAAGGCTGCAAATGTCTGAAGGGGTTCTTCATTGCGAATTATGTAGTTTAATTATTATTTATGTATTTTACCTGGTGGGAGATAAAAAGTAAACAAAAATCTGTTGTTGACACTTGTCATATGACTACTCCCTTTCTTTTTTTTAATCCCTGCTTCTTCCTCGTGCCCTTTTTATTTTTTATGCTTTTTCATTTTAAAAGAACAATAAATGTGTGAAGAATTTTTACTTTTGCTGATTTAAAATCTCTGCTATTTCGATTTTACCTCTGTCTATTTCCTTTTCTATTTTTTTTCAAATTCTCGATTAATTTTTAAGCATTTTTAGACGAGATCATCTTCTTGTACACTTACAGACACATTTTTTATATACAGATCTGCAGTTGGCAATGATCTCTACTGTCTTTTTTCAATTTTTGTATCTGTTTACTTCATAAGGGAAGCACATTTACTTAGGAACAATGTTAACAACAACAGAAAATTCTAAATATGAATATATTTTTTCCGATTGGTCATTGGTACAATTCTTTATTGGACAATTATCAGTTTTTAAGTGGTTTTAAATTTATTTCTGAAGAACCTACAATGACAATTTTTTTTCAAACATATTTTCCTTTCTATTTTTGATAAAGGAATATTCCGTCAGAAACAAGTGACCTTGTAAGACATTTAATTTTTTATTATTGCATTTAAAATCCTAGTGACCAATAACAATGAAGGGGGGAAGATTTTATTCTTCTTAGAGGTACCTCCAAAGTTTTGCTAAAAACTGAGCATACATAATGAAAAAAAAATGACCCAATACTCTTTTTTTTTTTTTTTTTTTTTTTAGCGGTACCTGTGTTTGCAAACGGAAACTAAAAGAATTAAACCTTTCCCTTTTTGTCTTGAGTAAGGATATTAAAGTTATTACCCCCCCCCCCAATGTTCTACTTGATTTGTTTTGGGCATATCAGTTAACTTAAAAGTAAAAGTATTCATAATTTTAAGAATCTGTACCTTATTTAGATTTAAAAAAAATACTAGCTTGTTAAAGTAAGAGTTTGTTATTAATCACTGTACAAGTAGTTCTTTGGTAAGTGGAAGAACTTTTCACTAATTTCATGGTTATTAGATTATGAATTAAATGTGATACTTTGCCACTGCATTTTCATAAGTTTTGTTAAGTTTAATGATAATAGTGATTTTCTAAGCGCTGCTTGGATGTGGCACAAGGCCGGAAGTATGGAGCACCCAGTGAGGATTGAACTCACTACTCAGTCGTAATTGTTCTAGCAAGACAAGCTTGCTAACCATTACACCACACCGAGGTGCCCTAGTCTAATGATAATAGAGATGTGACTACTGGTTTTTCATTGGATGTAGAAATGTTTAGAATCCTATCTATAGTCGGTACGTGTAAAATGGAATTAAAAAAAAAAAAAAAAAAAAACATGTTTAGGGCAAAGTTGAAAATGAACAAAGCAAAAACTAACTTATTTTGGAGGCACTGAACAGAATTTTTAGTGACAAAAGAAACAAAAATCAACTGTCATTTCTGGTAAAGGACATCTTAGAAGAAACCAGAAGTTTAACTGGATTCATTATGCCCTATCATAGTTGTTACTATAGTTGTATGAAAAGTAAGCATAATGCCAATGTAAAAACCATTATGGGACAGAAGTACCATTTAATTTGAAAATTTATTAGGATGAAATTGTATGACAGACTTCCTTAATTTTTTATTTTTGTCTTTTGCTTGCTCCCCTTCCTGCTTAAGATGTAGGTAGTGTTTTATGACCCTAACTGATCTTGTGTCAGTAAGAATACATTACTTCAATTTTCATATTCACTTTCCTTGTCTCTTGAATATGAACAATCTGAATTGAGATAATGTTTAAAGAAAAAGATCAATTTGGATTTTCATAAACTTTTTGTTTTTCATAACATAAGGATTTATCAATGTTATCCAGTGTTTTAGTAAGGTTTTAAGTTAGGAAGGCATAACACTTCTTTGGTGCTAAAGAGATTGAATATCTGCCCTTGTGTTTTGACATCTTTTATGAAGTACTTACTGTATGATATTTACATTATAAGTCAATATATTAAACTGATTTCTGAAACTGTTAGCAACTATCAGTCAATGAATAGCAGTGTAGAAAGCTATCAAGGTTTACAACAAATATTTAATGTGGTGCAGGTTATAAAAATTGCTGTATGATTTATAAAACATGGTCATGTGATACATTTACTTGTTTCTCAATGTTAAGAGCCATATATCTGAATGTTCCTGGGTGATAAAATGAAGTTAACACCAGGTCTGAATGTTATAGAAAAATCTTTTATTAATTATTGTTTGGCATGCCTCTGATGCACAAACCATCATTTTTGTTTGACATTTTTCTTAATATGTCAGATCTGTAAATTTTGCATATACTTTACCAATTTTTTTTTTTTTTTTTTTTTTTTAAATGTATTAAAGGGTAACTTTTTTATAAAGTAATAGATAAAGAAAAAGTTGTCTTAAAGAGTTTTACTTTTTGTAAATCAATCCCTTTACAGTGAGTTAATTGAAAATATAATGATTAATCAATTGAATAGAAGTCTATTTTATGAAGACAACAATGCAGCAGTGATAATTTGAGACATAAAAAAAAAGTATTTGCATTAATCACAGTAAGCAATCAGCATCAAGTATTATCAAAGTTGAGAAATGAATGGCTTTAGTAAAGATTTCATTGTAATATAGACATTTTCTTTTATTAATATCCTCATGATAATTACTTTTTTTAATACATTTGAATAAAATAAATTCTGACTACATATGTAGAGAAAGTGAGATATCCAGTGGGTTTTTAAAAGTAGGTTGAGTTCCAAGGATTATTTAATAATTTGTCTTCATACCAACAATCTTTTGATGACTAGTATGAATTATAGTTCAGATATTGATTTTCGAAAATGTTCTCTTATGTTGGTTACTTATGTTATACAGCTTGGAGGGAGCCTTTTTATACATCACATATTTTGTAGTTTTAAATCTTAGGGTCATTTTTATGCTATTGTTAAGGAAGAGTAGTCATGTTGAGTTGACAATAAACTCTCTCTTTGTGTGTACTTACAACTAATGCATGGTTGCATTATGGCCATCTTTGGATAGAAAATATGTTGTTGAAAAAAAAACCATCAACAACAAGTTTTTTTTGTTTTTTTTCCATTGCTTTAGTATATTTTATAGTATATATTTTATCTTGAAAATACTGGGTTTGTAAATCAGCTTATTAGCATTTGTTTTAATGATAATGTTATATAACATTATTCAGAATATGATAATATAGTCTATGGGGGGGACTTTTCTACTTTTATAGGATGTAGTACTTTGTTAAACATGGTAAGGCTTCAAAAGTTGCCTGAATTCCTTTTTAAAATAATCAACATGAATGATTTGGATATTCTGAAAATGAAATAAATGAAGCATCCTGTTCTTAGTTTACACAATTCTTTTGAAAAGGGCATATGTGAAGTAATGTTCAGAATTGAAAGCATAACTTCAGATCCCCACTTTCCTTTTTTTTTCTTTTTTTTTTGTAATGAAAAAACTTCATATCAGGAATTATTGAACTCCACTGAACAAACGCCACACATTCTGGAATTTAAAAAAAAATATTATTAATGTTTTGAGTTTGAAGGAAATTCTCTGTTCCACTAAAATCCTGACCACATGAAACCATTTTAGAATTCTTACATTATTGTATTAAGTCTTTTTTGATCATTAACACATAAATTGTTTATATACAAAGTATTTGATAATTGCTCTTTCTTTATCTAGTTTCTGTGTTCACAAAATATCTCTAGTGCATAAAACATCCATCTTGACTTTTTAAGCTTTTGATCAAAAATGTTTCTATTCAATTATTGATGCATCAGTACAGTATGTCATAAAATAGAATTGTTAGGATTCTTACCATTCTCTAATGGAAAAACAAAAGAACTTTATGTGAATTGTTGGACTTATAATGTCTCTAAAATTGTCACTTTGATAGGCTGTCTAATTTTTACATCTGTGAAAATATGGATATTACATTGCTTTTTACAGATTTGACTAATTTTTGTAATGCCCGTTTGTAGGAAAGACTTTGTAAATCACAGATATAACAATAGTAATGCCTTCGAACAAAACTCAGTCAGACACTGCTAATTCCCATATATATATATATTTTTTCTTGTCACATGATCTAATTATTTCAAGATGAGGTCGACTGTACTTGCTCTCTGGCAATTCGTGTTCAAACCCAAGTGTCGGCAGTGACACTTTATCTTTATTACAATTGACATGTAGAAAATAATAACAATAAAACACTAATAATAATAAAA
The DNA here is from genome assembly GCA_903632075.3 of Acanthosepion pharaonis. Taxonomy (NCBI): domain Eukaryota; kingdom Metazoa; phylum Mollusca; class Cephalopoda; order Sepiida; family Sepiidae; genus Acanthosepion; species Acanthosepion pharaonis. The sequence goes on along the minus strand of CAHIKZ030004635.1, from coordinate 3,423,534 downwards.
AGCATTGCCACTTTTTGGCAAAAAAAATTAATAAAGTGTTTATTTTTTTTACCCAAGTTCTATGAATTATTTTTAAAACACAACTGTTAGAACTTGAAGATCATATTAGTCAAGATGACTATCTTGCAGGCAGCAGTTAAAAATTAAAGTTTGGATCTTTTTAAAAATTTGATCGCTACACTCAATCTTTTCTGATTCACTGGACACAAGTCTTGACAAACCTTAAAGTAATCAGCTAACCTCTTCAGATTTAATTAGTAATAACCCTAACTTTATTTTGCCGATTATGTTGAAGCCTCCCTAAAGGCACTTCATTCATCCTGGAAAGAGAAAAGAAAAAAAAAATCAATACCTCAAACATGAATAACCTTTAGAAACACATTCACTATATGCATATCACATCAAATTTCTTGGTGGTAGAAGAAATGAGTTTATCAATTAAAATTGCCTTGTAAATTGGACCACCTTCTTTAGTGAAGTTAATTTATCAAAATCCCATAAACCTGTGTGACAGTCAAAATAACCCCAAAAAACGACTTTACAAACCTTTTTGGATTTTAATTATTCTTTCATTGTTTCTCTATGTGCGTGCTCTCTCTCTCTCTTCTATATCACTATCATTTTTTTTTTTAAATTTCTTTAACTGCAGGTATCAGATCATTCTTTTCTATATCATAATTACTTTCTTGTTGAGTTCAGATGCTTTTGTACATGTCAATTGTAATAAAGATAATTTGTGTTACATTACTCTGATCTCACACTGATGGGAATACTCAATTTTATCTGCTCTAAAGTTTTTATCTTTTGAAATATCTTCATGTGAGTTGATAAAATGTCGGTAATAAATTTTTAGTTATGAATCTTACAATTTGATCTCATCAGATTTCATAGCGAAATTTGTAGATAATCATCAAAATCAGGAGACTTAAAACTTCTTTAGACCATTGACTTTTTCATGAAATCCTTGATTTTTCATCAACTCCACCCCAGGCATCATTTATATTCTTTTCTTCCACCTGTGTATATCTCATGAAATAGAGGAACAGATTCCTCAGAAAATATACAGATTATGGATTAAAAAAAGAAAATACAAAGCAATTAATTCATTTAGAAACTGGTATTACAACTAATAATTAATAATAGCTATCAGTTTGTTTTAAGAGAACAAAAAGTAAAAATCAATTTCAAGCTTTGTTTAGTAGCAAAATAAATTGAAAATATGAAAATTTGTAGGGCAAATGAAATCTATCCTTTTCTGAAACAAAATCAAACTGGATGATAATAATAATAATAATCAGAAATGTTTATCAGCAAGTTAGATTTGATGTATTTTATTTATTTTTTTTGACACACAATGCCAGTTTTCAATCCTAAAAGTTCAGTTTACTAAACCACCTTGAGGCATTTATGCCCCCCCCCTTTTGTATTGTTTGACTGCATTCTGGGTTTTCAGCATTCTAATCGTTATTTTAAACACGACTCCAAAGGCATCTAAAATGATGTAGTGGGTGGGGAATAACTGGACAGGTTTTAAAAATATATCCCCCCCTCTGTCTACTTCTCTCTCTTTCTCTCCCCACTTTTTTCTCTTTCTCTCCCCACTTCTCTCTTGTTTTCTTTCTTTTTTCTCCAAGGATATAATGTAATAAATAACTTTCAATTTTCTAATCTTTAAAATTAATGGAGTAAATGTTGTTTTGGAATAAAAATTGCACCTTAATTTTAAGATAAATTATTGTTTACTTTCCTTCCATTTGCAAAATATTTAGTTACACTTTTATTTATTACATTTATGAAAAGTTGAAAATAAAAATCCAGTGCTTGTTTAAATAATTGGCTAATGTATAGGGTGGTGTAAAAGTCTTGTCATCCCCTACCAAAAGTTACAGAACAATCAAAAAACCAGTAATACAAAGCACATGTATTGGATTCAGTTTATTCACTTTCAGTGATGCTGTCACACATCAAGAAAGTCTGTATGAACACCATCATTATTGTGGCACAAAATGATGTGGAGCCATGTCCTGTGTTATATTTTATGAAGCTGTGCTTTGTTGATTGTTGCAAAGGCTCTCCAAATAGCGTTCTTCAACTGATGAGTATTCTGATATCATTCATGTGAAACTCTCTCATTGATAATACCCCCACAAAGCGTTGAAATAGAAAATTATACTATGTAGGGGTGACGAGACTTTTGGACTTTAAAGTTAAGAGTACTGAATTAAAAGAAAATGCATCCTCTTCCCACTTTTTTAATGAACCTTTTTTTAGCTGAAAAGTTGTTTGAATTGTAAATATTTTAAAACTTTTAAGAATGGACCAAATTAGACCTGAAGTAAACAGATATTTTATGCAGTATTCTAAAGTAACTGAATAACCAGTCCCAAGGAACTGAGGGTGAAAATCATTTTAGTCAGCTTTTGTTTGAGTGTTGATAGCTTGATGACACATTGAAGATTATCTAATGTTCTACTGGGGCATTATCTGTAAAAAAACAAAAAACAACAGAACAATATAATGAGCACCCTTTATATATAATTTTTAAGTATTCAGTAATCTGAGAAATTTAGGAAACTGTTCACCATAATCTAATGTTTTATTGAATTTTAGATATTTTGGTTTTAAATTTACTATAGTTATCACTCTTATTTTCTGATGTTGTATATGCATGTCTGTATCTACAAAAAATGGCACATTTATACACATACAAAAAATAAATCAAAATTATTTTTAAAATATTGGTATTTTATGATTTTTACTAAGCTTTTTCATTTATGATTTGTAAATATAGTTTTTACTTAATATCATCTAAAAGGGTAAAATTAGAACAGAATTTTAAAAGATTTAAATTTTAATAAATTATTCTAATTAAAATTTACAAAAAAAATAAATTCTTGTAAAAAAATAATTTTTCACTGAAATTTTTTTTTCTTATGACAATAGTGTTCATAATATATCTTATTCATAAAAGCAATTAAAAGTTTTTCTAATTAAATAATGTCTTAGTTTTATTGTATTTTTTATTTTACAATTCAGAGCAATTTTTTTGTAACTGGTGGTCCTGTTTTACAAAAAGCAATTGATTTAAATTCTCCCAGGAGTTCTGCTTTTAGCTAATATAAACATTAAGCAGCATAAAGTTTAAGTACTTGAAATTTGATAAAATTAAATGGTTAACAGGAAAAAAAATAAAAATAATTTCATTCACCTCTGAATAAGTCCTGAAAATTAAATTGATTTTTTTAACCAAAAATTTGAATATACTAGAAAGGATTAAAGAAATTAAATAAAATAATTAAAAACACTTTGGTTTTTCCTCTTAATAATGACATAAACATTTTGATGAAACTTTTTTTTTTTTTTTTTATCAAGTTTGGGGCCTTTTTTCATCATACTATAGTCTTTTTTCAGTGAATTATTGGAGATATCTAGCTTAATACAGGTCAGCCTGTTTGATATTTATTGCTATTGGCTATCAACAGTTAAATTTCTGTGGAATAATGTTTTTTATGTAGATGGTCTTAAAATTTGAAACATTCTAATTAAAACATCTTGTTCACAGTATTTACTCTTAATAGCAAACTATCTTTAGAATTATTTAGTGCTGAATGTTTTTGTAAAATTGGTGGGGGGGGATTAAGTTTTACTCTCAATACACTTTGATTTTTGCTTTCATTTCTCTTTTATCTTGGAAAGGTCATATTGAAGTTGTTTTCTTCTCAATAGTTTGAATTAATGAAAAATGTTTAATGTAAAAGTATATTTTAAAATAAATCAAAAATGTTAGTCTTATTTTATTATTTTTAATTGGTTCACCAAGCCTTCTTCTTTTAAGAAAGTTAACTTGAGATTAGTACATTTTTAAATTTTTGTGATACTAGATGATTTTTGTCTATAACTTAAGTAAAATTTTCTTTTTGTAAAATGGTTTTGACTTGCAAAATATAATGGATGTTTTTGTTACATTTAATGGCTTATGAATATTTATGAGATGTAGATTAATAAAAGAAGGTAATTTTTGTTTTATATAAACTAATATTGTCATGATAATGGGATTTCTTTCTACTTTTCAAAATAATTTTGTTGATAGCACACATGGAAGTAGGAATTTGTTCTTTTTTCTCTTTTTATTTTGCTGAAATCAACTATGCCAACCAAGTTGGTATTAGTTAAAAACGGCTGGATTTGAAATAAATTTTATTTTACAATATTTGAAAAGCACTTTATATTTTTTAATTCGACTTTTTCATTTGTATAAATTTAGTGAAATTATCCCACAATGGTACTAACATTGGACAGTTGTAGGTTTGTACTACACACCTATCAGTTATTGTGTAATATCTGCTTTTTCCCATTGTTTTATGTATATATATATATTTTTAAACAATAGTTCGAGACTGATAATATGTTTAAATTCAATCATATGAATTGTTTAAGGCTAAAACTTGTTAAATCTGTTAATTTTGTATTAGAAATGATCAAAGTAGTAGAACTGAAACCTTTATGGCATTTTTTAAAGTTTAATATTCATATTACCGGACATATCTACTTTTAATTTCATTATTTGTCATCACTGAAAGAATATTCTCATATATATATATATATATATATATATATATATATATATATAATCAAGCTTTTTATTTTTTGGTACATTTCAAATCTACAAACCTGCATCATTTCATTCATGGAACTCTTTCTTTTCCCCTCTATGCCATTACTATTTTCCTTTATAGATTATTTAATGAAGATGTTTTTGAGTTGAAGCAAAATAGTTTTTAACATGAGTATCATTGTATTTATATGAAATGTTATTTTGATCTATTGTTGATTGTTAAAACACAGAAAACACTTTTGAAATTACCCTAGTCATGATGTCTTTTAATTATAACTTTTTAATGCTGCCCTATAAGAAGTTTCTTGCTCATAACCAGAATCAGAGGTTTTGTCTGAGCATGAAAGAGAATCAGAATGATTGGCATCTAAGCTATTTAGTTTAAGCTCTTAAAAGTTGTCTATCACAATGAATATTAATCTGAAGATTTATTGCAAGCAACAAAAAATTATAGATTGTGAATGAAATGAATTTTGGCAATCATTCATGAGGAGTGTAGAAAGAAATAGTATTTTAGGATCTCTGAAGTATCTAATTTTTTAATGAGGTTTATGAAAATGTTTTTTTATTACTTAAACACTCAGTCTAACTCTTTCTAAATTTCTCAGCTGTCTTACTATCTGCAACAAATGATACTATTTAGCATTGTTTGATTTAGGTTGGAGCATTTTTTACATTGGTTAATAAAAATATGATGGCTGCCATTTGTGTTTTATCTACATCCTCAATGGTTTCCTTTAGATCCTTTTAATTCTCTAAAGTTTTCAACCATCAAATCTTTTTTGACCCAAACCTTTTCCTTTTTCTTATCTTTTGTCTACAGCTTTTAACTTTGAGCAGGTTTTAATTTTTCAAGTGGCTTTATTATTATTATGCAAGTCAATGTTTTTACAATAAAATTAATATTAATGAACCAATGGCTGTAAAATTTTCAGGATAGGATCATATATTTCAGCTCATAATATCTATCCTTGTTAAGAATATCATTTTAGGTTGTCAGATTTTATTATGTAAACAAGTACAAAATAAATATTTGATTAACATACTATACATACACCAGAATAAATTATATATATATATATATATATATATATATATATATATATTAATTATTTCATTCCAATCAATGCAATAAAGTTACTAAGGCACAAGGGGTTACTGAGTGTGAAAAAAAAAAGAAAAACATTATTAAGGAGCAAGAACAATAAAGGAGAAATGATTATTTTATGTGCTCCTTTAACTGTCATCAGTTTTTCAGCCACTGATTTTATTTTTAACTTCAACATTACTTGCAGTCATTTTATAGCTTTGCAGGGATCTTCTTTGCTTGAATATTGTTTCCCATTCTCATATACATCTCTTTTAATGATAAGCCACAAGATTTCTTTTGGATTAATATCTGCAGAGGCTGTGGTCAAATCTATTAATTTGGTGCTGTTGACATTTATTTTTTGGTAAGATGGGTAATAGTCAGTTTTGCAGAATATGAAGCAGCATTCTCTTGCGTGTATATATTCTTTGGCTTAAATCCATTTTATGCTTTTCTTAGATTATTAATAAAGTAACATTTTTTTAATCAATTCAACTTTGCTAAACCTATGCATTCTAATGTCTATATTATCTCTATATACACATTAACTTTATCAAATTGATCTGATCATGTAAACCATGTATTTGTTTTTCATAGGGTAATGTGTCCCCCTATGAATAAGAGTGAATATTTTTACTAAGGCTAAAATAGTTTTGCATTTGATGCTCAAAAACATTTTTATAAACAAAATGACTATCTGATTATTTATCTAGAGATTTTTTTTCTTTCTCTTGAATGCTACTTTAGCAATGTATGGGCTTTCCTAACATCATCCAAAATTTCTAAAATGTTTCAACCTTGTGTTATCATTTTGCTTGATACAGTTATCAGGGTGGGTCAGTAAGTCTTTGGCCTGATTTTAATATGAAATTTTCATTGTAAAATATTTTATCTGAGTGCATTAAAAAAGAGATTATGTTGAGAAATAAATATTTGTTGTGTAAAATTTTTTTTTTTTTCATCATCATCATCATTATGCTATGGACTTATTGATTTATCTCCATATTAAATCTAGTCAGGTTCAAAATTGTTAAATTTAGCTTTACAGATTAATTAATTTTAATGAGCAAATATATTTAAATTTAATAAATATGTTTTATGGTGCCTGAAATATAACTGAAATATCCTAAAACTGATTAATATTCCTTTCTGACAATCATGAGTCCCACAATCCATTAGGATCATATGGGCCCCACATGTACTGCAGCTGTAGCAGCAGTGGTGTGTCTTGGGTAACCCTTTCCAGGTCGGTTTGAATTCAGAGTTTTCCTTCTCCTAGATTGGTTGCCAACCCAGTCTATAGGACCCAGTCTGTTCTGCTATTTACTTACACGTAGCTGGGGGGGGGGAAGAGAAGATAGGGATTCATACTTTTCTTGAGTGTATCTCTGCATAAGTGAATGTAAGAAACTTGATTGCAATTCAAACTTGGCCCTCTGATTTCTCATTCCTAACTGCTATTCATTCCATCACTGAGCATCCATAATATTCCTTTCTGCAAGATCTTAAATGAAAAATAGTTGATAAATACTTCAGGTTGATTGATAAATTATTTGATGAAAGTTCAAAAACACTACAAAATGTTAACCTTATCTGGTATTGAAGGTTTCGCGTAAATAAACAACCTAAGTATTTACATTTTCTTATTTTGAGACAAAATGGAACTCATGGGCAATTACTTTGCAGGCTGATATACAGAGGTTTTGCAATGAAATATAAACCCAGATCTATTGATTTTTGTGAGGATTAAAGTAAAATATTTTCTGTCTGTAAAAATATTTGGTCTATTTTGAACCACCTCAAACTTATCCTATGAAGAAGCAGTGATATCTTAAGAAAGTTTGGAATTACATTGCCATTCATATTTAACAGATTTTCTTTTAAAGGAGTTAAAAAAAAAAAAAAAAGTTGTGCATGATTTTGATGAGGAAACATTTTAACTAGTCTTATTCATTCTTAAATGTTATTCAGAATATTTTTCGTATTTTAAAATCCTGCCTGTTCAAGTGTCTTGTCTGGAGTCTTTAAAAAAAAAAATTTTTTTTTATTTGACATCAATTCTTTATTCTCAGTTTTTAATGTTTTTCTTGCTTTAAGCTATTTACTTTGACTTCTGAGAATTATATTTTCTTATCAAAGCTCTCTAAATGAAATAGATTTTTGCTTAATATTTTAGTACAACAAAATGTTTGTTTTTATAAAGTTATGATTTCATTTTTTAGGTTAATGTTATTGTCAGATTATGAATTCCCCTTCCACTTATGGTTCCTTTACTTTGTATGATTTACAATAACTACAGTTTATTAAGAAAAAAAAAATCAATATGGATTGGTGCCCTGTTAATTCTAAGATTATCAAGGACTGTTTCTGTTTTCAATATCAGGTGAATAGATTGTAAATCTACTTATCATTTGTACACTTGTGAGTTTTAACAAATGACTGATCAAATTCATGATAAATAGAAATTATAATTTTTCTCATAACTTTGCTTACATGACAATGAATCTATTTAGATCCCAAACTCAAAATAATTAAGTAAAACTAGATAGAATAACCTCAGTTTAACAGAACATTTTCCAATGGTATTTACTTGTCTTTTTAGATTGTCTTTTGTTTCTAATTACAGTGTCAGTAAAAATAAGAAAAAATGACTTTCTAAAAGTCACTGAATTGAACTACTGATGGAAGATTTGTAGTGGTAGATGTCCATGTAGAAAAATTAATAGAAACCTTCTAAGATATGAATAACATCCTTTGCTTTTACTCTTGCTCACACAAGAGTTTGTTTAATTCTTAACTGGTTATGCAATTTTGGAAAAGATTTGTAAAATGTTATATTTGGAATTGGAGAGAACAAAATCTGTACTGTGTTATGTCCATTGACTCTCTACTTGTTCCATCATCAGTATCATCATAATGTGCCAAGAGCATTATTTCAGTTCTATAGTTTCTTTACCATCTTGGCTGATGGCTGTGGAAAGAGCAATTAATGGCAAGAGAAGTTGGGAATGATGGAAGAAGGCGAAAATGAAAGGAAAGGGCAAGTGAATTGGAGGAGGAGTAAACGAAAGAGTCAATAAGATGTGGGTAAAGAACAATTTTCGGAGGGGAGTGGAAAAGTGAATAGAGTTGGTAGTTGTGCACTTGATTGTTAAAGAGTTGTCTTGATTTGAAGCTTAATTTTTCCTTTATTTATTAATTAAAAATGTCTCTCTTTGTGCAGTGTAACAATTGTGTTTCATATAAAGTCTTATGTGCTGACTCAAAATTCTCTGACTCATTGTGCAAGCAACAGTAAATGACTTCCCTCTGACATATTGATGTATTCTTCATTTAATATCATGCTACCAGAGCTGAGGGCTCAAGTGGGTTAAAAAGATTATTCTCTCTTGGTCTGGAAAATTGGCTAGATCCCCCCCCCACTTCCAACCGACCAGTACATGTTAATAATGGGGTATGGGCAGGTGTCTAGCTTTTATAACTGTTTTATATGATAATAGTTTATTTTTGTTGACTGTAATGTGCCTTGCTTCTTAAATTGTTTGACTCTCTCTTCTTCTTTTTTTTTTTTTTATTTTTTTTAATGCAGTCAGGATATTTATGCTTGGGTTTACTTAACACTAATATTGTCAAGTTTTTTTTTTTTTTTTTTTTTCTTCACTTCTCAAAATTCATGTCTGCCTGTCATTTGTAATAATTTTAATGCAAAAAACTACAAGAAATTTTGGGATGATGGATGCTGTGTCCTCCACTTCCTTCTTGGATTTAAAAACAAAATTTAATTATACCTTCTTCTCTGTTCAAGATTATCAGTTTGTTTTTATTTTCTCTTAAAGGCTCATCAAATTATCCTTGAAAAAATCAATTATTTTCAAATCCTTGTTATGGATTAGCATAGTTCAATTATTGTCATTTACTCACCTATAATTTATTAAAAATAGTAAGCATTCTTTTATGAAAATTTCTGTGTAAACACATACATTTTCTCCTTATGTATGAGGATATTTTTGCTTGTCAAATGAAAATATAAACTCAGTAAACATATTTTTGTCTGTATTTCTTAGATGAAGAATTATCATAAAATTCTGATTTATTCAAACTGTTGTCTCCATTTGGTTGTTAGTCTGTAGATCGGGCAGTAGAATCTTGATATCTCTCTCTCTATTATATATATATATATATATATATATATATATATATATATGGATTCAGTGGAACCAGCAGAAAGAATTAACTAACACTCCTCGGCTATGAACAGTGGAGTGAGAATGGTAGATTGAATAAATTGTTTTTTGTTTTTTTAAATTCCATAAACTTTACTGAATATGCCACATTTGGTGTATTTTTGAACCATAAATCTCTAGTGTTACTGAATATATAACAGACATCTGAAGAAGGCCAAGAGGATACAAATGCTCAAAACATTGGGACTAAGACAACCAAGATAAGGATAGCGCTTTGAATTATTCTGTTTATAATAATCTACATACAAAATGCAATGTCTGTCTGCTCTGTGTAAAACCCTTCTGCATCATCAGAAGAGTTCATTACAAATGGAGAAACAAATTGTCTGTCTTTATTTTAACAGCATAGATAAAAAATCATAGTAAATATATTGTTATAGTTATTTGTGTAAAATGTATAGAATCTCTAATTGGATAATTTGTACAAAAAAACAATGTGTGGATAATTATGTATTAGCAAAAATAAAGGGATTCAATGAAAATACTCTTGGAAGTAATTCTATCTATGCTGTATATTTTTAGTAGTGATTTTTTTTTAAAAAAATGGTGTTTTATATTCATGAAGGACTGAATGTTGAGGTATTTATTGAAACTGATATGGACATCAACTCTGAAGAAAATATAGTCAGTCAACTGGATGTGAAAATGTTTAAATTTCATAATAAAATTTGACATACTTTCATTTTGCTATCCCAAGAACAGGAAATATATACAAGATGATCTTGTTATTCCTCCTTATCATTCTTTCATCTGTTATATGTAGGATTTACATTTCAGAAGTATTTAGTAATTTTCTTGTTGAGGATCAATTGTTTTATATTTTTGAGATTGTTTCTTGAGACTTCCTTAGTGACTTCTGTTTTTCCAATGAAATCTTATTCCCAAGATTGATTTGATTCTTTATTAGGCCATTACAGATCAACTTAGTCAATTAATTATATTGGCCATACATTTCAAAGTGGATCATTTATTTCATACACTATTAATGTCTAATTATTAGATGTAAAAGTTTAAACAATTCCACATTGTCCTACAGACACCACCATCTGACAATGCCAGTGTAACTCTGCCACTGATGGTGGCAGTCTGTATGACAATGACAGCAAATAATTATACCCCTTGTACTTTAAATGTTAAAGATTAGGCAAAAAATATACAAATAAAACTTTTTGCATTATATAGTAAGATAAAGGTAGTAAAATGTTTTATCTAGACTTTTACAATTTTATCAAAATTTTCAAAGCTGTCTCTATTGATAAAAACTGCATTTAGTAACAAATTACTAATATAATCATTTGGTAAAGTTTTTCTCTCATGAAATAACATTAAAATCTTATTTTTGAAAATAATTTTTATTCTATATTTCATAAAGCAATACATATTAGAATTTTTTCCCTTTAGACAAAACTCCATATAAACACAAATTTTTTTTCTTTTGGTTTGAATATATTTGAGACTTCCTTATTTTGGTTTCTTTTGACTCGTTTATTTTCATCCTTACTTTACTTTTCCAACCAGATTCAATCTAAACTCTCCTCCACAATTTTCTTCAATAGATTTTTATTCTGATTTTGTTTCCTCCTGATCAATAGCTTTTAAATTTTTTGTATGAAATATGGCTTGATGTGTTTGAAGATATAAATATTAATGTTTTTCCTTTTAAAAGCTATCTTTTTCTAATTTCTGGGAATTTTGTAGGGTTGAGTGAGTTCTACAAATTCTAACAACCTTTCATCAATTTTTAAATATTTTATGACAATTTATTTACTCTTCTAGGTGACCATCCAAAACCTTTATTTTTGCTTTATTGGGGTTGAAAGTTTTAAAAAAATATCTTGAAACAAATATATATTTTCTGATCAACTATACTCACCTAAGTGTGATTCATTTGATGCTGCAAAAGTGATGAAGTTACAGAATTTAGATTTTAAAATATAATTTATATAGACTGAGCAAGTCTAAATATTAGATAAATACTTTGTATTTCATTTTAGCAACTTGGCCACTGAAAGTTTCTCTTGTTTTTACAAAAGTTTTAGATGGAAAAAATATTTTTATTGATTAAAAAGCTTTAAATGATCATGTTTTTCAAGTGAGATGTTAAATCATATAGATTAAAAAGATGACAATCTATTCAGTGTTACTTTGCTTGTTAAAGTGTTTAATGTTTTAATTCTTTCACTCAGTTAATGATCAAATGGAATCAATAAATATGAACATATTATTCAGAAATAATTTGGTATTTTACTTGCATATATAATTAAGTAGTTTATCCATTAACTATAAAAAGGAAAATTTATTAAACAGATGTTTATTTTAACAATATCTCCTCAAAAGTATTTTTATTCTCATACTGACTTTTTGAATTTATTTTAAAATACATAAGTGAAAGTTATTTCATTCCATTTATTTTTCATTAAGCAACAATTTTGTCAAGATCATTCTTTTTCTTGTTACTATTTTGTACTTGAGAAATCTTGTTCGCTTGGTATCAAGAACTCACTGACTAACCTTGCCTTAAGTGTTGCCTATCTTTTTCTGTATTGACTATAATAACATTTGCTGTTACTGTTTTCTCTTGTTTTCTATATTCTTACATTTTGGTTCATCAGTTCCTCTTTTCCTTTTACCTTTCTATGTATTTAGTTATATGCAATTATTTTTTTTTCATACTACAAAAATTGAGAAGCTTAATATTTTAACATGGATATGATTAAAATTATGCTTTCTTGTTAAATAAGTTTCTAACCTGAAATAGTGAAACTTTAAATGGGTTTTTGATGTTTTTTTACACTCTTTTGGAAGTATAAGTATTATTTTTATGCATATTAAATATAATCATGGTTTTGGGCTTAATATATACATCTTAGTGAGAATGTTATGTGAAATTTATTTTTGCAAAGCAATTTTGATGATGATAATTCAGTTTTAATTAGACTAGTTTTTAATTAGACCATTTTAATGAAAAAAAGGAAGCACATTAAATTTTCTTCTCTTTAATATTATTAGACTAACATAGGCATGTTTCCAGATTTACAATAAAAGAGAATCTTGAATTTATAAAAATGTTCAGAACCAGATCTTTTAACATTTTACTGTGAGTTGGTTATATAGACTATTTAATCACCACCTAAAGAAGTTGGGAATTTTAATTGTAAATGGGAATATGTGCTGAATAATTGTGTAAATGATAATGTTATTTTGATTTTAGCTTATTAAAGTTTTGAAAACATTGACCAATATAGAGTTAGAAAGACTACAAGAAAGGAAAACATTTAAAATTGAGGAAAATAAGTAAGAAATTTGCTATTCTTATAAACTGGAAAGCATTGAATTTGTCTAGTATAAGTAGTGATGCTCTTATTTTTTTTTCCTAATCTATCTATATTTCTAATTTGAGAAATCAGCATTTTGGTGTCCAATTAAAATCTTTCAAAAAAAAATACATTGTAGTATATATCATGTTAGAACAATAGAAAGCTAGTTATGGGGACATTGCCAAAAGAAATTTAACATTAATTATATTTGATTTGAAATAAACTAGATACTAATTCTTAAACAACTATCCATGTATATAGTAATTTTTTTAAGGACTATAATTATTATTACTAAAATTAAGTCAGTAACTGCTTGCATGCAATAATAGAAAACTACAAGTCAGTTATTTTAATGTTTTTTTTTTCTGTCACCATTTTTGGCTTTTTTGTTTAAAGAAAATCCTGAATCAATTTCATGAACTTGCTAAAAAATGTATAACAATTAAACTTTTGGGGTTATTTTTATCAAAGGTAACTTATTCATTTCCTTCATAACATATAGGGCATATGGCCACCAGTTCCCATATGATCACTGAAGTTAAGCAATGTTGAACCTGGTCAGTACCTAGATGGGTGACCACTTGGGAATACCAGGTCCTGTAAGCTTGAATGTGCTGGTGGTGTAATGGATACTAGCTCAGAATTGTTGATCGGAGAGCAGAGTTCCAATTTCAGTTGGATTCATTATGTTCACTTATGCACAAATACCCTTAAGAAAGGTATGAATTCACCTCTTCTCTCCCAAGCTTGTATCTTTAAAACCATTATTATTTCCAAAAAGAAATAAAATTGCATCTAAAATATTTAGATTTCAGCATTAAATAACCTGTAGGAGTTGATATGCTGCTAAATAAAAACAACCAACCAACATTCATAATATATATATTTTTGTGGATTGGCAGGTGACTTGTAGTTTTTGTTAAGAAAAGCCATAATCAATCATTTAAATGGCAAAACTGCTCAACAAATGGCTCATGCAGAGCATTTGAGCATTGCCTGGCTTTCTTGTTGGTTGTCATCACTACCTGCCCACATGCCCCCACAATATTAGATCAATGAAATTAGTAATTACTAGTATGACGAAGAGGGCGGCAGGGCATGGTAAGGTGTTGGTGTTTGTAGGAGTGGTGTATGCTACCTGCCTTAGCTTGTCTGACTGCACGTTAGTCACTCTTCTCCTTCAGGCTATTGATATCTTGTCATTTGAACAGTCAGATATCTGAAGATCACATCAGAAAGAAAATCATTCTTATGTCTATGAGTATAATATATATATATATATATATATATATATATATATATATATATATGTGTGTGTGTGTGTGTGTATACATGCATTTAAAGATCTATTGATAGTAATGTACAAATGTCAGTAGCACACCTAACTGTGGTGAAGATTTTGTTCAATATTCCTACATATTGCTTCGTATTTGCCTTTCAAAACAATTTTCCACTATTACTGCTTGTAGGTATTAACTAAAAGTTACAAAATATGTTATCTGTAGGTTTGCATTATACATGTTTTTCATTTATGTCTATATATGTTTGTTTACTTTGGATTTTTTTACAAATATTATTGTGAAAGATGAATTGATAGGATGGAGAAATAGAAAATAAATTGTCAGATAACATGATGCTTGGGTAGTAGCTTCATAAAAAAAAAATAGAAACCTATTTTGATTGTGAAGCTTATTTCTTTGAGAACATGCATTGTTCTTTACTGACGTGTGTGTGTATATATATATATATATATATATATATATATATATATAAAAAGATTAAATTTAATTTATTCAATAAAATTGCCATTAGCTTCAACCATGACCTCCAGATAATTTCAGAATCTCCTGCAACTTTTCTTGATGGCCTCTTTGTTTAAGTTGGTGAATGCTGCCATAATCCTTGCCTTCAGTTCATCTTTAGTGCTACAAAGAGTTTTGTTGGTCTCTTGTTCAACTGTGCCACACACATAATAATCAAGGGAGTTGCAGTCTGGGGAGTTAAGTGCCCAAATGTAAGGGGTGATGTGGTCGCAGAAATTGTTTTACAGCCATGACTGAGTTCTACTGCTTGTGTGGCATGGTGCAGTATCCTGTTGCCTGACATAGGTCTTTCAACAGCCAACCTCTTGACCCAGGACAGCACTAACTTCTCGATCACCTGATGTAGGCCTCCTTGTTGAGTTTGTGGCCTTGTGGGAAGATGAATGGTGGCATAATGCTGCTATCACTAGGGATCACTTCAAACACCATAATGTTGAGTGGATATATCATCCAACTCTTTTCTGAATTCTCTGTACTGTTGTCAGATTGACACTCAAACACTCTGAAATGTTCATATTCGAGCTTCTGGTGCGAATGCCAAGCAGTACTGCATGACATTTTCAAATTTCTGGCAAAATGAATTGCATCATGGTGCTCTTTTTCTCACAAACATTCCCCAACTGACCTACTATACTGTGCAGTCAACAAAAACAAAACACACATGCACAAAATTAAAAATATAAAATAGTGACAATTTGTACATTGCACCCTGTATATATACCTATTTAAACCGTTACTATAATGAAAAATCATATTTACCTGGTTAAAACCAAATCATAATTTTATTTTCTGTTGTGTCTGTAGATCTTTCTTATAGTAAAAATGTGTTTGCATGAATTTTTTATTTGGACAAACTAATAAAATGAAAAAGGACAATTTGAAACACATTTTAAAACCATAACAATAAAAAATCATATATATATATATATATATATATATATATATATATATATATATTATATATTATTAGCATTGCACTGTTGAATTAGAAGCTGTAAAAATATTTATATTGTGTATTGATATTTTCCAATCTGTTTTATATATTTTCTTTTGATTGAATTCTTTATATGTAAGGAAGCATATTTTATTTCTGATAGAAGTTAATTACAAAGTAATTTGAAAAGAGACCATTTTATTATTATGAATTGGACATAATTATAGCAAAATTTAGTTTAAAGGCATATTATAGTGTTAAAAATTTCACTATTTTATCAAAGAAGTTTGGAATCAGAAATGTGAGGTTTATCATGGAAACAGAAAGGTAGCCATCAAGACTCTCACACATTGGTTCCATCATGGTGAACTTTATATTAGCTATGCTCTCATTTTATAAAAGTCAACTCCTTATGACCCAGTTTGGTTTTCATTCTGGTAAGGGAAGCAATGATGGCATATATGTCATCAAACAATTTGCTTAGCTCTCTAATAGAAAAATATATACCTGCTTTATCAATCTCACAGCAGTATATAACCACATCAATAGAGACTTCCTCTCATCCATTAGAAACTGCCTTCCAAGCTCCAAATCTACTGAATGCATCGATCGAATAGAGAAACTGTATTAATTTACAAAATCTTCGATGCCTGGTGAGGTCCCCAATATAGAAACATTTCAAATCTTATCAGGAGTATGACATTGAAGAAATGAGAACCCCAGTCTGTTTAATCTTTTTCTAGACTATGCCTTGCCTATTTATAAACACAGATGTGAAGAGATGGACAGTGATCATTTAAGCATTCCATACTACTGTGGCACCATTTACCAAGGCAAAAAGAAAAGAAAGGAAAGAGAGGAAGGAAAGAAAGGAAAAGAGAGGCGAGATCCAAACGTGGATGATAAGTAGGACACCCACGACTAAGAGACAATGAATAAAGGATATTTTGATAAGTAGCAAATGGCAAAAACTGTCATTACAATGGCAGAAAAATTCTAAGTGGATAAAGGAATCGTTGTGTTCTGGCGACGAGCTGTGTTATCGGGGATACATAAACAAACCGCTAATGCGGGAAAACATCTGATTAAGCAAACCACAGACCGACTAGCCAAAGAAAAATCCAATTGAAAATGTTATTTTGATAATTGACAAAAAACAGGTGAACTACAGGGCTTTGGATAGATTTGAAAAATTAATTGTGTCAAAGCCGCACATGAGGTGGCGACTGACCGTTTTTCTTTTGACAAGACATCTTTAGCTGCGATAATAAAACTGTTATCAGAAATGTGCACCAAAGAATGACTGGAACCATGGAAATGTTTTTTTTTTTTTTTTTTTTTTTTTGATACGGATTATTGTGTTGTGTCAAATAGACCACCCATTCTGATAATTAGCGATAATCTGACTGACGAAGTCCAGGTGAGAACAAGAGTTATGACCACCACCGATCGCATTGTTCTATTTATGGCCAGAGAAAATGAGAACTGCGATTAAAAGAAAAGGAAAAGAAAAAGATAATTTTTTTTAAGCAAAGATATTTTTTTCCCTGAAACAAAGCCCGCGTGATCGCACACGTCCGGCTAGGATGTCATTGGCCGAGTGGTGATCACATGACGCAAGGAGGAAGCTGTCGCCGCCCACCTAGAGGATGGGTATGAGAGGTTGCTACGAAGAAGTGGGGAGGGCAGTTCACGCCCCTCTGAAGTATGGTGAGAAGGTGGGAGTAAGAGAAGACACTCCAAAAAAAAAAAAATGGAAAGAAGTGGAAAATTCCTAACCAAAAATAAAAGAAGTGGATAGGTATTTAGAATTATCGAGGAACCCCGGCGCCGACAAACCCACCCCGGTTTTTGTCGGCGTCCATACTAGCAAGTCGCAGCGGAAAAATCAGTTCCAGCAGTGAGTTCCAGCAGAGAGTTCCAGAGTTGAGTTCAGGAGAGACAGTTCCCAGAGTCAGTCTCCAGTGCTCAGTTGAAGCAAGCCTCACATTGGCTAACCAAGATTCGCGCAATTTCCGGACTCATCTTCAATCCAAGAACAATTATTTTGAAGAGCGACTTAGATCCAGACCACCAAAATAAGTTTTTTTTTTTTTTTGACTTTCGCCCGAAGACACCAATTTCTTAAAGAGCAAACAACTTGAAGTGTTAAAACTCGCCTAACGGAAAACAACGTGTCACAATCCATAGAACGGGTCGGGAGATAGACGCAGTCCTATGTATCCAACAACTAGACATAAAGTTTGTTATCCTTTTCTTTGATACCTTGAACTTTTGAGTTATCATTTTGTTTCTTTTATACGTATTTGTGCGATACCACCCCCAACTTGCATTGCGGCCCCAACGACTGATTAATTTTGTCTGCCTAATATCGATTCACAACATGGGTAGGCGGACTGGAGATCAACGCAGTTACTTTGGTAACCAGGCGTTGGAAGCGAATTGGGAACGACGAGGCTGATATCGAATCTAACCAGATTCCCATCCGAATCACCAAAAGGTTAGAATGTCACATTTGGGTACCGCGACCGATACCAAGCCAGTTGGTCATCACAGGACAAGACATCACGACTGATGCGACAGGCGGACGTCACGTTTGGAGCGGCGACACCCGAACGAAGCAGCGAGCGAAGGCTGTGTTCAGGGACGTCACACTACATCCCAAATGAATCTACTCATAGAAAACCACAATCCTGCTTCCCCTCTTGAGTCCAATGAACAGATGACTTTTATGCTGATGACATAGGTATTTCTAGTTGGGATAAGAATGATATTGAACAGAAAATCCATGTCCTCTACAAAGTGTTCCAAGAAATAGAACTGAAGATAAGCCTTTCCAAAACAGAAACTATGATCTGAAATCAAAATGAAAGCAGTGATGGTGCATACCCTGAATCCATCATAAAAAATTTACAATGTGGGATTAGTAAATACTAAACACTTCAAATACCTCAATGAGTCACAACAAATTTTATATAGAAGAAAAGGAAATTGCTCGTAGAATAGGCTGTACCAGAGGTAGTTTTCCTCAATACTGCGAATTGTTACAAAAGCAAAACATTAAGCTGGAAACTCACGTCATGTTCTTAAATAACCTTGTCATATCAAGACTCTCATATGAATATCATGCATATTTCAAAACCTATTCAGAAAGATCTAAATTCTCAGTTGTATACAGCATATTGAAATACTATAGGTATCTACTTTTTATATACAATAATTTTTTTAACAAAAATGCTTAGCTTGTATAATGAAAAAAATTGGACAAAAATGAAAAGCCATAATAATTTCTAAAAATAATCTTGTTTTAGAATTATTGCACACATTTTTATCTTTGATGTTTTTGCTTGTAATTGCAGAGTATGTTATAGTTGATCTATTCTTTGATTAATAAGTTTAGAATAAAATAGTTTCAGAAGAGACGAGACTTCACATCTCATACTTTAGCGGCTTATCATTAGGCTAATATTATAGAATGTTAAAGAAATCAACAGAGAAGGGATTCCAATTTTTGTATCTCCTTTTTAGAGAAAAAGTTAAATTACTGCAAATTGATCAATAAATGATTAATTTTCTAGAAAAGCAAAATCCAGGAAGTATTGCAGAAATGTTATAAGAATATAAATGGTTTCCAGACAACTTGGAAATATTGAAAGCTGGAATAATTGTATAGTTCTTTATTTTTAAGTAACATGAAGCTGTTTCCTATTCACACAAAGTTAGAGAAAAGTTGAATTTTAGAATAGAAATGAGAAAAAAATCAAACTTCTATTGACTTGAAAATTTATTTTTTTCTCTTTTTTGCTATTATCCTATTTTCATATATAACGTAATATCTGAGAAAACAGCCACATCTGAAAACCTGGAGTATTTATATTTTCATCATATATAGCACTCTCACCTGATAGGGTTCTCACAAAACTGAGAGCAAATATGACAACTCCAATCATTAATTAGTAGCTTCAACACATCAAACCAAGATAGTGGTTGACATTAAGAAGTGCAGGTGTTACCAAAGTACTAGGAGAAACAGTGGTATGATATGATTTCGGACAACAGGTACTTCTTGTGCTCCTGGAACCATAGGAACTTCACAACAGGAATAGGCACCAATACCTCCTCAACTGACTTAAAAATGATTATCTACATGCTGTTCCATCATGATTCCACTTATTTTAAAATTTACGACTCTCCAACTGTCATGTCATTTTTGCTTTCTGTCAAACATTCACCTGCTCCAGAATTTTTTATAAGATTACCATCATCAAATCTAAATTAATGAAAGGTATGTAAAATGTTTATCTTTTTTTTCATTTATATTGACCCCCCCCCCCTTGAACTTTGTATATATAGTTTCAGTAGGTGAAATTCTGTTTGTACCTGACTTTTGAACAACAATTCAGCAGATGCTTCAGTTGTTGAATGTAGAGTAATTGTGAATGAGAACAAGAACTTGCTGACTTTAATTTGGAGTGTGTTTCTTTTCCCATTGACTTTCATCTTACCTCATTGAATGGGCAAACAGTGCATTCAACTTAGCCATTTGAGAATGGGTGATACAAAACTGTAAATATAAGTTGAATTGAATGTTAGAAACAATTTGAACTCTTGCTCTCTACTCTTCAGTTGTGGCTGGCGTAGCAGACTTCACCCTATTCTTATTCATAAACAATTCAACATACACAGCTAGTGAATGTAATGCACTAATTATACACAGGTTCATCATATCTTAATCAAAGCAACCATCAATGTTATTCACTGTAATTTTTCTGTTATCTTTCAAGCTCTACAAGATTACAAAATCGATGGTATGTCCACAATGGTAGTGTTCATGCTTCTCTGGCAATCTATGATTAGGGCTCTCTAATTTATTCCATTGCAGGCCTTTACACCCTATTAATGTTCTTGGAAAAATTTGTGGCTAGCTAAATTGCTACAAGTATTTCAAGTGCTTCCTTTAATATAATCACTGCTGAATTTGTTTCATTTCTGGCCACCATAATAGAAAGTGTTTCTATCTTTTCAAGAGCAGATAACAAGTCAGTACAACATTTTTATGACAAATTTACAAATTTAACTAATTTTGGTGTATGTTCATACCTCTCTCGAATTACAAATTTTGGTTAGTACAAAAAGAAATTGATTTTTATTTTAAGAAAGACAAAACTTTTCTTTTATAATATATTGAAATATTTCTGAGATCTTTGTAACTTATTGTTCCAGTCTTTCTGCTCTAAATGATTGCCTAAATCATTTGTATTTGTTTTGTATCATTTTATTGATTTCCTTTTCCTATATCAAGAAATAATCTTAGCTCTTTCATATATCTTTTGTTCATCTAATGAATAAAAAGAAAAATGCAATTCTTAATGTTGAAGATGAATAGGATTAGAAAAGAAGTAAACTTAGAATATTATTTTACAAGATTGATTTTATTATTAGATTGCTGCTTGGATGTTACTAATTTGGAACTGAAAAGTTAAAAACCTTACCGTTTCTATATCTTTGAGGATTTTATATAGTCAGAAAATTTCTAAAACAAATATTTATGAAATGATTTTGATACCGTCTTTGAATTGGTTTATATTCAATTTTTGTCTACTTTAGATCATTAACTTTACCATTTCAGACTATTATGATGACATTGTGCAATAAAATTAAGAATGATTTGTAATAGTCACTGAACAGTAAAGTATTAAATTTTAGGTTTATATATATATATATATATATATATATATATAAAAAAAAAAAACAAGTTGATGATCACAATTGAATTAGACCAGGAAACAGTAGTATTAAAAAGTGCTCATAAAAAGATAAAAATTTAACTTGTAGCGCTTTTAAGTATAGAAAATTAAGAGAACAGCTGATTCTGTTACCTTGGTTTTAACCTTCCGGTATCTTCAGGTGATTTCGGTCAATTGATTTCCTAACACTTTATTTTTTAAAAATAAAAAATTTATGACAGCTATATTTTTAAAAAAATGAATAAATGAATGACATGAGGTGTGAGGAGGAGGGAAAAATAAAGTATATTGGAAATATATCGGTGATGGATTAAATGATATTACATTCTTTTCATCCCATTTTATATGAACTCAAAAGGCACTTTTTAGTATGTATACAATGGGTCATAATTTCTGATCTCATTCAAAAGGTTTTTTGGTCTGGAAATGTTATAGCTAATTTTTCTTGTTGACAAAGGTTTCAGATATTACTATGATTGCTGTAAGGTTTTGCTTTTTTAAAGATTTTCCAGTTTACAATCGGATCTTTTATTTTTTTCCTTTAATTTCCACACATGGATGACTTGTAAAATTTTTAAGGCTTTCTAGCTTAAGACAACTTATAATTGTAGCACTTCTTTTTAAAGTTACCCTCAGTACACCATATGTATATTTTTTTTCTGTCCATTTGTATCTATTACTTCTGCTTTGTAAATTACTGCTTCAGTTTTGCAAACTCCATCTAATGGACATCTATTTTTATTTCTACAATTGGATATTTCACTATTAACAATATTTTTGTTGCATGTTAGTTTTTAAATTTCTGGTGTTTTGCCTTTTTATTGTGGTTTCTAAATTACTAGTACAGCTGTAGCTAAATTTAACTGTTTTTATTAAATATTTTAGGTAATTCAGAATGTTTCAGGAAGTGTTTATTAAGCAATTTTAAAAATATTTTCCCTATTTTACACTTGACCTCTAAGTTAAAAGGTGGATTAAACCAAATAATATTTTTTCTTTTCCTCAAATTGTTCTTTATTTGAAGTTTAAATTTCAGTTTGGTTTTATGCCCCTTTAAGTTCTTTCATATTCTTTCTTTTTATCTTTGAAAATTATTTTACTAGAGGAATTTCTAGATAACCTAGACTCTCTTCCTTTGGGGATTTGTTTTATTTTACTTGCTGGATGGTTGGTTCTAACATTCACATATTTTTAAAAAATATAGCATTCATAAATTTTTTTTATTTTTAAAAAATAAAGCATTAGGAAATCAATTGACCAAAATCACCTGAAGATACTGAAAGTTTGAAACCAATGTAGCAGAATCAGCTGATCTCCTAATTTTCTATACTTATATATAAACAATTTGAAATATATTCTTAGCTTAATAATGAAAAAAAAAAAAAGATTTATCTTCAAACATATTTTTTAACATAATTTCCTTTGTCAATGGACTTCAATGATGAATATTAATCACATAGATTGAACAGTACACAGTTAAAGCTTTAAATCTAAATTCATCTAATAGCTACATATCAGATTATAGACTTATTGCTTCTTATTCATATATTCAAATGTTTGGGATTGGTTTATTTCTTTAATACAAAATGTAGTTGTCTTCATCCATTAAGATTTTCCAGTGTGCACATTTATAAAATACTATATGGGGAAAATGGTTTTCTCAGTGAAAAAAATGACAGTCATGAGAAAAATGTTCACATTGTTAAAGATATTTAATTTTCAAAAACTTTGCTGTTAGAAAGAAAAATTGGATGCCATACTAATATAAAAATTATGCATTTATATAAATTTGTGCCTTTCATTTCTAGCAAAATGAGAAATATTAGGATTTATTACTTATTAAAGTAAAATTCAGTAAAGTTTATTTGATAAAATTAAATGAAGGAACACTGATATTGTTTTCATACCGCAGACTCAAAATTCAGTGTTCAGAGTCATGGGCCCCCAAAATTTGGAAACACTGATGTAATCTGTTTGCAAGCAGTTATAATAAAGATATCAGTATCTTCTTTTCTGAATGTTGATCTGTGTTACTATCTCCAAATAATAAACATGAATAAGAAATAAGAATTGATGAAATTGTTGAAAGAAATTTAAATACTTTTAACAAAAAATTAACCTAAAACACAAATCTTTATTGTAATATTTTTAAAGGACAACCAAATTGTTTGAGTATATTTGACAAATGCACAAAGCTATTGCCATGACTGACAACAGAGAAAGGTGTTGTTAGGAGAAAGGATTAATTGCATTTGTACTTTCTCTTCTCAAATTTTTCAGTTGTCATTGTAAAAGAAAAGATGATTGATGATAGCATAAAAGTAAAAATAAGTTTCAAGTTTTTTTTTTCCTCATTGGATGATATAACTGAAATGTCAATATCAGACTCATTTGTTTCTCAAAGGAGATATATATATATATATATATATATATATATCAATCAATCATAGAGAGAGTGAGTTTAACTACAGTTAAGATAAAATGCAGTTCTTGTTTTAGGTATAAATAAGAAGATTGATCACATTTAAGATTGCTTGGTGAGTTGTGGGTCGTATGAGTCTAGAATATTTAATGTTTGACTCCTGTTGAATCAAATAAATACCAATCTAGTATCATTAATTCTTATTTCTAATATTTTAATGGAAATTTGAAATATCAGGATGCTGTTCTCTTATAGATTTTGGATGTTGGCTTGTTCTTCTTAGTCATATGTTGTTGCTGTGAACAACCTCTTCACCATTACCATTGCAGTAAATGACACAGTGATCAGGTTTCTGAAAATTATCTTTGACTTTGCTATTTCCTCTTCCTCACTCTCCCAGGGAACTCCCAGAGTCAACTTCCCAGGAGAATGTAATTAGTTCCATAATGTATGATTATGTATTGGGAATATCATCTATGTCAGTATTTTTGATGATTAACATAAAGGAAGATCACATTTTCTCATCATATTGGCTTCTCAGCATTATTTAACCCTCATTTAAAGCTATTTAAATAGATTAATATATTGATTTAATGTGAAAATTGTATTCCTATTTGTTCCAAGAGACTAAAGAAAGCTGTTCTCCTTTAGGATTTTTTGAAACCATTTTCAACTCCTTATTTTGATGCTCAACCAGTTTCATTAAATTTTGTTGGGATTTGTCATCTTTACTTAAATTTATCTGAATAAATTGTCCCAACATGTAACTTTACATGTTATTTAGCCATTTAACTCTTTAAGTAGATTTGGAGGATAGATTGTAGCATTGAGATAAAGTATAATAATGTCTGGCTAAAAATTGTTATTCCGCTGGCAACTTTATTTTTTCTATTGATTATTTGAAATGTTATCATGTACTCTTTATGGGAAACTCCTAGATGGCCTAATCAATGTTGAATTGGTTCATCATCTCTCATCGCAGAGCCTTTTCTCAGATAAGCAGTATGGCCTTCATTTCTTCAGGTCAACTGCTGATGTACTGACGATAATTGTGGAAAGAATCTATCATGCTCTAGATAAAAACAGTGAAGCCCAGGCTGTAGCATTGGAGATCTCGAAAACCTTTGACAGGGTCTGGCATTCAGGTCTTCTCCACAAGCCGAAAAGTTATGGTATCTCTGGACACTTTTCTTAATTTAATCAAATCTTTCCTATCAAATCGTGACATGGAAGTTATCCTAAATACCTACTTGTCTAGATCCTTTCATACTAACAGAGCTGTTTCCCAGGGCTCCAACCTTGGTCCTTCTCCGTTTTTAATTTTCATTAATGATCTTCCTGATGACACAAACTTTCAATTTGGTATCTAAGCTGATGACAATCATTTAATACAGCCTTGATAGTAAAAGCTTATCAGGCTGACAAGGTCAAAATAGCAGCTGATGTACCAAACAACCTCAAGTCCATTGTTAACTGTATATATATTTCATACACACACAAAACACACACACATATATATATATATATATATATATATATATATATATATATATATATATATATATATATATATATATATATATATATAATATATATATATATAATATATATATATATATATATATATATATATATATATATATATATATATATATATATATATATAATATATATATATATAATATATATATATATAATATATATATATATAATATATATATATATATATATATATATATATATATATATATATATATATATATATATATATATATATATATATATATATATATATATATATATATATATATATATATATATATATATATATATATATATAATATATATATATATATATATATATATATATATATATATATATATATATATATATATATATATAATATATATATATATATATATATATATATATATATATATATATATATATATATATATATATATATATATATATATATATATATATATATATATATAATATATAAATAAAAAGAAAAGAACGATAAGATATAAAATCCGTGTTCTATAGATATTTTTATTTTACAAAATAGTGCTCAATGTAAATTTACAGAGCATTAATATTATAAATTAATTGATTTAAAATATGTTTTTTTTTCACTACACAGATCCAACCATGTTTCAAAAATAGAATCTCTAAACCCCGAATTTAATTTTGCAATTAAATTAAAAGCATTAGTTCCATTTCATCTTCAATTAATTTGGAGTAACTTTTAAAATTACTGGTTTTAAATGTATATATATATATATATATATATATATATATATATATATATATTATTTTTTAGAAACAATATAAATCCATTTTACATCAGATTTTAAAATGGTTTCTGACTGCCAGTGCCTTAGAGATAAGTGTAGATTGAATGTATCTCTTTGAGGTATTGGCACAGTCAAGAATTCTCTCTTTTTCTAATATATAATTAGCAAGAGTTGCCCATAAGCAAAGTCAATCTTAAGCAGTTCTGGCAATTCTGTTCTTTCTTGAGTTAAGATTTTCTTCATTAGCGGCAATGAGGAAATTTTATGTACATTAATTACATTGCTTTGGTTTTTCAAGTAATTCAAATATGCAGGAAAAAATACTTTAAGCTGAATAATTTTTTTCTTTTTCTTTTTAGAAAGGTTTACTTTTATGACATGTGACTATGGCCCATTAGAGAAAAGATCAATATAAAAAATATCATAGGAGGAGGAGGACTGTAATGGAGATGAGTGAATATCTTATTTGATGATGAACATCAGAAATTGAGTAATATTTGAAGTGCCAGAAGAATGTGATTGATGAAAGTGCCTGGAAGAATTTTTTTTTTTTTAATCAACTCAAAATGACAGACTGCTTTCAGTCAACTTGCCTGAAAACCATTAGACTTTATACCGTACATTGTTTCTATGAAGAGAAAATAATTTTAAAGAAATCGGTCTACTTTTTCTGTAGAAGAATTTTATTTTGTAAGGTCACTTTTATTAAATAGATTTCTATGACATATGCCTTGATCTACATTGTTGTTGTCCTTTCTAAATTGAGTATCTTAATTGTTTCTTATAGAACTTAGATTTCTTATTTTTTCATTTGTTCTGATTCTATTGGTCACTTAATTGATTTTGTTAGGATTATTCTCATCAGTTGGCTTCCCTTTCTTCTTTATTGCTTATTGATGTTGCTTTTACAGTTCCATTCATTTTAAAAAATGTTTTCATGACTAAAAATATTAAACAAAATGTTATAGTTTCATTTTTTTTCTTCAATAATCTAAAACTTCTAGTATGTATTTGTTTAATGCCCACTTCTAGATTATGCATAACTTGTAATTAAAAATAAGCTTTTATCTTGTCAAGTTTGCTAGGATTTGATAACTAAATCAGCAGGGTGTATTTAAAGGAATATTTTTATAAATTATGTTAGATTTCTTTTATTAAGATAAACTGAACTTTGTATATTACAAGCAAATTATCACCTACAATGGTTACGATAAAATTATTTCCCTTGCTTTTATCAATACTAACAATACCTATAAAAAAAATAAACATTTTTAGTTGATACTATTACTTTGGATATAAGGTCCTCATTCTTTTCTGTTGTCAGTTTTAAACATAACAACCAATGTTAAGGATCCCTATTAATAATTGGCAATCTCATGATAGATCTCCCTGGGTATTATTTACAATTTTACAGTAGTTTCCAAGATAAGTGCCAGACTAGAAAAAAAAGAAACTGTTGCTGTATTTTGCTGTAGAGAAATTTCTGAATCCTTTTCTTCCATCATCAAAAAAGGGTAGTTAACTTTTTTTCATAGATGCACCTGGTACATTGTTGCAACCTCACACTGTGCTTATACAATATCAGTATCAACAATACAAAAGAATTGTACTGTTACTTGCCTAGTTTATTAACCTTGTTGCTAGGCAAGAATGAGAAGCTGAACTCTTGAGTGTTGGAAAACAAGAAACATTCTAAGGCCTTTATCCTTTTACTATTAGTACATCTATGAGAAGAACAGAATAGAATTGCTTCATTTTTAAAAAAGAGTTATTTTTGCAAATTTCACTGCTTGTGTAGGTTAACATTTTATAACAGTTGTCCATAAGGATATTATGAACATAAATTCTTCAAAAGGAAGAAAATGTATTTCATTCATTCAGAATTCCTGCAGACATTACTGTCTGCATAAATTATTCATGCAAATTGATACTTTTAAATAGATTGCCATGTAAGATGAAGGAGGAGGTAACATCAGATTTTTTGGCAAAATGTTTTCTTTTTAGGTTAATGATTTAAAAATACTTTGTAAAAATAATCAAAAACTCTTGAAGAAGCTTTCTTGGCAAGTTATGTAAATAGAAATTCTTTTTTCACTATCTACCTTGGAAGAGTAAGTGAAATAAATTAAGTATTATAGGAAATAAGATTTTATGTAATAAATTTTCTATTCTACTAAATTTAATCCAATGTGGAAGATCGAATGAAAAGATATGGAGAAGTGGTGGTGGTGTAGAGGGACCTGTATGCAAAAGATATAAATGGATTGCTTTTCAATACCCTAAAGAAGTCACTAAGTTTTATTGATTTGGCTGATGAATATTTTTTTGTAAAGATTATGCTTTTTCCTAGTACAGAAAGCCATTAATCCAATGACAAAAACTGGCATCATATTGCATGTCTTGGCTATTGATGCTGCCTGCAGTTCAAAACAAAATTCCCTATTTAGACATGCATGCAATTCTTAGAAATGCTAAAATAAAGACTACTTCCATGACTATATAGGCAACAAAACCAGATAAGATTAAACTAAAATTATGTACACTCATGCCTTTGACCATCATGTGTGCAATAATTGTTACTAAAAAGAAAACTTACTATTGTAACATGTATCTAACAAATGTTTATTGCGATTATAAGAATTGAACTTACTGACACACTCACTGACCCCCTTGTTTTTAGTAATTTTACTTGTCTTTGAAAACTTTTATTTTTTTATTTATTTATTTTTTTTATTAACACCTTTTCAGAGGATTGGTGTATGAGCAAAATTGTTGTGAAAATCATAATTGTTTTTAGTCATACACATAGCTGTTAATGTTTTAATTAAGAAGCTTTTAAATTATTTCAAATATGTAACTGACAAATGTAATTTTATATTGAGAAATTATCCTGTTGATATTCCTATAATTTAAATAAAAAATAAATTAAGTTTTTCATTTTATCCTGCACAATCATCTGTTTGTATTTAAATGCCTCCAAGAAAATTTACCTTCACTAAAGTGCTACAATCAGATTTTCTTTATCTGTCACAATATGATGAATATATTTTATTTATCTGTTACATATGAATACATTCATTATATTGATCATAGATCAAATTTTTGTGTGTTGTGTGGGTAATTTAAAAAAATAATTTCTATACAAAAGTATATTTAAAATGCATTAAACTATAATTACACAAATTTGAACTTTTGTAATTTAGATCTTAATTTTTCAAAGATTAACTTGATTTTCTGAATTGTAAAATATTATTGAAAATTTAATCATTGTAATTTAGTAAGCTTAATTTGGCATAAGATTGTAAATATGGGGGAACTTAGTGAAGCTTGAACTCAATATTTTGTATTAATGGTCAACCTTACTAGATCACTAAGTATTATCCCAACATGTGGTGCCTATAAAAGTTTAATAGTTACATGAATTTATAACTTAACTAAATGGTGCTGATTTAAATGAAAAAAAATATAAACAGTTTGGGATATTGGTAGTTTCTTGATGTTATATGTTACTTGTAAGCCTGTTGCTGCTTGCCTAATGAAATTGAGGATCTTATAGAGAAGCATATTTGATTTACAGTGTGCAAAAAATTTTCCAAAGCTAATCATTTATTGATTTGTTGAATTTTTAAATGAATTGTTCTCATGTGTTTGACCGGATTCATTTTGTTTGTTGCTTGAATTTTTGGCTTAAGTCAGTTGAAAGCGAGGAAATTTTAAAATCCTGTTTGTTGCAATCTGCTCTTTATTTAGTGTTTGATACAAAAATATCTTTCCTTTTGTTTCTAGTATTTTCATTTATAAAGAAAATTTATTTATTACTAGAAAAGAAAAATCAACAAAACCATTTGAACATATATTTCTGTAAACTGAGACACATTTTTTTTTCCAAATACTTAATTGAAAAAGGAGTCACTCTTTCAGTGTATTTAGTTGTTTTTCATATAACACATTGTTATATTTTTTTCACTTGTTATTATACGGATGTAAGTATTTTCTACAGTACGATGTTTGCATAATTACTGTCTGAATTGTTCTGGAAAGAGTTTTTTTTTATTTTAACTACTATTGAAAATATAATGTAAAATCTACTTGAATGAATAATTTGTTGTTTGAAAATGATTGTCCTCAGACTTTTTTTTTCTTCTTTTTTTTTAAGAGAAAAAATAAATGTAGAAAAGTATTTCTAAAAATAAAGTTTAGAAAAGAGATATTAAGTTGGTGTCATAGAACTACTGTTAGAAATAAATGAAAGGGAGGTAGTTTTTGCAGTCAAAACATTCAGCCATATTGATTGTTTGAGACATTAGCAGATGGAATATTAATGAAAAACAAGAATAAAAAAATGTAGAAGCAATGCTAGTAGGAATGGATCTTGTAGTAGTTTCATTTTCATTTTAAAGGAAATTTGCTTCCTCTTAGTTTTCTATTATCATTTTTAGAGCCAAGGTCTCACTGAGCCACTTGTTATTCATGATAGACAATTGAAGCAGTAGCAGCAGCAGTTTGGCAAGTTGGTGGAAGACATTTGTAAAACAAAAATAAAAACTGCAACAGTGAAAATATTATGCAGTTCTGAAATTTATATATTGCCTAAAAATTAAGTCAGTTTGAAATTGTGTGTATTTATTTTTTAATGTATGTTTACTTTTGTATATTATGCAAGAGTATATGAATAAGTGCATTAACAAAATAAGTGAAATATGCATGAAAGAAATATGAGGTTATGACGCTTTAAAAGCTTAAATAGTATAATATTTTGATATTCTGTTTAACAGATTAAATATCAATAATGATAGCTACTGATTTTTTTTTTTATAACTTTTTCAATAATTTATTTCATAATAGTTTTTCTCAAGGAATTATTGTCTAATCAGTATAATTGAAAGTAGTTGAAAAACTATAGCATTTATGGATTGTCATATGAGGGAAGATTGTATGTACAAAAGGATAGATGAAATTACTGATAGGTAAATGTTAAAATGAAAAAAAATGTGAAGAAAATTAAGGAATAATTTTTGTGAAATGCATTACCTGACTGTACTTATTGACATATTGAACTGCCATTAATAATTATCACAACATTTAATATTGATAAACGCAAGAGTTTATATAGGGATAGTTTTGCATTATAAGAACTCTATACTAAATGAATGTTGATACGGTTTCATAAGGAGTAGATTTGTTCTAAGTAGGTCTGAAGTGTTTATATGCATTCATCTAAGAAAGGAACAATTTAGAATTTGAATTAGGAAATATTTATACATTTTCTTGAGTGTTGTTCTAGTAAGATCTAAATAAAACGTAACAAATCAAAAAATAATTGGTCACTTTCAGAACAATGAGCGGAAATAGGCAAAATAATGAGGATATAATTTATATTTTTACTTTTTTAGAGTTTTTGTCTTTATTAAATATTTTATAAGCCTAACTAAATTTTATAAATATGTAATTTAAATTATGCACTTAACCAAACCTGTAAAGATATCAGTGTTGAGAAATTGGAAATTATTTAACCTATTTTCCTCAATATTTGTAGGTGTCAGATACTTATGAAACTTTAAAAAAAATTTTTATAATTATCTTAATAATCTTATGTTAAGAAATCAAAGCAGTGTTTTTTATATTTTATGATCCCACTAGATTTTTTTTTTAATTTGCTTGGATGACTCAGTATTGTTAAATAATTAAAATCACTGACTTGTTGATTTCTCTTAACTGAAAAATCTCTTAGAATTTTCAGTTTTCCTGGTATTCATTGTCTATTTCCTTAGATCTGTTTGTCAAGTATCTGTATCTAATATGGACAGTATACATACCAACTGGGTATTTAGACAAATATTCTAATCTTTGTGGCTACTTTTCGATTATGTTCCCATAAACATCTTCAAACCTGGTGACTCTATGCATGTACACCTCCCCACACATACACACATTGAATAATTAAATGAAGTGATTGAAAACCTTTAGAATATTAATTCAACCAAAGATATTTGAGAATTTAGTGACTCATTGTATTGCATGAAGAGAAAAAGAAAAGTTTAATAAATAAGCTCCTGAATGGCAATAACATTTTAAACCAGAAAACCTGTAATAGGTTTTCTTTGGTACATAGCAAAGTTTAGCAAATAGGAAAAATATAAATGAGCTTTTAAAGCTGCTGATGTTGAAAGTCCATTTGGCAAAAATAAATCTCAATTTCATCTTAAT
This sequence comes from Acanthosepion pharaonis, assembly GCA_903632075.3. Classification (NCBI taxonomy): domain Eukaryota; kingdom Metazoa; phylum Mollusca; class Cephalopoda; order Sepiida; family Sepiidae; genus Acanthosepion; species Acanthosepion pharaonis. Next base: position 3,390,834 of record CAHIKZ030004635.1, on the reverse strand, counting down.
ATCCATTTCCCTGCAAATTCCTAGAATCCATCAATAACATTGGGGCTGGCTGTAGGGCTTAATTATTGGCTATCATGTAATATATGCCTACAACATTGTGATTCAATCTGCTTAGTGTCATCATGCTAAATGGATGAATTGGTTGCTTTTTGTTTTTTTTGTTTTGACTATTTTTAATGATTATACATGATATACCATTCATTTGTTTTTTTTACAGTATAATTATGGAGATGATTGGACTTCTTTTCTCCTTTACCAATTTCCTTTTGCCTCCTTGTAATCAGTTCCAAATGTGTGGATTGATGTTTTATTGTTTTAGTTTTCATATTCTGAGGTACATAAGAGAATTACTTTATTATATGCCACCTGATAATACCTGGTAAATTTAGTGACTGAAATAAATCATAGGCAAAAATACCAAGATTGAAGATGATAGTATAAATAATGCTGTATAAAGGTGGCTATTGTTATGTTTAAAGTTGTTCAAATCCTAACTTGTGGACTTTCTTATCTTTTTAACTTGCAATTATTTGCCATTCATTACTTCAAATAAAAAATTAAAATAAAATTTGTTATTGAATCAATATCTGTCTATATTTCTGAGGTATTATGTATACTATTTACATTATTTGGACTATTGTCCTCATCTTTGTTGCCATATTATCACAACCTTTTGGCCGTTGAACGCTCTGGTCTTCTTCAGGTGGTTGGAATGTCGAACTGAACCCTTTATTTCACACACTGGGGTAGACTGTCCTAGTTCCATGTGTCATGTCTAATGGATGTCAGTTATCAGTTATCTCCTGTTAATTCCCCTCTCTAAGTTCTCCACTGCCTTAACCAGGTATTGAATTCACACTCTTTGGGTCCTGTCACTGGATCTAACTAACGCCTTTATCCACATGGCACAGTGGATAAAGGTGTTAGTTAGATTCAGTGACAGGATCCAAAGAGTGTGAGTAAATAAAGGGTTCAGTTTGACATTCCAACCACATGAAGAAGGCTGGAGCATACAACAGCTGAAACATTGTGATAAATATGGCAACAAAGATGAGGACAATAGTCCAAATAATGTAAATAGTGTATTGAATCAATAATGTTAACATTAAGTTATTTAAAACTGGGTCCATAATAATGAATTGCTGCTGCTTAAGTTTTTTTGTCTGATTTCAACTTAAAAAGGGGTTGTTTAGTTTAAAATAGGATATTCACTATTTGTACTTTGGTGTTGGTTCCTTTTGAAAGTCTGTCTTTGGGGCTTTTTCAGAAATATTTTGCATATGCAGGTGATTACTCCAGATCAGCAATTTTGATGAAGAATACTTAATATTTGATCAATGATTGATGTCTGCTTGAATTCTCTGAAGTCTAAAAGATGGATAAGATTTAATTTACTTTGCATCAAACTGAAGTTGATTTATAACCAGATTGAAAAACAACTTTTTCTCCATTAATTGGTTGTGTAGTTTCCAATGCTGTTATCAATTTTATCATGTCTTCTTCTATTCACTTGCACATTTGGTTAGTCACTTAAAACTATTTGCAAAGATATTTTACTTATATATTTTCTTTGTTTAGCTTTACTTTCTAAACTCTTACTTGTGACCAGAGGATTAAAACTGATTTAAGTAAATTGTAGTAAATATCATTAAATATGATACATTTTTTTAAGTAATATGTCACTACATTTCATGTAAAGGATATATATATATATATATATACACACACACACACACACACACACACACACACATAATTATTGTAAAATTATTATAGTTTGATGTTCTCATGGATTGAATGTGCAACTAAGTTAAGATTTTTTTTGTGCAGCCTCATTCTTTGTACTTATTTTATATATTTATTGTACATTCAAAATCACAGCATTATAAATATTTGTTTTTACTGTGTAAGTGTCAATATTGCAATCAATGGATGCTATCTTTTGCTGAACTTTTATCATATATCTTACAAATGTCCTTTTATTTGTGTTTTCCAGGAAACAAGACCTTCGTGAATTGAAACGACTGCAGAAGTCTGAAAACAAGCAATACCAAGCACTTGTGGTTAAAGCTAATGTTGCCCGTGATTTGCAAGAAAAGAAATTTGAGATTGAAATGCAGGTAATATTTTCATCTGACTTGCTATTTGTTTTTCTTTTTTGTCTTTCACTTAATTTTCATTTCTAAAAAAACAATTGTACAGAAAGAATTTATTTTTCTTTTGCCTATAAACTTTGTCATTTATTTACTGGCACTTTATCTAAGTATAAGCCTTGATATGACTGCCATTTAATATTCCATATTATTGTTTTCTGTTAATCACCATATTTATTTGCTCTTTGAACAATTATTTCAGATTTAAGAAATATATTTCTCTCATTGTAGACCTATACTATGAACATGAAAGCTGAATATGAATAGGTATCCCAAACTAAAATTTAATTTTTAATATGGCTTTAATAACTTTAATACAGGCATAAAGAACTTGGCAAAACATTAAAAAAATTATACTAAATTTATCTTGGTTGCTCAATTAGCAATGAAATTAGAACCATTCAAAGTTTGTCAGTTTTCTGACACTTGTGCTAGAAGCTAATTTCTTCAGTCTATAACTGAAGATGCAGGCTTCAGACTAATTAAAAATCATTATAAATATAATGTCATATAGGTAGTTCTGAAGTAAAAGGATTTTCCTCTTTTAATGGTGACTTGCAGTCTGAATTTGTTTATAAGCCTCTGCTATAGCCAGTAATCCTGGAACACTCCATATCCTATCAACTCTTGAAAGTGGTATTATATCAAAGTCCCATTTAAAGACAAATGTTGATGTTATTTGTGTAATATTATCCAAAGAAGACCATCAGAAATAATAATTTTTGCCTTTGGTTGGAACTAAAATTTTGATTACAGCACTGGATGGTGAGGTAATATTAATGATTTGGTCAATATAAAAGTTGGAGTAATAATATACTGTAACCCATTTGAAGTGATTCTATTTCATCATAAATGCTTCTTGATGAGTTGTTTCCTCTTTCCTTTGTTCCTTTAAAGGTGGAGATGAAGTTCCATTAAAAATTATGTCATTGAAATCTTTATTCCCTTCATCACAGGTTTTTAACTTTATCAGCATACATTGCAAAGAATTTGGGGTTTTCTTCGGCCTGCTTCTTCCACTTAGAAAAAAATACTTAAATACTTATCAGGGCATTGAGTTCATCATCCACTGAACAGTAGATGAAATGTAAATTTTATTAATCACCTGAGAAGGAGTTGCTAGCATGGAAAGCACTAAATAAATAAATAAATATATATATATATATATATATATATATATATATAAATATAAAATAGAATAAAAGGAACAGATACCTGCTTAAAAAAAAGATGTTATGCTTATAATGGCTTAAGGAAAAAAAATTATGAAAATGAAATGTTTGCAAAAGTTGAAGAATTATTAAATGTATCCATATTTTTTTTTTTTTTTAAAGAAAATGTAACAATTTAATTTTAACCTCCCAAATAGGAACTTATCCCATTAAACAGGTAATAATTATAAAAAAACAAAAAAATAAAATAATAGGAAAATGATTACATTTTGAAAATTACCTAATTACATTTCAAATTTTTATGGACCTATGTGCCAAAATTAAGTTCAACCATATAATATCCAGTTAAATTTTTATAAAATGTATTCACTTTTATATTTAATTTAATCTCCAAATCTTGAGAATTAGGGAAAATATTGCTAACTATGAATGCAAATGAAAGAAATGACCATTTAAAAGGAAAAGTGAACACAGTTTTAAAAATTTTATTTTTATTTTTATGAATGTGAATTTGAAATTTAAAGAACTAAGAATATATCCAATTTATATACTTATTTTTTTATTTTGTAATAAGAATTTTATTTAATGTTTTTTAAGAAAATGTATAAAAGCAACAGCCAAGGTATAAGTGATTTAAGCATGACAGTTTGGATCAAATGTATAAGTAATTTATAGTTTTAAAATGCATCATTAAAGAAAATATAAGGAAAAGATTAAAACTGTAATATCCATTGATGAAGCAAGTCTGATTTAAAATGGTGTTCAGCTGGCAATGTTCATTCAGTTGATTAGTAATACAAATTTTGATGTGTCAGAATCAAAAAAGGGTGTACTGCATTCATTTTTGCACAAAATGAATGCAGTACAGCCTGTTTTTGATTCACATACACCTTGAGTTGTATGGCTATAGATATATGAAATGAACTGATTGTTAAAGACAAGATATTGCTCTACAGGAAAATGCAATTTTTCATTTTTTAAGTGTTGAATTTATATGATATTTAGTCCACTAAAGTTTTCAATTTAGAAGTTTTGGGGAAAGACGACTTCAAACCCAAACTTAAGCCCACCAAATTGACGAGCTGCCTTTTTTCTTTAAGATGGGACTATATTGATATGTGTAGGGAGACAGCTCAAATTGCAACAAGTTTTAAAAATATGACTATGAACTTGTCAACTTCAAAGATGCAGAAAAAGCTCCTGCCATCATTTGAAATAGTGACATAATTTAAAGAGATGTATAATAACTAATCATCACACATGAAACAGAATTATATCTTTAGAAAGAGAAAGATTCATTTGAAATTTTACTATTTTGATATGTTTTTGCAATGTAAACTGGGACAGTTTGGGTTATTTAATATTAAGAATTTAAAGCAAATAATTTTTTTGTACATATTAAAATTGGAGTAGAAAAAAATTGACAGGTCTTAGAAATTTAACTTGTTTATTAGTGTTTTGTTTGTATTCCTCTATTTTCTTTGGTTTAGCATTTGCCAGAATAAAGTTAGGTTTAAAATGAAATTCTGAAATAATTTTAGAAATATTTTAGTTCTCTGTATTTTGTGCAGTTTTTAGCAGTTTTAGACCATGTTCTTAATAAGAACTTGTAAAAGTCTATTTACGTTGAATATCAACAAAAGTCAATAATACCCCATAATATTCTAGTAGAGAACTGTTTATTCATCTTTGTTCAGGATGGAAACTATTTTCATTTGAGGTGTACATAAAATAATAGCAGTGTTGCTATAACTGCTGTTAAGCAATACCATGGCAATCGTTTTCTCATATCCCTTATAAAAACATGTACAACCAGAGTTTTCCTTGTGTTATAAATGAAAATTTTATTGAGCCATTATAAAATCAATCTAGAAGCTTTGTGTAGAGCTTATAGAATTTGCAGGCAGCAAATATCTCAGTAGACCAAGCAATAATTATTGATTATTCTTTCTTTCTTTTTTTGTTTCCCCACTTCTCTTTTCTTTGTCCTACTGTCCTTCTCATATGGAGATTCCAAATATTTATGCCCATTTCTGTCAAATAAAAAAAAAAAGTGGCAACTATGTTCTTGTTGCACCTGGTTTCATATTGAGTGACCACAGGAAATGAAGACATGTTTAATCTTTGCTAGAATCTAATTTCATACTGTTTTTTGCTTTAGTTCTGTACAATACACATCAATTGTTTTAGGTGATGTGCATAAATGCATGCATAGAGAGCAGCTAATTTCTGACAGCATTAACATACATTTTAACATTTTCTCCATATCTCATGTTCCATCAGGCTGATTAAGTTCTCCACAACTTCCTGTCTTTTGTTATTCTCAGCAACACTTGTTCCTTTATCACCCACTTCATCTTGTACTAATTCATCCAGTGTTAACTTTATTTCTGATAAAAATTTATACACTTTTGGAACACTGTAGAATAAAAATATGAAATTAATAAGTTAGATTTAAAACTCCAGTTTATGTCTATATTTCTGAGATGAGGTATTATGTACATTATTTACATTATTTGGACTATTGTCCTCATCTTTGTCGCCATATTTATTACAACATTTTGGCCATTGTACACTCCGGCCTTCTTCAGGTGGTTGGAATGTCAAACTGAACCCTTTATTTTGCTCACTCGAGTAGACTGTTCTAATTCCACATGCCATGTTTAATGGATATCAGTTATCGCCTGTTAATTTCCCTCTGAAAGTTCTCCACTGCCTTAACAGGGTATTGAACTCATGCTCTTTTGGGTCCTGTCACTGGATCTAACTTTATCCACTGTGCCATGTGTTCTTGAGGACATCTGTGTATGAATTTCTGCGTATTATAAACCTAATGTCTTCAGCAACTATTTTCTTACCAGTGCTCATATTGCAATTTTTGCTGTTATCATTGCATGTTTTTTACCAGAGCTCATATTGCAATTTTTGTTGTTATCGCTTTTCTTTGGCACTCCTTATTACTGGTTCCCATATTGTATTCATTTCTATGCTTGGTCAGCTCAGGAGATTTTTGTGGCCTAGCATGTCAGTATAAGTAGTACCCTATAATGTAACAACTACCTTGGATACATGACAGTAGCCCCCAAAAACTGGGATAGGTGAGTACAAGAGGAGGATAACAACACTCAGAAAACAGTTTGCCTGCCTTATGTGAGGGGGTTATCAGAGAAAATACAAAGGATCTGCAGTTCATATAACATCAGGACAGCCTTCAAAAGCTTGACGACATTTCGCAGATATCTCTCCCGAGTAAGACCCCCCCATAGAGGAGAACATGACTAAAGACTGTGTGTACGCTATCCTGTGCAGCTGTGGAAAGAAATATAAAGGGGAGAGAGGCTGCCCCCTTAGGGTAAGACTTCAAGACACCAGAAAGCTGTAACACAAGGGGAAATGGAAAAATCAGGCGTGGCTGACCACATATGGAGAGAGAAGGGAGATCACTGCCCTCTATGGGATCAGGTTGAGATCATAGACAAAGAACATCATTGGAGAATTTATAAACTTAAGGAATCAGCACATATGCTAGGCCACAAAAATCTCCTGAGCTGACCAAGCATAGAAATGAATACAATATGGGAACCAGTAATAAGGAGTGCCAGAGAAAAGCGATAACAACAACAAAAATTGCAATATAAATTTATGTTTAATTAGAATTTATTCATTAACATAAGTTCTATCATTATCAATATCTCCTTTCCAATGATTCACAGTACTGCTTTTCTAAAAAGTAATTTGGTTTGAAAGAAAAGAATGTAGACAAGGTAGTTTTCTTCTCTTCATGTGTCTTAAGAATTAATCCATCGTGATAGTTTTATAAAATTTGGAATAGGTTGTAATCAGATGTAGCAAAGTCTGGAGCATGAAGTTGTTTTTTCAATCTTTTCAAGTATCATCCTTTGTTGCATGGAACCATACAATATTATAATGGAACACCATACTTTATGATTGATCAAACTGGGCCTTGTTTCCTTCACTGTTTAAATGCTCTATCTCGGTGTTTCTCAACCAGTGCACCAGGTGCTGCCCAAGTTAACAAAAGAGTAATTTATGAATTATTTTTATATTTAAAAAAAATTTTATTTTTAAAAATCTTGTGACATCAAGCACATGGCTTCCATGACTAAGTCAAGTTTTTGTCATTTGATATTTTAAACTGGATGCTAAATTCCTTAATTTTTAAGGAATGGATAATCCTTTTCCTTTTGCCTTCCCCAAGGGATTTAAATCTGTTAGCAACCTCTCTAAAAAAATAACAACACTTTAAATGAAAACTGTACCACTTAAATATACAATGTAATGTGTAATGGGATTGGCTTAGCTAATAGATAATTAGCATAAAGAGAGCTATAACTAGAGCTCATGGGTAACTTCATGGAGTGACATAGAATATCTATGGTTACTAAGTTTGATCATTTTAACAAAATGGTGTTGCCTGTTGTAGCTCTGAACACAGAAGAGCCTGAAAACATAAGGAATTGGAATCATTTCTCAGATTAGCCAATTTTTATAGAAAATTCTTGTCAAAATATTCTGAAGTTTTCTGAGTTATGAAAGAAGAATAAGGAGTTTGAATGGACTAGTACACACCAAACAGCCTTCAGTAGATTAAAAGAAGCTTTATCTAAAAAAAAAACCTGTGGTCAAGATTTTTCATCTATAAAGGAAGATAATTAACCACAGATGCGAGTGGCCAGTCTGTATTGGCAATTTTGTTCCAGGACATTGACACCAGCTGAATTGAACTACTTTAATATTGAAAAGGAAGCAGAGCAAGACAATTTTTATTAGGAAAAAAATGTGTTGAGATCTGATCATAAGCCCTTAGAATTTATATTCCATTCTAGAAAGGAATTGCCAAAAGTTACATCATCCAGAATATTAAAATGGGCTATTAATGGTTTTTGATTATGATATAGGGTGTGTGAAGGGAAACACAATACCACATGTAGACACATTGTCCTGACTACAATTTGAAAAGGAACAAAATGAAAAAAAAAACATAAAAAAAGTTGGGGATTAATTTTTGCATTGGGTGGAAATGGATGTGTTGCCCATGAATAGACTAGTTATGGAGACATTACAAGATCCAGTCTTAAGTCAAATTTTATCTAGAATAAGGAATAATAAATGGAGTAATTATTCAAAAGCAGAAATATTATGAAAAGATACCAAACACAAACTATCAATAAAAAATGGTCTAATTTGTAGTTGGGATTTAGTGGTACCACCAGAAAATATATAAAAGAAGTAATTAAAAGTGTACATGATGATGTGCATTGTGGGATAACTGCTACACAGAAATGGTTAAAACTGGAAGTGCGGTGGCTGGGACACACCCAATATGTGGAGAATTATGTATGCAAATGTCCTAAATGTGCTGAAATAAAGAATTTTTGCCACAATGTTACACTCTTAGCCTAAGGAAACAGAGTTCATATGGATCACATACAAGTTAATGGGGTAGGTTTATGTCTAATACTGGTTGACACTTTTTCCACCTGGCCTGAAGTTTTCTGAACTCAGGATAAAATGTCTATGACTGTAAAAGAAATATTATGCATAATATTTGCTAGAAATGGAGTACCAAAACATTAGTAACCGATAATGCTTCTGAATTCTGTGACGAAAGTCTATGCTTGTTATTAAGGAAGATTGGCTGTGTCCCATATAAAACACCTCCTTATCACCCTCAATTAAATGGTATTGCTGAACAAATGGTCCAACCAATAAAGATAGGATTGAAAGCATTTTCTTCTCAGCAAGAAAAGATTGAAACTTTCCTACCAAGATTATTGTTGAGTTACAGGACAATACCACATGCTGACAGAGAGCCCATCTGTATTAATGGACAGACAGAGCTCTATTAACCATGTCTTAGTCTATTAATGAAAACAAATGGTACAAAAGCAATAAAGAAAACGAACTGGAAAAGGTGAATTTCATAATGCAAAAAGGATACAACATGGCATTAATATGCAAGAATGGTAAAAATATTGTTGCCCATGCAGACCAGTTAAGTGCTAGCCAAAATTACAAGGAAGTACAAAGTGAAGCTAGTTTGAATGACTATATAGATAACAAGAAAGCAGGGCAGAGGAATCAGTGGACAATCAAAATTTTGGAAGACCCGGAGTATGAAACATGGGACACTGAGAATAAAAGAACTGGTCCCCTTAATGAGAAATACTCATGAAAACAGTGAGAGGGGTGAGGGAATGTAAGAGAAGCCATAGATCCATGCAGGGTGTGAAACCTAAAAGATTCAGGGAGATGTAATGGGATTGGTTTAGCTTATAGGTAATTAGCGAGAGAGAGAGCTATAACTACATCCCACAGGCAAACTTATTGTGGAGTGACATAGAATATCTACAGCTACTAAGTTTGATCATCATAACATAATGTTTTCTAAATAAATGCTGACTTCAGGAGACATCATTATTATTTTCCTATTTTCAAATTTCATGGCTAATTTTTCCTTGTTAAAATTTAAAGTGCATCCCAGTGTTTTAGTTATTCTACAAGTGTGCCCTGAAGTAAAAAAAAAAAAAAAAAAAAAAAGGTTGAGAAACACTGCTCTACCTACTGGCAATAGATGCTTGCTGTAATGCTGACTGGATCCCACAATCCTACAAAAGATTTAAATCCTTTCTTCAATGGAATTCCATTTTGTGTAGTGATTTAACTTGTTTGTCTCACTACTAAGCTACTCTTTGTGTCCTATTTTTGTAAAGTACCCATTTTCCATAATCAGTCTGTTAAAAATTAGTGAGATCTCCATTCTCACTTTTTCATTAAAATCTGTAAAATTGGGAGGAATCTATTTTCTAAGTTTATGAACCTTTCCAGGTTGACAGTCAACCATTGAATGTTAAGAATTCAGTTTTTGATTTGAGCAAATTCTTCAAAGATAACAACACTTTTTCTATCAAGTTCAGACAAAAGCAGGTATGTCAGTTGGTCTGATGATCCCCAGTAAAAAGATTTTGTTGCTTCTGCAGGATTAATTCTGCTTCTCTCCTAGAGAGTATTACATATCTTATTTGCTCCTTTAGGAGGGTCAAGTTAATAACTTAGTTGTATTGTACTGTGACAACAACCATTTAAAACTGTAAGAACATATACAAGCATTTGTTGTTATCATTTAGGCATTGTATTCTATATGTCACTATCAGATTTTGGACATATAGGATGACCTGATATATTTTTGTTACTTATTACAATAATTGTCAAAGATTTTGAGAGAAGACACAAAATGCTGATTGGATATAAATTTCCAGTATTTTGCATGCTAAGATTTTTGTTAAGCCAGAAATGAAAATTACATATTTAACTTTTATTGTTATTTTGTTTCTTACTGACCATTTCTTACAGTAGAAAAGTTTAGGTATGAAGTTTATTTAATTACATTATTTAAAACTGAAGTATTAATATTTAATTATCGATTTAATGAATATGACATGTTGATTTGGGGATGGAAATGATCTTTATGTAATAGATTTTCCTTTTCTGATTAAAGTTGATATATTCCATGTTTTCTTTACAGTTAAGTTTATTGTACAGAGTGCGATGGATAAATAGTCGTCTAAATTATGCAAAAATGAAATCTCATTTTAACAGATATATTTACCAAAATTACAGAAAAAATATCTTGAAATAGTAAATAGTAAATTTATTCAATAAAATTGTCATTGGCTTCAACCACAACTGCCAGATGATTTTGGAATCTCCTGCAACTCTTCTGGACGGTCTCCTTGTTTAAGTTGGTGAATACTGCCATAATCCTTGCCTTCAGTTCATCTTTGGTGTTACAAGTAGTTTTGTTGCCTCTTGCTCAACTGCACCCCACACATAATAATCAAGGGTGTTACAGTCTGGGGAGTTATGTGGCAATATGTAAGGGGAAATATGGTTGCAGAAATTGTCTGACAGTCATGACTGCGTTCTCCTGCTTGTGTAGCATGGTGCAGAGTCTTGTTGCCAGATATAGGATCTTTCAGTAGCCTCCGTCTTGGCTCAGAATAGCATTACCTTCTCAAGGCACTTGATGTAGTCCTCTCTGTTGAGTCTGAGGCCCTATGGGAAGATGAATGAAGACACCTTTTCATCACTAGAGATCACTCTAAACAACTTCACAATCACCATTAGACTTGTTCAACTCTTTTGAAATCCTCTGCACTGTCCTCAGATTGACATCCAAACACTCTGAAATTTTTGTATTGGAGCTTCTGGTGAGAAATGCCACATAGTACAGCATGCCGTTTTCAAATTTCTGGTGGAGTGAATTGCATCATATTGCTCTTTTTCTCACAGATGGCATCCAACTGACTCTACTATACTTTGCAGTTGACAAAATCAAAAACAAACGATGAGCATGCACAAAATTAAAAATATAAAATGGTGACAATTTACTCATCACACTTTGAATATAAAGAAAGCTATTATCTTTTATCAGGAACATAAAAGTTGTGCCCTTTTTATTGTAAATTATAACTGGCTAGAAAAAATTTGCAAGTGCAGTTGCTTGACTGATCATTGTGCTGTGATTAATGTTTCCTAAAAGTAAATGATATACATACAGTTTCTTAGTTACAGGCGCTTGTCTTTCGCTCTCTCATATGTCTAAGCAAGAAATTGGGATTAATTAAATTGTTATTTGAATCCTCTTTGAAGCAATATATGATTAAAACTGATTTATACAGGAAATTTAAAAAGAATAATTGTTTTAAAAAGAAAATGAAAGATAAAACATTTGATTGTCTATGACCAGGATTTTCTCAAAATGGGCCTTCTTAGATAATAAGATTATTTTAAAATGGAGCCATATAAATTCATTAATTTCCAGTGATCTTGAATTGATGTTCATAAATATCAAAATATGAACAAAAATCCACATTTGGTTGTTATTAATGTTCACTACTTCCAAATGTTCTTCAGAATTACTTTTGTTCTCTTAAAATGTTATATTTATACTTTTACATATCAAAATGAATAATCAAGAGATGTTTGATGATACAGTCACTGTTATTTTATATAGCACAATTCTGTTTGAACACACTCTGACAATATATTATCAAATTCTATTCCATCATATTTGTTTTGATTGCTAATTTATGTGTGTGTGTATATATATATATATATATATATATATATAATTTCTAAGAGGATAGAATCCAGGTAGAGCTCAATACCCAGGACAGAGCAAGAATATAATATAAAAGGCTCAAACACTAATATTCCATGGTTATAATTTATTATATTAGAATCGTAATCAATTCAATTCACGCACACACACACATATATATATATATATATATATATATATATATTAGATCCTTTCATTTCTACATTAATAATGGGAAAATTTGATTGATTTATTTGTATTTTAAGTGGCATGTTGCTTATTGTTTGAAGAGCACTATAGACTAATGTTTAGTTCTCAATAGATATTCCTTGAATCAGTTTCCTGCTTATGATAATGAGTTTTTTTTTTATATATATATATATATATAGTTGTGAATGGTTACTGAAATTGTAATTGCAGTACTTTGTAAATATCTAAGATGTTTGTATTCTTTTGTGGTATAGTGAAATGGATTCATCTATTCCTGGTGTTTTATAAGGCATGGGTTTTTTGTTTTACTCTTACTGCTTCCTGAAATGTATATATTTAAGTAAAGGCTTACAATGCAGATAACCAGCTGTGTGGCTTCCTTTTGGATTAAAATAGCTCTGTTGCAAAATTTCATCTTCAGTAACTTGAACTTTATGGAATGTTCATATAGATTTTGATAGGTTTTTCTTTCTTTTCTGGGTGATAATCATGATATCTACTTGTGGAAGTTATTTGATAAGAATAAATCAAACCTACTTGTAATTGACTAATTGATTTTAGTTCCCATTATTTGCAAGAATGAAACTTGACTGTAACTGAATTCTGAGACTTCTTGTAAAAAGATATTTCGTTCTTTTGTTGCCATGCAATGGAAATGGTGGTGTTTTCCATATACTTGTACAATAAAATGTATGGCTGCTGCTGATTTTGTCACTGGAATATTTTCTTTTCTGGACACAATCAATACTAACTCAATTGAAAGATGCTTTTCACAAGTTTTGTATTTTTTCCCTCTTCTAATGTAATTAGAGTATTTCCAACATTTTTATTTTCTCATCAGTCATCTTGAGTGATTTTTTTCTGAAGGAATTTCCAAATTTATCAATATTTGGTCTCTGATATGTTAGTCTCTCAGCAAATAGTTATTCTTGGGCATTATTATCAATGTGGAAACAAGGTGAATTTATGCACTTTGATTTCTATCAAGGTTAGCCAACAGGATAATTGCATTTTGTATGACAGCATTTCTTCTAAATAAAAAAAAAATCATAAACAAATTTACTGTTCATGTAAACTAGACAATTTTATATATATAATTTATTTTTCATAAAAAAATTATTATTAATATATAATTTATTGTTATTTCACATAGAGCACTATTTTATTAACACCAGCACTCAATGTATATATAAACAAATTGCATGCTGTCATTTGAAGTTGATCTATTGGGAAAGTGTAAAGAATTTGTAATATACTACATCTGGGAATTATCTGCCATAGATATTTAAGTTGTATTAAAGACTGTCAATATACAAGCATAGTCCATAATTTCATCTTTGGAATTTTTGTTTTAAATGTATGTTTACTTATGTATTTGTGAAGTATTTTGCATCATTTGGCTTTGAATGTCATCTCTACTTTTGTCCATCTTTCCAAGGTAGTTGCTTCTGGTTTTCTTTTTTATAACATTCATGTGCCTAAAATTAAATCCAGTCATTAAAATAAAAATAAAACCATAAAAAGTTAAATTTCATAGACAAATTAAAAACATGAAAAAAAGAAAAATTATATTAAGAACTTTGATTGCCATAAGATGCTTTAAAAATTCAAATTCCTGTGAAAATAAACTGGTTATCACACACTCTTTTAAAGTCTCTAAAAAATTGACTGAGTGTTTTTTTTTCTGTTTTCAAGATGGTCATTAAACAAGATTTCTAAAACAGTTAATAAGTATTTTGATTTTATGATTAGCATTTTGGAAAACAATTTCACTCTGTACAAATTAAATGAATCCTAGAACCACTATTCTAATATTGACATAATTTTTACTGTATACCTACTTTTGCCACAAAACAAGGACATGTTTTCTATTTTTAAGCATGTGGTTAGTGTTATTCTAATGTTGATTTCTTGATCCTTTTTAGACACTCTTGAAGACCTATGAACAAGACTTGGAGACCTTAACTCGTCAGCAGAAACAACAAGCTGAGAAAGTGGAGTTGAACCAAGCATTTGAAACAAAAATGGCAGCTAAAAAGATAAAACTAGAACAGGTAATGTAACTTGTGTTGATGAAAACTAATTTTTTCAAGTATTGTTTGCTGGATGGAGTAAAATCTAATTTGCTACTGTTAGTCAAATACAAACAGCAGAAAAAACTTTTTACATTGTCCTTATATGTCATTTTGATCTGCCAAAAACAGATGAATTAACATTTAATTACTTAAAAAACAGGTTTTTCTTTGTGTTTTTAATTATCAAAATTGTTTCATGTTTGTGTAAACAGTAAAAATCAGCAAGAACAATATTCTGGTTTGAATCAATACTCTCATTGGCCTCACTATAGTCAATAACTTTTTCTTTTATATGCAATAAGAACACAGACATTTATTTTTGTTTTATTGTAGGACATTTTCTTGCTTTATCAATAAGATTCTTTTGTCTATTTACAATATTTGAACTTTGTAGTGTATTAACATTATGCTGTTATGTTCATCCATCTTTTATGGAATCTGGACTTGAATTAAATGTTTACATGAGGGTAAAGAAAAAAACAGGATATTTTTATTAATTCATCTATTTAATAAGAAAATTTCCATTAAGATCATTAATGCAATATAAATTTGATTGCCAAATATAGCTTAACAGTAGAGAAAAGTAATTGAGCAAAAACTATACATAATGATAGTTTTAGCAATTGTATTTTTAATGCTATCTTTTATAGCATACAATTTGGTTGGTTGGTTTGAATTTCTTTCAGCTGTTTAAGACCTTACAGTCAGTATTTTTTTATCCAACTAGAATCACTTATGGAATTAAGATGAATGAAAATTGCTATTTGTTGCAATTTTCTTGTCCACCAATCATTTTAGGATTGGCTATATCATCTAAATAAAAACATAATCAGAATCACTGTGGAAATGGTAATATCCTTTATATAAAACAAATGGACACATTGTTTTGGAAGAGATGGAACCTGGCCATTTTAAAGGGCATTAATAAACCAAAAATGATTTTCAGTAGTTTGAAGAGGAAGGAACACTCTAGCCTATTTTCAACTGAAGAACAAAAATGCCAAACATTACAATTAAAAATTTAAACATGAAAAGTAGTACAATATACCGATTGAAGAATAGTCACTCATTGAGATAAGCAAGCAGAAAATAATATTTCTTTCTCTTTCTAAATGATGAAATAAGAAGTTGTTGTTTCATCTTTTTTATCTAATATGAACCTTACTTTTTTTTTAATGTTTAAAATATAGATAGTTAAGTAGGATATTTCTTTCAAATTAATATCAAGGGAAATCTTAAAATTTCACTTTTTATTTTAGGGCTTCACATGTGATTTGTCTTGGTAATAATCTTGTTGATTTGTTTAATGCTAGTTTCATTTCCTTTTTTTTTTTTTGTGTGTGTGCAATATTGTGCTTTTCTCTGTGGAAGCGACCTTATTTAACCAATCATTTGACTAATTTCCACCTGAGATTCATGGTGAAAATTGACTTGGCAAAGATAACCTCAGAAGCTGACTTTTTGCCAATCTTATCAAAATCCTTTCTGGTAATTGATCTGAATGAGTGAAAACAAAACATTCCTTGATCCATCCATTGAACCTAATTTTTAATTAATATTAAAATCAATAAAGAAAACAATGATTTTTGCCAGTGTTTTCTGAATGTGAAAAAGATGAAGCCATACTTGTTTGGGTAACGTCATAAAAAAATTTGGCATTCTATTTTTATTCTTTCTTCTAACAAGCTTTGTTAAAAGTTCTTGAAATATCTGGTGTATGTTTTATGTTGGATTCCAAAGCTTCTGAGAAAGATTTTGATTTTAGAAAATAGTAAATTAAATTTTCAATGATAACTTTTTACTTTTAAGTAAAAAAATGACTAGTTAACATCTATTAAAAGTTAATACTTTTTTATTATACCTACTTTGGCATTTGAATATTTGCTTGTTCTTATTGTCTTTTGAATTTGTGTTGTATTCATTTTCTGTTTTCTATTTGGAAATAAGCCAAATATTTACTTGATCCCATATATATTTATATTAGACTCTTTGGAAAAGATGCTAAATCTACAAGTTTACAGAGTGTTTGTTTCTGGAACCAGTTTTGTGTCACTTTTTGCACAATGAGGGTTTATATTATCTTGCTTGAACAAACCAATCACACCAGGAAATATGGTGAGCATAAAATGGCACAAATTGTTTGCTACAAGATCTGTGCATGTCACCTCTGACAAAACAGGCTTCAGTTTCCCTAGTGGTCTTTGTAAACCCCGATATAAACACTTCTACATTAGAGCCATCATCAACTTTCACAACACTCTAGCCTCTTAAAAAAAAAAAACACAAACAAAAAAAAACTACGATCTGCTTGAGAGAACTAGAAATGTGACTCATCTGACCAGGTGACATTGTACTAGTCTTCTATGGTTCAGTGTTCTCTGGCTCATATATTAACTGATGTCATGGTGTCATTAATGGTAGCTTTTTTGGTCCACAACTATGACTATGACAACTATGAAAGGTACTTTGTACAATATATTGATTGATACGTTGAATGGCACCAATGTTGAATTGGGATGTGATTTGATACATTCCCCCTTAGAGTTACTATCCTTATCAGCTGTCTCATACATGAACCTGAACCTCCACATGTTGCTGATGTTTGTCTGAAATTCACATATTCATGGCTCGCTATTGGTGCTCAAGGAAAATTTAAAGTATTTGCCACTAGGGAGATAGAGTACTCCATCTTTCTAGTTCTGACAATCATTCCCTGGTCAGTCAATGTTAAATTCTGTCTTTATTCTATGGCTGTCAAAGTTACACTTTTTACTTATTGCATAACGCATACATCATCCAGCTAGGCACTTAAATTGGTTAAAGATGAACACAAATGTATTCAAATGGTGTCACATTGTCTGCAATATAGATGTGAAAAGTAGAATAATGATAATTGTTTGCAGCATAAAATTAGCTCTCATTAGAATAAGAACAAAAACATCTTGTATTCTTAGGATGCAGGCTGCTTAAATTACAAAGTAGTTTTCTTGTAAACATCCAAGGTTATTTTATTATCTTGAATACCAAAAGCTTTTGATTGCTATATTAAGAAAGTTTTTTTTTGTTTTTGTTTTTTGCTGCTACAAATTATTATTTACAGGATAAGGAATTGAAGATTTTTAAAGAACAACAGAAGCAAGATATGAAACTTTTAAAACAAGAACATGATTTGCTTCCAAAAGGAAGCAAGAAAGAAGCTTTTCGTAAACGTAAAGAAGAAAAGGAAATTGAACAATCAGAAAAGGTAAGTTTTTCTTTTTTGTTTTGTTTTTGTTTTCTTCTTGTCCGTCATGTTTATTTTTCCAATTATTTCTAGGATTTGTTTTTAAAATATATTCTTATTTGATGGCATAATTATTGAACCTCTGTTTCTCCTTAATCCTGTGTTTAATAAAATTTAGAGATTATCAACATTGAACAACAAGAATTGCAACAGAAAGAATTACTATTGTAATATGTTGGAATGAACAAAATAATTGGAATAAAATAAAACATACCCTGAAAATTCCCCAGAGCAAAAAGACTGATAAAATATTTGACATTTAGCTTCTCAATTTTATTTACACAAAAAAGTTTAGATTAAACAACTTCAACTTTGAGCTTATTGCAAATTAATATAATTCAGCTAGTTTATCAATTTTCTTATTGTTTCATCATCATCATGGCTCCTATTTTTATAAACTGTATTTGCTAATATATAAGACATATCTAAGTAAATTTAAAAAAAATAAATATCCTCCTGTTCAGTATACTGGTATTATGATTAGAGTGGGCTGTCTACTGAAGCTCAAAATGGACGTCTTTATGGTTTGGATGAGGTGCCAAGAATTATAGTCTTCCAAATGTGAATGTGAACTATGTTTTTTTATGTGTTGGTAGGTATTGTAATAATTTAGCTTTTTCAAAATCTTCATTTCAATTTTAATACATAATTTAATCTGATTGTTTTGGTTCTAAAATTTTGAGTCTTTGCACAATTTCAAAGAACAATTTGGAAATATCTTTATTTTCAGTGTTGTCTGATTGCCTCACTTTTGATTTGTGTTGAATAAATTTAATATGAAAAAGTTTGATTTCAATAAGAATAATTATTTTAGCTTCATTTTTCTAGATTATCTCAACATTATTTTTCTTGTTTTTTCTCCTCATCCTGTCTACTAAATTTTTATTCCAATCCTTCATCCACTCACCTTGTCTGGTTTCAGATCTGATTATGAGTCTCTTGGCTGCTATTTTTCTATTCTTGTACTGAAGCAAAGCACAATTCATCTTTCTGCTTCCATTAAGCTTATTATGGTTTGCCCTTGAAATCTTCAATGTTTCTTGCTTTAAACTCCCTTGCTTCATTCTACTCATAGCTGCAATTACATTAAAACTCCCATTTGCAAATCTAATTATTACGCCATTTGTCATTTTATATCAACATTATCCAGTAATTATTCCATTCATCTTATCCTGACTTCCCCAGTTCCTTTACTTTCCTTTTTCATCAACTTTGCAATTTCTGAATCGTTTACAACTGTTAACTTGAAAAACTGTTGCAGATAATTATACTTTAAATCCTATTTTTCAAGATTTCATTTTTAATGATTGTTACTTGGTGAATATATTAACTTATGACTTTTCTGCTTCAGTTCTATCAGAAATATAAAATGTTATATTCAGAGGAGTGTTCACAGTATGCATTCAGTTAGCTAAGTCTTGTTTTTGTCTTTCCCTTCTTACATTTCTGTTTCTTTTCAAGTGTGTTTTCTTAATGAAAAATGAATGTCACCTTTTGTTTTCAGTTTTATTGCTTTATTATTTAGCCTTTGCATGATTGATTCATGATGGCTATTACTATATTTCCTTAAATAAGAACCCTGGTCGTTAATTTAGAAATTGAACTTTTAGGAATGGTGCTTATTTGTGGGAGTTGGCACTTAGAGAAAAATTCTTTGCATCTGAAGTAATTGATACTCTTATCGTTTTATAACTTGTAATGTTTCTGTTTATCCTTTACAAATTCTTCTAAAATAAAAACAATACATTTTTAAACAAGTGCAAAAAACATTTTTTACCAAGATGTACAAGCCCTTCAAAATATATTATGATGTGTAAACACTAGTGACAAAAGCTTGCAACAGACACATTTAATGTCAAATGAGACAATAGAACAGTAGATTGTTGTTCAAACTGATGGCAGGAGCATTCAATGAAATTTAAAAAGAAAACCAATGAACATTTGAAAAGATAGGCCGAGTAAAAGTGATTTAGCGAATAGATAGCAGTTTGCATTAATACAGATGCTTCCCAGGGCTCTATCCTTAGACCTTCTGTGTTTCTAATATTTATCAACGATATTCCCAATGTCATCAGTTTTCAACTTGGTATTTATGTTGATGATATAAGTATTTAATCTTGATTTAATGGTAAGTCTGATAGGTTCAACAAAGTCAAATTGGCAGCTGATCTCAAAAATGAACTTCAATCTGTTGTTAATTTTAATTCCTCCAGAACAAAACTGCTCTACTTTAATTGTATTAGAGAACCTTTTTTTGCCTTCGATCATCATGGCTAATACTAACCTCCAGATGAGTAACTCATTGCACCTTCTTGGTTTAATGTTTTTCACTGGCATAAAGAAAAAAACAATTGAATCAATTGCTTGTTCTGCTGCTAGAAAAGTTGGTCAGAATTTTTCTCGCCAGAATCTATCTTGCATCTTTATAAGATTACCATTTGTTTATGCATTGAATATTGCTGCCACATCTGGCCTGCTGCTTCTGCTATGTATTGAGGAATTCTTGAAAGAATCCAAAGAATCTGCAATGTCATCAGTCCTGTCATCTTAACAAATTTAATCACAGTACTAGATTTGCTGTGAGGTTTCTTAATTTTATTGTTGAAATTGCTAAGTGTAAGTTTTATGCTGATTGTTTCTTTTCTCACACTTTTCACATGTGAAACTTTCTTCTGGCTTCCTGCTTTCCTGTCGGTTACTATTTTGAAAAATTTAAATGCAACATCAATCATCATCATCCATCTCTTTGAATCCTGATCTTTTTAATGTCCTTTCTCTCCTCAATGTTTTCAGTTTTTTTTCTTTCTTGATAACCCCTTGCATCTTAGCAACTTTATTGCCTTGTTTAGGATGGGAAAACTTGTTTAAAAATTACTTCTAGATGGCAGTAGGGGCACTTATTGGAGGAAATACAGTATTTATGTATTTTTTTGATTTAGAAAAATCCTAGAGATTGATGAAAAAAAATCTTTTAAAAGATACATTTTTTTGTGCATACAAACTAGAGCAAATACAAAACAATTGCAATAATTGTGGTCATTAAAAAATTCAATGCCATTTAACTTATATTTCTTATAGAAACAAGTATTTTAACTCCTCCTTAAAGGTGGCACCAACTATTTTTCAACAAGCTATGGATGCCATGCTTGTAGATTATGATTTCCCAGTAGTGTATTTGGATGACATTTATAATCAAGTGTGTGTAAAGAATAATGTTGGGCATGGGAAAACAATTTTGGAAAAACTGAGAGAGTACGGATTTAAATTCAATGAAGAAAAATACAAATTGTTTTTGCCTTGGTCAAATTATTGATAAAAATGGTTAAAAAAAAAAAAAGGTTGTCAAACGATCTATCAAGGGCAAGTGCAATTAAAAATATGCCACCACCAACAAATATGATTACGTTACAAGCTTTTCTAGGACTGGCTAATTACTATCAAATATATGTACATAATATGAATAATTTGAGAGCTCCACTGGAATTGGAATGATAACTGTCAAAAGGTATTTGATGAAATAAAAAAAAAAAGACTTGCATCAGATTTATCATTAGCACACTATGATCCAAAAGCAAAAATTGTAGTGACGTCAGATGCTAGTGAATATGGTACTGGAGCAGTGATTTTATACAAATACGATGGTGGTAAAATGAAAGCCTTCACTCATGCTTCATGCTTACTTCTATCAGCAGAGAAAAATTACAGCCAAATAGAAAAAGAGGCTCTAACAATTATATTTGCTGTGAAGAAATTTCATAAATTTATTCATGGAATAAATTTTAGGTTGCAAACAGACCGCAGAAATCCAGACTTAAACACTTACTAGCTATGCAACGGTGTAGTAATGTTCCAACAAATACCTAGTTTGTTACAGAAGTGGATACTGGAGGATTTTCATAGCGGACATTCTGGTATTTCAAGAATTAAATCTCTGATAACAAGTTTGTATATTGGACCAGAATGGACCAAGATATTGAAAAAGTAGTGAAAGCTTGCAGAGGTTGTGCTCTGGCAGCAAAACTACCTATAACAAAGATAGAACCTTGGCCAAAGACAGGCATGGCATGGTCAAGACTTCATATAGATTTTGCAGGTCCTATGAATGGATCACATTATCTTGTGGTAGTTGATAGTTATTACCAAGTCGAAAAACACAAACGGGTAACAAAATCAACACCAAAAGTTTCAAGGTTGGTGATAAATTTAGAGTATATAAAGATGGTGAAAGAAATGTGGGAAGACAGCATGATATCAGCAAGAATCGGGAAGTTGATTTACATGATAAAAGGGAAAAGATTTGAATATAAAAAGCACCATAATCAATTGAAAAAAAGTTCATCGATGAAAGACCTGAAACATACAAGGCATCATAGCAAGTTGCCAAAGCATTACTTATGAGTGCAACGAAGGGCATTATAACACATATACATTTAGTTTTGTAATTGGACAGTAATCTCTCTAATAAATTTTTCAATGCCAATGACTGACAAGTACTTCTGTTAAGCTTTTTATTGTGCTTTTTATGTGAACAAGAGATTTCTTTTGTGAATATAGTGTATGTAGAGATTGTCTAGATGATTTTTCATTCTGAGTGCTTTTGGCTAATTTTTCAAGGAATTTGGTTGTGTTATTGCAAATAGTGTGTAGATTGATGATAGGTAGACATGTTTTTAATTCCTGACCACAGTCAGTACATTATGGCCATGTTCATAGTTGTTGTTAAGAGTTGTTTTTTTCTGATAAGAGCTTTTATTATTTATAGACTTTTTAACACAGTTGTATTTTTAAAAAGTATTTTATATATTGAAGTTGGTATGTCCTCATGTTGATTTAAATGATTTTTAACAGAATTACCTTGTCAGTCAGTTTCAATGAAATGTGTGTGTGTATATATATATATATATATATATATATATATATATATAATTTTTCACAGTACACAGATACTACATTGATCCTAGGCAGATTGGTATTAATAAAATAAAGTAGAATAAAGTTATATTTTATATTTTGCTATAAATTTAAAGTTAAATATTTACTTGAATCTATCTAGAAGGCTAGTTAATTGCATGTGTTGATGCTGTGTATTGAGTAAAAAAGTTAAAAAAAATATGATGCTGTTGAATGTTACATTATCTTTACACTTTTATGACTTCCTGCTCAGTAATTAGGCTGGGCTGTGCTGGGGAAGAAGACATTGAAAGCTTGATAAGATGTAAATGAAAAAAGTCAAAATCAGATAAATATCAGCCAAGTTTTTAATTATTTTTTTTATTATCAATTGGCTAATAAAATAAATATATAACTACCTATACAGTTTGAAGTAATTTTCTAAATTTATTTTTTTGATTTTCATCTTCATTCTAAGTGTGTCATGTTCTATTTTGAATGTATTACATTTCTGATGAGAATGGCTGAAATGACATCTGTATGACTGGAGAAGTTGATGAGAGTGATACAGGTTAAGGAAAATCTCAATATTCTAAGATATATTTATATTTACTGTGTCAATATTTTTATGATGTAAAATAGAACAAAAACTTGACATGAAAGAATCCTCATCATCATTATAGCAAGAAATAGTTAATTATTGTTCAATATAGGATCAAATGTAATATTGTCAGTCTCATGAAACTCTGGATCTCAGTCTGGCATAGCTTGCTATAGTCTGAGTTATTAGGTCAGCATATGTTGTGACTGTAGAGGTCCACATCAGAGTGACATTATTGGTTGCAACAGCTGCACCTTGAGATGCTGCCTTCAGGGCAAGTGCCCATTTCTTCGACATCATGTTTTAAGTCTCTCTTCTCTCCTCCTCCTCCTTTTAGACCTTTGCATGTTTCCTGCCTCCAGTAAGTGATCCCTTGCAGTGTCATCTCATCTCACAATTTTAATATTCAATGACCATCTCTTTTTGCAGACATTTTTTAGGTGAAGGTTTTCTCGTGTCATTTCCCCCGTATAACAGGTCTTCTGGGTTTAGGCAGATCCTTCTGTCTGACATGTGACCTAGCCAGCAAAGACAGCATTGTTGGAACAGGTTGGTCTCTGTTCTCTGGTCTTAAGCCAACCTGTGTCTCAAGTAGTAACGGTAGAAGGTGCCAGAACATTCTGCTATTGTCTGGAGTAATGGCTGCATTCTTCACTGTTGTAAAGTGGTATACTAACAACGCAGGCCCTGTAGACAGCTACTTCGATGTATGTTGTCAATTTTTTTTCTTTGACTCTCTTTGTCAGTTCACTGATCTATCTAATTATCTCTGGGCCTAGAAATAAGCTAAAGCTAGAGTTGAGGTAAGTAAACAAGTGACCTACCTCCAGGTCATGACATTTGGTGGTAATGACTGGAGGACACTTGATACTCCCAAATGTAAAGAATGAAAGATCTAAATTTTATCAAATCATATTAAGAAATGTACCAGACAGAAATGAAAAATAAGCTAAATTTCAAGTAAATGAAAAGTTGAACATAAATCTGCAGTTGTCAATTTAACAACTATGTTGTGCAACTTCATGTACCAAAGGAAGCTTTAAAAACACAATTAATCCAAATTTTGATACACATAATAAACACGTTAAAGATAACAAATATTTACTACAAATAAACTTACGCAATTGATATTTATGGTTATCCTTCTCATTAAATAATTGGAGCATAGTATGTGAATTGATTCCTTCAACTAAACTGGAAAAATTCTGTTTGCTGTAGATGTTGATATGCCCTACCTCTCTCTACACATGATCAGCCATATCTGATTTTAAAGTTTCTTCATAATTCAGGCAAGAATTATACAGGCTATATTACAACATTAGAAAAATAATAATTACATGTAAAGTATGCCTATACAAATGTAAGTGGTAGTCAGTATTAATGCGGGACCTTTTAAAAATGTTGTTGCCTGTCTTTTTTGTATGTATGCCTTTGAATTTTACTTCTAATCTTATTTACGTATTCCTTTTTTTTGTTGGTACCAATTCGTTATGAAAAAAAATTTTTTCCTTTTTTTTTTTTATATAATTGAAGTGAATTTAGCCTTCCCCCTTTTCTGAAAACTTTGTCTGAATATTAGTTCTTTGAAATTTATTTTTTTTTCTGCTGATTCATGCAAATAATGGATGGCATGAGAATTTCCTGGGTCATGGATGAGGAGTGTTTGCCTTCAACAACAAGTGTATGTTGGCACTTCAACTAAGTTGTAACTTTATATTTCGGTTTCAACTTTGAGTGCCACACACATTGTTCATAGACTTCTTGTATGCTACTTGTTTATCTTTTTGTTTATTGTTTTTTTTTTTTTTGTGTTTGTGTGTGTATTAGAAGTAGATAGGTTTGCCTATCACCTGGTTAATACTCCTTCCCCTTCTCTTGAACAGGAGTAGAGGCTCACCCCTTGTTTCCTGTTTAGGAAGAGGTTCCCATTCTCTAGCCTCCATAGTAGTATTGTCATGAATCTCTTGTGATGTGTGCAGTCTGTGGCAATGTCTCTTCATATTGAGAGTACTGGGTTGACAGTTCTTTGGTTGCTGTTACTGACTGGTAGTTAGGAGCTCTAACTTATGCGTAGTGTCTTGAGTGGCTGCTCTGATCAACAGTTGCATAATATCAGGGTGCTTGCAGTGCCATGTAACACATGGAAGTTTGTTCTTGCATGCACCTCTGGCCATTTTATGTTGCAGTCTGTGCCAGCTTTTTTCTTTCCATGTCACATATGATGACCTTCTCCTATTACTTTAGGCCTTTTCATTACCAACATAACTCAACATGACCATAAACAATCAAAAAAATAAACCTAAACCAAACAAAACAATCACCAACATTTCCTTTTCCAACATCCATGGCATTTGTACTAACTAGTGCAGTGTGGAATCATTCCTTTTTGAATTTGAAAAATCTCTTGATATACTAGCTCCCTGCAAGACCAACCATAACTAATCAATCCCCTCCTCTGATTTCTCAATTCCTGGTTACTTTCCTCTCCTTAGAAAGGACCCTAAAATCCACATGCATGACTTGGGATCATCTTTCACTGGCTAGGGAACTCTCTCTTGAATCTCCAGACCATTCATATATGTGTCTCCATCTATTTCTCCTCAATTCTGTAAGCTCTCTCTTCTTTCTCTATCATTTTCCTTCCTCCCAAGACTGTGGTGTACTTGATAGCATTTCTCTCTACATTTGTTTGCACACATGTTTGTGTTCAGTGACTTTAACGCTGACTATACCATGTGGATTAAACACTCTGTAACTGACCTTGCTGGCATACAAACCCTTAATTTTCAATCATTCAATCCCTCAAACAAGTGGTAATGCTTCTCTTGATCTCTGTTTTACCTCCATCCCTGACTCTTATTGTGCCATACAGCTCTGCCCTCTTGGAAACTCTGATCACGCTGTAGTGTCTGTTAACATCTTCTTCTACTCCTTCCCCAGTAAAAACCTCTAACAGAATATCTTTCTATTATCAACGAGCAGGCTTGGATTTGTTCCATGATTTCCTTCACATCCCCTGGAATGTGGTTTTTAATCCCCCCACTTAGAAATGTGCATCTGAGGTCTTCTCCTGGGTAAAAGCTGGCATCTTCTCCTTGATTCTCAGTTGCTTGCTTGGCTGCTATTTCCCATAGGAATCACTTCTTCCGTCTGCACCGAAGCGACATGTCAGATTGCAACAGACATCTCTTTGTCTCAGCCTATAATGAGTGCAATTGTGTCCTCAATGAAGCAAACTCACTATTTGCTGAAAGAATGAAACAACACATTGCTTCTTGCAAGTTTGGTTCTTAAATTTCATGCTCAACAACAGCAAATCTACCTCCTCTATTCAATCAATTTGAGGTACTGACTTCCTCAACTGATAAGGCTGAATTCTCATCCAATTCAACATTTGACTCATCTGGAGTACCCACACCTGATTTTTCCCTCTAGAACTGAGGCTCTATTGAGTGAAATGAGTATAACCCTATTGACAGTATTGGACATCATCTCTAAATTAGACTCTCATAAAGCTAGTGGCAGGGACAGGATACTAGTGGTAGTCCTGAAGAAATGTGCTCCTGAGCTGGCTATAGTTCTCTCCAAACTATACAACTATTGCCTCACTGACTCTTGCTTTCCAGCTTGTTGGAAGTCCTCATCTGTTGTCCATATTTTAAGAATTCTGAAAACCCTTCTGACCCATCTAACTACCATCCTATCAGTCTCTTACCACTCTTCAGTAAATCTTTGAGGCTTCAATCAACATTAAAGTGGTTAAGCACCTTACATCCCATGATCTGCTCTCTGACAAGCAATATGGTTTCCACTTTGCCTGGTCTAGTGCTAACGTGCTCATGGCCATAACTGAATTTGTATACCAAGCACTTGACAATGACGGAGAAGCTTGAGCTGTGGCTCTAGATATATCTGAAGCATTTGATAGGGTTTGGCATGCCTGCCTTTTTCATAAGCTTCAGAGATATGGCATTGCAGGATAATTATTTGACTTAATACAATTATTCCTGTCAAACCGTGAAATGAAGTTTGTCCTAAACGGATTCTCCTCCAGTTCCTTTCATACAAACGCTGGTGTTCCCCAAGGTTCTAACCTGGGTCCTACACTGTTTGTGATCTTCATCAATGACCTTCTTGATGGCATCAGTTCCCAAGTAGGCATCTATGTAGATGACACTACTATTTACTCATGCCTCAATAGTAAATCTAGCATCACTGACAAAACTAACCTGGCTGTTGGTCTCAAAAAGGCCTCCAATCTGTGGTTGACTTGGGCAGGAAATGGCTTGTAAACTTTAATGCCTCTGAAATGAAACTGCTCACATTTACCCACAATAGAGAGCCCTCCCGGCCTTCTATCAGAATGGCTAATGCCCAACTCCATGATAGCGCCTCTCTGTGCCTGCTTGGTCTCATGCTTTCCACTGACCTGGGGTTGAACAACTACAATGAACCAAGAGTTTCATCTACTGCAAGGAAAATTAGTTCCCTGTGTTGTGCCAGGTTTTTCCACCGGAATCCATCCTTCAAATCTACAAATCTACCATTTGTCCTTTTATTGAATACTGTTGCCATATATGGTCTGGTGCCCCAGCTGTTCATCTAGAGGTTTTCGACAAAATCCAGAGACTGATATGCAATGTGATACTTCCTGATCTGGCATCTCATCTACAGTCACTTTCTCACAGACATGCTGTGGCTTCTCTTTGTCTTTTCTACAAGTATTTTCATGGCAACTACTCTGATGAGCTACTTTCACTAGTTCCCAAACTGCATGGATTTAAGCTTGCTACTAGGTTGACATCTCGATCTCATCCTTTCATTGTCGAAACTGTTAAATGTAGCTGTCTCTTCTACTCCAACAGCTTATCTTCCACTTCCCAACAGTGGAACTCCCTTCCTCTTACTTGCTTCCCTGATAGCTATAATCTTCAAATATTCAAATGTAATGTAATCTTCTGATGCCTTGATCTTGATCCGCGTCCTTCTCTTTATCCTTTCCTCAAACTACCCTCTTTACTCTTGTTCTCACTCTTTGTAACCCTTAGGTGCTAGTGGCACTTCTGCCTTGCTTGGGATGATATGCTTATAAAAAAAAAAAATTTCTCTACTGAGAAATTGCTTGCTTGTCTCATACCTGCTTTAAAATTTGATATAGTGAAAACTTTCATCTTGTGTATTGATGGTGTCTTTGGCTTGTCTTTCTCTCTGATTAAAGTGGTATGAAAACTTTTTTTTTTTTTTTTTTTTTTTCAGATTGTGGCTCTCTTCTTCATGATTAGAAATTATTAAGATTAAAATAGTGGATTACTTTATAGGCCAGAAATAGAATTATGACTTAAATAATTGCATTTTGCCTCTTTCATGCCTGTTTTTTTTTCTTCATTGTTGTAAAGTGATCTTTTCTAGGTTTATCATGTTTATATTATTTATTTACTGTTTTAAATGTCACCAGATCTGCATATTATGCGACAAGTGATTCTAAAAAACTGCTGCTTCATCATTCACAATGTCATATGCAAATAGTTATAAATTATTGAAGAATGATGCTGAAGATAGATCAGACTATTATTCTAAGTTTGTGAATTTTGTATCTAGCAGTTGTTTGCGTATCATGGTATTTCTTTAAAAAAAAAACTCGTTGCAATCTTTCCTGTTATAAAATGTCTTTTTCAATTTCAGGAACGTCAATTCTTGGAAAATCAACGTGAACGTATGGAAAAACACATGAAACAGTTAGCTGACCAGCACAGACAGAAGATTGCTCTATTAGAGAGTCAGTACTTACAACAGAAACAGCAATTATTACGAGGTAAATCTCAATGTACATATAATATTTACTTATTGCTCACAGATTTATTTACATTACCTTTTATAAGATTTATACAATGAAATTGTTGTTGGCTTCAGGATAGGTGCCAACATTTTTGTTTTAGTGCTCAGTGGAATAAGAATACTCTTATTGAGTAAGTATTTACTCTGCCCCCATACCCCCCGCCCCAGCCAAAGGACGAGATGTGACACAAGGTCTATTTTTAGGTGGGGACCCGAGCGTGTGCACCCGGGGCAGGAACCAACCGTCGGTTGCACTGGCCACAGTGCAAGCACCGGTCCCTCTCTCTGGTGCAATGGGAGGGCGCAGCTGTTCCCCAGGGCTGGGCACCTCTCAGTATAATTTTCTCAGTTGCCCCACTGTCCTTGGACAGAGTGTGCTAAGGGGCTTCTCTGTCAAAGGACAGAGATGCAAATGAGAAATGATAAATAGATGTGAACCTACTCAAAAAGAGTTAGTTACACGCTCCTATTGAGTAGCATAAGAAATACAAAGCATGAATCAAATAGATGAGGCCATAAAGTTCGCCTCAACCCTCCACCCCACCCCCGTCATTAACTCAGTTGATAAAATTATTTGGCACCAAAGTAACCTCATAAACTGCACTTATTACCCCTTCTTCTTATAATTATACACCCACCTTATTCAGGCATTGTATTGGGTGAATGTTAGTAAAAAAACAAAACATATTGACTCTGGTAAAGAGTATTGCTTACCAACTATTTAGAAAAGAGTTTGTGGTTTAATATTCTTTTTCAAAACCTTAAAAATAGAAGTACATTTTCTTCATTGTTCAGAATAATTAATTTCTGTTATGAACTGTAATGACTTTGTAAATTTTCATTTTATGTATTTATTTTTTTAGCAATTGAATTTTTCAAATGATACAGAATTTACTTGTATTACTATCTACCAGCCAATATTAGTCTTTGTACAGTGGTAATGACTCTTGTACAACATTGTTTATAATTTTATTTTAATATTTTTTATATCTGTCAAAATACAATCAGAAATATTAAAATATAAAAGGAGCATAAACAAAATAAGTAAACTGTTATAGAGAATCTGATGGTAGTGAACTTATGTTTTATTCTGATAGTCTGTTTTGAACCAGCTCAACATAAAAATTGATTCAAATAGATGATGTGATTGCTAGGCCTGTTATTCCCATGTAAATAAACACATATTTATTTTTATATTCTTAATAAATCAATAGTATATTAAATTTTTAGTGTTTTTCTTTTTTCTTTCTTTTAAATATAGATTTGCAGTTACTTAAACCTGTAATATTAAATGTACTATCACAAATATAGCTTGGCATGTAAAATGCCATTCAGCATGTATTATCATATCAGAGCAAAATAACAGGTGCAAATAAAAATGTAGTAACTTAAATGTATTGTAGTTCAAAGTGCAATTTTGACTTTTTGTGAAAAATAATGTAATAAGCAGTCAGTTTATACACTGTTCAGTCATTCTTTCTCTACACAAGGATTCTTTTTGGTATATGTTTTGAAACTAGGTATAATTGATGTTTGAATAAAAGGAATGTTTGATGAACTATAATTAATGGCTGAATGAGAGAAACTATGACTCATATTTGCTGGATAATTTCTCAACAGAGATGTGATCCTACAGAAGGCTGCTGAGAATACTGTGAACAATGAGGTTTTAGGAAAAATGGAAGGAAAAAGGACACTTGTACTTAGAATCAGAAAGAGACAGTTGAAATTTCTGGAACACATAAAGAGGGTTTAGAGAATTGGACACTTATAGGACATATTGAAGTCAAAAGAGGCTGAGGTAAACAGCAAGTAACATGCCAAATGAATAGCAGAATATGGCTAGGAGAGTTAGTAAAGGAACAAACATAAGAGTTACAAAGTACAGGAAGTTGTGGTGAGCCATGATTACACACGTCTTGAAGGGATATGGTACATGAAAGAAAATTTGAGTTTATACTCTTAGAAATGATTGGTTAAATGAATAGTTAATTTATTATTATAACAATAAAAAGAAAGATGCAAAGTTGATATTTATTTGTCATTTTTAATATAGTTATATACCAATGCCAACATTGGTTTCTTTCTATGTAATAAATGCTTAAATGTGTTGTATTTATCAAGCATCTTTATGTCTCTGATGTGTTTATTTGCAGCTCGAGAAGCTGCTCTATGGGAAATGGAGAAAAACCAATTGCATGATAAACATCAGCTTGCTAAAGGACAGCTAAAGGACCTCTTCTTCTTAAAACGCCACCAAATGCTCAATCGGCACCAAAAGGTAACAAGACAATAATCTTTCCTCTGCAATGGAGCTGCATATTCCTTATTAACACTGTTTGTAGTTGGAACGAGATTTTAGAATAAAGAAAATGAGTGATTTAGTAAAATTTGATCTTCTGTAATGAATGGAACATGTGTTAATTGAAATGAAATACAATGAACAAAGAGAGCTATATTGATCTCATAAAACAAACACATACACATACACACACATATAATTTTTTTTTCTTCCCTACACTGTGAGGAAAGTTTGTACATGAAAAAATGTAATTTTCCTTTTTGTTCAGGAAATTGACCAGATGAAGAGAAGCAATCAAGCTAAAGAGGAGGAGGCTCAACGGTACCAACTTCTGGACAAGAAACGTCATCCGAAAGTAATTAAAAACCAGTCCAAAGTGCGGGCACAGATGTTCAAACAGAGTCTTCGTCTGAGCACAGTTGGATCTCCTGAGGAAGACCGACTCAAGATGAAACAGGTAAGAGATAACAATCCTTTTATTATTTAACTCTTGATGATTATGCTCTCTGTTAGTATAAATCAATTGATGCTGGATTTACATTCATGTCTTCTGAGTGGCTTAGATAAGTAATACCATATTTTAAAATATCTTTTTTGGCATATAATTAAAAGCTTAAATATAAGATACATTAAAATATATACAAATATATATTGCAACAATGCCATGAATCAAGAAAAATGAATTCCATCATTTCTAGTAAAGGGCATACTTCCAGGTTTCATTATAATGAATGGAACCTATATAAATTTTGTGGTTATTGCCAAATATGAGATTTCTATATTTATTTTCCTATAATTTTGAAGTGATTCAGTAGCTATAATGCTTTTGGTTCGAAAATGAACTTTCATTTAACACTTAAAGTATTTAAAGATAATATCAAAGTAAACAGCAAATCATATTTTCTCTACATGTAGAGTATATCTGAAATTCTTTTTATCAGGCTCAAATTATTTAGGAAGTATATTTTTACCTATATTAAATTCTCAGTTATGGATATAATCATATATAGATGCTGGAAAATTGGTTGCTTCTTTCTACCACTCCAGAAAGTACCTGATTCCTTTTGACACGCTTTATCTTTACAAAAATCAGATTAAACCAAAAATGGAGCATTATTGCTGTATCTGGGCTGGAGCTGCTTAATCCTCACTTTCCAACTTTGATAGAGTTCAAAATTGTTTAGCCTTGTAAAGACTCATTTATTTTCCAATTTAAAGCCTCTTTCCCACAGATGCAATGTCACAAGCCTATCGTTAATCTTTCGCTATTTCAATGACAAACCTGTTCAGACCTTTATAGCTAGGGCCCACTATGCTATATTTATGGAGTTGAATCACTCACATTGCTTTTGTATTCCAATTGTCAGGAGGAAGTACCACTCAAAAAGCTTTTTCACAAAAATTGCAACTTTGTGGAACACTCCCCCACATGTATACCCCTTTTTGTCACTTGTCAATCATTATCCATCTTCCTTATCCTTATAATGCCCACTTTATTTTACTTACTCTTGCATTCATAACGCATAACGATTTTAGTAACCCTCTACCTTGAGAGTTTCTTGAGCCTTGTATTGGGTGAAATTTAGTAAAAAAATATAAATAAAATAATTTAAAAATTTTTTTTATTTTAAAGATTTTCTGAAAATATTTTGATTTAAAAGCAATTATTTTGAACATGCAAAAATTATTTGCTTGAAATTAAAATGTTCAAAAATTTAAAACCAAAGAATTTTTCTTTTTTGTGCATCTTTGCGGGTTTAGAAATTGTAAAAATTGTTTTACTTTACAGTTTGAAGAGAATGAGAAGAAGAGAATGAAATCTGAAGCTGCTCGGTTGGAAGCAAAACATAAAAAGCAGTGGGAGAAACTTTTACTTGATAATGAAACTGCTCTTAGAGAACTTGAGCAATTACAGGTAAGTTTTATGGCTTGTGTACTGTTTGTCTACTTGTTACTGACTCTCCTTTTGATTGTCTGTCAAAATCTACACTCATAAGTGTCTATTTTGATCTGGCTCTGAGGATATAAGGTTGAATTGATAACATTTGAAAAATTTGGCATCTATCTTCAATTATCTCACAAACTTTCTGTTGAATGAATACTAAATAATTTTGTATGAAAATTAACAAAAGCTTAGATTGAATTTCTGTTGTGAGTCTTTTATGGAAATGAAGTTCTTAAGAAAGGAGGATTGATAAAACACTTTTTAAAATTTGTCTCTAGGCTGAAAAGCGCAAGATGTTGATGGAACATGAAACACAGAAAATTAAAGAATTGGATGACCAGTACCAGAATGAACTCAGGGAATGGAAAAGTCAACTGGTTCCCAGGAAACAGGTAAATTACTCTGCTAATTTTTTTATTTTTTTGTTTTTATTTTGTTCTTGACTTTCCTCTACAGAATTCTATCCTACTTGAGGCAATTCCTTGATAAGTATTACTTTTGCAAAAATAATGCTTTACTTTGGCCACAACTATTTTGCAATTTTATTGCGTTTTCTTCACCGTTTCACTTTTTAAATTGGAATCTGAAAACATAAAAGCAAGCTTTATTTTGGCCCTGGTAGAGCACTCACCAACAAACTGTCTGCAGCTTTTAAGTGCAGCATCGATTATTCCGTGTTTAATAAGAGAATCAGTTCTTCATTACAGACTAATCTGATCTGTTGTATTATGGCCAAGTTCAAGTCAATGGTTGGTTTTTATTAGTGCAACCAATCATTTCATATTTGTTTCTCTGTCTTACTCTCTGCTTTAAAATTTAAAAGAAAATTGTTGTAAGATGATTTTGACTGTTAAGCTATGTGTGTATCTATGGCATATTTGAATGCCAAGGTCTGAGCATTTGAAGTTGATAAAATAACAACTGAGATATTTTAATTTTCAAAATCTAATGCCCATTCAGTTGTATTTAAGTTAGCTTAATGAACATTAAAAATAATTTTTCTATTTTTGATTTGTTTGTTTTTCTAGAATATTATCTTTGGAAATACAAGATTTGTTCATTACTTTCTCTTTTAAGTGTTTTAAAAGTGGATTTCTTTCTTTAAATGTTACATGAAAATAAAACTTCTCTATTTATGCAAGTAAATAAAATGAAATATTAAAATGGAAACAATATATTATATGTAGTTTATTTAAAAAATTGTTTTACTTAAAATTATCTTTGTTAAAAACCAACTTAGATAAGAGTCTCTAAAAAGTCCTATTTATTTGTGGTATAAAAGTATTCATCCATTTTAGAATTTGTATAATCACAGGAAATGCAAGAAAAAAATAATGAAAATGTTCTGTTGTAGTTATTAACATTAATAATTTTTGCTTTGTTGTAATTGTTATGGAGCTACTTTGTATTTGCTTAGTTTAGTGAAGTATTCAGTCTATGCTTGTGTGTCAGTAATTTTGCCTGAATTTTTAAAAACAAACAAGAAAAAAAATATCCTTAAAGATTTCGTCCTTTAAAAATATAGCTTCATTATAGGATTTTGTTGTTGCCTCATTTAAACATTAAACAAATGCTTTTTCACTTTTCTATTTCTTTATTACTATATTTTAATGGGAGAAGATTTGTTACAAGATATTTCTATTCTGTTATTGATAGGCATAATCTTCAATAAAAGAATATACATTTTAATATTCATCCATAATCTTGTCCTTTTCTTTCTGAATACATTATGACATTTATTGATACCAAATGAGGTTGTGTTCCTTTTTAGTCTAGTAATATGTTAGTCTAAGAATTTTTGCTCAAATTTCTGTTAGTTCATCATGTCTGTATTGACCAAATTGTCCATTGCCCATATTATTTGGGGGGTTTGTCTTTATGCTGAGATGCAGTATGGAGAGTAACTTGAGATTTGTGATTATTTATAGCTATCAGAATCAGAGCTGACCCTACCTGTGTAGAGGTAAGTGACCTTTGTTAGTGTGTGATATCACCAGTATATATCCTCCCGTTGCTATCACATTAGTTCTTGGCTCAGTGTTTTGGAAATGCCTAAATCATCAAATAGTTGATTCTACTTTTAAATAGTTCATTTAAATGCATTAATAAGTTACTATATGTATTTTTGTGGATGAAATCATGCCTTGTTTTAGGGTTTCATCTTTGTTAATCTGGTTACTCCTAACAATTCAGAATTGATTAATTTGAGGCTGTTGTCATTTTAGACATTGTCAGATTATCACATAGGTAAATTTTTGATTTGATCATGTTTAATATAGTTAGCTGGAATTACAAAAATCCACAGTGAATTGAAGTTAGGATTTTTTATTTATTTATAAAGGAATTCCTTTTTAAATATTCTGTGCTGTTTTAGATTGTCAAAATTCATTAATATGTTCTTTATTTTTTGAACAATCTATTGCTGAAACTCAGTATCTTTTAGTTCATATCTATAGTCTTTTTATCTCCTAATTAGATAGATAGATTTTTAGAAGCCTTCCAGTTGCATGATTTAGATAATTTACACTGTCTAGCATTCAAGCTTAAACTTTAGCAGTTTGGCCTGTATTGATAAACAAATACAAGAAGAATAGATTTGGGTCTTTGAGTAAATGAGCCAATTTTAGGATTTTACATTTAAAAAGTAGAAATACCAAATAATTAGATATTAAAATAGGATGTGGGGTATTCATTACTGAAAGATGTTTTTTAAGTTGCTTAATTATTTGACATATTTAAAAATATATATTTTACATAAATAGTGGTCAGTGATGCTTTTTTGCGTATATTCCTAATAAATCAGTTTTCCTCATTAGCTTTGATGTTAAACCAGGAAATGATATTCACTTGTTGCATTTTACTCTTTATCCTACTTTCTCACTTTTCAGATGTTAAATTAAAAACAAAACTTTTATTAAATAGCTAGAAATAGGATTGACACTTTTGTCAGTTTTCTTGTATCTGTCATAAACAGCAAGAGGATTTTAAATCAATCTAGGATGTATTTTTAAAATTCTGATTGTGTATTTTTCCTATTTATCAGTCAGTTAAGTGCCAGATGTGATAAATGCTTTGGCAATCATGTCTCTTTTGATTCATGACTGACTCAGTAGAAGATTTTCCTGCAGTAGGCCACTGTTTGTGGTAGACTGGTTGTCAACTAAGTCTACAAGACCCAGTCTATCCTACTTTTCAACCCATAGCTGTGGGGGAGATGGTTTCATACTTTTCCCAAGGGTATTTATGTGTAAGTGAATATAATGAACCTAACTGGAATTCAAACTCGGCTCTCCACTTTCTTATTCTGAGCCATTATCCATTACACCACATCACACATCCCCCCTTTACATAGAAACTTGTAATTTTTTCAAAGGTTAAATTTTAATAATAGTGATTTTGGGTAGATATTTACTGAACAAATTAAAATTTAAATAAAACTACAGAATTCTGGTCAAGTGAAATAGCAGGTATTATAAATGTTTTGGATAATTTATAAATTATATTATCCAAATTGACCATACAACCCAAAGTGTGGGTAAATTTGGAGATTGAGACATCAGTTACAAACTGCAATATCATAGGATACTTGCTTGATTAAAAAAGATGCACCGAATTGTAAATAAGTTTGTTTTCTATGATTTTTTATTGTTTAATCCCTTCCCCATTTTTAGAGGTTTATAGCTGGATCATTTTTTGTCTCCTCACTTCCTCTGCTTGTAGTTGAGTTGAATACTCCCTTATAATGCCTTGCAACAACTGCCAATTTTAACATTTTTGTTTTATGTTTTTCATAAAAAGTAGCCTTCAAACCCAACAGATTCTCATAAACATTTGTGTAGCATGTACACACACACACACACACACACACACACACACACAATACTACTAGCTTCCACTTTCGCCAATGTCCAAAAATATTTTTGACAAGTGGGGGTCAGGAAGTTGGGGCAATAAAAAAGAACAAAACTATCATATTAAATTTTCAATCTTATTTAAATCACATTCCAATGCTAGTTTTTGAATTTAGAAAATGTATTGTTGCTTGAAGATATTTAGAACAAATCCTATCTTGCATATTTTGCACTTAATTTCTACAATATTTTTAACATTTTTAGTTCAGTAAATCAATGCCTTTGTTTAATGTAAATAAGAAAAAAAAATTTGTAATGAAATTGTTGAATTGAATTTTGAAGTCTTGTTTGTATTGAAAACCCAATGAATGTGATATGATAAAAATGATTTGTACTGTGAAGGAAATGTTTAACCGTGTTCAACTTTTGTTGTATGCTGAAATTTTTTGATCTACATAATGTTAGATGAGATTTGTTTCAATAAAATATAACATAAAACTATGCTAGAACTTTTAGCAAATCATTAATGTCAATCATTATCCTCTGTCTTAATTTCTATTCTTTTATTGTTCTCTCGCCTTAATTATGCTTTCTTTTTCTCGTATTCTTTCACACTCAGTAACCCCCCCCCCGCATCTTAGTGGCTTTATTGCCTTGCTTGGAGTGAAATGATTTAAAAAAATACTTAGATTATATATAAAAAGAGCAAACATTTTTTTCTCTAACATCATCATACTCAGTTTAAAATTTAAAAAAAAATCACAGAGAATATTTTAACTATAATCTGCTTGGAAATATTTTATTTGATTGTCTACTTCAAGAAAGGTATTAAGTTCCACCCTGTTTGGCAGCATTCATTTGATCCACTTTTAGATAACATACAAAACTATAGAATTTTGTTGTTTGTAGAATTACTTTGAAGAACTAACTTCCAAATGAAAACTCTCTTTTTCTCACTCTCTCTCCCACTCTCTTCAGCATACAGTGTCGTCTTACGAGACTGAGTTATTGTACTAAATGTTCTTAGTAATCATTGTTTTTCCCTGTTTTAAGTATCTCCCTTGTACTATCGTTTTTTGTTTTTTTTGAGGGGGAGGGAGCCAGACTTTATTTTTTGTATTTTACAGATTTAATTTTTTTTGTTCATTTACAATTTGCTGTTTAGAATAAGAAATATAATAAATATTTCTTATTGAAAGTACATTAAACATAAGGTTATTGATATGACAAATCAGTGCATATTATTTTATCTTTAATCAACATTTAGAATTATTTTAGTAGTTAGAATAGAAAAAAACAAAATTCCTTTGAGACAGGTGTGTGTAAATTTCTATATAAAGCTCTAACACTGGGCTGTAAACATCTTACTTTTCTTAGTACTTTTTTTTTTTTTTTTTTTTATTTTATTTCTGAGCATTTTTCTTGCTTTCTCTTTGATGGGTAAATGGAGTTCTTCAACATAAATTATTATTATCATGATCATCCTCCTCCTCTTTTATTTCTACTTATGAGTCTGAGGAGAAAAAAATCTCTTGGATACCTGCCCATCCCCAGCTTCATTATTGATATTTCAGGTGAATTGTCTGCCATTTGACACCTCCCATCTTCTCTCTCTTTCTCAGCCACATGCCTGAGGAAATATTCTGCTATTTTCTGCTCATTCAGAAGGTGGTAAAGGAATAAACAATAACCTCTTTCTTTTACCTCTTTTCCATAGATTGGCTTCACCCACACATTTCTGGCCAACTTCTGTTTCCAATGCTGTTAACATTATCATGACTTTCACAATTATTTCTTTC
This sequence comes from Acanthosepion pharaonis, assembly GCA_903632075.3. NCBI lineage: Eukaryota > Metazoa > Mollusca > Cephalopoda > Sepiida > Sepiidae > Acanthosepion > Acanthosepion pharaonis. The sequence goes on along the minus strand of CAHIKZ030004635.1, from coordinate 3,351,594 downwards.
TTCAAGGTTTCTTATCATGGCCACCACCACCACTACTACTACTGTTATAATAGCATTTGTAATAGTGATAGGAATAATTTTTATGTTTAATATTGCTATTATGATGACCATTATTTTCTTATATCACTGCTGTTATGAATGTCATAATGATTTTCTAATTCATAAAGTAATTTTAAAATGGACATAATGGAATATAGCTTTTACTCATTTGAAATTATCTCATGATGATGATATTTACTGCTGTTATCACTAATGTAAAGACTATTCATAATAATCATATTTTGAGCATGTTTGAATAAAATATTTGTCTATAAATTCTTATTGGGGCTGTTATCTTCATAGCAGTTTCCTTGTTTTCTCACTTGAACATCTTTTATTTTACCATTCCTAATGGAGTTTTTTAACCTGTTTGCTGAGTATAGTTTTTTGTTTTTAACTTCATAATTGCCATCTGTGGCACTAAACTAACAACTTGCAAAGAGGAGTTATTTTTTTGTGACAGCAAATATCAGTGGCGTATTTTGTAAAAGTCAGCAAAAAAATTCAAACAAAAGTCTCTTATTGACTTAAGTTTTCTAACTTAAGCATTTCTTTTTAATGTTGACAAAATAATACCTATCACAAGAATATTAGCTATATGTTCAAAATTTGTCTGTTAGTTTTTTGCATTTTGTTTTTTGTTTTATGTAATACAACTTGTAGGTTTATTTAATTCAATTAGATTTTGAACCAAACAATGTTGCACAAAAAATTGCAGGGTTGGTTTTAATTGCTGTACAGAATATTTTTACCACGGAATTTCATAACTTGAGTATTAGTCAAATTTGACCCAAATTGTTCTAACAGATTTTTTTTTATGTTAAACTGGGTTAGAAGTGTAGATATAAAAATTTACATTTTTAAATATATAGTTAACAGAATCATGTACTTGTAATGGGTTCTTTCTGTATATTGCCTCACCTGTATTTTTTTTTTAAATAGAGCTATTATCATTGTAATTTACGCATATCATCAAAAAATGATCGCAATATTTAAATAATTTTTCAGTTGTGGAGATTATATTCTTGTATGAATAATCTAAATTTTTATTTATACAATTATTTCTATTTCACATCTAAGAAATAATTTTGCTTTTCAATAAATCGTTTAAAGTAAAAATATATCCAAAGAAAGCTAACCTGAAATGAAAAGCAATATCTTAGAATTCATGTCACCTCTTCTTACTGCTCTTATGGTAATACAAGGTGTGTTCAATGTAGTATCAACTAATGCTTCCTGTTACCTTAAGAATGGAGTATTTGATTAATAAAAAAAAGAGATTGATCATCCTGACTTAGATATATACAAGGTGTGCCAAGTATTAGAGAACGGAGAACATTAACAGACCATTAATTGAAGATGATTTAATCTAATGTTACATAGCATGTGTGAAATTTTAATATTTTCATTTCTCTTTCACATGTATTGAGAATATTAGCACATAGCAGGTTCCAATCTGACACAGGAAATGAAAAGGCATGTCATGTTTGTGTCAGTAGCTGTCAAACACAGCAACTTGGAGATGGCCAGCTTCTTGAAAGTGGCCAGATGAATAGGAGGAATGATAAGTATCTGTGTGTAAACCCTATGAAGGTATCCATGGCAATATGCCATATGTCGCAGTCTTGGGGTTCTTGAGCAATGACATGCTGCTCCACTTCTTTTAGGAAAGTTTTAGGGTCAAAGCCACTATATGCATCAAGATGCTTAGACAGTGTACAAGCCTTAGATCGAGGTGCTGTCTGTATGTGTTCCAAAAAGAATCTCCTCTTCCCCACATGATCCTGGAGTGGTTGACTAAAAGTTTTCATAGATCATGTCATCCCCAAATATGTGATCTCTTAGCTCTTCTGATTTGAATCCCCTGGACTACTACTACATCTGTGGGTGTCATCATAAGTAAAAACCAACCAGTGGCATCAGAGTACCAAGAACCTGTTGAAGGCAGATATTTTGAATGCTAACCATCTGAGCTGAGCAGATTATTTTTTTTATATACAAAGATTGGAAAATATAATTAGTTTTTTGCTTTTTTTATATGTCAGCTCTATCTTGTCTGATGAAGAAGAAATTCTTTTCTTTATAAATTGCTATAAAAAGGACAGTTTTGAATGTTCTATTTTGATTTTTTTTTTTCTTTGTTAATTTGAGAATTGGATAATTGTTGATATTATTTTGGTGTTGGATATTTAGTTTATTTCAATTTTCTCCACAGAAATTGGAAGAAGAGTTTTTCCATCAAAAGGAAGACCAAGAGAAATTCTATGGTAGCGCCCTGAGTTCTGGAGATGGCCCTACTTCTCACTCCACTCTCAGTCCAGGAAGTCTACGAAAGAAGGACCCTTCGTCTGCCCGACATTCTACAATCATTTAAGACTTTTCATATATTTTGATTGATATCACTTCAAAATGTTGATGAGATGATAATATTTCAGTATGAAAAAAAAGAAAAAAATGCAAAAATAAAAACTCAATTTTTTAAAAATTTTATTTTAAATTACAAAGAACGTTGATTTCTGAAAAGAAAAAAAATGGGGATGGGGGTGGAAAGCAACTACAACAAATACCAAAATCCCTGCTTGCATCCCAGTAGATTAATGGTAGTTTTTAAAAAAATATTTTATTCAGTTATAGACCCTCCCTACTTTCCTCACATATCACATTTTTTCTTAGGCACTCATTACATCCTTTCTGTAACTTCTCAAGAGTTAGTTCCATTAGTTGGCACCAGAGATTTTAATTTTTTTCCCTTAACACCTGGAATCTAAAATCATAATCTTAGATTTTAGAAACGAAGACTATGATTATAAAAATTTAAAGTGTTTGAGGCTTGTGTACACTCTGTGATAGAAATAAGTGCAAAAAATAATCCTTTCCATTGAGTTTAAGCATTTCTAATTGAAGCATTCATATCTAATTAAGAAATAAAGATAGTTAAAATATGTTCAACACACACACTGCCAAGTCTAATTCATTTAAATTTCTTGCCTTAGCTCTTCTCTTGTTTACTAACAATTACTCAATAAAAAGGAACAGGTCTGTTTGCTGCTTAAAATTTTTCCTGGAAAATTAGGGAAGAATTTGGAATTTTTGCATTTTAATTCCAAAGATAATGCTGTTTACAGAACTTTGTTAAAGTCTATAATGAGTCGTGGTTGCTACGGAAACCCACACAACAGGGAAGAGCAAAAAACGTAATTTGATATTGGTATCAATACTCTTGTATATTTGAGAAATATTGGACATAGAAATTTGTATTTTAGGAAATTGCATTTTCTTTGTTATTTTTAGTAGCAATCTCTCATGAGATGAATAGGGTGGGATATGTGCATGTTTCAAATGTCATCCTTCTAGCTCTGTGGAAGATCATTATTAAATTGCAATACATGCTCCTATAAAAGGCAGAGTATATTTAGCAGATTAAAATTAGGGCAAGTTGCTTGAAAACAGATATAGAATATTGAGTTTTGTTGTATGAATTTCAACTTGCCGTAAGTATATACATATACACACACACACAGAGTATCTGTTCAAAATGCTTAAACTTCATCAAAGTGAGGTTTAAATGCTTCTGTCCTACTATTTGTACATATTTCCACTGCTTTTTCCTTTTTTTTTCTTTTTAAGAAAAATAAGAATTCTGTTAAAAATGACAGGAATTATTTTTCACATAAGGGATATATATGTCTCCGGGTTGAGGATCATTTTTCCCTTTGAGAATAACTGGTGGTGCAGTCTCTATGGAATGGCTGTAAATTTCTTGAAGAAAGCTATCAGAAGGATGTGTGAGTGAAAGTAGCAACATTTTATGCAGGTATATCTAGAATCTTTTGCCAGGTGGAGTGTTAATTCTGCCATTAAATTCCAATTATATCTGTTTGTATTCTAGAAATTCTATTCTATATATAAAGGGGCAAGAAAAGAAGTGAAAACATGTTTCCTAATTTTCAAAGAATCATTTACTTTAAACATTTTAGAGTTTTAAATCCTTTTATCCTTGTTGTGTGTGTATGTATGTATGTGCCTGTGTGTATGCATATATATATATATATATATATATATATATATATATATAAAAAAAAATACATACACGCATATATATATCCCATTTTAGAAAGAAGTAAAATGGTGTGAGAGTGGATCATTTTTTACCACCACACCTCCAAGAAAAAGAAAAGAGAATCCATCCACATAAAGGATTTCTCAATTTGCATAAATATCTGCCATAATTCCATTCAAATTTTTTTTTTTTTTGCCTGGTCTGTGGATTTGTTGGGATGTTTCCCAATTGAATACCTCTTCTCCCTTTGTCTGTATTTTCATCCCATTCCAGGTGGCTTCTGTGATAGCCTCTCTTCCTCCTCCTCCTTCCCCTATTGTTATTGTGAAACTTGTTTGCTAGAAATTAATTGAAATTTCTATTAATTTGATTTTAGTATGGAGATTTTCCACTATCTAATTTTTCCCACCTATAAACTGTTCCCTTACCTCTAAACTTGATTTGCAATCTCCAATGTTTTCTTTTTGTCTCTCTCTCTCTTTAATTTTTCTTTTTTTATAATAATATTGTCTTCTTTAAAGTATCCTGTGGTGGTAGTAAAAACATTTGTTATTGTTATTATTATTATTATCCATAGTAATCATCTTTTAAATCTTAGTTCAGATTTCTGATCATCAATTGATTATTTCTTATTGAACAAACAAATTATGTTTGCTTTCATTTTTTTTTTAATATATGGAAACTATATAACACATCTATAAATATACCAAAAATACCACATTAACCTTTTGCCTCATCAAAAGTAAATTTCCTTTAAATACTTGATAAAAAAAATAACAAATTAAATTTTCCAGCCACATGATGCTTAAAAAGCCGATTCATTTTTTTCTTTTCTTTTTAAAGTTAAAAATAATGTAAAGTTCTTAGTTATTTCAAATTTGTGATTTTTTTCTCTGTTGTTATAAAAGAGAAAACATTGGGACATCAGGGAGGCAAAGGGTTGATGATTTTTTATTGTACATAAAAAAAAAAAAAAAGGACATTTGATTCACTTTTGCTAAGGATGACCAGCAGGAAAAGAATAATGCCCACTACAAATAAATTGATGATTATTTGGATCAACTTGGATTTATTTAAATTGAACATAAATATCTTTTGTGAGGACAAGGCAGTTACAAGCGGGAGCTTTCATTCATATTTGTAAAAGGAAACACAATTCACACAATTAGTTTGCAATTTTCTTATGATGTAAGAAAAATATGTACATCAAAAAGTTGCTACTAAATAATTACAATTTTCTCAATATATTTTTTTTATATTTCATTTTTGCTATTTTCTCTCTAATGATAGTCATAAATTTAGGATAATGTTGTAAATCCGCTTTAACAAATGATTGTCTTGGCCTTGTTTTCTTAAAAGATATGCAGCCAGTAATATTCCTTTTCTGCTACATTAGCATTTCTCTGAAGTAGTCCTGCCTATAAGAAAATGTGTAAGTTGGCTTTTTTGTGGAAAGCCCAATTTCAAACACAAAGGATTAAATCTTTTACTTACCTGGTCTTCCAAACTGTGATGTTCTTTCTATTATTGTTGGGTGTTGCTATCTTGATATTATATTTTCCATTAATGACACCTGAATCCTTTTCTACCTTAACTAAAGCCTTCATCTCAGATTACTAGTATTTCTGTAAGATTCCAACAGTCTTTGACTGAAATGTACAAGAAGCAAATATTGTCTTAAAACTTTGTCCATTTAAACCTATTTACCTTCTGTCAGCTTACAGTACAGACTGCCGCCTTCTGACTTGGTGCTTTCATTTCCTTAAACTGACAAATATTCCTTGGCTGCCAAATGCTCTGCTCAGTTTTTTTTTGGGGGGGGGTCAGCTTATAAAAACTCCAATAATGAAAGAAAAGCATAGAAGCTATTTCTTCAGATCCAAGCATGTTCGCTATAAAATTATGTCTAAGTCCAAAATTTGACTGATGTGAATATCAAATGATTTAAAAGCAGTTAATTTAATTAAATCCACAGGAGTGGCTTTTATTTAATTTTAAGTTTTTATCTCATCTTTTGTATGCATTAATCTTTATTTGATGTTGTTTTTAATTTATTTTCTTTTAAAAAAAAAAGTTTAATCTCTTTGAGTTTGTTATATTTTCTGAAAGTAAGGAAAAGATGATCTTGTTTGCTTGATTGAACATGTTAGTAATGTTTTTTTTTCTTTTGCATACTCTATAGTCATTATATTTGAACTATTAGCTTTGAAGAGTCCTTTCTAGAAGTGTAGTACTCTTGTTAGAATATGTGTCTATTCTGTAATTCAGGAGATGCTATAACAAACTTTCTTGTCAATTTGTGGTTCTAGCTGAGATTTGTGGGTAGGAAAAAAGTAATTTTTCTATTTTGTTATTTTCTGTTCTTCTACAGTATATCATCTGCCATCAGGAATCAATATTGAACAAATACTTGGGAAGGGTGTGGCAAACTGATAAGAAAGGAAGCCGCTTCTCTATTTATAGAAGTCTTGAATGTATTAACCATTGTCTTCTCACTTGACCTTTACAGTAAATACTTGGCTATGTGCATTTGGATATGCCATTCATTCATTTATGTGAGAAAAGGAAAAACGGAAATATTGATATGAGAAAGAAAAAAAAAAAATTCCAATGAGAATAAAAAGAAAGTTGAGGAGGGATGAAAAGGCTCTCATGGACAAATATAATAATAATTTTATGGCACACTCAAGTCTTCATTCCAACAAGTTTATTCTGAATAAGTGTTTTTATTCATAAACAGGAAGATTACTTTTCACAAAGATGCAGATATATTTTAAAACTATTTTTGAGAAGATGTTTTGTTATTTTTAAAGAGAAAAAAAATGCATCTATCATGTACAGTACGTTCTCTCTGCAAAATACATTTTTAGGAAGAGAAGAAATACGTCTTTGTACATTTGTATTTGGTAGGCGAGTGTTGTTGCAAACTTGTAATTTTATGTTGTCTAGTCAAGATTTGAACCCTCTTCTTTACTGGCTGCTTTCTCCCAGATCCTTAAGTGCCCTGCTTGTTTGTATTGCTTTTTAAAGCTTCATTCTTTTCTTCTGAGAAGAAATCTGTTTATGATAAAGCAGCAGTTGTAAGATCATCGAGGAAGGGCGGCAAGTTGATACAAAAGGCTGTCAGCTAGACATTTGACTGCAGGCCCCAACAAATGTCTATTTAGATAATTGGAAAACTCATTCGACTTTGACATGCAGTCTCATTTACTTAAGAAACTCACTGGAAGTGACAATCTCCCATGAGTGTTCTGCAAATCCAATATATGACAAACAGATAAATCTTGAGCTGAATATGATCAAGACAGACAGTTTGTGTGTTTTTTATAGAAAATCAAGAGGCATGGTGTAAAATCAATTCTGCTTTATAAAGTATTCTCTTTTAATAGGTTTTTTTTTTTTTTTTTGGTTTGTATCTTCATTTTATATTTTACTCTAAACGACTAGATTTCTTTTGTTAATGAAATTAATACTTATAACAAGTAAGAAATAATTGGCTTCATTTCTGATATTCTAATCACATTTTGACTAGCACTTCTCAGATTTTGTCTTTATTAACAAATCTTGTGGACTGATTTAATGTTTTAAGCCAGACCTTTACTTACTTTGAAATTTGAGATTTTTCTCTGAAATTATTTAAGCTTTATCTCTGTTAGTTTCATACCCTACTAGAATTTGGGTGTGTGGCATCTTCCATACTTGAGATTTTAGCATGACTTTTTCTCCTGCACCTCCACCCCAATGTGTCATGTATGAAAGTTTGTTTTTTGTTTGTTTGTTTGTTTGTTTGTTTTTGTTTGTTTTTTTTTGTTTGTGTTTTTTTTTGTTTTTTTTATGCAGAATTGTGAAAGTCTCCATTATTTTATTTTTTTAAAAATTTTTTTCAACCTTGGTTGATTACTCTGGACATATCTTCATTTTAATATTTTTCCCTTTCTTAGAAGAAAAAAAATTGTCTGCAATCATGACTTATGTTGTTAGTTCGAATTAATTAAAATGAGAAATCACCGTATTAATCAATTGGGTTGCATTTTTTCTCTTTTCAATTTGTACACATTTAATTTTGTTTTCTTTTCTCTAATAACTTTTTTACTGAAAAATTCTCTTCCTTTTGAAGTTATTATTTTATACGAGTGAACATTCGCCCTTCCCAAGCAAAATTTTTTTTTCAACATTCCATTGTCAGTTTTAATTAGTGTAAATACTATCTAGCTAGTGATAAGTGTTAATTATGACATTTTACACTTGCTCCTGATGATTACACAAGAAATACTTCATTGCTTGATAAAAAAGTGGAAAGCATAAATTTTGGGGGAATTGATATAAATGGTTGGGTTAACATTTGGTATTTCTTTCTGTAAACATTTTATTTTTCACTATTTCAGAAATTGGAAAAGGGCAACATCACTTCCTAATCATAAACAATAGAAAACCTTTTGTTTGTTTGTTTGTTTTTCTCTATAAATTATATAAACAAAAAAGTCCCACTCCTTTTCCCTGTCTGTCTTGAAATAATTGATGCAAGTAAATAAAATAGAAGCTTCCAATTTTGAAATAACCTAAACCTTGACTCCCACAGCAAAAAGAAAAAAAAAGAACTGTTCCTCTTCCTGACATTTATTGATTTATTGATTGACTACTTTTCCCAGCAATATTTTATCCATTTTAATGTTAACATTTTAACAAGGAACAAAAGTTCTTTCTTACCCATTCTATCCTCGACCCCCCCCAGCCCTGATTCTCCAACTCATTGAAAAAAATAAAACATCCTTTTCTCTAACCCAGGAAATATCAGCAGAGCTTGTACAGTGAGTTGTAATAAGAAAACATTTGTCTGAGCTGTGATGTATATTAAACATTTTGTATATTTTTTGCCAATATTTTTTGGTAAACTCTTCCTCCTGCTCATCCTGTTCAATAAGGTCAATTCAGTAAGTTTCAAAGAACATATTATTAATATGGCCAGTTGATGAAACTGTTTTTTTTTTTTTTTTTTTTTTTTTACTGGTCACAAAGGAATGTCTCTTCTACTACTGTTATTGCTACTACTACTTTTACTATTATTATGCTTTGCTTACTGGAGCCCTGCGTGGATCCTCATGAAAGCAATTTCAATTTAGTTGGACATTTAAGATGTATCCAAATAGAATTCATATTTGGAAAGATTATAGACCTTTGAAAAATAAAGGAAAAAAATGAACCTGTTGATTAAAAAAAAAATTAATAAAAAAATCTTTTTTTTTTTTTTTTTTAAATACTTCATTTAAATGAAATAAAGAGTTTCTGTAAAAAGCATGGATATTATGGGATTTTTATTGTTTCTGTTAATTTCTTTCATCAATTAGAACTCTTTCAAGAGCATGTTATGAGACATAAAATGCTTTTAAACCATAGCAAAGAGGTTATGTGTTGTTATATATATATATATATATAAACAAATGTCAGGTTTATGCATCGATTACATTAACAATTTAGTTCCTAGAACTGAACTGTCAGACTACCTACACATTGAATTTGATTATAGTGATGAAAAGAGATAACAAAGAAATAATGCACAATTTTGTCAAATCTCCAAACAGCACTCCTCAGATTTTTAATTCATTGAGAGTTGTCATTCTTCTTCGCTGGTTGCCAACCAAGGCTAAAAAGCCCAGGCTACCCTGTTATGTAACCTATAGCTGGGGTGAGATGAAATAGATTCATACTTTTCCCAAGGTTATTTGTATGAAAGTGAATGTAACAAACCCAACAGGAGTTTGGGTTCACCAATTTGTTGTTTCAAGCTGCTAACCAACCATTACAACACTTGCACATTCATTCATTCATTCATTCATCCATCCATCCATCCATATATATATATATATATATATATATATATATATTAAATACCACAAAAATTTTTCTTTTGTTAATTTTTTTTTGTTTGCCATTTGTCATGTGATCTTTAGTGTCAGGGTCCAGTTGGTGGAAGAGGAATCCAAAATTTGCTTTCCAAGTGCTTTCGATCACTACTAACCTTCACCAGGGGGAGATATTTCCTTTACCTTTTGTGTGAAAAAATAATAATTGTCTGCAAAAATAATAAACCTGATGACAGTTGATGATGATTGAAAGCAAATTTAGTTTTTCTCTTCCACCAATTGGAACCTAACACATGAAAGCTCACACAACAAAGATAAAGAATCCCCAAAAAGTTTATCATTTGAATGGTATTTAAATTAATTTGCTGATACCTCTTGACAAGTGAATGGTTACAAAATACTTTGTCTATGAAACACCAGAGACAAGGTGCTAAATATAGCATCAATCAGCTGACAAATTTTATTTCTATTAATCATAGATGATGGTAAAAACTAAACTGATCCTCTATTTGCACTATTTATTTTAAGATTTTTGTCTGAATATAAATCATGTACATAATGATTGCTTCTCATCCCAGAAATTCAGACAAAAGGCAGGCGATAATAACAACAAAGATGAAGATATTAGTCTGAATATAAATAATGATAACTTCTTATCCCAGAAATTCAGACAGAAATGGTCCTCTAATATTGTGTAGACATTGCATTTGTTTTGAATATTTATTTGAATTCTGCTACATTCTTTAGGAAGGACATGTTTACATTTCTATCAATAGCTTTTGAAACCATGTCTCTTTGAGCTGCACTATAAAGAATCTTTGCTAGGCTTTTTTTTTACAAATGCTAAACACTTAACAAAAGAAAAACCCTTTGATTCATTAACTCTTATTTTTCCCTAAGTTTGTAACAATCTTTACTAATATTGTACTTAAAAAAAAATTAAGAATTAGATTTTTTTTGTCTAATACTGTTTACATTTGAGCCAAACAGTTTATCTGAAAATAATTTTTTGATAAATGTAATTGAATGAATGACTTTTAGTAGACCAAGGTCTAAAAGATTTTTTTTTTTTTTTTAAATTTATAAAATTGAAACTGATAATATACAAAGCCATGTTGCATGAGAACTATTCAACAAGGAAATATAGACATTTTTATGCTGTAATTATACTTTTAATATCCAGGTATAGAGAATGATTAACGAAGCCATTGCATGCAACAATCTGATCTTTGATTTAAAGCAAAGGCTCTTGTATTTCTTCAGGGTTTTTAGTTTTGCAACAGCTGCTATTGTTTGTGAAAGCTCATGAAATTTTTATTTTTTTTTTAAAGACAGACTTATCAACTATTATTAGTGACATTCATATTTTTGTTCTCATCTGTGTAAATGGCATCCATGTTGCTTTTTCATTCCAAACAGTTCAACCACCACTTTTTTTTTTTTTGCATTATAATAATACCAGAATCTAACAGACCCTGAAACTTCTAGTCAGCTGTTGAACTGAGCGAAGCCAGCCTCTAGCAGTTTGTTTTTCTTTTATTATTGATACATATTTTTCTTTTTAACATTCTAACATTTCTTATTGCTATGTTCTTTTATTAGATCCATGTGTTTGAGTAGCCATTGCTGTTTATTTACAAGCAGTGAAACAGATGTTTACTTGAACACATGTATTTACAAAAATAATGTTTATAGCAATAAATGTTGGATAGAAAAATAAAATAAAAGAAATCCGTTAATTGCTTAAATTATACTAATGTTTCTAAATATTGCAAATAAAGAAGCAAAATAAATTGTATAGTGAATGATTTTTGAATAACTCTATTTGAAAACCATAAATTTTAGTTTTTTGTTCTGTATAAACAATACATGGTGTGGCAGAAACATCTCCCACATGATAAAATATTAGTAGCAATGGTGTCTTCATCAAGTTAATGTCTTGCCATTGTGTGTGTGTGTGTATTTCTGCTGCACTCATTATAATATACATAAATTTTAATAAATAAAACTGGAAAATAGCCTAATGGATTAACAAGTTGCTTTAGGAATTTGGTGACAGTGATTGTGTATTCAATCTCTGGGTTGGACAGTGTGTACTGAGCAAAATGGTGGAAATGAGCAAACAATAATTGAGCAGTACTAAATAAAAAATAACTAGACGATATTTCTAGACATGAGCAATGAAACGAGAACAGTCTACCCTTGTAGATTAAATAAAGGGTTCAGTTCAGAATTCACTGTAGTTTACCCAGATCGGTATACACTAGAGGAAGGCCAGATGCTACAACATTGTGATAACAACAAAGATGAAGACAATAATCTGAATATAAATGGTGTAAAAAAAAAAAAAATAACTCCTCATCTCAGAAATTCAGACAAAGAAAAGTTCAAAAGACTTCTCTTTCTAACTTCAAATTTCACAGGTACTGATTTACCTGATCCTGACAGCCAGTGTATCTGTGAAACTTAAAATTGGAAGCTGTGTCGTGCTTTAATTTTTTTAAATTGAGCACCTTGTTTATAAAGACTTGCTCACCTTTAAATGTATTAAATTGCATTAATTTACTGGACTATGTTTTGTTAGGCATTAATGATCTGTGTTATATGTTTGTATAATAATAATAATGATTGCTATGAATCAAACAGGGCTAGCATTAAGTCAATTCAATAAATTGTTTCTAATTGAATTTTTAGTTCTTTGTATTTGTTTATATTATGATATATTTTTGATATAAAATTTTCTCTTACTTAATATAATCTAAAATGAAGATCTGAAATGAAATATATGTACTAGATATCTTTAGTAGATCTATCTTCATAGGGCTAAAAATGGATGAGGGCTATATTGAACAATCAGCCTAATGAGTCATATCACAAAACTTAACATCAAGATTTTGATGAATAGAAGAATTGGACAAGAACAGCATTGTTTTGTTAAAGACACTGGAACAAGAAATTAAATACTAATTATAGAACGACATAAATTTATTTTTCTAGAAAAAGTTTAAAAGATGAATTATAAAAATACTTTTTAGGTACCTCCACTTGTTCACTGAAAAACAGCATAGCCTGATGAAAAAAGGCCCCTTAATAAAAACGTTTTAGCGTCAAAATGTTTGTTATTATTATTATGAGGAAAGACCAAAGGATTTTTTAATTATTTAAATTTTTTTAAAAACCTTTCTAACACATTCGAAATTTTGGTTAAAACTAAAAATCCTGTTTTTTTTTTTTTTTTTTTTTTTTTTACATCAGCGAGAGACGTAATTTTTACAGGGCGTGTTTTACTGCGCTTTTTTCCGGTGAAAAACATTAATTTCGATATTCATGCAAAAATCAAATAATTGTCGGATTTTAATGAAACTTTCAGGACTTATTCACAAATGAATGAATGAAATTATTTTTGAAATTTTTTGTTTTAGAAAAGTAAAACCTTGGTAAAAAATATTTTTTTTACATAGGTTAGCCCCCACTTACTTAATTTCAGCAAATTTCACGAATTTAATTTTTCTTTCCAATACGAAGTCCATGATCTCGCAAAAACTGTTTCCAATTAGGGCCGTTATTTAAGTTAAATCCAATTAAACGCAGGCGAGTTGCAACGACATTCTTTCTGTGTTTAGCCCAAGGGAAACAACTCTTGTTCGTCTATATCAAATTCATTACTCAATTGTATTTAGATTATCTTCCAAATCTGGAGAGTTTGACTGACTGCCTTAACAAATCAATATTTGAAATCTTGGCTTTTCTTTGGTCGGAACATCACTTTCTGACTGACACCAGTATTTGTATTTATAATAAAACCGTGGTTCGACGAAATTCTTGGAGTGTTTTGATTTCTTTAACACTTTATTGGTGGTCACTGGTTTCTTTCAATAACACAAGACTACAAAAGAAAATAAACTGCAGTTTATAAATTCAGTTAGCTGTGATACTGAAATGAAACCAGACTGTCGCAAAGATTTAATTTTTGTTTAGGTATCTCCAAAAATTCGCTAAAAGAGAGGATACAAAAAAAAAATGCCCCGACTCATAATAAAAAATAAATGTTATCATCAAAATCGTTGTGCTATGTAGCATCCCGCTACCACTTACTTCTAATTTTGTACATTTTTGTGCAAAAAAGTGGATCAGAGATCCTGCTCAGCTTAGTAAATATTTTCAGGAAATATCAGCTTCTAAATAAACACACAAGTGGGCGTTGCAATCCACTCACGTACATATATTTTTCCAGCGCGTGATCAAGTCAAGTTTCCCGCCATTATCTCTGATCCTGTCATATCTATTATTATCTATAAATAGACACGAGCTTGCTTTCTCTCTCTCTCTCTCTCCCCTTTCTTCATTCGCCTAAGAAGATGTGATCTTCAGGATTCTCGTCTAGACCATGGACGGTCAGACGTTAAAAGCATTCACGCATGCACGTACGTACGAACTTTTCCAACCTACATTACAAACGTACAGAACATTTCAAAACAGGCAACAAGAACTTTTTCTTTTTGAAATATTCTTCTAAAACTACAGTTTATTAAGCATTTCTCAGCTTTAAAATTAATTCAACTTTTGTGAGCTCAGATAAAAATATTCCCAGTCTAAGAGACATAACCCCAACAGATCTTTAACTGCTACGAATGTGCATCAACACACAAATAAATACAAATGTTATGTTTTAAAAAACATTTTTTCCTTTATTGTATTATATGCTTGTGGTAATTTTACGATTGTGTGGTCATTTTATTAACGCAGCCGTAAACAACCATCTACAATTATCCATTCTTATTACTAAGTCACTACATTATGGTGACCTCGGACGTCTGAAACGGGGCGAGAGAAACAACTAGACCACTACAATGAAATTTGAGTTCAGCATGTACATTTGCACGGAATTATGACGATGTTGGAAGAATTTTAAGGGATATTAGCGCTCGGGAAACAAAACCAAAATTTACCGATTTTTTATGCAAAAAAATTATTATCTTTTTTAGAACCACAAGAATTTTGGTGAAAATTCTTGTTTTTTCAGGTGTCTATGAGGAACCAAAAATTTGTACGGGACATTTGAGCATCTTTTTTTTTGCGATGGAAAACGCATTTATTTGGAAATTATTGCAAAAATCAGAGAATTTAATGAAACTTTCAGGAACTGAATTTATTTTTTTTTTAGAAAATCTTTGTAAAAATATTTTTTTTATATCTGTTACCCACTCCATTTTATGAAATTTAGAGAAATTTGTGGCGGACTTCACCACATTAATTTAACTTTAGATTAGGAAACAGGGCTGATGCAGAAAAGGATAAGCCAAAGACATTGTTACACATAAAATATGTATTTAACAAGATGTACAATATCAAATAACGATGTGAAAAAAAGCATGTATTTAAGTAAGAAAAGGTTGAAATAAACAAAATTTGTCTCTCTTTAACATGTTATTTTAATATTTCAAAGTTCACTGGAGTAATATTCATGAGAGTCTCTTATAATGACTGTTCTTAAAAAATTTGCCGTGTTAGAAAAGATTATGTGAGTATATATAAGGTATGTTCAGCATGTGAGTGGTGTGTGTGAGTGAGAATGGTTTCAACTGTCGTGGATTCGTTTGGCAGCTGAATTCTCACTAGCTAAGAAAAATTCTTGCTTAAATAAGTGACTATAGGCTCCAGATCACTGCGCAAGAAGGATTACTCTTCACGTGCAGACGATCTGATTGGTTGGTATTGACCAATCAGTGAGCGAGCTTTGGGGAGACTTAAGAAAGCTTCTATGATCCGTTTCTCCCAAAAGTGCACAAAACTGACTACATGAAAATAGAGCAATTACAAAATTGTCGCATTAATGCGATTTGTAAATTGTCTATGATAATGTAGTGGTGATTAATTAACCAATGAATGCTTGGCGTTGTATGAGATTTGTATTTGTATGTATGTATGTTCGTGCGTGATAGACTCGCACAAATTCTTTTTTTGTGTATCGCTTAATTTTTATATTAGTTATAAGAACAAGTCCTCGGAGAATGTTAAATCATGACATTTTATGGTAAAATAGTGTAGTGGTGCTGTAAGTATTGTTGGCTAGGGTCACCGTGAATATAATAAAGAAGGAAGGCTGTGTTCTTGTAAAACAACACCCCACATGAATAATGCACAACAAACACGAGAGAAAAATAATCAAGCTCAGTGAACATTAATAAAATATTGTATTAACAATGATATACAAATATCAAAAATAGTATAAAGAAAGTTGTTCCCCTTTTTCCGTAATAAAAAGGGTAAGTTTAGCTAATAAATATTGAGTATAAAATTGAATGTAATTTAACTACAAAGTTCAATTGAAGTCTTAGTTAAATAAAGAATAGTTCCACAGTGTTTTATCAGTGTAGAAAGATGTAATGTTCATGAGTGATATCAATATGAATTAGTATGATTACTCGATTGAGTGATAATTAAGAATTAAAATGTCAGTATAGCGCCGTGCCTTATTTTCCAAGAATTGAACTGCTACTGCTACTGTGTTGGCAAACAGCGAGAGTCTTTATATAACAAGTTTTAGGCACCGGATGGCTTGGCGCCAAAAATATAGAAAAGATAATAAAATACGCGATTGGTCAGGAAATGGACCAATCCGAGAAATTTTTGAATTACCTGCGATGGTTAAATTGTCCTATAATAAGTATCATGTATTTATTAACCAATGATATTAAAGAAAGCGGAGGTGTGGCACATGTAAGTGATTCCCACAATAGGATCCCCGGTTACAGAAAACTTGCTTCGGATTGTATTTTGGTTCAAGACCAATTTTTAGTATGTTTAAAAGAAAGAAACGCTATTTCCAACACAAATACATACCCTCATACATGGCATATTAAATCACGCCCAAACTTTATTTTTTATCCAATAATAGACAATATTACAAACATGCCTAAAAGATCGCACAATAAAATACGCACCGAAATTGAAGTATCTATTGGTTATAAATTAACATCACTATGTGAAGTAATTGACCAATCAGAGAAAAGTAAATACTATTTTTCCTGAGACCCATTTTTTTAAAGAGCAGATATGCGATGGTCTCTTGGCCGTTCAGACACAAGACATATGCAACTGTCTTTCCATAGCGCGTGATTTCATGTGAAATGAAAGATATGACTTCAAATGAATAATCTCCAACAGCATGGGTGGTCAGTCGACGACTTCAAGCGAACCATCTCCAACAATAACAAAGACACTCAGTGAATGTTCGATAACGAAAAAAGCCTTTTCTCAACCATAGCTTTTGACGAGAACCAACTGTATTATCAGTAATCACTGATGAGTTACACCCCTTGTTTTTGTTTTTTATTGTTTTAAGTCCCCGAGAGAGGGCAGTTTTGAATAAAATAAGTGAAATGACTACTACGGTTTTCGTGTTGCTCTTTCTGTCTATTTAAAAGTCTTGTCTAAACCATAGTTTTTTTTCCGAGTACCAACTATACAAAGACTTTAGAGATGAAAGTTGGGAATACATAAGTCAAGGCCAAATTTACTATCTATAATTAGTACCATTTTTATTATTGACTTCATGTGGTTTCAGTTGTTAAAGTGCGTGACTATCGTCTTTTTGTGATTTGAGAGTTCATGCAGGGTCGTTGTGTTTTTGGTTGACATAAATTAATTTGTTGAATTTGTGGGGGACTTAACCACATTAATTTGACTTTGATAAGAAAACAGGACTTACACAAGAAGAATAACCACAAGACATTGTTGCACATAGAATATATGTATATTAACAAGATGTACAATATCAAACAACGATGTGAAAGAAAACATGCATTTAAGTAAGAAAGGTAGAATAATCAAGAGTTGCCTCCCTTTGTTTGAAATTTAAGAGTTCAGTGAGAGATAATTATTTGGTTTAAAGTTCTCTGGATAAATGTCCCTCAATGTTTCATGATATGATTGTTCTTGTGATATTACTGTTGAAAAGTATTGTGTCAAAAGAAGTTTTTAATGTAGGTGTACAAATTATCATCAGCATATTGGTGTAGCGTGTGAGTGAGAAGGTTGGCGCGTGGTTAGAACTGGAGTTCCAACTGTCGTGGATTCGTTTGGCAGTTGAGGTCTCACTAATTGAGGTGAGAAAAATCTTGGCTTAAATAAGCGACACTAGGCTCTCGAATATTATAGTAACATTATGGAAAATAAAGCATAATATATTTTTAAAAAAATCACATTATAACCAAAAACGTTTGCAGTTTCTCCCTTCTTTTTAATCTACACACTTTCCTATCGTTGGAACTACAATAACCTCTTCCCTTTATATATATATATATATATATATATATTACTTCAAATTATTTTATTGGTTAGGATTTCTTTCTAAACATTGAAAATGAAGCACTTCTCGGTCTGATCCACCATATTTTTGTTCTTTTTTCTCTTGAAGTCAGAACGTTACAATCACTTGACTGTACCTCTTTTGTGTGTCCACACCATTCTTACTTGCCTTATTATTGTAGCTTTGCCAACTTTTGTCTTGCATATATATTGCTTGCTTAGTATTATTTTGCCCTCTTATTTTTCCTTTTTTTATTGTTTATTGGAAATTTTGTCAATTACGTTTGCTGAACATTTTTGCCAATTATATTTAAACATGGCCATCTCCACACACACACACACGCTCGCGCGCGCAGGGTGCACCCAAAAATGTATACACACTTAAGGAAAGGAAAGACTTATATAGTGTGACGTAGCCCCGATTTCATTAACCATAGGCGTAAGGCTAAAAAGCACCCCAAATTAAAATCTTAAATTCTAGTCAAAAATTAGTTAGATATAAAAGAAAAATAAATAAATAAAAATAGAAATTTAATCCAATACTTTCGACTTGCGAGCGAATATATTCTATGATCAGCCATACACTCCTCTTCTCTTCACAAATTCTTTCCCTCTTTATCTATTCTTCCACCCACAAGCCAAGAGCCCGGGAACTTTGAAGTGACCCGACGCGAGAAGGACCTGGTTCCAAAACTTCGCAGCTATCAGGCGTTTGACTGCTGCGATTCACGTGATCAGAACATACTAAGCGTGGATTGAACTTTTGGCCATCACGCAAACACTGCGTGATTTGCGCCCCATCCTCCTGCGTACCCGGTCAAGGACGAAGGGAACCCACGTGACTGTCTTTGGGGACAGCAAAAATCTAAAGAAGGATTTTCAGTTTTTTCCCCTCTGACCAGCGGCAGTTGAACGTCGCTGGGCAACTTGTCCATATTCCAAAATAGTCTGCCCACTGAGATGAAGAAGACAGCAGTCTGCCGACTAGGTATTAAAGGACTGCTATGAAACTGAATCAACCCAACCAAACGCCTGTACGAGATGCTGTGGACCATTGAACTCTTATGAAAGAAAAGGAATCCAGGAAAATTGCCGGCCGGCCAAAATATTGTTTTAGCATCAGAACTCTCGCTTCAGCGAATCAGAACTTTGTGTGAAAATATCAACTCGACTGAAAGATAAGTTGATTCTCTCTGTTTTTATATATGCATGTATTCGCTCGCGCCTTCTGTTCTTTAATGATCCCCTTCCCCTTTGTTAAATGAATGTTCCTTTTTTTCTTTATCTCTTTATATATCTATAAATAAATGTTTTATTTTGAAATCCATCGTCTTGTGTCTGTTCTTCGTTGATTCCCTTGTGTCGCTTCCGTTTCTGAGTGAAGCCCGAGAAAAGATCCCACGTTTTCCTTTTTTTTTTAAACCTGTGGTTCTTCTATATGCTACAAGTTCGTAACAATAGATATTGTAATACTAAATTTATTCAGACTTCACGAGAATATAAGTTTCCTTTGAACTCTACAATCACAGATGCTTAAAATGGTGGCCTTTAGCTTCCAGACATTTATCAGCACGGCAAACTACTGCTTCGATAACGTTGGTCAAAGTGTCCAGTGGGATTGATGCACATGCATTTTCAATCTCTTGTCTAAGTGGTCGCCAATGTATTTGGTTTTCTGCAATACACAACATCGGTTAGGACTTGTCGATGCTACAGCCATGAGGGTAATTCCATCTGTTGAGAAAATACCGCATTAAACAGTGTTTGATAAAAATAAGAAAGACATTTTTTTTTTACCTGAAGTGTGTATACATAATTTTTGCACACACACACACACACACACACACACACACACACACACACACACACACACACACATATATATATATATAAATATAAATTATTTGAAGTATTCTCTACACCGGATAGAGGTCAAGACTCATTATAATGACAGTAAAACGATTCTCTTGTACCGATAATAAGTCGGTTAGCTTAATGAAACAAAGTATAATTAAATTCCATGCATATAACTTACGGCAAGGTAAAAAATTAAATGTATAGTTGTGTTACATACTTCGTTTACAATCTTAGTTTCCAACGAAGAATTTTTATTACCATTCTTCATATACCCTCAGTTTCATTGACCCCCCCCCCCGGTCATGAGCAATTAGTAGCTAATAAGAAAATGAAACACATTCCATCTGTTTCCGATAAGATTCCAATAATAAAATACTACGTAAAAACAGTGAGAATCGGGACAGAATTGTTCTGTGATATTGC
Source organism: Acanthosepion pharaonis (assembly GCA_903632075.3). Classification (NCBI taxonomy): domain Eukaryota; kingdom Metazoa; phylum Mollusca; class Cephalopoda; order Sepiida; family Sepiidae; genus Acanthosepion; species Acanthosepion pharaonis. The sequence continues at coordinate 3,331,044 of CAHIKZ030004635.1, read as the reverse complement.
TTTGTCAAAGAATACAAATGTTTTTCTTGCCGAAACATTACTAATAAAAGAGAAACTATAATCTTACACTGAACGGTTACAAACAGTAATTGTTACTTTCAAAGCTAAATCCATATAACAGAAAAGAGGTAAGCAGTTGGGCACTACTTAAATTGACTGATGCGTTCGTAAAAAAATTGAGAAAGATTTTGTGGGATATAATTTTGGTATAGTGTATATTTCATTAGACTTTTTTGAAGCCACGTCAGAATTGCAAAATATTGATTTTTATCATTTTAAAAGGGGGTCTTGTTCATGAGAGTTGTAGCATATCTATGGACAATAATTGGTATTCCCCATTCACATAAATACAGTAGTAAATACTGTATGTTGGTCTGCAGTTGGAGATTCGTTGCCAGCTGTGTTGGTCAAACTCTCTGCTTCCGGACAGAGTGAATCTTCAAACGAGGCTATGTCGAAGTGCAAAGTCTCGTCTCGGGAAACAGCTACCCGACCCGGTTTTATGCGGGGTCTACAGGGAATTTTTGGCCGAGCCTATGGGCTCGGATACCCCACATTAAATTCGGCCTTGTGCCACATCTGACCGCATGGGGCGGTTGGAGATTCATTGTGGAATTCACTTGACTCCCTTCTAGCAGTCGACTTCTACGCGCCGCTGGCGAATCTTATATGTGTTGTTCTTGTCCTAAGTATTATCATTCATTAACAAGCTTCGTGTGATTATTCTATTCAGTAACCTTCCTTAGGTTACAACAATGATGTAAATACTGTGCCAAATCGATTCCTGTTTTTTTTTTTTTTTTTTTTTAATATTTAATGAAGCAAAAGGGAATTTCCATGGGTATTTTATAGTCGTGTAACTCGCAAAGGGTCTGTTAACTTAAGAATTATGAATTATTTCAAATAAGAAAAACGGTAAATCTTCGGGCGTATTGCTCATAGCTTTTTAGTAGTAAAAAACAATGTTTAGCAGTACAGCCTCTAATGAAAGTGAATCATACGTGCGTTAGTATTACTCACAATACTAATGTACACAAAAACAAAACATTAGCAAAGATGGCGTCGAGCAAACGGAGAACGAGAAAAGATAAATACAAATGACCAGATTTGTAAAGTTCTTGTAGCTTAATCGGCAGAACAGCTGTTACCTTTATCTAGACTTTCTGAGGCAAGAAGATGTGGGTTTGAGTTTAATCAAGAGCTTATTCATTATTTTCAATCCCGTCACTGTTTACTGAGGTGGAGTGGAATGATTTTCCGTCGTCTTTTCCTACAGTTTCCTTCTCTTAGACTGTTTACAACCCAAGGCAATGGGATCCAGTCTACTCTGCTATTTAACCCATAGCCGGGGAAAGAAGAGTTGGATTCATGCCTTTCCCAAGGGCATTTGTAGAAAAGTGAGCACAACAGACAAAAAGTGAATTTGAACTCGTCTCGCCGATTTTAAAGTCACTGCCGACAGCCGCTGCACAACCTGAGTAGTTGCAATGGCAAGCAATTTATATTAATTAAAAAAAATCCAATAAATATCAGTCAAAAATTAATAGCAGCTTCTTCATTGCAGAAAAAGACGTTAATCACTTCTGTAAAATTAATATTTAACAAAAGGAGTGTGTGTATGTCTTTGATATATATATATATATATATATATATATATATATATATATATATATATATATATATATATATATATAAGGGAGAGAGAGACGGAGGAGACAGATGTTATGCGTCAGTCAGAGGTGACGGCAATCGTGTCGAGATAGGAGGAGATGGGTCTTCGTCAATGAACGGGAAATGTGATATTTGTATTTGGTGCCTCGGGATATCTCGTTAGGAACAAGTTACAACCGGTGCTCGGGTGAGTGAACGAAGAGGGGTGCGAAGTATTATTAAAATTTAACGCCATTCTCATCCGTCGTCAAGAAATCTGGCCTCACCTTTTCTTTGTTTCTTTAAAACCTTCAGCCTTTCCATATCACTTTTTCGTCTTTGTTCATTAATTTTTCTTTCTTTCTTTCTTTCTTTCTTTCTTTTCGATGTCTCTGTAGATTACAGACACATAAATGTATACCTGCATTTACATGTGTACATAATATATACACGAGCATACATCATTATGTGATACAACACACATTTGTGTGCAAGTACATATTTGTTTGCGGATATATTGGTCTACACACACACACACACACACACACACACACATATATATGTGTGTATGTATGTCTTTGTGCTCATGTATTTATTTATGCATGTTTCATTTTATGAGATGCGCTAACCAAAAGTTATTGGAATTCGGTTTTGAAATTGATTATGTTCAAATTTACAGAACTTTTGGGTTGAAACATGTATAGATTTTTCTCCCCCCCACCTGTCCCTATATATATATATATATATATATATATATATATATATATATATTATGAAATGGACAAAGTCCGACAATTATTTTAAGACATATAAAAGAACGTATGAACATAAAAAATGTCTTTTATATATATATATATATATATATACATACACACACACACACACACACACACATATATATATATATATATATATATATATATATATATATATATATATATATATATATATATATATATATATATATATATATATATATATATATATATATATATGTCAATATGTTCATTATCATTATCTATCTATCTATCTATCTATCTATCTATCTATCGAAGTGGGTAACGATGAGTTGGAGAGAGAAAGAGCATTATTCAATTGAATGTGAAGGTCTCTGATGAACAAAAAAAATTAACAAAAACAAAATATTAGTGAAAATGTATTATGCTGAGAGAAAGAAAAAATGATTGAAAAATAAAAAAAATAAAAAAACGCGATGAAGCCTACTTTGATCAAATATAGAATTATTTGGGCGAATTCTGGACTGAGAGACGTGTAGCTGCTGATGGAAGGACAATATTGCCTACAGTTTTTTTTACGTCTTCTTCCTCTTTTTTGATAACAAATCGTCATGAGAATACACACACTTTTCTTCAGACGAAATTACACTTACATCCTCACTCAACAAAGACAGAAATAACAGAGCCGCCAGGATACACGTAGCACAAAGAAACGGTAACCCCATTCACCCCAACAGAGTTATTACAGACGCAGTTGTATGTACATACATAATTACACGTTCCTACATATCACATGCACTTCTCGATCACACACACGCGTACATGAACACACATACAAAGTTATGATCAGGCCCACCAACTGTCATAAGTGTCGGGAAGTTCTATTTTGACCCGCTTGAATTGTCCAGAGAAATGTCTCGTATTAAAACGAATCTTCATTTTGTCAACGGAGACTGAAATTAGGGTTCCCAAACTCGTCAGGAAGGCAAATTAAAAAAAAAGAAGGTATTCTCGGATTCCAAAATGGCTGAATATGAAGCCGCCATTTTACCTAACGAATATCATCCTTCTGTTTCAACAATCTGGGGAGAATACGGCCCTCCGCCGCCTAAACCAGCGCATGGCAGGATCCGAACCGATTACAGTAAATTCATGATGGAATATGCAACTTACGATAGACAGAATCATCCTCTTCCTTCACATCAAACGGACAGATTTCCTTTTGGTTGCGGTCACCATATTGTCTGTGCGGACGAACAAGAAGTAAATACATTTTTACATCCCCAATTTCAAGATGGCTGCCAAAACGAGACGAGCATTATTCGAAGAAGAGGAAGCTCTAACCGAAAAAAGAACGTCCATTTTCGGCAATCACGTGACGTTACTTATTACCCGGAATTGTATCAAGCAGAAAAAGTTCACTCGGAGAGCCAAACACCGTCTTTACTTCCTCAAGTCATTTGCCATGCACAAACGGATTCGCTTTCACCGGAAACAGATCCCTTTAGAGGAAAGAGTGAGAATGTTCATCAATCCAACAATATGATAGTCGCATCATATGACGACGGACTGTTGGACGATTCTGGCCAGGTAGGAAGTGACCACTGGCGTTATCAGCAAAGTCAGATTAATAAAGCAGCCGGCGCTGATCGTGAAAGACATAATCAACAATTCTCTTCTCCCTTTGAAGAGGAACATTTTAAACGAAATTTAGAATTTAATATGCAGTCTAGCGAAAAGGTGGACACAATGAAAGGCGAATGGACAGTTTACCAAAGATACGGAGAAATAGAGCAAGAACCATCGAAGTGTATTGACCGTCAGTCATCTGTCAAGTTTTCGGAATCTAAAGTGGTGGTGTCTAGCAACGAACTAAAAGTATCTGCCATTGGTCCCGTCTATTTGATTAACCGGAACAGCGCAAAACGGTCTTCCGGAACTTTCATATCGCTCATTGGACGCTTACCCGTGGACCATTCTAAGCGAAAAGATTCTAAAATTGTCCACTGCACCTTTGCTAAAGAGGCTGCGACACGTCAGTTAATATCGAACCAGCAGTACAAAGATATGAGTTTTACGACACAGCAAAGTAATCAGGAAATTAAGGCAGATATCGGATATATTGTACAGGAAGAGAAAGAGATTGAAATGAAAGGTAAGTCGAACTGCCTACACTTTTTAAAAAGACATTTCTTTCATTCTCTTATGCAGGGGTCGGCACACGTGGCACGCCAAACAATTTCCAATGGCACGCAGCCGCAAATGACATCACGAAGTCCGAACCAATAGCTACTACAACAATATTTAGATATTTAGCTGTTTCAAAACTGTTCACTCGTTGGACTCCCATTAATAATAAAAACTTATAAAAACAGTTTATTTCTATTAATGTGGTTTACATATTATTGTATATATTACTATATAAAATATATTATATATTGTAGAACATGTATATTGACCTTGGCTTGTATAAAAATACGTATGCTGTTGGCACAATGAATGATTTTAAAATGATATGTCAGCACATAGTTAGCAAAAGGTTGCTGACCCCTGATCTAATGGCTTCTAATTCTTAGCTGACATTCTCTTTAAAATGTAGGACGAGCATGCCTTTTCTTTTCTTTTAAATGCCTTTGGGAAAGGTATGAACCCATCTTTTTTCCTGTTTAACTAGTAAGACCTTATTACCATTATTATCCCAAAAAATTCATATATATCAAATACAAAAATACATTTCCGCTTTAAATAAACTTAAAAAGATTAATAAACAGTAAAAAAAAGAAATCAATCAATAATTAATTAAACCAGATAATAAATATTATCTTTTGCCTGTGTTATCATTAGAATGTACGTTACGCTTTGCCAATACCTCATAGATAATGGACTATTTCGTTTTGATCGCGAGGAAAGTCATATGACACCGTTTGATTTCAGTGAGAAAAAAAGAAAGGATGAAATGGGAAAATTGTCAATTTTAAATCCTTTCATTTGTAAAAAAACTTCATTTGTAAAAAAACTGTAGGCAATATTGTCCTTCCATCAGCAGCTACACGTCTCTCAGTCCAGAATTCGTCCAAATAATTCTATATTTGATCAAAGTAGGCTTCATCGCGTTTTTTATTTTTCAATCATTTTTTTTTCTCAGCATAAAACATTTTCACTAATATTTTGTTTTTGTTTTTGTTAAATTTCTTTGTTCGTCCGAGACCTTCACATTCAATTGAATAATGCTCTTTCTCTCTCCAACTCATCGTTACCCACTTCGATAGCTAGCTAGCTAGATAGATTATGAACAGACTGAAATAGATAGATAGATAGATAGATATACCCTCTAACTTCTTTAAGTAATGACTTGCGTTCATATTTATGATTATTATTGTGATATCTGTTTAAAGTTGTTAAGCGTAAATAGTTAAAGAGGCAATAATGGAATTTCCATCGGACTTTTATGGAACACGAAAGTAGATATTATGATACACCAGAAAATTAAAATAGGAAAACCGTGAAATATTCATGGCTACACTTAGTTAATAATTAATAAATTAAATTAATTTTATCAAAGTTTCGTGAGATACATTACGGTGGAGTAATGGATAGCGGCTTGGATTGAGAGTTCGAATTCCAGTCGAATCCATTAGATTCACTTACCTTGGGAAAGGTATGAATCATCTTCTTCTCCCATTTATGGGTAAATAGCAGGACAGACCGGGTTCTACAGTCTTGGATGACAACTGGTCTACCACAGAAAGAAATGGCGGGAAAAAATCTGCCTCGTCAGTCATGTATCACGCATGGCTCATAACTGACTGAATATTATTTCAAAACTGGCCGCCGAATCAGCGAAAAGCCAGATCCCTGTAATCTATCGACTGCTTTCCAGTTTTCAATTGAAACTATCATACCTTCGTTAAAACAGGGTACTGATTTGCATTTATTGGGCTACTGTGTGATGGTGAGGGTACGTCATTTTTATTTATTTATTTATTCATTTATTTATTTATTATTATTATTACGTTATTTGGCAGTTTTGACATTTTTCTCCTCAAATATTTTTGTTGCGATATGTAGCCATTACATGCGGGGGGGGGGGAGCGACTCGAGTTCAAGTTCCGAATAAATCTCTTGCGTTCACTTTCGCACGAACGCCCCCGATAAAATCAAGCATCTATCTCATCATCTGTTATTAAATAATATGGTAGACTAGACTCTATAGCCTTGGGTGGCAGCAGGTCCAGGAGGAGAGCAACATTGAATTCAAAACCACCGAAAAGGTAACGAGGAACCATTCAATTATCTTTCCCGAGAAGGCATGACAATTCAAAAGTAATAAAATGAAGGAATCTGTGGAGAAGACAACAGGAAACCACTCTAATATATTTCCCAAGTACACATGGCTATTCACAGGTAGTAAAGAAAAGGAATCTGTAGAGAAGGCAAAGGGAAACCACTCCACTATTATTCACTATCTTTCGCAAGAAGACATGGCTATTCAGAGATAAAAATGAAAAAGTATCTCTGGAGATGGCAACGAGAAACCACTCCATTGTCTTTCCCGAGAAGGCATGCGTATTCACAGGTAATAAATAAAAGGTATCTGTCGAGAAAGCAAACGGAAATCACCCCATTTTCTTTCCCGAGAAAACATGGCAATTCACGCATAATAAAAAAACAGAATCTTTGGAGAAGGCAAATGGAACCACTATCTATCCCGAGAAGACATGGTTATTCATAGAAATAATGAAAAATTATCTTTGGAGATGGCAACGGGAAACCACTCCATTATCTTTTTCGAGAAAATATGGCTATACATAGGTAATAAAGAAATGGGATTTGTGGAGGAGGCAACGGTAAACCAGTCTATTAAATATCCCGAGAAGACATGCCTATACTCAGGTAATGGATCTGTGCAGAATGAAACGGGAAACCATTTCATTATATTTCCTGAGAAGACATAGCAATTCAAACGTAGTAAAGAAAAGAGATATGTGTAGAAGGTAATAGGAAACCTCTCAACTATTTTCTCGAGAAGACGTGGCTATTCACAGGTAATAATAAAAAAAGAAATCTTTGGAGAAGGTAAAGGGAAACCACCCCACTATCATTCTCGAGAAGATATGGCTATTCCCAGGCAATAAAGAAAAGAAATCTCTGAAGAGGACAACGAGAAAACACCCCTCTAAATTTCCCGAGAAGATATGGCAATTACCAGGTAATAAAGAAACGGAATCGATGAAGATGGCAACAAGAAAGCACTCCAATAAGTTTTCCGAGAAGACATGACTATTTACAGGTAATAAAAACCGAATATGTGGAGAAGGCAACGGGAAAAAAACTGAACTATCTTTCCAGAGAGGACATGACTATTCACATGTAATAAAGAAAATGTATCTGTGAAGATGGCAATGTGAAAACACACCAGTAACTTTTCCGACAAGACATGGCAATTCAAAGATAATAAAGAAAAGAGATCTGTGGAGTTGGCAAAGGGAAACCGCTCCAATTTCTTTCCCAAGAAGGACATGGCAAATCAGAGATAATAAACAAAGGGGATCTTTGGAGAAGTCATTCGGAAACTCTCCACTATCTTTCCCAAGAAGATATGACTCTTCATAGATAATAATGAAAAAGGATCTGCGTGTATCGCAACGGGAAACCACTCCATTATATTTTCCGTGAAAACATGGCTATTCGCAGGTTATAAAGAAAAGGGATTTGTAGATAAGGCAATGGTAAACAACTCCACTAAATTTCCCGAGACGACATGGCCATCAACAAGTAATAAATAAAAGAGATTTGTGGAGAAGACAAAGGGAAACCAATCGATTAAATATCCCGAGAAGACATGTTTATACTCAGGTAATAGAAGACAGGGATATGTGGAGATGACAACGGTAAACCATTTCACAATCTTTCCCGAGAAGTCGTGGCCATTCATAGATAATAAAGAAAAGGGATTTGTAGAGAAGGCAACGGTAAAAAACTCCACTATATTCCCCGAGAAGACATGGCTATTCACAGGTAATAAAGAGGAAGGATCTGTGCAGAAGGCAACGATAAACCACTCAACTAAGTTTCTCGAGAAGTCATAGCTATTCACAGGTAATAAAGACAAAAATCTCTGAAAAGAGCAACGAGAAATCACCCCATTAAATGTCTTTAGAAGATATGACAATTCCCAGGCAATAAAGAAATGGAATCTATGGAGAAGGCAACGAGAAACCACTTCACTATCTTTCCAGAGATGGAATGGCAATTTACAGAGAATAAAGAAAAGAAATCTGTGGAGAAAACACCAGGAAAACATTCCAATAAATTTTCACGAAAAGACATGATTATTCACAGGTAATGAAGAAAAGACTACCTGGAGGAAACAACGAGAAACAACTCCATTATCTTTCCAGAGATGACATGACTCAAGGATAATAAAGAAAAGGGATCAGTGGAGTTGACAAAGAGTAACCAATCCACTATCTTTCCCGAGGACGTTGCTATTCACAGGTAATAAAGAAAAGGAAACTTTCGAGAAGGCAATTGGAACCACTTCACTATCTTTCCCAAGAAGACATGGCTATTCAGAGATAATAATAAAAAAAAGTATCTCGAGATTGCAACGGGAAACCACTTCATTGACATTCCCGAGAAGATATAGCTATCCACAGTTAATAAATAAAAGAGATCTCTGGAGAAGTCAGCGGGAAACCACACAAGTCAATTTCACGAGAAGACACGGCAATTCACAGATAAAAAAGAAAAGTGATCAGTTGAGCAGGCAATGGGAAATCACCCCATTTTCTTTCCCGAGGAAACAGCAATTCACACATAATAAAAAAAACAGAATCTTTGGAGAAGGCAATTGGAACCACTATCTATCCCGAGAAGACATGGTTAGTCATAGAGATGGCAACAGGAAACCACTCCATTATCTTTTTCGAGAAAATATGGCTATACATAAGTAATAAAGAAATGGGATTTGTGGAGGAGGCAACGGTAAACCAGCCCATTAAATATCCCGAGAAGACATGCCTATACTCAGGTAATGGATCTGTGCAGAATGAAACGGGAAACCATATTTCCTTAGAAGACATAGCAATTCAAAGACTGGCGGAAGTGGATTACCTCCCTTAGACATATAGTCACTTGACTTTTCTTTAAATACCACGTGTTCCTAATGAATATAATTTTGCCACAGCCGTCAAGCACTTACAAACATTCATAGAGATACCCACACATACATTGACGCACTTAATGTTTCCCAAAATCTTTTGTGAGAATATATAGTTTTCATTTTAAAGAGGAAAAAATGTTTCTTTATTTGTTCGTCAATCATATTTGGAATTTTAGTTGTCACTGTTTTTAGTGAGCTTGACTACAACACGTCCAAGAAAAATAAACAAAAAAAAGTCTTGTCGTGTTTGGCTCCCAAGTTCGAATCTCACACAGATATAATTCTTGACTTTCTTTTCTGTTATCTTTATGTCATACCCCCACGCCATTTGTACTGAGGTGTCGTGAGAATAATTTACAATTTTCTTATCTCTCATTATTTTAATAAAAATGTCTCGCCTATGGCTTATCGACGAGGATTTGCGTTTTCGGAATTCGGCTGTTTCTGTTGTGACGTGACAAACTGTTGATGTAATCTCAGATATCACTGGTATGAAAGTATTAAAAGGATACCGTATTTACATCCATATAAAGCGGTATTTTTACAAAATCACCCTACGTACACACATATAAGTGTGTGTTTGTGTGTTTGTATGTGTGGTGTGCCAGAAATACCTCACACATATTAGTAACACATTAACTAGATGAAAATACCGCTGCCAGTAATGACTTACCATTATATGGGAGGTATTTCTGCCACATCCTATGCTGAAGATAACATCAATCAGCTAAGTGATGTTCCTTCACTTGTAATATATATATATATATATATATATATATATATATATATATATATATATATATATATAATTAATACAAGTAAAGGGCTTATATATATATATATATATAAATATATGATATATATATATATATATATATATATATATGTATATATATATATATATGATATATATATATATATGACATATGTATATATATATATATATATATATATATATATATATATATATATATATATATATATATATATATATATATATATATATATATATATATATATATATATATATATATATATATATATATATATATATAAATATATGACATTTTAGTTTTATTTACCCATTTACTAAATTTCTGAAACTTTATTAAAAAACAGTAACTCATTTTAAAAATGGGTGGCTGTTTTTTAATAAAGTTTCAAAAATGTATTATTAGTTTCGCCTTTTTATTTAAATGCATCAGTCACATTTTGAATAATTAAAAAGTGTAACCCATTTTAAAAAAAATCGCTAAGCATGAAACAATGATGTAAATTGGGAAATAAAATAAAATGTTATTTTTATGTGTTATGTATTTAAAAAAAAGAACTCTTTTAAAAGAATGCAAAATAGACGACTTACGAGGGTCGTTCAAAAAGTTTCACCCAGAAAGAAGAGCCATAGCTGAACTTTGTTTTTCGTGGGAACATACTACCATTTATAAAACTAGAAAAACTAATTCAGATTTCTGTCCTAATTTCTGTGCAGGTTGAGGCCCATAGAAATATTTAGAGGTGGGTGACAAATCTAAAAAAGGACAAAACAGATGCCTGAACAGTCATAAATTATCTGCAAAAGAAAAGTATGATACCCAAGTAAATCTATGGGGACATGGTGCAACTGTGAAGAAGTGAGCTGCGAAATTCAAGTAGGGTAGGGACAGCACAGAAAGTGACCCTCCGTTAGGTCGTCCAAAAACGTTAACCAATGATGAACAAGTTGATACCATTCACCAAATGGATTGGGATGACAGACGTCTTACCGTTCAACAGATAACAAAGTCCATAGACATTAGTTCTTGTTTGGCACATACTGTTTTAACTGAGATCTTCGGGATGAGCAAGCTGTCTGCAAGATGGGTCCTAAGAATGCTGACACCAGAATTTCCACCATAGATTAGTAACTTAAGATGAAACCTAAGTTCACTTCTTCGAACCTGAATCAAAGGTTCAAAGCAAACAGTGGAAACACTCTGGTCTCCCCTTCCCCCTTCCCCGAAGAAGTTCAAGCAAGCAGCGTCTGTTTGGAAGGTGATGGCGTCTGTGTTTTGAACTCTGAAGGCGTAATCATGATAGACTATCTGGAAAAGAGAAAACACTATTAATAGACAGTATTTTGTACCAGAATTAAGACAACTGATAGAAGCAATCAAGTCGAAACGCAGATGGAATTTGAGGGCAGGCGTGCTCTTGTTTCGGGATAACGCGCCCGTTCACGCTGCTCAGGTTGCAGCGGCTGAATCAACCAACTGTAGCTTTGAATTACTACTCCACCCCCTTTACTCACCAGACTTAAGTCTATCTGACTTCTTCCTGTTTTCTAAACTCAAATCCCAACTACCCGGTCGTCATTTTGAAAACAATGATGAGATCATATGTACCGTGGAGGAGTTTTGGGAGGACCAGGATGCCACCTTCTTCCGTGATGGGATTGCAATGCTTAAACATTGGACCAAGTGCATTGATGTCAAGTGGGGCTGTATTAAAAAATAGTGAAAAACTATCTTGTTTCTCCAACTCCTTCCGGGTCAGGCTTTGAACTTTTTGAACGACCCTCGTATACACGTAAGAAAAATATATTTCAAAAGCGAACTCGCTTCCTGAGGAGTGATAGACGTAAATATACAAAAAGTGTCCCATACCTTTATGGCAGAGCTACAATATTATTCCTACTATTGAAATTTATAAAACAGTTTTTCATGAAATTAGACTTCTCAAACTCACTGAAGTTCATTATTATAGTTCTTTCTAATACTGATCGAAGTTTTCTTCCAAACATTTTATTTTTGATAGCGTCGAAAGTCAACAGTTTCAGTATATGCTTACATTCTCTTCTAGTTATACATGCGATCCATTTTTGTTGTTTCCGCTGTTGTAAGTCTTCAAGGGATATTTTTTTGTAAAGCATGTATTAGTAAACAAAGTTTAATAAAGAAAAGAAAATACAAATGTTTTTTAAATCCTCTACAAAGTATCACCTACTTATCATTTCCTTAACACTGCATTAACATTAACAGGAACATTCTTAAGGACAGATAAATCTAACTTCATTTCTGAAACCAGATATTTGAATAAGCAAAACGAAATACCAAATACCCTGCGAAAGACAATCCTAGATGAACTCACCACACTCACCGACTACTTAGCGACCTCACTATAAACCCAGGAAAAGAGGGTTTCGACGTCAGTTTTCTCTACCCTTTCGCCAGAAATTGGGACAGGTTGGTCCGCTCCACTGAGCACTAAGAAGCCAAACAGGACGACTGCCTGCTACAATGAAGGAGGGTTCTCTCTCTCTCTCTCTCTCTCTGTTCCAAATCACGGGCTACGAACGCCGTCGCACAAGAAAGATACAATTTAGTATTCATAAAAAAGAAAAGAAACATTCCAAAAGAACGTTCGCTCAGCGTTCATTCATTTTGAATGTAAAAACCAACATTCCAAATCAATCCCTACAATCTATTCGTTTGTGATTTTGTAGTGCCAGTCAATAGGGCTTGATGAAAGATCGTCTTTAAAAGTTATAGGATTAATTATTTTGAAATCGTATTTAACCATAAATCTTGTCATTTCCTCTCGCTTATTTCTTTTAATCTTCGTTGCTTTTGTGACTTAACTAATAGTAGGCATCCGTTTATCTCTCGAGGTAAAGGTAGCGCCCCATTTGGTCAAAATTCAGTCTTTGGTTGGTTGATTTCATTTAGCGGCATATCAACCTCTATGAGTTATTTAATGCCGAATTCTAAATATTTGTAACACGATTGTATTTCTTCAACGGCAGAAGGTCTATTGGTCATTTTTCTATAAAGTGTTTTGGTCATTGTTTTTATATATAAAAATATATTGCTGGTATATTTGCTATTAAAATGTATTTTTATACTTTCTCAGTGTTTTGTTTGGGAGCTGACTATTTCCCCATAGCTGAGAACCTAACAGGTGCTACCCCCCCGGGTCATGGTGGATCTGGGGACAACAGCAATTAAGAAGTGGTTCTAGGCTCTTCAAAACATCTAATCTTCCGATCTGCTTCTTTTGCTGCTGCTTCTGATTCTGCTTTTGATGCTGTTGCTGCTTCTGCTGTTGCTACTTCTTCTGCTGCTTCTGCTTTTCATGGTGTTGCTTTTGCTTCTTTTTCTGTTGCTGCTACTGCTTCTGATGCTACTGCTTTTTTCTGCTATTCTTTTTATTTTTTTTGTGGGGGGTCTAAAAACACGTTATATAAAATTCACTATTTTTTTTTAATCCATAATGTTGAATGCGTTAAAATTATTCAAGTTTTTAACAAGAAAACTCTCAAGTTGATGTTAAAATCTGCTGCAAAATATTGTTGATTTATTTAAGATGTAATGATCTATTATGACATGTGTCTAATTTGTATTTAAATACATATTTATTTAAAATTTTTCTACTTGAATTGTTCATCTATATTGCATATGATCCATTATTATACATAATTAGGTTAAAATAATGAAATTTGTATTCTATATAAATACTATCTTATGAAAATGTAGTATAGTGGGGGGGGGGGACGTTTCACAGATTCAGGCGGGGGTAGTTTGTCACCGTGAAGAGATAGCTAAATACAGAGTGCTGCTGAAACACTGGGAAATGATATACTTGATCTCACGTGAAAGTCATCAGTTACAACTTGTGCGAAACTTCTGAATTCAAGCAATAATAACGATTTGCTTACACCCCCACCTTTTATACATTTTTGACAAGTAATGTAATCTTCAAGGAATTTCTCATTAAATAAAACAGTATACAGGAATCCCTCGATTAGTGCGGCTAATGTGTACATTAAAACTTAAAAGATACACACTAATCGAAAACGCATTAATCGAATATAATAACTTAAAAAATGATGTAATTTGTATCTCAAATTTTAGTCTCATTCACAGTTAATTTCTAATTTGTGTACTTTTTAATTAAAATATAGGTACATATAAGAAGATACAATGAAAATGCCATGAATGTTTATTCATCGACTTTTACGAAAAATTTACTTAGTGGCTTGCCGCATGGTATTCTTCTGTTTTTCATATAATTGGCGGTACTGAGAAATTTTTCCTTCAAATTTACCAAACATATCATAATCATCAGCATTTTAACCTGAAAATTTGATTTATAATCTCTCTATAGTAAATGTATACATCTTTTATATTTCGATATTTTTTAATAAATGTAAATTTCTGTATTTTTGACAAAAATGAAAAATGTACTTTTAAGACCTTCAAAATAAACATGAAAAAAATATTCAAATAATTTTAATAGAGACAAATACTCAAATTTTTATTATCGGCTTCTGTTTATAACCGTCCATTTTTTTTAAACTACTGTAATAATAATTACTTACATAACGTAATACTTGACAAACAAAATAGTTACCCATTTTCCATTTTTAAACTTTAGAAAATTTTTGATTACTCATTAACTATAAAAAAAAAATCAATTTTCAATTACTATGGTCAAAAAATCTGAAGAATATTTTACCGCACTAATCGAGTATTATGTATGCACTATTCGAATTTTGCTATATAAAAATGTTAGCGCACTAATTGAATGCGCATTAATCGAGGGATATCTCTTTTTGAAGCCGAAACAAACAATATTTTTCTCTATTTTAAAAATAAATAAAAATTCAAGGGAAACAACTCTAACAAAAAGAGTTATCGAACTTGCATCATCTCTTCAATTTCTCTCTCCCTTTCTCTCTCTCTGTACTGTGTCCTTCGGGATGTAAGTAATCATGACTCTTCACAGCTTCCTCGTAAAGTCTTTCGTCACACTCTTTTACGACCCCTCTTTGTCTTTATTATACTTCAGAATATGGGTGATCATCGCTCGATCTTTTGTTGTTCTCAATAATAATTGTTTCCCCATCCATTTGTTCAAACTTATCAAGTAGGTTACCTGCTGCTTTCCTCTGCTTCTATGTGTCCTGTGAGTGTTAAAGTCTCCAGATATTCTTTCCTCATTTGAAGCATTTGAAGCTATAGTTATCAATAGTTTCACACACACACACACACACACACACACACTCTCTCTCTCTCTCTCTCTCTCTCTCCCTGCTATATGCTAAAGCACTTGAAACTTTCAAGACGAGAACTTTCTGATAGGAACTTACGGACCCTTTGAATATTCACTATTTACATTATTCGGACTATTGTCCTCATCTTTATTGCCATATTTATCTCAACGTTTCGGCCGTTGTTCGCTCCGGCCTTCTTCAGGTGGTTGGAATGTCGAACTGAACCCTTTATTTCGCTCGCAACGATAACAGAAAAAATTGCAATATGAGCACTGGTAAAAAATGATTGCTGAAGACATTAAATTCATAAATCCCAGAAAATTCATACACAGATGCCATTAAGGACACATGGCACAGTGGATAAAGGCGTTGGTTCGATCCAGTTGGCTCAGTTGGGAAGGATATAGTGGGACTGACACAAAACGATTTTAACCTTTTCTCTTCCTAGCAGAATAACTCAAATGGTTTTTCAGTGATTCTTACGACAAATGGTGTCAAGATGGTTAAATGTCTTATGAGAAAACCCGGAAAAAAGAAACTCAATTAGTTTAGTGATTTTTTAGGTATTAAACATTTTGTGGGATGGACAATTATTCCATTCTGTTACACGATTTGGACAATTTTACTGTTCCACCTGGTACATCTCTCTCTCTCTCTCTCTCTCGCTATCTCTATCTCTCTGTATATATATATATATATATATATATATATATATATGTGAAAGTGTGTGTATATAAATATAAATAAATATATATATATGTATAATTATTTATAATAAATATATATATATATAATTATTTATATATTATATGGTACTTATTAGAAAGCGCTCAATATCAGAGATAGAGCTAACATATTTAGTTGGATAGATGTGAGTTTTGTGACCTTTTCACGCTTTAGCGATCGCCAGACAAATCGCTAAAAGCGTGAAACCCAGGGTCACAAACTCACATCTATCCAACCATATATATATATATATATATATATATATATATATATATATATATATATATATATAGAGACGCCCCTTTTCTTTAAACAATTGCTCTAGCCGTTACCATAGTAATCTTAATTTCAATAATGAATATGCTTATAAAACGCGTAAATTTCAGGAATAAGTTATTCCAGTAAAAATTTCGCTTGAAGATGGAACAGAGCTTAGTACTTTAATTCAATTTAATTCAAATAATTATATTGACGTTTTCGGCTCTTGTTTTGAAACATGAGAACTCTTATGTAGTGCTGGAATCATATTTTTAAATAAATAATTATATATAGTGTGTGGTGGGGGGCTTGTTGATTTTAACGCCTCAGAAACAAACTGCTCCGCTTGGTTGGTCATGTTTTACTCATGAGATATGAAAGGACACCGAAAATCCTGATGTACAGTATGACGGTTCTCTGAAAGTGAGAACACCGCTGTTCAGGTACGGGGAGAAACTTGAGCAAAAACTTAAATTCTATTGACATCCCTTTGTCGTCCTTTGAGGAAGTGGCTTCATACCCTTCATACCCTTCATACCCTTCGTGTCCTCTCCTGATGAGATGGAAGTTACACTTAAGCAACTTCTTTCCA
This sequence comes from Acanthosepion pharaonis, assembly GCA_903632075.3. Classification (NCBI taxonomy): domain Eukaryota; kingdom Metazoa; phylum Mollusca; class Cephalopoda; order Sepiida; family Sepiidae; genus Acanthosepion; species Acanthosepion pharaonis. Next base: position 3,313,885 of record CAHIKZ030004635.1, on the reverse strand, counting down.
TGAACCGCTTCAATCAATTCCTAAGAGGCTGCTTCCTCGATCACGACAATATTAACCTGTTCAATCTAGGATTTAACCTCTTACTCTGTAACCTTTCCTCCTGGAGTGACCCCTGGGCCCTGTACTGAGTGAACACCACTGTAAAAAGAGGAGGAGTGTTTGCATAAAATACTTTATAACTCATGAAAGATCACGCATTGAACGTTTACGTATGACAAGGCAGAAAACTAAGCAATAACATACGTGTAGCCTTTTCAAGGGGTGCTGTTCCTTGTCCTGAACGTGGAATGTTGCGTGGATCTCAGGCTGGTCTCAAAAGTCACCGATCGAAGGCACAGGCACAAGTAGGGTATCTAGGGCGGGTGTGTTCAACACACACACACACACACACACACACACACACACACACACACACACACACATATATATATATATATATATATATAGATAGATAGATATTGGAGTTACCATCAAATCTTCTGAAGAGTGGAAGTAATTCCGGAAAATTCAGAGACAGTCGTAAGATAATTTAATAAATATACATTATTTTATTTATTATTATAAACGGTCTATCCCTCGACATGACACTCTCTAATTCTAAAGACTGCTTGCCTGGAAGACGTTATCTTCCAGTATTACCATAGTTAATAGTTTTCCGATGAAATATAATCTTTCTTATTGTTGTTGAATTGCACACACACACACACACACATATATATATATATATATGTGTGTGTGTGTGTGAGTATATATATATATATGTGTGTGTGTGTGATATATATGTATGTGATATATATATGTGTGTGTGTGTGTGTGTGTGTATATATATATATATATATATATATTTCACAAAATCAAGTAACCAATAAGAGTATATACACAGATGCATGAATGCACACTCAGAAATACACTGATATACACATCGAAATGTGTGTCTATATTTAAATGCATAAACAAATACGAGATCTTATACGTCTGAGTACACTATTGAACAAACGTGTGTACAAGTGTGTGTTTACGCCATGACTGCGATCGATTCAACTCCATTTGGAAAAATTGAAAAAGATTCACAAATTTTTTCGATGTCCAGTTTTCCTTTTTCCTACCGCCTATACTTTCCCGCCAATATATTCTCGCCTATTTCAGCTTGCACTTTTTCACTGTTTTCTTTTCGTCACTTCCTTCCCACACTTTCTTTCTCTCCTTTCCTTTCCACTTCTCCCTTCCGACATATTCCTTCTCGTCCCATCTTTCCCACACTTTCTTTCTACCGTTTCCTTTCCACTTCCTCCTCCCGACATATTCCTTCTCGCCTCTTCCCTCAGACACTTTTTTTCTAACTTTTCATTCACACTTCCTCCTTCTGTCCTATTCCTACTCGAATATTCCCACTTTTTCATTCTGCCTTTCCAACCTATTCCTACTAGGCTCTTCCTTCCCTCTATCATCATAAGTTTTCCTTTCCACTACCTCCTACCGACCCATTCCCTCTCGCATCTTCCTTCCCACTCATTCTTCCTATCATTTTCTTTCCACTTTCAACCTATTCCTTCTCTCCTCTCCCTTTCAACTATTTCATTGTACATTTTCCTCTCCAATTCCACTTTCCGACCAAATCCTTCTCGCTTCTTCCTTCCCACTGTTTCTTTCTAACTTTTCCTTTCCACTTCCTCCTTACGTTCTATTTATTCTGGCCGCTTCCTTCCCTCTCTATCTTTCTACATTTTCCTTTCCACGTCCTTCTCCCGACCTGTTTCTTCTCGCCTCTTCCTTCTATTTCTTTCTAACTTTTCTTTTCCACTTCCTCCTCGCCTCTACGTTCCTACTCTCTCTCTACTTTTTCCATACCACTTCCACCTTCCGACCTATTCCTTCTCGCCTGTTCCTACTCCTTTTTTCCTTCTATCTTTTCCTTTCCGCTTCCTTCTTCCTACTTATTCCTTCTCACCTCTTCGTTCCCACTCTTTCTTTTTACCTTTTCCACTTCCACCTTCCGACCTATTCCTTCTCGCCTGTTCCTACTCCCTTTTTCCTTCTATCTTTTCCTTTCCGCTTCCTTCTTCCTACTTATTCTTTCTCCCTCTTCGTTCCCTTCCTACTTATTCTTTCTTTTCGTTCCCCACCTTTTTTTACCTTTTCCACTTCCACCTTCCGACCTATTCCTTCTCGCCTGTTCCTACTCCCTTTTTCCTTCTATCTTTTCCTTTCCGCTTCCTTCTTCCTACTTATTCCTTCTCACCTCTTCGTTCCCACTCTTTCTTTTTACTTTTCTTTTTATTCCTTTTCCACTTCCTTCTACCTTCCTTCCTTCTTCCTATTCCTTCTCACCTCTTCGCCACTTCCTTTCCTACTTCTTTCTACCTTTTCCTTTCGACTTCCTCCTTCTGACATATTCGTTATCGCCTCTTCCTTCCCACACTTTCTTTCTGCCTTTTATTTTCTACTACTTTCTTCCGACCTTTTCCTTCTCGCTAGTTCCTACCACTCTTCCTTTATATCTTTTCCCTCCCACTCCCTCTTTCCGGCCTATTCCATTTCGCCACTCCCTACCCACTCTTTCTTTCTATCTTTTCCTTTTCACTTCTTTCTTCCTAAGCTGTTCCTTCTTGCCTCTTTCTTACCACTCTTTCCTCCTACCTTTTCCTTTTCCACTTCCTACTTCCAACCTATTCACTATCGCCTCTTCCTACGCACTCTTTCTTTATACCTTTTCCTTTCCACGGCCTCCTTCAGACCTATTCATTCTCGCCTCTTCCTACGCACTCTTTCTTTCTACCTTTTCTTGGACACTTCCTCCTTCCAATCTATTTCTTCTCGTCTCTTCCTACACAATCTTTCTTTCTATCTTTTCCTTCCACTTCCTCCTTCCGACTTATTCCTCCTCGCTTCTTCCTCCCTTCTCTTACGTTCTATCTTTTCCTTCCACTTCCTCCTTCCGAGCTATTCATTCTCGCCTCTTCCTTCCCACTTATTCTTTGTATCTTTTCCTTTCCACTTACGCCTTCTAACTTGTTCCATCTGCCTCTTCGTTCCCACTGTTTCTTTCTACATTTTCCATTACACTTCCTTCTCACGACCTGTTCGTTCTCACGTCTTCGTTCCCACACTTTCCTTCTACCTTTTCCTTTCCACTTCCTCCTTCCGACCTATTCTTTCTCGCCTCTTCCTTCTGATTCTTTCTTTTTATCTTTGCCTTTCCACTTCCTCCTTCCAACCTATTCCTTCTCGCCTATTCCTTCCCACTTTTTCTTTGTATCTTTTCCTTTCTCCTTCCTCCTTCCGACCTGTTTCATCTCACCTCTTCGTTCCCACTGTTTCTTTCTATCTTTTCCTTTCCACTTCCTCATTCCGACCTATTCCTTCTTGCGTGTTCCTTCCCACTTATTCTTTCTACCTTTTCGTTTCTACTTTCTTCTTCCGACCGATTCCTGCTATCCTTTTCCTTCCCACTGTTTCTTTCTACCTTTTCCTTTCCACTTCATACTTTCGACCTATTCCTTCTGACCTCTCCCTTCCCACTCCTTCTTTATTCTTGCCTTTTACTTCTGCTTCCGTCCGTTTTTTTTCTTTTTCGCCTCTTTCTCCGCGTTTCTTCTTTCCTACTTGTATTTTTATGTTATTTCCTTTCCGTTTCTTCCTTCTCACGCTTATTTCCCGTCTCTTCCCGACTTCTTTCTCCCAGCCATTTCCTTGAAGCCTGTTCATTTCCACTTTTTCCTTCCGCCTTCTTTCTTCCTACTTTTTTCTTTTTGCCTCTGCTTCCCAATTTCCTTCCCGCCTCTAACTTCCTTCTTTTCCCCTTCTAGATTCTGTTTTCTCTCCTCTTCAATCACGTTTTTTCTCATCCACCGTCTTCTGTCCAAGTTTTTCTTTTCAGCTTCTTTGTTCCCGCCTCTTTCCTTCTTCTTCTTTTTACATTCTCTCTTTTCATATTCTCCTTTCAGATTCTATGTTCACGTTTCTTTCTTCGAATTATTTTTATTCTCGTCTTTCCTTTTCTGTTTTTACTTTCCCTGTTATTTCTTATTATTATTACTTAATGCTTGTCAATTGCAGCTTCTATCATGCATCTCGCTTATCTCCCCTTCCAATTATCCATGAATTTTCTTCTTTAGTTTCTCTTATTATTTTTCTATTTCCCTTCTATTCAATTCTAACCCCCAACTCTTCTATATTGTTTTCCTTCGACGAGATACACGTTCCTATTTTCTTGTTTTCCCCCCTCTTTGCTCCTTTCTTTTCCTTCTTCTTCATCAGTTTTCTCGTTTCTTCTTTTTCTCTATCCTTACTAGATGACGATGAAGATGAAGGAATATAGAATGAAAATAAACAATACGAGGAGGAAGAGAATGATGAATGTTCACAATTCGTCAATCCTTTCTCCTCCTATTGTTTATTTTCATTCTATATTCCTTCATCTTCATCGTTACCTTTTTTTCTTTCTCTCACTTTTACCGCGGCTTCCACCATTTTGTTTACATTGTCTTATTTCTTTTCCTTTCGCTCTTTTCGAGGAAGTGAAAGAAAAAGAGTATGAAGAGAAACAACCGTCTCCTTGCTTTTCTCTTTCCCCTATCCCGTCTTCATCTTATTTCTAACCGATTAGCAATTAACTGGGAAAGCTGACCGTTACCTTGAAGCATTCCATTTTCTTTACCGTTGACAATCAACATCATCAGAACTTATCGAAGAAATTGCAGTGAAACAAACTAAAAGCTCCTTTTAAGCCATCTGCAAATTGTCTGTCGACATAAAAAAAAAAATTGAAGCCCAGAAACTAAAATGGCATACGGTTGTTAGGATGTCGGCTGAGAAAGTTATATACTCACCAGACATATTGTTGAAAAATAAAAATGGAATTACTGAAAGGCATCTTTCGGTACAATCAGCCCACGAATATAAAAAAAATTAAAAAAAAAAAAGATTTGAGATAGACTGTTTCTTTGTTTGTTGTCTATTTCCAATAGCAGGGTAGAATTATTTAGACTAATTATATTCGGACCTTTGACCCCGGGCTTCCTCAGGTGTATATCGAGCTGGGTAACCTACAGTAGGGTACTGATAACTAAATTACTCCGAGAAAAACGTATAAGTATCTAGTGCTTGTGAATAAAAATATAAAAATTTATACAAATTAAATTTTAGTAAAATGAACAAATTTGACATATTCAAGTTCTAGCGGACACGTTATTACATCATATTCTATTAATTCATCAGTTTTAGACAAAATAAAAAAATCTTTTTATTGAAAATTCTTAAGAAGATACAATGCGAATACCAAATGAAAATAAAATTCAGTTAACTTTGTGGGTTACCCCCACAAAGCTTCGCCAGTTTTTCCAGTAAGTCGTTAGAGGGCGCTGTCAAGCAGCTATTAAACGGGACTTTTTTCTCTCTTTTCATTCTAGCATGCGGTAGAAGTCATTCTAACAGGACCTTGGTCGCCAGAATGGGGATATATTTCCCAGGGTTTACTGAACTTTTGCACACACACACACATATATCACACACGCACACTTATTCAGTTTTAATGTCACTTTTCTTTCGCATAAATACTCGTGTATTTTCCCTGTTTTTATTCAATTATATAAGAAAATAAATAAAAAATTGCTCTGTTGAAATTCATTCTATTTCCTTAGAGTCATCACTAACATGTGCAAAATATTGTTGCCACTGCTTTTAGTTTAACTAAGAGCAGAGCCTGCAACAATTTATAATTTACGGAGAATGATAAAAATTACACAGCATATAAAACGCATATCAAATTATTCATCTGAAATTTTAACCATCTTTTAACCAGGTACAGCTATTAATTTATTAGAAATCTTATAATCTTCAAGTAGTTCACATTCAAATTGAGCCGAGCAGTTTTTTGTTAAATATTCGCGAGCATTTTGTGTCCGTTACTGCGCCCGCACGCCTGGTATAAATGCAAGAACAACATATCAAAAGTTAGTCCGCCTCTGGTGTATTTCCTGTCGCACGGAAACTGTTTTTATAAATAGAAACTAGACTAAAAAAACAAAAAAATGAGTAAATCACCTCAATAGTTTCTGGATTATAAAAAATTGGGTTTACACTTTATCTGCTTTCTTCTTTTCTTTTCTTTGTTCTTTGTGGATGGATTGAATATTTTACAGGACCAAATTTTCACCCGTCACACTTCCACATGTTCATTCAGTGGGTGGGTTTCTCATCGAATGTAAAATCGACATGACTTTCATTTACCCAGTGTTGTATTGTTAAACAAATACGAATCTTAGTCAAACATCAGAATAAATAAATTCCCATCAGTCCATACAAGTGCGATATGAAATCATGCAAAGCCCGCAAGAACAAACAAATGCAAAGACTCCGCCATTTGTAAAAAAACATGTGAAAATAAAGAGTCATGATAGAATAAAAAAAAATGAAGTCTCTGTTATTAACAAAATTATTGAATGACCACCACTCTCTTCGTATTTAATTTGTAAGGAGGAAGTGCCACTCAGACAGCTTCTTCCCAAACTCCCACGTGGATGCTTCCCCGAACACTACATTCCGAACCATTTCATGTCCAGAGTCAAGCGTTATCTAACCTTCATATCATCATAATCTGCACTTTCCGCATCACCCACTTTGTTGTATAGTCTTCATTGTGCGGGGGCGGGGGTGGTTAGTGGTGGTGTGCGTTTCGGTTGGTCTCATTTCGTCTGGTTGGTGATCGCTGGTCGTTTTAGCTCGAACATCTTCTCTTGTTCCATGTCGAGAAATGTTCTTTGGGTACAGAAATTAAAAACATCAACAAAGAGATCTTTTAACTTTACTATTATTTTATTAACCACGTCGACGGGTACAACTTCTCAAGTGGAGGTTACTACACCTCCTATTAGGGAGCCACGAAAATCTCACACGTCTATTTTCTTTGAGGTGTAACAGCCAACTCTCGAAAGACCCTTCCCCACTCAGTTTTTGCACGACACGTCTAGTTAGCTTGACGTCCAAACCGCAGCTCCCGAAAAACTTTAATCGATAACTCTTTTCCACGTTCGACTCAGCCAATCAAAATCGACTTCCCTATTTTGTCTATCATTTGACCTTAAAGGTCAGCCCCAGAAGGTCTGAGCCAAAATACACTGCCATTAAAAATAATAGTCTGAAACTATTATTTAACAACTTATGTCCATAACACACATCTCATTCAGTAGCCCTCTACCTTGGGTGGCTCTTAGGCGAACATTAGTAAAAACAACAACAAAAATAAAAAAGTAAGAAAAACAAACAAAAAATGAAGGATAACTCCCAGAAACACGAGTTTTGTATAGCAGACGTTCTTTTTTTTTTTAACTTAATTGAAAAAATTTTTCAAACAGAAATATGTCAGCCTCTTGTCAAGGCCGACAATGAGTATAACAACATTGCGCACTTATTACTGCTTGGTTGTTAGTTATAGGGGAGTGATTTAACCAAGTGTTCAGTCACTCATTCTCTTTGTATCAACTGTCGTAGCATACAGGAGACAAGATATTTTTCACAAGTCATCTTCCAGGGATATATGTGTCCAGGCCCTTTTCTAAAAGCATTACTGCTAGGTAAACGAGTACATGATACCTTAGCCGAAATTCGAACTCGGTTTGCTGAATCCGTTTTCTGTAATTATACTTGTTACGCTACCCGCCACATTTTAGTGTAATGAATAGGCACTGTTTGGGAATCATGTCTCTACAAACCAGGCAAAGGGTCCATGCATGTAACGTATACATTATATGTCTTCGTTTTTTCCTAGGATAATTTTGTGAAAAAAAAAATACATATTGATAATTTTTACTATGCTCTTTGCACTCGTGATATTTAAAAAAAAAATCCCACTTGTTCATTTCGTTGGATAAATTGTGAACAAGAGATATTAACAGAGTAGTATAAGCAGAGAATACTTCCGCTTCCATATACCACTCCCGTGCAAGTTCTATGAGCAGGCACAAAGAATGTGGAGAAAAGGATTGAAAGGCGGTTAAAGAGGTAAATTTGAGTGTGAGAGAAAAGAATTAAAAAAGCAGTAACGTTAGCTGCTTCCTCCTGTTCTCAAAGTGAAGATTCGGTCATTTGATTTTAATTTCTACGAATAAAAGCCACCCCCCCGCCTTTTTAAAAGAAGATGATGGTAGCGTATGGTGCTGATATTTTCTACTGTAAAGTGACCGATGAATTTGACAGAAAGAAACGAAGAATTGAATTAATTTACAAATAAATAAATTTTAAATATGTTATATATTGATTTTATTATTCTCTCAGATTTTTGTTGTAATCATTAACGGTCATTATAGACTGCATGCCTTGGTTTCAAAGTCACCTTTGGTCATTGCAGACCTTCACACTTAAGTACAACGCGCAATAAACTGTAGGAAATGAAACATCCGCCATCAATCTACATTGATGCGGCAAAACATTATGACCAATGATATGAGTCTCTGTGAATGATATTTCAGTCCCACTCAATGACGTTGCCCCCCCATCTTTTCCTTTATCTGACTCTTCTTTTGCTTGAGGTGACAACTTCTAGGATAGCTACGGAAAGATTGTTGGCTCTTATGACGTGCCAATAGTATTTCAACTTTCTCATCTTGACGGTGGTTATGCGGTCTTCCGACAGGACTGTCTCGTTTCTGATGACATTGCGTTTTTTGTGATGCCCTCTACGTAGAAGATATCTAAGATGGTGTTATACCAGAACATTACCTATTCTATTGTAATAGACTCTCCCACACATAATAAGTAGTAGTAGTAGTCGCGGTCGCCAGTTGGGCTCAGTGGAGTTGAGTGAGTCAGTCGATGTCGGACATTGAAGTATCAACGACCACAACTAGATTGCTGCGTCATTAACTATTATTTTCAAGTTCCTAACGTTTTGTACGTCGAACCTAATTTAGGACCGACTTAGTGAAAATACAAGCCTCCACTGTGAAAACTACTCTACAACACATGGTCATGTAGCATTTCATTTCAAATTCTTGGATACTTTGCGATAATTCTGTTGTTTGGTATGTGTACATAAAAAAATGAGAATGTCACTGCACACAGCAGTCTGGTCCCTGATTTCAGGCAAAAGTTCTTGGACTTTTCAGATGGTTCTTAGTTTCGCATTAGCTGCCATTGTTTGTGCTCCTCTTGAAATTATTTCTATTCTGTTAAAATAATAGAAGTAACCGGTAAGTGCAGGGCCGGGTGCAGGGCCGGGTGCAAGGGTCTCGTGCTCGCCAATCAATGTACTACTACATCTCAATTTTCATAAACATAGTATTCATATAAAATACAATTTTTATTGTAACCTATTGTGCATTTATGGATCATATCTAATATAGGCGAACAATTCTACTAGAAAAATTGAAAATAAATACAATGTATCTAAATACAAATTAGAGTCACGTCATAATAGATCATTCCATCTTAAATAAATCAACAATGTTCTGTGGCAATTTTTAACATGAACTTGAGATTTTTCTTGTAAAAAAATCGAATACTTTTAACACATTCAACATTATGGATAAAAAATATTAAGATTTATAGAATGATTTATTAAGACTTAGCATGAGCGAAACAAAATCAAGGATTTGGACGAAAAAACCCATAAAAACAAAAACAGAATGACGTCAAAATCCGCGAAAATTTGTCTTCCTATAACAGTTGTGTTTAGTTTAATTTGTAACGTCGATAAATGTAGATAGAAAATAAGTAAATGTTATAAGATAGCAAGGGTCAAAAAGCATTACCCGGAATCCCCAATCAGGCTCCCTCCTCGTCGGGAAGTTCAGGGGTAGTACGGATCGGCCCTAGGTAAGCGGACTGTAAAACATCGTCGTGAAACGAAGTTAAAAGCTGATCACGTGGTCAGTAGGAGGGAAATATACTCGAAAAGGCTCATTATCTATGTTGAATTGAAATTTCATTTTAACCAAAAATTTAAAAATAACAAGTGCAAAAGTATGTCAGTTTGGGTACACGTGGTTTAATTTCAAAAGAAAAAGCATTCAATTGATAACAAAGCTGAATCTTGTTTGTTTATAATTCTTGAGTAGTCTCAAAAACGGGGGTTAGATGAAATGCTTGTTCATTGGACAGTAATGTTTTTCTCTTCACTGATTGGTTAGAAAATAAGCATTCTCTTTTCCTTTTTGATTGGCAGCAAGAAAATGAACCAAAGAAAAAGAAACTATCTTAAAAAAAAACAAAAAACTGTCTGTTTAGGAGAAATAAGAATTTAAAGCTCACTATATCCAGCACTACAGTGAGAAGATATTGGCAAATAATAACCGCAGGAAAATATGTTGTTAATAATTGTAACAAATGAAAATGTCCTGTAGATACTGATCGAAATGAAAGTGTTAAGATATGGCGTCGACCGCCACTTAGAACACTTAATTACGATTGGTTCATTTAAACAGAAAATATGCATCCCAGCCAATAAAATCTTCTGCATCTGAATTGTTTGCACGTATGCAACGCCCCCAAAATATTAAGCTCACACCCTTCCCCTCAGGCAGTACCTCTCCTTCCAGAGGGGTTGGGTTTACTGACCGGCGTCTGAGGTGTTCCCATAAGGGTAGGTGCCGAGAGGTCTTGGGCAATTTTTTTATGGTATTGCCATTGACAAATTTTTCAAGCTCTCCTAAATTTGATGATTTTTTTTTTGTCATGAATTCTGGTCTTCCGTTCATCCCACAGATTTTATATAGGGTTTAAATCGGGACTTTTTGCGGGCCAGTCAATATCATTCACTTTAGTCTTCTAGTGGTAGTCCTTCGACAGAGACGACATATGCTTCAGGTCGTTGTCATGTTAGAAGACAAAACGACGACCCAGACCAAGTTTTGCTGCTTACTGCTTTAGATTTATTTCCAATTTTTCTCATATTCTTCTTTTTTCACGATTTCTTCTCAATTCCGAGTGCCCTGAAGCATCCTCAGACCAATATACACCCGTCACTGTGTTTCCCTTTGGGGACAGTGTTCTTTAGGTTATACGACTTTTCTGTCTTACTCCAAACATAGACAAGATTTCCATGGCTAAAGAGCTCTAGTTCTAAATGACATTCTTCCAGTATGCGTTATCTTTCACGAGATTGTCAGCATATGATTATAAGGACTTCAGGTCCCACTAGGGAATGCTGGGATCAAGACGGGTCCAGCGGGCAGTTTGAACAAATAAGTTGTTAATTTTACCACGTGTCGTGTCGTCTTTGTGTTGCTTCGTCTTTTCAGCGGTCAGTCTTTCCACTCTAAGCCCAGTGGAACATGGTGTCAAAGGGGGATTTTTTCTGGACCCAATTCGCAAAATAATATCTTTTATTCGAAAAAAAAAAGAAAGAAAAGAAAAAATGTTTAAATTAACTACACCAGAGCAGTTTGATTTTACAAACTCGAGAATTGGTAGAAATGGTCGCAGAGATTCCAATGCTTTCGAGAAGCATCGAAAATCTGGGAAGGAGATAACAAGACTAAAGTAAGTAAATTAATATATTGCATGGGAAGCGAAGCCGAAAATATATTTTCTTTCTCACGACGAGAAGACGCAAATGTGTACGACTTAGTTTTGGAAAATTCAATGCCGACTTCATGTCTAAAAGAAATATAATTCATGAAATGGCAAAATTTTATCTTCGAGTTCAATTACCAGAAGGAACAGTGGAAACCTTTATTTGCGCATTGTAAGAATTAACAGAAGAGTGTGAGTTTCCAACGAAAAATGACCAAATCAGAGACTGTCTTGTGATAGGAATACAGAATAAAGACCTATACGAAAGATTATAATTAATTCCTGATTTCAAACTCGAGAAAGCTACGGAGATGGCCGGGAGCAGTGAGCAAATAAAATCTGAAATGGAAGAAATACAATGTAGACGAAATTTTAAAATCCAGAGAAACCTACGAGACACGAAAAGAAAATTTGGAAATAACAACAAAAATTGCCGTAAATGTAATAAAAACATGATTTTAAAAAATGTCCAGCGAAAGAGAAACAGCAAAAATGCAGGAAAATAAATCATTTCGCTTCATCTGTAAGCTCGTAGTCCATTTCTGTGCATGGCTCAAGTGACTGCCCTTTTTGAGATTTCAGTTCCAAGCTTTAATAAATATATATATCCTTCTGCTTTGTGAGCGTCAATAATTGTCTCCCCCCCCCCCGTGGAAACTATTTTTTTTGTTTCTGACATGATACTTTCACAAATGACAGAACAAAACCTTACTTAAATTGGTATGATGCTGTATGTATAAACCTCAGTGTTAACTTCATTTCACAAGCTTAAAGCATATGTGGGAAAATGAAATAAAACCATTAAACAAGATAATAATAATGAATAAAAATTAAAAAATAAATACATTTCCCCATTATGCTAGTAATAAAGGAACTAGAAAATTTATTACCCCACTAGGCTTCGACAAACGTTAGTTAGGCGGCGCTGTTCAAATCTATAAAAAGACAAACATTTTCATTCCCCTCTCTTTCTCTTTCTTGCTCCAAGGTGTAACACCACGTGGAAAAAGGACGCCACACTGGGGCACGTTCGTTTTCCTGGTTCGCTCACGACTGAACTCTCTTTCCACTTTCCAACGCAAGGCGTTCTCAACTGCCTTCCAAAACCTCTACCTATGAAGTAAATCAACCTTTTCTTTGGTCGTTCCAACTAGGTGCAAGGCTGACTTGAGCTCGACCATTTTAACCATTTTCATCCTTACTTATCCTTAATTACGTCTGGACCAGAAAAAGAAAACGAACATATCCAAGAGACATTGAAAACTTTCTTTCTCTACAGTCACTATAGAAAAGACTAAGTGGTCCGTAGCAGAAACCTAAATCTTTGTACACTTCTTATTATTTACATATTTACATATGAACACACATCCCATCTACAACGCACATGCATCTCTTAAATTCCATACATTAGTAAGTTAAAGCACATCATTATACAACAGTAATTTAGGGAGGCACGATGGAGTAAAGGAGAGTGGCTTGAATTCCAGTTGAATCCATTACATTCACTTGCTAGAACCCTTAGGGAAAGCTATGAATTCTCTTCTCCCCCCGCCCAGTTATGGGTAAATAGCAGGATGGCAAGTGGTCTACCATAAAAAGAAATGGCAACCTTGTCAGTCATGTATCGGAAGAGACATGATCGCCTAAGCGTGTATCACGCATGACGATATTCAGTCCCCCCCCCCACGAGGGTGTCATGTGGCACAAGGCCTTTTTAACGTGGGAATTCCCGAGCCATTAGGCTCGGCCAAAAAATAGACCATTTGAACCCGTATAAACGGGTTCAGGGCCGGTTTTACCTCCCCGAAGGAGACTCCGCTCTTCGGCGTAGCCTCCTTCGGGTTCCTCCCGCCCGTAGGAAGAGAGTATAACCGAACAGTCGCTCAGAAAGTACTGACTGAACGCATGACGCATAACTGACTGGATTTGTGCTATACCCAGGGCCAGATTATCCTTTAGGCTAGTATAGGCTGCATCCTAGGGGCCCTCAAGCTTTCATAAAGCAATCAGTTTTATTTTCCAGAATTTATATAAATAATTTCCTGAATTGAAATGATATCAATATAACAAACTCATATTTATTTTGATGGTTTTATTGTCATAATGCTTGTAATAAAAATTTTGTTTTTCATTACGATTCTTTTGAAACAAGTGCTAATTTGGTTTGCAATAAACAGTAAAATGCTGGTATTTCTTAAAGAATATTTTATTGACAAAAAGATAGCTATTTCAAGAATTTGCAATAAATTTACTTCATACTATGTAAATGTCGGTAAAATATATCACGAGTAAAAAATATTAAAGACATGTACAGGCGAGTTACAGAGTGGCTGTATGATAATTTCATTACTCTAGGAGTCCTTAAAGGTCATAATCCGGCCTTGGCTATCCGTCAATAAAACAGAGAATTCTTAAGGAGGGCTAATTATAATTGAGTTTTGTTCGGAATAATACTGTTGTGCATTAAAAAAAAAATGAAAGTTACTCCTAAAAATACATAGTATATTTAGCAATATTTGTTCTGTTAAAATGCACTTGGTAAAAATTTTAAAAAGAATTCTATTTTCATAGGCAGACTAATAATTTTGTTCTTAACTATATGCGAGTAGATTTTATCTTTCAATTTTTGTATATTAGTAAATCTGTATAGCACTAGCCTATGTCTTTCTCTCGGTTGTTCACGATTGTGTTTCTGTGTGGATTTATCTTTCAATTCCAACATCCGTTTGGCGGGACCTTGTTATTTTCCAAGAGTGAGTAGGTTCTGATAAGACGAGAGCGTCGAAGCCAAGTCACTCATATCCGGTCCGGATCTTTCAGAGTGTCGCCATGCCTAAGGAAAGCAACGACTGGAAAGATTAACAACCTCCATTCGATATACATATATATATATATATATATATATATATATATATATATATATATATATATATATATATATGTATGTATATATATATATATATATATATATATTCAGAAATTCACACATACATACACACGCACACACAGACTTCAGTGCGCAGAGAGAGAGAGAGAGAGAGAGAGAGAGAGAGAGAGAGAAATATAGAAAGAGAGAGAGAGAAATATAGAAAGAGAGAGATTTCAGAGCACGCACACAGGGAAAGAGAGAGCGAGAGAGGGTGAGAAGGAGAGAGAAAGGAAATAAAGGAATGAGAGTGACTAAGAAAAGGAAAGATATAAACAAGTGTTAATTTAAAAACGGATTTAGTTTTTGTGAGTGTAGTTGTTGACCAATTCAAGAGAAATCTTTATTTTCCTAGCGAGAAAGTAATATTTTATTATTTTCCTTTGAAATTAATTTCATTTCTTATCGAAAATAACGAACTATTCGACATCTTCAGTCCTATTTGTACGGAGCATTATCTTGACTGTTCTCAATATAACAGAATTTTCGATCGCCATCGTCTTGCCTGCGTCTGAAAAGCGATAAAAAGAAAAGTAAAGCTGAATATATCGGCCACTGATGGTCGTTTACTGATGCTGTTTTCCTGATATGGAAATTGATCGTTACGAACACTACTTAGAAGTCGAAAAAGATAGAAGAATTCGTCCTGCTTTCGGCGGTATGGACGATTCTCCATTCTCGAATAAGGAAAATGATCAAGACGATGCACCGTTACCCCCCGTACGAAGACGAAAGAAAGAAGGGAAAAACGGGAGTGATAAAGAGGAGAGGATTGTGTCGTACTTGGGGCCAATCTACCTGAACAGCATCAATTCATCTATCATGAAATCGAATAGCTTAACCAGATACCGTAAATCCTATCCGGTTTCATCGCCATGGGCCGTCATGTGTGCCGTCGAGTCTGTCGGAAACGAGGTGAATATAAAAGTGCACCCGTGGGATGATGAAGTAGAAGACGGCTCACCTGTAGATGCCACCCGCTCCATGGAAAATGAATGCCGCTACGACGGCGACGGAGAAGAAGCCGAACAACGAGGTAAGATGAAGTTAAACGATTTTTCTAATCCATTTTTTTTGAGGGGGGGGGTGTGAGGTGTTCTGGTGTAATATTTATATAACAGCGGTTCAAGGGGCGACTCTAAGCTCCTATTTTGTTTTCCCTCTGCATCAGTAGCGTTTGTATTTTGCACGGTTCATTTGTAGGTTTTTACTCAATGGTTCGATTTCAAGACTAAAAGCTGAAAGTCAGACTTAAGACTTTAACATTCGAACATCGCCTCAAATGGAATCAGTCAATACATTAATAGTCAAACCAGAGTTATATATATATATATATATATATATATATATATATATAAATATATGGATATAGATCCGACAGTATGAAGAAAAATATACTGAAAAAACAAACGAAAATCCTAATATGCGATTATGCTGTTTTAATGTTTTTATGTTAATTATGTTTTTATGTTAATTATGTTTTTATGTTAATTATGTTTTATGAATATGTTCTGAAGATGGTCTATTAGACCGAAACGTTCGATGTTAACATTAAACATTAAAACAGCACAATCGCATATTAGGATTTTCGTTTGTTTTTTCAGTATATTTTTCTTCATATATATATATATATATATATATATATATATATATATATATATATATATACGCTCTGTCGGTGCTCGATGTTGACTTCAGTTTTTTATATTTACACTAGAATACCCGTGACCAGTTGGGTCACTGAAGGTTTAGGTCATAAAACATTGAAGTTGATTTTAACATTAAAAAATTGTCTGTCTGAAGAAAGTTGAAATAAAAATACTTATTATATAAACAACTCGTATTTTTAAATCTTATTCACTTAAATTATTTTTTTAAATCAGATTAACTTAAAAATATTTTCTTATATGACAAAAATATTTTTTAAATCATATTCACCTGTAAATATTTTTTAAATATGACTAAAAATATTTTTAAATATTTAAAATAATTTTTGTTTAAAAAATGGTGAAATATAAATAATTACTCTACAAACAACTGGACGAAACAGCTAAGCGGGATCTTTTTGTGTCTGTCTTTAACTTTAAAATATTCTAATTAAAAAAGTGTCTGTTTGAAGAAAGTTAAAATAAAAATACTTACTGTATAAACAACTCGTATTTTTAAAACTTATTCACTTAAATCAGATTAACTTAAATCATTTTGCGCCGGACGGACGCACCACATAAAGACGCACGCAGTCACAGATTTTTAGTATTAGCTAGATAAGCTCTATCCATGATATTAGACACGTTTACTCTCTCTCTCTCTCTCTCTCTCTCACACACACACACACACACACACACACACACACACACACACACACACACACACACACATATATATATATACATATATATTCCGAGTTTGAATTTCAATCGAGTTCGTTATATTCAATCGCGTGCAACAAGTATCCTTTGGAAAGATATGAATCCATCTCTCCTCCCCTCTTACTTTTCCGGGCTTAAAATTATTTTATTATTTATTTCAAAGCCGAATTGAAAAAAAAAATACAACTTGATATCTATTGCATTTTCTTAGAAGCGGATATACTTTTCTTCTAAGTTCACTTTGTCACATTTAAATTTACCTCCCCGTTGCACATATATTTACTAAATTCGATGCTTGGGGACACTGAGTGTGAATCAACCTCTCTTTACTAATAATTACCTGCGAGACTAACTTCTTGACTACAATGCCTCTTACTTAGATATTACTAAAGTTATTTTAGTATGGCAAATGGCCAATATAATGCATATTTGGGCAGCAAACTTTCTTTCATTGAATATGACAGACAAGGAAAATCATGATGAAATTTTGAGTTTTTCTCGTATTCTTAAATTTTTTCCCTTTGGTGAGGGTAAGGGAGTGTAGAAATTGTCCGTCGTGTCTATTGACCCAAGCGCTTTCGGCCACCTCTTTAGCCATTTTCAGGGGGTTTGTTGTTAAGTGTTAATAACTCCTTTCAACGGTTGTCTTTTAAGATATAATCGTGTGATGTGCAGTGTTTGTTAATTGTTAATTCCTTTCAACGGTTGAAATTAGAACAACACTGCGAATACCATGCACTGAATATGTGAGAAATGAGGAAGTTTTAGAGAAAATGCCAACAAAAGAACATTTATACACATACACACACATATATATATATTTTAAGACATTTTTATGTTTATACATTGTTTTATTATAGGTACAAATATTTAAGTAAATGCTCTGTTTATAATAAACAGTATTAACAACATTTACCCACCTGAATGTCCGAGAAATTGTCATAGAAAATATACGTCCCTCGACAGGAATCGAACCTGTATCCTACACAGAACCGTCATATAGCCTGACGTGCTTTTACCGATTTGGCCACAGAGGTTAGCAAGGTCGATTTTGCTGTTTTTAAACTACACTTTTTCATGATTTTCAAACGTACATTCATATCTGCTCGATGCGTATCCAAATGTAAGCAAATGACGTCACATATTATGAAATGGACAAAGTCCGACAATTATTTTAAGACATTTTTTATGTTTATACATTCTTTTTTATAGATACAAATATTTAAGTAAATGCTTTGTTTATAATAAACAGTATTAACAACATTTACCGACCTGAATGTCCATTTCATAATATATATATATATATATATATATATATATATATATATATATATATATATAGTTGGATTGATGTGAGTTTGTGATCCTGGGTTACACAATCTCTGCGATCGTCAAACAAACTGATTAATTTTTGAAATTTGGATATATTTCTGTTTGTGTGAGCTGCAATGCGTGAACGTGAGTGTGTGTGGTGACTAAATGATAGTAGCTTTTATTCCGAGGTTCGCGAAAGGAACATGGTTAGCATTCAAGATGGAGACATTCAATTTAGAAAAATCTTTAGAACATTATTTTCGTTGCTAAATAAAGTGAGATAAATACTGGGTGCCAGATGCTTATACATATTGGCTAGCCGTTCTAATAGACGAATATCCTCGAATACGAGTGACATTACATTTGAATAGTTGGAGATTATAGCTATCAGGGAAACAAGAAAAGGGGAGGGAGTTCCACAGGCGAGAAGTGCGAGACATGAAGCTATTGGGGTAGAAGAGACGACTACATTTAACAGTTTCGAAAGTGAAAGAGTGAGAGCGAGATGCCAGCCTAGTAGAACGCTTAAATTCATGAAGTCTGGGAACCAGCGAAAGCAGTTCATCGGAGCAGTTACCATGAAAGTATCTGTAAAAAAGACAGAGGGAAGCGACCGCACGTCTGTGAGAGAGCGACTGCGGGCGAGATGCCAGATCAGGGCCAATTATATTGCATATCCGTCTCTGGATCTTATCAAGAACCTTGAGACAAATATATGGCAGCAATACTCCATGCAAGGGCGAATGGTTGATTTGTAGATCTGAAGGATCAATTCCGGGGAGAAAAATTTCCTGGCGCGGCACAGGGAGCCAACTTTCCTTGTGGTGGACGAAGCAATTGACTCAATGTATTTGTTCCATCTAAGGTCAGCAGTCAATGTGAGGTCGAGTAGTCGCAAAGGGGAACTCTGGAGAAGTTGAGCAACAGACATTCTAATTGGGGGGTGGGGGGCAGAGATGCTTCTCTGTGGTGAGTAATAGAGAGCAGTTTTGTTTTTGAGGCATTAAAGTTAACCAGCCAATTCCTGCCCCAGTTCACAACCGATTGGAGGTCCTTTTCGAGACGAACGGCCAGGTTAGTTTTGTCAACGACACTAGATTTGTTTTTGAGTCAGAAGTAAATTGTAGTGTCGTCCGCGTAGATGCCTATTTGGGAATCTATATCAACACTATATATGCATTGCAGGATGTTCAAGTAAAGAAGAGGTTTTCGCGCAGAAATTGGGCCTGGCGTGTTCAAATTTCAGCCAAGGCCGTAACGTTCACTTTTGCACAACTACCCTTGCAAAGGCATGAATCTATTTCTTTCCTACCCACCTGACCAGCTTGGTGTTAATAGCAGAGTAGACTAGACTTTCCTGCTTTGGTTGTCAACCAGTCTAGAAGAACAACAACTCTGAATTCAAAACTGGTTGAATGTGGGGCTAGTAAACGTATCAGCCACGGAAACTGATGCAACACCAAGAATAGTGAGGCTATAGCTCCATACTCTGCAGAGTGTCGATAGCCTAACTAATTGATTGTTATGTGCATAGAATACGTCTATGTAATGTCTTAATCAAAATTTTGAAAACATTCTAAAATATTTTTTTTAATATGCCTGAAAATTTATGGCCCATTTTAATCTTGTACATATTCAAACTGTGCCGAATAAATTTAGATTATATAGATTTCAAAAAAATTTTTTTAATTTACCATTGTTGAAATAAATTGTAATTTTATGTATATAATCTTAATTTATTCGGCACAATTTGAATATGTACAAGATTCATTGCAATCGACTTTGAGAACGTTGGAAATCATGGTTCTCCACAATTTCCTATCTTTAGTTATTCTAAGTAATTCTTGCTCTTTTACGATGCTTTGTGACACTTGTTCAGCCGTTCATTGACTCAAACTTGTCAAGTGGTTTACTCGCTACTTTCCTCTACTTCTCTTGCCTTCAAGATGCCCTAAGAGTTTTAAATTTCCTATTTTTCACTCTTTTTTTACATTTTCTAATTTTATTTTATTTATTTAATAGCAAAAGTATCCGGCGTTGCCCGGACATTAATTTCGTTTAAATAGAAAATTACACAAGCACTTCATTTTATTTGTAGAGGTTATTAAAATAACTAAGGGGAGTAACCACGCATTAATTTACTATCAAAAACTAGATTTACCTCCCTTAGCACTATATATATATATATATATATATATATATATATATATATATATATATATATATATTTATATATATATATATATATATTTGGTTGGATTGATGTGAGTTTGTGATCCTGGGTTTCACGCTTTTTGCGATCGTCAGACAAACTCTTTCTAATAAGTATAATTATATATATATATATATATATTTATTTATATTTATATAGACACACTTTTTTACACACACACACACACACACACACACACACACATATATATATATATATATATATATATATATATATATATATATTAAACCTAGTAATAAAGATTTAATTTTCACGAGAAATGGCGTCTCTGGCCCTATTTCTGAGCTTTTATGACCTTCAGGGTTCATCTAGTTAAACTTTACTTAGCTTCTATCTGCATGCCAGGTTTGGTTGGAGTTCATCCAGTAGTTTCTGAGTCTATAGCGGACAGACAGACAGACAGACATTTATTTAGCCTTTCTCGTTACATTTTTATTTTTTTTTCCACCACCACCATCATCATCACCATCATTATCATTATCATCATCATCATCTTCACATTATTATTATTATTATTATTATTGTGAATTTTCCTCGCAGTATCATCTGCTGTTCACCTAGGTTCAAGTGATAGTAAGTACTCTCCACAGGATGCGATGAATAAATTACGCCAAAATGAAAATAAAACTGACATCCGGTTTTAACAGATATATTTACCAAAACTACGTATAAAATATATCTAAATACAAAAGAGTAAATTTATTAAATAAAATCGCCATTGGCTTCAACCAAGGTTTCCAGACAACTTCGGAATCTCCTGCAACTCTTGTGGACGGTCTACTTGTTTAAGTTTTACAGTTTCCTTGTTAGAAGAAGTTTTGTTGATCTCTCGCTCAACCATGCTTTTCACTTAAGGGTGTTGCAATCTGGGCAGTTAGATATCCAGATGTAAGGTATCGCAGAAATTGTCTGACAGCCATGACTGGGTTCTCCTTCTTGTGTGGCATGGTGCAGAGTCCTGTTGCCAGACATAGGATCTTCCAACACCCACTGTCTTGACTCAGGGCAGCACTACCTCTTCAAGGCACTTGAGGTAGGCCTTAGTGTTGAGACTGAAGCCTTCTGGGCATAACGTTGCCATCACTAGTGATCACTCCAAACACCTTCGTAATCACCATTAGACTCATCAAACTCCTCTGCACTATCCTCAGATCGACACCCTAACACTTTGAAATATTGAAATCTAAATATATCGAACACAATTTTATGGCTTCAACTAAATATATACTATAAAAAGGTATTGTTGGTATTTTTTATATAAAAATGTATTTTTTATACTTTCATAATGTTTTGTTTTTGTTTGAGGTTCACTATTTACCCATAGCTGGGACCCTAACAGGTGCTACCACACCCAATCAGAGTGGACTTGGGAACAGCAGTAATTAAGAGGTGGTTCTATGTTCCTCAAAACCTCCAATTTCTTAATCAGAGGCCTTGCTGCTGGTTGTAGTTTATCGTCATACCCAGGATGAGATTAAAAAAAGGCGTCAATATGTTATCGCCCGTTCAAAGGACAAGAACAGAAATAAAGGAAATCGTTATAAAAACCTGTGGTTATTTGTTTGATCACAATGAAGTCGTAAATTTAAAATATTTTCACCTCATCCGCAACTCCATGCCAAATTTATCCGGGGGTGAGAGTGAGGAACATGACGTTAAAGAAAGGTGGAGGTACGTGAATGATTTCTTTTCTCTGGAGTTTGTACGGGGCCCAACCTAATCTGAATTTATTTCTGTAGGAAATGGCGCCCACTCCTTCTTTCCACCCCGAGGAATAGGTGTTGCTCGACAGGAGAGATAAAAATGTTAATTTTGGTTGACGCTGTCATTCGTTAATGGATGATAACGAGACGCAAGGTCCCGTCGGGAAGACTTGAAGACGTCAACAGATTAATTGCTGTGAAGTTAGTAGATGACGCAAGCCTTGGAGAGCCGTAACAGATTGTTAAAGAAACACGCGCGTAGACATCTTTTGAGAGACAAATACTGAGTTTAAATAAACTTTTTTTTTTATCGATGAAGTGTACACATTATTAGACGTTAACGTATTCGCATTTTTCGTAAGAGAAATGCTGTAGAGCAAGGTTTGGCAACCTTTTGCTATGTGACGATTTAGGGTTTTAAAATCATTTAGTATAACAACAGCATACGTATTTTAATACAAGTCAAGGTCAATATACCTATTCTACAATATATTTTATATAATAACTAGCAGCATGGCCCGGCGTTGCCCGTACTTGATTCAAAAATCGTACGATTCATACAGCAATCGCTATCACTTGACTTAAAATATTTTTGCCCTTCCTTGCCTTTAAACGAGTGCCCTTTGCCGTGCTGATGTTGCTACATGCCTTACTTCTTGCCTATCTCACACTACGAATTTTTTCTAAGCTCTATACTAAACATTAAATCTGTTACGAAAAAAGAACTAAACAAAATGAACACAAAACGATCAGCTTTAAAAAAGGACTCGTAACTGGAAAAACCGAATGGAAAAAGAATGTTAACAACAAATACTTTTTCACACCGAACCCAGTTCTGCGGAATCAGAATCAACGTTGAGTTTAAGCAAGCGAATGAGCCAATTTGAGTAAAATGCCATGCAGATTTAAATTTTTCCCACTTGTGACGAATGCAGGTATCGATTTTTTTTGCATGCTAGCATGCTAGTTAACATTCGTATCAGTCAGCTGTTGGCTCTCACGCTGGCCAATAGAATCTTCCTGCCTATTCGTGGCAGCCAGCTATAGACCTTCACTCTGGCCAGTAGAAAATGGCCGCAAACTACATGAAAACTGCCGTAGAAGCCTGAAAAAATCGATTATTTCCATTATCGATGGGAGTTGGGAAATGCAAGGTCGGTCTTGGCCTTCCCGCTAACTTGGAGCATATGCATGTAAATTTTGGTGCAAATCTGTCGAAAATTGCGGCCGTGCATTCGTTACACACACACATCCTGTCTTTTATAGATAGAGTGCCATTGGAAATTGCTTGGCGTTCCACGCGTGTCGTAGGTTGCCCATCTCTGCTGTAGAGTTTGGTTACAAAATAATACATAATAATATCAGTTTTGATAGTGCAATATTCCATTTTCAATTTAAACGTGTTTCAGGTGTACTCATTTATGGGCGATGCTACATACACGAACACACATACACAAGTTCCAAATACACAAGTTCCAACAAGTCCGACAATTATTTTAATATATTTATTGTTTATACGTTATTGTTATAGATACAAATATTTAAGTAGATGCTCTGTTTATAATAAATAGTATTAACAACATTTACCGGCCTGAATCTCCGAGAAATTTCAAAGAAAATATGTATACTCTGACAGGAATCGAACCTGTATCCTGCACGGAACCGTCTTATAGCCTGACGTACTATACCATTTAGCTACAGAGAAATAACATATGAACAGTATGTTAAAATAATTGTCGTCTTTAGTCCATTTCATAATATATGACGTCATCTGTTTACGTTAAGATACGTCTCGAGTAGATATGAGAGTTCGAGAGAAATCATGGAAATTTGAAGTTTAAAAAGTAGTAATTCGACCATGCTAACCAAACGCATCCTCTGTAGGATACAGGTTCAATTCCTGTTGGAGGACACATATTTTCTATGATATTTCTTGGACAAGCAGGCCGGTAAATGTTGTTAATACTATTTATTATAAACGGAGCTTTTACTTAATGTATAACGAAATTGTTCAAATATATTATTAACGATCTATCGGGCACCATTTAAGTTAGTTTATGCCTAGGGCTCTTGATTGGGCCTTCATCACAATAGGTAGGAAGGAGTAAATGCGATAAGCAACAACAAATTAAAGAAAAACTCAAAATTGGTCGCTGCATTAATATTTAAGCACACCTTTTCAAAGTTCAACGATAATTCTTCTGTCGCCACTTACTTTAAAGACAATTTGATATACGTAGGTCCTTACTTTCCATACAAGCAATTATTTTTTTACTTCATGGCTGACTTTCGCTGGATTTTGCAATTAATTTCGATTATTTTCAAATTCGTTTCCAATTTATAAAAATTGTTATCGTACAAAAAGATTTGTCGCAATAAGTTATTCAAAAAAATTGTCGAAAACAATCGCAGTAATGAAAACTAGGGAATCCAAAATTTCAGGATTGCGGGTCCGGATCCAGCCCGGAATGTTTGTAATTTGCCCACAGAGTCAGCCTGATTCCAAAATGGTATCATATGTTGGGCTACGGCCTCTAGGAGTAAAGTTGAAAACACGTGCAGTTTTATTTTGAAACACTGTAAGTTGGGAACAGTAATTTTTTCATTTGAACATGAGCTATTCAGAGAGTTGTGTCCATTTAATTGTTTTTATTAGTAGGAGCCAAGATGGCAGAAACCGGAAACAATCGTATATCTATCTATCTATCTATCTATCTATCTATCTATCTATCTATCTATCTCTCTCTCTCTATATATATATATATATAAAATTCAACTACCAAACTAAATGTATTAGAAAAAATGTTATTAGTCAAGTGTTTGAATCAATTCCAATTCTAGAATCTATTGAAATATTGGTAATAAATCAAAGAACATGGGAAATAATACACCTAGATAGATAGATATGAACAATCTGTAAGAGATAGATAGATAGATAGATAGATAGATAGATAGATAGATAGATAGATAGATAGATTGCACCAGAACTGTTTATATATATAAGATCTGAAAGAAATGGATGTTGGTCATGCAACTGTGTTACGTTTAATTTTCCAAGGCAATTCGTTCTCTTCCTTATCTTGTAAATGCTTTTTTTCTCTTCTCGCTGGACATATCGTGCACTGAGTAACTGAAAAACAGAATAAAAAACGAAGAAATGATACATAATATCTTGCCAACGTCTCGGAAGATTCCGGTGGAATACGGAGACAGCCACAAACAATGAAAAGCGGACAAAAGCAACAATTGCAACGCTTTTCACTATTGTTGGTGTTGCAAGTGCTTCGTATCCCTTGTCGGCTGGGAGTTCCGATGATTATGTTTACCAATCAATGATTCTATCAATCTATTGTTGAGGTTCTACTTCGAGTTGGACTAAAAGCAGTGGCAAATAAAAATTTACACATGTAAATGACGGGTTGTCATTCCTTCTAAAGGTGAAAGGAAATGGTATACATTTCAACTAAGCGATATTTTCATATATATATATATATATATATATATATATATATATATATATATATATATTGGCTAATAAATAATTAACATAAAATAAAATATACTTGTACGCATACAAAAATAGCAGAAAAGAAAGAAGACAATAAAATCTAGCTGTTAGGAATTGTGTGTGTCTCTGTCTGTGTGATATACGCTTATGTGTGTGTGTGTGTGTGCGCGCGCGCGTGTGTGTGCGTGTGTGTGAGTTCAGTTACCCGGGGAATGATATCCTCCAAGCCTGGGACGAGTTCTGTGTTGGTGTTGCTACAACCACGCGCTGAAAGCAAAGAAGGCAAAAGTGGAAGAATCATGAAGTGTCCCATTTTTATAGTTCCCTAAACAGCGTCACGTATGACGTATTGGCAAACCAAGGGAGGTAATCACATACCATATCCTGACATTTGGTTGGTTGATTTTATGATATTTTCATGTTTTTATATATAACTAATAAATGATTAAATAGAAATAAAATATAATTGTATGTATACAAAAATAGCAGCAAAGAAATAAGACATTAAAATCTAACTATTAAAAATTGTGTGTCTTTATGTGATACACGTGGTGTGTGTGTTTGTGTGTGTTTGCGCGCGTGTGTGTGTGTGTGTGTGTGTGTGTGTGTGTGTGTGTGTGTGTGTGTGTGTGTGTGAGTTTGGTTAGTCTGGGAAATATATTATCTCCAATCTGGGAACAGGTCTCTGCTACTACCGCATGTTGAAAGGAAAGAAGGAAAAAGCGAGAAAAGGAGAAGAAATAAGGCGTGTCCTGTTTTTATAGTTCCTACACAACGCCACCCAACGTCGTCTTGACAAGTGGGGATAATCCCACATTAGCGACAATCAATTTATCGCTGCTAATATTTATCAGATGTTTGGTGGTTGAGAGAGTTGTGGACAATCGAAAATGCAAAATTTCACAATATGATGTGTCTTACTATTAAATATATTATTGTGATTATCAGAATAATTAATCTATTACAATCTGTTCCTCTCTCTCAATCTATTTATTTTAGTCTGTTCATTTCTATTTATCTCGGTCTGTTCATATCTATCTATCTATCTATCTATCTATCTATCTATCTATCTATCTATCTATCTATCTATCTATTTTAGTCTGTTCATGTCTATTTATTTCGGTCTGTTCATATCTATCTATCTATCTATCTATCTATCTATCTATCTATCTATCTATCTATCTATCTAAGTGCATTACTTCTCATTTTCTTTGATTTATGACCAATATTTTAATTGAAATTAATTTCTATTACTAAATTAAGTTCAATTAAAGGAAAATTTCATCAAATTGAAATCAAACCTAACTGAATACAGCATGACCCGAATAAGTGTTTGTGTGCCAAGAATCCAAATTATATTCAGAACGGTAAGTTTAAATTAAAGCAGTTCTCAACTTTAGATTCATGATAGCATTTTTAAATTCCAAGAGAAGAAAACATCTTAGCTTATAGAACGGGCGGCCAATAATAGGAAAAGATGAAACAGTAGAGCAGCAAGAATCTTCATCGATCAACTCATAGACGACACCGAAATCAGAAAAGAAGAACTGAATAATGGTTAGAAGAAAAAGAAAGGGTCAGAAGAAACTTCACACAAACCTCTATCTTTCTCAAATCACTCTCTCTCTCTCTCCCTCCCTCTCTCTCTCTCTCTATATATATATATATATATATATATATATAAAGATAATAAAGGCCGTTAACAAAGTAATCTTCCGCGCATGTCTATTCAGTAGCGAATGTATGCAAACAACGCCAGTAACCACGCGAATGAGTCCAAAATTTATTGTCGATAACTCCAAAACGGTAGATTTTAGCAAAATTTCTTTATTAGTTTCAAATTAAGCATGTAAATTTATACCTAGATATAACTATTCGGAAAATTCTTATTTGATATTTAGCGCGGGGCTTAAAAAGCAATTTACTCATATATATATATATATATATATATATATATATATATATATCCACAAATATTGGTGCGACCAACAGAGTACCCACGAAAGACCTATAGGAGTAGATAGGTTTGCCAAGCGTCCGATTTATACACCTTGACTTTTAGAACAGATATAAAGGTTTAGCCATTGTTTCCTGTTTAAGATTGAGTTTCCGGTTAGTTCTAAAGTCGCTTTCATGCTCTTTCACTCCCGGAAGTCCTTGCATCTTAGTGGCATTATCACCTTGCTTGGGGTGAACTGATTAAAAAAGAAAAAAAAATGAAGATAGTTTTACAAGTTTTCATAAATATATAAAATATTGTTCGATTCATTTAATTTATATTTCTAGTTATAAAGATTTTTTCTTTCAATTCATTGATATTTTAATTTAATTCCTGAACAGGTTTTACAGTTAAATTATTTAAAAAAAACATTTTTTTATAAAGTATTTAAATTATGTAACTGTGCTACAGTGAACCTATTTTTGAATTATAATTTTATCAAATTACTGATTAATATTAAATTAATTTATGTCCATTGTCATTTATGTTATTAAATATTTTTTGCATTCTTATCCCAATCAATAAGTGTCATTGTTTTTTCTTTACTCGATTTGAATCTAATGTTAATTTCAGTAAGGTAAGAGTTTTCTCCCTTTAACTTTCCTCCGCCCATTTTGGGAGAGAGCGAGAAACCGACTTGACAAGTTTGAGTCAAAATGTATTACGGAAAAAATAGAAGGATAAATTGCGGTTGTCAAAAAGCAAAGGTTACTTAGAGCAACAAAAGAGAGGAAGTTGTGGAGATTCATTATCACGCATACCCAGAAGGGACATGGCTGAAAGAGAGAGAGAGAGAGAGAGAGAGAGAGAGAGAGAGAGAGAGAGAGAGAGAGAATTATGTTAATTTTATTGTTTTCACGATGTAACATTTTGAACTGCTTTTTCCTGTGTAGTCTAATTTTTTTATGAAAATAATAAAAAGACAGAAAACTAAAACAAAAAATCCAAAGATTAAAAAAAAAAACCCAACAAAGCAAAAACAAAAACAAACAAAATAAGAAACAATTGAAAGATATAAAAAAAACTACAAAACCGGAAAACAACAATAACAATAAAGTAAAAAACAAATAAAAAAAACAAAATGAAAAAAATAATACAAAGATAAAAAAAAAATTACCTTTTTTTTTTTACGAAAAATAAATTTGCATCTAGTAGGAATTGTGTATGTGTAAAATCTGCATGAATACACCTTTTCTAGACCCTTAATCATCGTAGTCTGGTATAGATTAAAAAGCAAAATAGGAATAGGAAGATTGTGTTGCGTCAATATTTCGAGTGAGTAAACCCTACCTTATATCACAAAGTGAATTTCTAACTTTTTTTTTAATCTCTACTCAGCCAATGACACTAAGGATAATTAGTAATTCCACCTTTGAGGCAGGCCATAAGTACATGGTGCGATGGATAAATTGTCATCTAAAAATATGCTGGCATCTCATTTCAACATATATATTTCACAAAATTGCACAAAAATATATTGAATAAATATACTCTTTAGTATTTCAATAAAAGCGCCATTGGTTTCAACCAAGGCCTCTAGACGACTTTGGAATCTCCTGCACCTCTTCTAGACGGTCTTCTTATGAAAGTTGGTCAATGATGCCATAATCCTTGCCTTCAGTTCAACTGCGCCCTACACATAATAATCAAGGGGATTGCAGTCTGGGGAATTATGTGGCCAGATATAAGGAGTAATGTGGTCACAGAAATTGTCTGACAGCCATGACTGGGTTCTCCTGCTTGTTTGGCATGGTGCAGAGTCCTGTTACCAGACACAGGATCTTCCAGTAACCATCGTATTGACCCAGGGCAGCACTACCTCTTCAAGGCACTTTATGGAAACCTTAGTGTTGAGTCTGAGGCCCTGTAGAAAGAATGGAAGGCATAATATCGCCATTACTAGTGATCAATCCAAGCATCTTGGTAATCATCATTAGACTCATCCAACTCTTTCTGAATCCTCTGCACTATCCTCAGATTGACCCCACTCCAAATACTCTGAAATGTTTGTATTGAAGGTCCCGGTACGAATACCAAGCAGTACAGCATACCGTTTTCAAATTTCTCGCGGAGTGAATTTGCTCATGGTGCTTGTTTTCTCACAGACAGTGCCCAAAAAAACCCTACTATACATTGCAGTCGACAAAATCAAAAACAAACAACGCGCGTGCGCGAAATTAAAAATATAAAATGGCGACAATTTACCCTGTACACGACTTTTTATTCCGTCCGAAGGGAATGGCTTAACACAGACTTCACCTCTTTTCATAGTTGCTGCGCATTTAGGAAAATATTAATTTTTGTCGTCTCGGAAAAAGTCGTACATAAGAAAATGAATCGAACCAAGTTAAGACAAAAGAATATATATTTATTGTTTAACAATGAATTATCGCAGTGACTAGCTCATATGGATAAAGATGATGTTGTTGATGATGGAGAGGTATTTCTTTTAGGAGTTAATATTAAAAGCCATTAGTGACCATTTTTCCCGCAGCCAGAATATGCGTCATCAATTCTCCCAAAATAAACCTAAGAGAGTAGCGTCCCTTGCATTGCAGAATTGATTAACGATTGCCTGGTTGCATGTAGTATATTAATAAAACTATCATTGAAAAATCTATCGCAATCTGTTTCTTTCTTTCTTTCTATCTATCTATCTATCTATCTATCTATCTATCTATCTATCTATCTATGTGTGTATGTATGTTCATATGTATGTACGTTCATTTTTATGTTTTTTGTATGTTTTTTTTTTTAATGACGAGCTTACAAATGGTAAGCGCTTTCAGCCAAAAACAGATTTAAGGACTGTGTGAGGAATAACTTAAGAGCTTAAGGTGGGGGTGAATAACTGGGAAAACCTTGCTAGTGATTGCAATGAATGGCGCAGGGCTGTTGTAGAAGGATGTAAGTCGGCAGAGGAAAAGAATTTAGCAGCACATGCATCACTGAAAAGGGATTTGAGGAAAGGTATTACCAGGAGCTTGGATGATATCACTGCAAGCTGGAAATGCGAGACATGTGGTTGTATCCTACTGTCGAAAGTTGGCTATGCTAATCATCTGAAATCACATGAAAGATCTTCTCACTCTGTATTACCTCTACAACCCGGTGATACTGCATGTGTGATCTGCAAGGAAGTATGTGAATCGACATCTGGATTGAAGAGGCTTATGGTGATGCACAAGGATGACCTACCACAGCAACATCCGCTTAACCTTGTTAAGATTCTGGAGCACATCTGTTATCTGTGCTATAGGCCTTGCAAATTAGCTGCTGGTTTGAAGAGCCACCTTCGAAGTCATTCGAGAGGAAACAATGATCTAGACTAAATGTAGGTGTTGAAGGGCAAGGCGGCAGTCATCTATGAAGATGGGGCAATGAACATGTACGTTCATATCTATCTATCTATGTTAGAATGGGAAATTCTGTGTAATGCATTTCATCCTCTAAAATGACTTCACCAGACTAAAGTAATGTTGCTAATGATGTAATTATATATATATATATATATATATATATATATATATATATATATATATATATATATATATATCTTTTATATAAATGCTCGATAAATGTCTTAAATAATTGTCGGACTTTGTCCATTTAATAATGTATGACGTCTACATTTGGATACGCATCGAGCAGATATGAATGTACGAGTGAAGATCATGGAGAATTGTAGTTTAAAAACAATAAAATCAACCTTGCTAGTCGGAACGCTCCTCTGTGGCTCAATAGGTAAAGCACGTCAGGCTATATGACGGTTCAGTATAGGACACAGGTTCGATTCCTGTCGGAGGACGCATATTTTCTATAATAATTTCTCGGACATTCAGGCCGGTAAATGTCGTTAATACTGTTTATTATAAACAGAGCATTTAAAATATTTGTATCTATAAAAAGAACGTATAAACATAAAATGTCATTATATATATATATATATATATATTGGGAGGAGGAAGATATAAAGGTAAACGCTGGTTATAATTTTGCATTTAGAGGGAACGCTGAAGATTTAGGAACACTAAATTTTACAATTTCTGGCGTCGGCCGTTTCTATTTATGTATGTTCTCTCATCATTCTTTTCCTTTGCAAATTATAACTTGTAACATTTGAATTTTAAAATAGAAATAGAAATAGAATGTTTTAATTGCACCTGCACCGGTTGGAATAAAAGGGGCGGTTTGAATTTTTTAAATATTTTCAAAATAATTAAAAACAAAAAAATCATTAATGAAACGCTTTGTCCAAGGATGCTTGCATCTTAAATAATTGAACGGGTGGAAGAAAATTTCTTCAATATTCAGTAAAAGAGCTGGTTGGAATTAGGATCTCTTTTTTTATGTTTTCCCCGTCCATTTGAAACTGAAAGTTATGCTCGCAGACGCTTTCCGAAATACACTCAAAGCCAAACGTATATTTCATTCAGAACATGGCGATCAATTTGTTATTATTGGCATCATTCTGTTTCATAAAACAATGGAGTATGCGTCAGGAGTTGGTCTCGGCTATGGTCAACTTGCAACGACTGTTGTGGCTGTACATCCTGATCTCTGCTATCATCTCCTGTCTGCATCATCTCCAGTTTGAACACTCTCCTGTCTGCATCCTCTCCTGTGTGCAAATTCTACTATGTGCAAACTCTCCTGTCTGCATCATCGCCTGTCTGCACCCTCTCCTCTCTGCAACCTCCTCCTGTCTGATGTCTGAATCCCCTCCTCATTGCACCCTCTCCTGTCTGCATCATCTCCTGTCTGCATCATCTCCTGTCTGCATCATCTCCTGACTACACCCTCTCCTGTTGTATCATCTCCTGTCTGCACCCTCTCCTGTCTGCAACCTCTCCTGTCATGCACCCCTCCTGCATCCTCTCCTGTCTGCATCCTCTCTCCTATCTGCATCCTCTCCTGACTGCACCCTCTCCTGTTGCATCATCTCTTGTCTGCATCCTCTCCTGTCTGCATCCTCTCCTGACTGCACCCTCTCCTGTCTGCATCCTCTCCTGACTGCACCCTCTCCTGTTGCATCATCTCTTGTCTGCATCCTCTCCTGTCTGCATCCTCTCCTGTCTGCATCCTCTCCTGACTGCACCCTCTCCTATCTGCATCCTCTCCTGACTGCACCCTCTCCTGTTGCATCATCTCTTGTCTGCATCCTCTCCTGTCTGCATCCTCTCCTGTCTGCACCCCCCCCTCCTGACTGCCTGTTGCATCATCCTCTGCCCCTGTCTGTCTGCCTCCTCCCCTGACTGCACCCTCTCCTGTCTGCATCCATCATCTCTTGTCTGCATCCTCTCCTGTCTGCATCCTCTCCTGTTTGCACACTGTCTGCTCCTGTCTGCATCCTCTCCTGTCTGTTGCATCATCTCCTGACTGCATCCCTCTCCTGTCTGCATCCTCTCCTGTCTGCATCCTCTCCTGTCTGCATCCTCCCTGTCTGCATCCTCCTGTTTGCACTCTCTCCTGTCTGCATCATCTGTCTGCACCCTCTCCTGTCTGCAACCTCCTCCTGTCTGAACCCCCTCCTGATTGCACCCTCTCCTATCTGCATCATCTCCTGACTACACCCTCTCCTGTTGTATCTTCTCCTGTCTGCACTCTCTCCTGTCTGCACCCCCTCCTGTCTGCACCCTCTCCTGTCTGCATCCTCTCCCGTCTTCTAACTGGTAGTAATTAATATTTATTTATTATTGCAGACTGTGTTTTCTAAAGTTCTGTCATTCATTTTTTCCATGGTTTCACATATATTTGTGGATATTTTCTTCTTGTTTGCCAGTTTTGTAGTACAACATTTTTTTTGATACATTCTTCGACCTTTCTCAGGTGTTCATTGTATTCTGCTTTAGTATGAATTTTTTAAAAAGATTATTCCTCTTTTTCATCTCTTTAAGTGATCTGTGAAATGAAAACACTCGTATACAGGAAACGAAGAAAGCCGCAAATTTATATTTTGAGTACAAATGGAGCATTTCTTTTTAGAAAAAGAACCTACTAACGAAGAGTAAAAATGCATTTCCTGCCTTCTCCCTGACTCTGAAAAAGAAAGCTAGCGGGTGTTACAAAAATCTCAGTTTTTTCTGGCTAAGAGGATGGCTAGACACCCAGAAAAATTAAAAACAAGACGTATCAAAGGGCGGATGGACATTCTTGTAGGGTTCCATAGCTATGCATACAGCCAATGTGGTGATGACACGATATCGCTAGGCGGGAGGGTTCCTCGCTGGAATTCATGGCCACGTATCCGTGACCAAGGCTAGCCTTTAAATTGGAGGACATCGGCTGTGGTTTGATCTGGAAAGGGAAGGGTCTCGCCAGATCTACTTTTCCAAGATATGCTACGCATAAATGAATACCTCTTCGGCTTTCAACCCAGATATGTGGAAGGGACTGGTCAGGTGGTCTGTTGCGCAGCGGCTCTAGGACCGCATCCGGTTATGGGACTGATGGTAATGATGATGAGGATGATAGACATTGGAATTGTCTTGTTGCTGAGCTAGTTTCCTATTATTGCCAGTGGATAGCGTTCAAACCCAACAGGGAGACATGCTGAACCATTTCTTTGTACCAATATGTATCCCTAGCTGCAGGTGCTGTGTCTTGGGTAATATTGATTGGCGGTACTCATAAGTAGAGTTGTGCCCACTTGCTTAAACGTTCGTATGCTGGTTGCTGAAGTTTAATTCGAGAAAAAAAAGTTGTTTTCGACGTATGCATCCGGGCATTTTGAATAGCTACTGTACTGGCCGTTGAATTAAAAATCATGCCCAGTGCAGGGTTTTCACATTAAAGGTAAAATCGTAAAATGGAGAATGCAAACCGTAGCCAAGAGAACTTGACAAGACAGCTGATGGCAATCCCAAAAGAGGACTTTTTTTTTTAAAGAGTGTCTCGAAAAGTGTAAGTGATGCTGCGATGTTTGTGAAGTTCAGAGTGCAGTAGTTTGAAGAAGACTAAAGCGTCGTTGCCCTAGGCAGGCTACTTTTCCCGTTCATATTAGATAGCAGGATACTTTCCGGACATTCGTCGTATTTTTTTTTTTTTAATAAAGTCACAATTGATCACAAAAGTGAGATAAATATTAAAGGAGAAAGTGGCTAACAAATTCTTTAGCATATTAGCTTGAAAACAAATCCAAATATATTTATATTAGAACCTCCAACCAAAAAAAAAAAAAATAAAATTGAACAAAAAACAAGCAAACAAAACTCAAAACAACAAAGCATAAAAAAACTGTAAAAGACAGAAGCCTTTTAATTCTTCGTTTAAAAATTTAATTAGTTTCATGTTAGAAAATTTAATCATACTTTGCCTTCTCAATGATTTGCGTTAATAACATTTCTGTATTAAACCTTGTGCAGTAGCAAAGGAAAAAAGCAGAACAAAAACGTGTGATAAACAGTTTTTTTTTAAAAACCCATTAAACTTAATTTATAGTTCACTTCTCATATCATGAAAGAGGCTCAAAAAGAAGCCTCACTAAGTTTTCTCAAATTATCAGAATAATGCGTGCCTTTCTTTCTTTCATATTAAAGATGAATTCATACGTTAATTTTAGACGACATTATTATTATGAATTTTCTTTTTGTACCTTTTATTCATGAACATTATTTCTTAACATCTGAATGTCCTGATATCATAATTTTTACAGTCGCACTTTAGAAACTGACAAGCAATATTTAAATATTACCGCTTCCATTGATGCCTCAGAAAATGTGATCACCAGACTGCTAGTGGCGACATGTTGTTTTTTCATTGAATTATCGTTCATCCTAAGCACGATTCGTGATAGCTAAAAGAATAAGATTAATTTGTTTGTTTTTACGGCTTACCAACCTTTTTAAAGCCGAAACATATTTTCGGATTATAAGAATTTTTTGCAGATAATAATGATTTTCTGATACATGTCTTACTATTTAACCCATAACTGGAGGAGAAGAGGTATTTGCAGCTAAGTGAATCTAACGAACCCGACTGGAATTCGAACTCGGCTCTTCGATTTCTCATTCCAAGCCGTTATCCATTACACCAGCCGCACAGCCAAGCTTACAAAACCTGATATTCCTGAGCAGTCACTCATCTAGTTACCGACCAGGTTCAGTGTTGCTTAACTTCGGTGATCTGTTGAGGATCGGTGTTTCAACATGATATGGCCGTAAGTCATAAGAGAATAAGAGCAAGTATGATAAATCGAACTTGGTGAGATTCAAACCTGGGCCTTATGGTTGGAATGCTAACGTTCAAACCACTTGTTCCTGCATCTACGACCGGTATAATCCGACACAAGGTCAAAATAGTAGGAGACCTATTAAAGATTAAATTCGCTTCACTAACAATATTCAACAATACTAGTTTAAAGGCCACAAAACGAAATCATTCTTTAAATTGTTTTTCTTGCCTGACTATCAAATTACAATTCTACTTGTTCCTTAGTTATTTTACACGTACCTTACCCCATGCCATTGCTTCAGATAAATAATGGACCATTTCTGTTTGATTGCGAGTATAAGAAAAGATACATCTAATGTGCTGTTTAGTTTTAGAAAAAGAAAGAGAAAATAAATAAAGAATGCGTAAATAAATAAATGAAAGTAAGAAAGAGAAGCTAGAGGAGGCAATAACACTTTCATCCGTTTAACGTGTTGCCGGCGGTTACGCGTTTTCCAATTTGTTTCGGGCGTTAGTAACGTCGGTGTTTGAAATTGGGTATAACACGTTTTCTCCTGAAAATACCCACAACAAAAACGGCGGACTCGGGATGTGAGTCCACGTAAAGAAATGCAAAGAAACGACAAGAATCAATATATATGTACAAACAAAAAAAAAATAATATATATTGACAATAAAGTTATATAAGTGGCAAAGACAATGATGTGTGCAACAAAAAAATGAAAACGTTTGGGTTCAAAGTATGTGAAGTGGATGAATGTGAAGTGGGTGAATGTGCGTATGTATATGTGTTGTCTATGTGCGGTTAGTTCATGCGTTTCCCAAAGAGAAGCGCGTTCTCCGCGAAAGATTTACATCTTGACTAGTAAGCGGAAAAGGTAAGAAGAAGCTACGAAAAATTATCGCAGACTATTTATAGTCCGGAGAGGGTCCCCAAGTAGCGGTTTCAAAAATTAGGAGGGGTTAATCCAACAAACGTCTGCTTCAGTGAAATGGAAGACCCCGTCAGCTTTGAATCTTTTTATTTGTAGTCTAAATTTGTATTCTTATTCTTCTTTAAATAGTGATTCGTATTAAAATAATTTATATTGTTGTTATTGTAATATTTTTGTTAAAGTTGTTAAGCTCAAATATTTAACTTCCATAGATATTTTGTAGATTTGGAACTCGTAAAGAGCTTATTCACTCCTTAAATTAAGATTAATCAGAAAATTAAAATACGAAAATCGTGAAATTTTCGCGGTTATTGCTAGGGTAGATTAATGCGTGTAAAAAAACTGCTCAAATATTTTTGATCGTGTGCTTTCAACAATTCCTTTAGCCATTATCAAGATCCAAGTCTTTAATGATTGTTGTTGTTTTTAATTGATTGATTTGTTTTTAGCTTATTTAAAGCGGACATATATTTTTGGATTGTAGTAATTTTTGAGGGATATTATTAATAATACATTTTTCTAAAAGAAATTACTAATGATCTGAAGAAAATTAAATTTCAGCATTAAATGACCCATAAGGGGGTTGATATGCCGTTAAACAAACAGAACAAACAGAACTCACAGAAGATAAAAAAAAAATTATTTGATTATGTGACGTGATTTCAGATTGATTGAGTGATGTTTTTTTTTAAACCTTTTGTGGGTTATTTAAAACAGAAACTTGTTTTTGAATTGAATAAGCATAATTCTTTTCCGAGTAAATATTATATTAACAATTTTGTAAATAAGTACAAATTATATAACATTGATTTTCCAGATACATCTTGCATAAAGATAAATTGTAATAAACTTTTTCCTTAAAAAAAGGATTCTATGACTTTTCCAAATATAAACCAAAGAAAAATAGATGGTAAACTTATTCTATTGTAAAAATCAATCACTTTTTAGGAACTGAAAAAATCTCACTTGGTTCGGTATTTTCGAACCGTTCCTTTAGGTTAACTGTAATATTGTACTTGATTCGTGTGTTTAGTGGAATTTGCTACAGGTTATCAATACATGCACATTCGTGTATGATTCCTGACATGGTATGCACAATGGTTGTCCGTTTTTGAGTCGGTGTTGGTGGGTGATATGTGTGTGTCTTATATGAAGTCTAGCTAGAGCCACTTCTCATCTTATCCGTCTGAACCATTCCCCAAGGCTTGACTTTATGTGCAATTTGTTGCCCTGAATGTTGTTCTACAACTGTTACCATTTGTCTTTTATAAACTTGTTGATGATTGGACGTAACTCAGTGTAAGGAATTTTTGAGAGTCTCATATTTCATGAGTCTTTTACTGTTTTAGTGGCTGTTTTTCTTTTCCCTGGATACCAAGACATTACTGGTATTCAGTTTAAGATAATATTCTTATTTTTGGAAAGAAGATTCGTGATGTCAGAAAACAAGTTTGAAATAATTAACAGTTTTTTTTTCAAAGTCGTGATCGGATATAAGTAATTGCATATATTTCTGAGTATCTCTACATATACTTTCATGCAAATCCTGAGGCCGTGGTGGTTCTGGCCCGTATGGTTGTTCTTTTCAGTGTGTTTTGTTCATATTTTTTAATAGGTGTCACGTCCCTTAAGGACAGGCAATTATGGCTGACGACAGATCCACTTTCTTTATTATCTGTGAATTTCCATGTCTTCACAATTGGAAATTCAGAATAGTCCTGTCAATTTCCCAAGGTTATAGAGTTCAGTCTACCCAACTATTTAACCCATAGATGGGATAGAAGAGATGGAATCATGCATTTTCCATTTATGCGAAAACAGAACGCAACAGGCAAGGCTGTACCACGCCACTTTCCGCATCGATAATTGTGGCGCTACCCGCATATTGCATGTTTACATTATGGAATTGGATTGTGGGAGCAGTGCTTTGCATTTTGCCTTACAATCTTAAACTACATCCGCCAGCAAGGTCTCTGATTGGTAGATTAGAGGTTTTATAAGCGTGGAACCACTCCTTAATTGTTAGGCTCCCCGCTATGGGTAAATAGTGAAATACACAAACAAAAACAAAACCTTATGAAAGTATAAAAATACATTTTATAGTAAACATACGAGCAATACATTTTTACATTAAAAAATTACCAACAATACTTATTTATATTAAAATGACTAACATTACCTATTTATAGTAGAATTATCAAGAGTACATTTTATCTGTGGTTGAAGACATACAATTGCGTTCAAAATATTTAGATTTCGGTATTAAATAACGCATAGAGGTTGATATGCTGCAAAACAAAATCAACTGAACAATCCTGGTAAAAGCAACTCAGTTATTCTATCACCGAATATAATATCAGGCAATTACTTTATTTTTAAATCGACAAACGATATATGTTCTTGGCATCAATGGTATCTTCATCATTATTTTACATAACCAGTATATTTTCTCATCGCAATGTTCTGTCTGATGTCTCTCGCTAAATCTAATGTAGCATTAATACCCTAGCGATCTTTTCAGTAATCTTGTTGAGTTCAATAATTTTATTTGGATGCTTTGATTTCTTTCAGATTCTTCTTATCTCTTTCCTAGGCTCGTCGGAGTTCTAGAAAGCACGCCGATAATGAAGGATACATTATATTTCACAATGTTTTCAGTTCTCTAAGAAAATCCAGATATTTGTTTTCAGATTTTCGATCTATTTTTTTTTTTTCATTTCATTCTGTCATCTACTGGAACAGTTCAACGACGCTTCTTTACTTGATAACTAGATTTGATCTCTTCGAAAGTAGTAAAGGAAAGCGAGAAGAAAGGACTAACCATCAGCTGTAAGAAAACAGAATGTATGGTTGTTAGCAAGAGAAAAATCCCAAGATACGAACTACTGAGGCGGACTCGGAGAATTTTGACATTCACAGCACATATCAAAGTCAAAATGGACAAGAGAAGGTAGCCGGTCTTTGTGGAGAATCTCATGGTCACTTACGTCTTGAAGGAACACGGAACAGATAAGAAAACTCCTTCCTGGTATTTTGAACAGGAGTAGAGGTTTATCCTTATTTTCCTTTTTAGTATTGGGTTTCTGGTTTTTTCTAAAGTCTTCTCACACTCTTTCACTTCCAGTCGCCCCTTGCATCTTAGTGGCAATTACTTGGGGTGAACTGATTTTAACCAATGTTTGTTTAAACGTTTAAAGTCCCATAAAGTGGTACTTTTAAAAACTTTTTCTATGATAATTTCTGATTTGTGTTCTTGATCTGTATATTAAAATCCCTGTCTTTTGCATAATTTTCAGTGGATCGCTCTTCATACCCAGTCATATCTACTTTTACAATTTTTTTTGATGATTGCATTCACGTAAATGATTGACAACTCAATCTGTCTCTGCTTGGGTGACATTTATTATTCGGCTGTCTCTTATCTTAATTTTAGTACAGACTGTTCTATTATTCCAGTTCGGGCTGTTAGCAAAATGTTTCGTTTTCGCCCTTCCTCTTCACAATCATACACATGTCATTTCGTCTACAATTTTCATATAATTATTTTCTTTAAATTTTTGCCTGTTGAGGTTTTCTGACCCAAAATTTGTTACTTCCGTTGCAGTTTGGGACTGTCATAATTAGTCTTTGATTTCTGCAGTCTACAAAGTTTCTGATATTTAGGCTTGGATGGAGCTTACCACTACAGTTTCCATTCTTCTTCGGCCTATTCCCAAATTAGCAAGTTAGGACGTGCGTTACACTCTGCCATTGCCTCAGATAAATCATGAACCATTTTATTTCGATTGCGAGGAAATACGGAAGAGTAATATATATTAGAGACGGTAATGGGAAGATAAAGAAAGAAAGAAAAATGAAAGAGAGAAGAGGCGATAACATGTGTTTAACATCTACTTTAGTGAAAAAGAAAACATTGTCGATTTTGAATTTGTTCAGTTGTACCCACTTAGTTCTTGAAATGAAAACCTGCATTTTTTTTTAATCATTTCACCCCAAGCAAGGCGGAAATGCCACTATTTCGCAGGGCGTTTCAGGGATTGAAAATGAGAGAAAAGAAATGATTGAGAAAAGGACAAAAGAGGAACGTGGTTCAAGACAACAGAAGATGGCGATTGACGTTGCATTTAAATCTTTGAAGATTGTAGTTATCAGGTAAGCAAGTGCGAGAAAAGAAACTGTTGGAGTCGAAGTGGCAGTTGCATTTAACTATTTCATCAGTAAAAAAAGATGGAACGTAAATGTCAACATAGAAGCACGCTTAAATTCATGTAGTAGGGACAGCAAGGAAAAAAGCAGTTGCCATGAAAATATTAGTAGAAAAGACAAAGGGAAGCCATGTCACGTCGGTGAGAAAGTGACTGAAGTCGACATGCCTGCTCAGGATCGAATATATTACAAATCCTTCTTTGGATTTTGTCAAGATGAATTGTAGGAATACAGGACCAGACATGGCAGCGGTATTCAATGCACAGACGAATGGTAGATTTGTAAATGCGCAACATGGACTCTGACGAGAAAATTCTTTTGGCACGAAACAGTGACCCAACTTTCCTTGCAGTAGATGCAGCTATTCATTCGATGCAGTCGCTCCACTTCAAGTTAATTGAAAAAGTAAGGCCAAGAAAGCGCTGTGTATTGCTCTCCAGGAATCTGCCATCAGCCATGCTGATGGCAGACAGAAAAAAAATATCTATGGTGGTTTAATGAGAGCAGTTTTGCTGATTGTCATTGCAATATTTTGTTAAAGTTATTAAGTTCAAATATTTAACTCTGCAATATAGAAATTTCCATGCGTAATTTAAAATCGTCGTGGAACTCGGAAAGAGCTTTTTAAAATTAAGAATTATACGTCCGAAAATTCATATCGGAAAACCGTGAAATTTTTAAGAGAACGACTAGTTATCATTATTGCCATCGAAAAGTTTAAACACTTTTAATGTAATTGAAAACATGCCAATTTGTAAGTCAGTGACAATGAGTTCGATTTCTAGTAGAGAGAGAGAGAGAGAGAGAGAGAGAGAGAGAGAGAGAGAGAGAGAGAGTTAAAATAGACCCTTTATGCGTATAGATGCAGGCAGAAGGCGACTTCAAGGCAAACTGAAGAATGACTTGACGCTTAGGTCCCTGAGTAAACACTGTTTTTCTTTTCTTTTTTGTCACTCGTTGTTTACTTCAGAGCGAAGTTTGAGGAAAATGTGTGTGGGCGTTTTGAAGGAAGTCGCCATTAACGTCGAAAACAGACATTAAAAAAATGGCGCCTAAGTAAGGGGAAAATTATTTGAGAGATAGAGAGAGAGAGATAGAGAGAGAGAGAGAGAGAGAGAGAGAGAGAGAGAGAGAATGGAAGAAAGATAATTATCGGAGGAAGGAGATATAAAATGTTAACTAAGGGAAAGGGAGTGAAGAGAAAAAAAATGATACAGACAGAAAATCCAGTACAAACCCACACAAGAGAAAAAATAGAAAACTAAAGTATACACATACAGACACGCACACACACACATATCTATCTATCTATCTATCTATCTATCTATCTATCTATCTATCTATCTATCTATCTCATATATATATATATATATATATATATATATATATATATATAACCGAGAAAAATAGAAAACTAAAGTATACACATACAGACACGCACACGCACACACACATATCTATCTATCTATCTATCTATCTATCTATCTATCTATCTATCTATCTATCTCATGTATATATATATATATATATATATATATATATATATATATAAACTGAATGGGTAAATATAGGTATATACACGAGCGACCGATCGTATACAAATACATATAAATACTCTATAGTCTAAGAAAAACTGTGCTCAGTGTTAAATAACAGAGCTCTTTATATATACGAAATATAAAGTATTTTGTATATTCCTTAATATATATATATATATATATATATATATATATATATATATATATATAGCTCAAAAGCTGCCCTATTCGGCTGCAATTAAGCTAGCTCCTACGGAGGGATCTTTGGCTTGTTCAGGTGTTTGAGTGTCCCTAATTCTTTGTATATTCTCAACATTGCTAGTTCTCCTGG
Organism: Acanthosepion pharaonis; assembly: GCA_903632075.3. Lineage (NCBI taxonomy): Eukaryota > Metazoa > Mollusca > Cephalopoda > Sepiida > Sepiidae > Acanthosepion > Acanthosepion pharaonis. Next base: position 3,271,143 of record CAHIKZ030004635.1, on the reverse strand, counting down.
CCTCCGTTTGATCTGGATTTTCATTTGCACGGGACTTTCTTTTCCTCACTGCAACCTCACTGCATAATCTCAAATTCGTAGTTTATTATCTCAGGTTGTTGCTCTTACTATTGGTCATCTACTCCGTCTTTTTACAGATGATCTTTCTATTCCTTTCACTTATCTTGTTTTGGATTTCCTTCAGTTTTTAATTTTGTTTGCAATCAACACAGTGTCATCTACGTACCTTATGTTGTTAAATAAACTCATTTTTATAAATTTCGATCGACAGGTTCTGTCTGTTTAATATTTTAATTACAATTTCTCACTATACTTATATATTGTTGTATATCTAGACTAAATTGTTTGTCCAAAGTTCATAATGTTTTTCTTTGAGGATTTTCGACCGTCTCTGGTCATTATAATGAAAGTTAATGTTGTCAGTGCCACGTCATCAGGTGCTGTCAGTCTATATGTCGCCTAATGATGTAATTTTCATGATGTCATTTGTATACGGTACTCGTATATTTAAACTAGAAATGTAGCGCCCATAAAATATTATGCCTTCATAAAGTCCGTCAAATGACGAAACGCGTCCGCTAAGTATAGTTTTTCCTCTTGTCTTTTTTATTCATTTTGTCTCCTTTACAAATACACTTCGTTTGAGAATATTTACATATATTTAAAATTACTTAACTGTAAATATCAATTTTTGATGTTGTTTCCTTGGCTTCGAAAATTCTTGGAATTGTCCATTCTTCAAGGGGTTTGTTGTTTGAATAAGTTTATTTCCAATTTTTTTTCAATTTTTTCGCGTCTTTTTTAATCCGTTGTGTACACGTTCATGAGTTTTACTTTTTACACGCGAACGTCCGTAATTTTTTTTTTGTTTACGTGTTCGTTCGTTCGTATTAATTTCTTCAATTGTAAATTTTTCTTCGAAAACGCGAAAGACGATACAGATAAAGAGAAAGATACAAGAAAGGAAAGAGAGAGGGAGGGAGAGAAATCAAAAAGACAATGAGAGAGGGAAAGAAAGATAGAAAGAGCGAGAGACACGCAAAATAGACACAGGCAGAGAAATAAAGGAGTAGAGAGAGAGAGAGAGAGAGAGAGAGAGAGAGAGAGAGAGAGAGAGAGAGAGAGAGAGAGAAATGAAAGAAACAATGAGAGAGAGAGAAAGAGAGAGTGTAAGAGTGAGAGACATGCAAAATAGATAAAGGCAGAGAAATAGAGAATGAGAAAGAAAGAGAGAGAGAGAGAAATGAAAGAGACAGTGAGAGAGGGAGAAAGAGAGAGGGAAAGAGCGAGAGACAGACAAAATAGATACAGGCAGAGATAGATAGATAGATAGATAGATAGAGAGAGAGAGAGAGAGAGAGAGAGGGAGATAGAGAGAGAGAAATCAAAGAAACAATGAGAGGGAGAAAGAGAGAGGGAAAAAGCGAGAGACAGACAAAATAGATACAGGCAGAGAAATAAAGGAGTAGAGAGAGAGAGTGAGAGAAAAAGAGAGAGAGAGAAATGAAAGAGACAGTGAGAGAGAGAAAGAGAGAGGGAAAGAGCAACAAACAGACAAAATAAATACACAGAGAGAGAGAGAGAGAGAGAGAGAGAGAGAGAGAGAGAGAGTTAGAGGAAGTCAGAAGAGGATGTCGGCGAATGAGACAGCACCTCATTAATAACCAGGCCGGGATGCAGGCACTAGAATGAAGCGGATATGAGTGATGTGAGTACCCTGGCAATGGGCATGAATATGCCCGTGTGTCACCACGCTTGTGTATGATTGTGAATCTACATTTTTATGTCTGGTTTGCGGTGAGTGTGTGTCAGCATTCGTGAATATAAGATTGTGCGCACGTACATGTTAATGGCCTGACTTCTCAGTCTCATCTTCATGAAAGGCTCCCCAAAATACCCTAGCTATTTCGGCTATTTCGCGAATCTACCGGGGAAGTGCGAGACGCAAGCGACTAAACATGTTTTTAGGTTGTCATTAATTGACTGGACACACACACGAAAAACAAAACAAAAAAAGTACACCAACTTCGAGACGCGTGTCAATGTTGTGCTCCCCAAATTATCAATTATTTAGCCGTAATTTGAAAATGATAATTGAACTTGGTTTCTAATATATATATATATATATATATATATATATATATATATATATATATATATATATATATATATATATCCGATGCGATGAGAACGAAAGTAATATATAAATTCCAACGTTCACAGCATTAATCCAAAAGATCCGTCGAAGTGCAGTTGAAATGCACTGAAACCAAGTTGCATCTCTGTAGTGAGTAAAATGGTTTTGTCTATATGATAAAATTATAATATATATATATATATATATATATATATATATATATATATATATATATATATATATGTGTGTGTGTGTGTGTGTATCGTAATTGTCCATGTATAATACGTATTTTTCTAAGAATCAAGGGTGCGTATTATGCACAGCTACAAAAAATCTTTATAAAAATTGCCGTAAAATAACATAAGAATTATGATAAAACTAAATTAGAATAATATTCTGTTTAAAACCATTTTTAAAATAAGAGTTGGAAACTGGCCGTAAAGAAATTGGAGACGTACAATTTATCAGGTTTGATTACCAAACAAGGGTTGCGTGAGTAGAAGCATTTTCCCACACTTTCAACAAAATTTTAGGTGTGCGTATTGTGGATGAAGTCGTATTATGCACCGGTATATTACGGTATATATATATATATATATATATATATGGTCATTTGGTAATGTTTTATCGTCTGTTACCCATAGCTGTATTTTGATACAATCTTATTTTTCTTTGGCATCTTTAGATTTTATAAAAAGTTCATTTCTCTATTTTTCCCAGTTCATCTGTAGATAATTTAAAAAATATCATACTCAGTGGTTGGAAATACGTGATATATACCGGGTGTAACAGCAAAATTGTCCAAATCGTGTAAAAGCAAAATTGTCCATTTGTTAGAATAAGATTTGAACCGTTGTATCTTAGAAATGATTAAAGATATCTTACTGGAATTCCCCGGGGTTTTTGTAACACTATTGGACTCTACTTTGAGCAATAAGAATGTATAATTACTCTTCAAGTTTAACAGAAGAATCGTGATGAAATCGATCATAAATGAAAATGACAGGTTCATTATTAATTAATCATAGCTAAGGATCGGAACCGCATGTATTGAAATAAAGTGAAAATTTATATACATATTATTCCAGAATAATTTTACAACTTATTTAAGATGATCTTCTCCCTCTCTAACCTTCTAACTTTCTTTCCTGGTGTAACAAGTTGCCTCACACGTTTCACGTACAATTTCATTTTCAAGTCTTTTTTTCACTAATCATTGGACTGCCATAGGTGAAACTCATCTCTCACGTGCCAAACGTCTTAGGGATTGAGCTTAATCTTTTCTAACTGGTCTCTTTAGCTCGAAGTTGATATGATGATCCCTCTTCCTGTTGTATCCTCCTGATCAAGTTTTCTTCTCTAATGTTCCCTCTTTTTTAAACTTATTCTCCGTTCTCTTGATGGTTCTTGAATGGTTCTTGAATAGACTTTGAAGATGGAAGCCAGAGTATGAATGTTGGTACCATTACTGAAGGCCTCAATGATCATTTTCCTCTTACCATTGCT